>OZ026602.1:18799884-18837384 GCA_964020085.1 Micromussa lordhowensis | reverse complement strand
TCTACGAGAAATATGGCCTGAACGGATTGCACTGGCGCCAACCACTAAATCAACGTGTCGCGATGAATTGGTTTCCCCAAAAGCAAAGTGACATCCAACAAGAGAATTCTCTTCTTAATACTTCGACATTTCCAACAGTCGGAACGGTGAACAGTCTGAATTTTACAATAAGCATTGATTGTCTTATAGAATGTTTTGAAATGAAACGTGCGAAACTTTTTGTCCTCGGGGTCGTCCTCGGGAGGATGAGCCCTCAAGCCAGCGGCATTGCTCAAAACGCATGACCGGAAATAGAAATGTGAGCTAAAAGCGCGGAAACCGGAAATAAAGCTTGTTTAATCTAATAGATCGAATTTGAATACAAAAAAAAAATTTCGCATTCATAAAGAAAATTTAAAAAAAAAAAACAATCTAATATAAGTGGGATTTATTTCTTGACTTCCTAGATCAGAGCTCTTTTATAAATACGTCGAGTTCTACAAAATAGATTTTTCTCATATCATGTACGAGACTAGAGAATTTGATGAGGTATTGCAAAATTGAGCAAAAAAATACAGGTCACCAAATTGGTTTTAAACTATTTTGAAAAACTGGAGTTTCAAAGGGTCTTTCAGAAGCAAAGTACTGTTGCCATAGCAACTGTTGGGACATTGCAAACACCCTAAAAAAATTGTATGATAATAGTTTTATTCATATGAAAAAAACATTGCTCTTCTGATAGGGACAGCAGTGTTGTAACCTTTCTTCATTGGACATGCATTGTTAACAGTGGAAAACCCTTCCAAGCCTCCGAGACATTGCAAACAGTAACTATTTCTTTACATTTCTATTTTCTTTTTCTACATGTTCATTTCTGTGAATGATTTGTCTAGTAAAAAGGCAAGTAAACTAAGTTTGTACTTCAAATAAACATAAATCTATAAGAGTAATGTTGTTGGGTACTCCACTATAATGGTTAACTGAAAATAAACCTACTGTATTGAAATAGGACATGCCCGTAGCAGCAAATGATTCAGCCAGTTCAGGTGTCGTAACGACAAGTGCAATTGGAAAGCCATTTCCCATAGGCTTACCCAAGGTTACAATGTCCGGAACAACACCTAGGAAGATGCACAGTTATGATCTGGCACACTCTAGCATGCAGGCATGTTACACACAGGGCTTAGATTATATGCTGCACTGCTTTACAATATACAGAGCTGCAAAGCAAGATTGTTTGCAAACTACTTCTCTCATGCGACAGGATTCTAGTTCCCCGCTGGCATATTGCCTCGTTGCCCCTGGCAACATTTGCCTGTACCAATGTAGTACACCTGGAAGGAAAGATGCTCTAGCGGTGACTGAATAAAGTGCTTTGTCCAAGGATACAGCACAAAATGGTCCGAATCACACTAAATGCCTGGACACCTCGAGCCTGGTCTCATGTGCATGGCTACTACACTGAAGGCATCCAATTCAAGTGTGCCACCATTTTGCCAAGTATGGTAATTACATGCCATCTGACAGGATGCGAAAAAAAAATAAAAATTATGTGGAAATTTTCGGGGAAAATATTCGGGAAAATGTGTACATTTTGCGGAAAACACACTGGATTATTCGGAAATTTCAGCAATTAACAAAATTGACAATGAAGTCCGAACAACAGTGAAACGAAAAGCACTTCGAAGTCTTACCCACAGTTTAAGCTCTCTAATAGAATGCACATCATTTTCGCCAACTTTGTCATATGCTTGATCTTTTTTGTATTTATTGACAGGTATTTCTTCATTTACACTGTTTTCATAGCATTTTAGCTCATTTTGGGTGCAGAAATATATCATTGCGTTCACCAATCTCGTTCCCAGAGCCCACGTGCCTTTTGGTCAGCACCAAGACACGGAGCTCTGGAATAATCAACAAGCTCGTTCCCAGAGCCCTCATTTCTTTTGCTTTTAAAATTTGATAACTGCCGTTCTTTCAAAGCCAAATTTCGACTTTCCTAGTCTTTCCAGTGCGTATTGAATGTCTTTGTGGAACATATTCACATCGACTTCACCTCTGGACTCCAAATAAACCAAGCCACGCATGCGCTGTGAAACTGGAAGTCCTAAAATCTTGGTCTCTGGAAATTAGAAACCAAGCATTTTCAACAGACTAGTTCCCAGGCTGTTTGCCAAAATTAGGTTGGAATGCCTGGAAGTTAAAAATTGGTCACGAACGAAATGTTTTCGTCCCTGTTTTAGGAGGAAAACTACTTCAAAATAATCACTCTCTGCAGAATTTTTGCTTGCAGGGTTGTATGGAAGCTGTTTTTTGCGGGAAAAAGCTCTGATTATGCGGAGGATACGGATGTTAGCAAATTATGCAGATCTGCACCACCGCATCCTGTCAGATGCCCTGTTAAATTAAGTACGCCTGCACATGAGCTCAGTGGCCCATCATGCCAGCACTTATTTCTGGTTTCCATAGCATGAAGGAACTAGGAATAGTATTACTCCCCTCTGGATGGGAGAGGGATGCTTTAGTCCATGGCAGGAATACCACCAGCATTAACTTCACTGGTACCCATTTATTCACCTGGGTGGGGAGAGGCACTGTGAGAGTAAAGTTTCTTGCCCAAGGACACAACACAGAACCCGGATCATTTAATCTGGAGTCCAGTGCACTAGCCATTCAACCACCATGTCTCCCACAACAGTAACACAGTACAATGTAAGAAATAATGTTTGTATAAAGTGTTCTTATGCTGTTCTCTAAGTGCCTGAAACTGAGGATACAATTGAATAGCACAGACATTTTCTCAAAGCATGCAAATATACTATTTGTTCATACAAATGTATATACATGTAATAAACAACAACAACAACAAAACTAAACCCAAAAAACCAATCAAGAAATATAACATGTACTATAACATATTTTATTTTTTCCCAAGAGGGCACAATAACAAATCCTGCAATGTGATTGGTTCTTAGTGCAGTCCAGATTTTCCTATCTCTGACCACAGTCTTGATAATGGCAGGGAGAAAGCGTGGTTGAAATTGTCATGTTGGTCAATTTTCATGACTGAACTACTGGTAATCGTCAACCTTTGTCCTTTTCACACTTCCATCGATGATTAATCAACGCAAGTTTACATGTATCTCAATTCACTTTTAAATGGCAAGGAAAGTCGTAATTAAATTCAATCGAGTGTTTTGAATTGTGAGAGTTTGTTTGGTTGTTTGTAGCTTGGTATTGTAATAGTACTTAATCCTGTGTTTCTCTCATCGCACAATTTTAAGCCAAAAAAAAAATAAAATTGCAGTCAACTTTACCTCTGTGATCATTGCTGTATTTGGGAATTTCTGTGGAACACGTTTAACAAATTTCCTCGCTTTCTGCTACCCAATTGACAGTAAAAAAGTCTGATTCACAACAACTGATAGTAATTGCTGTATTACAACTTCAAACTTTGCAAACTTTCACACTGGATAAACAATTATTTTGGAGAACTTAACTGATGAGCTAACTGCAACCAACACAAAGTAGTTCAAAATAAATCTGTCCTTTAATACCTCTTTCTTTGTCTAGTATCATGATCTGATTTACTCGCTTGTTCTCTTGTTCGATTTTTTATGATGGTTTGTAGACATCACGTAAGCCAATTCAATGATAAAACAAACCTACTTGTAAGCCAATTAACCGCAAGAAAAAAAAAACAATCTTTTATTTTTTTACTTTTAAAGTGTGTCAGAAATTTGAAGCTGTTCTGCATGAATAGAAATTGGTCCTGAACATGTGAGACAATGGAGATATTAAAAATATTGCTGACACTTGTAAACCTGAGGAGGGTGTCTAGAAGCTGCGACTGTTAGTTCATGACATTGTTTTCAGTCCTACAGCAATTGCTGTAGAAAAGGTGTTGTCCTGTCTTCCACAATCACAGGCTTATAAAAATCCATTTGTTACATTGAAACAAATCAGTAACTTGACAATGACTTTTCATTTTTGCACACAAGTGCCAGAATTGGTCTTTCAATCATAGACATTGCCAAAGTCTTCACTGTTTGATCCACTTACCTTGGGATTCAAATGCCCAGAAGTGTTTTCCAGCTCGTCCAAATCCAACTTGCACTTCATCAGCAATACACACTCCCCCTGCTTCTCGAACATACCTATTCAGTAATCAGTAAGCAATATCACTTCAACGAGAGGGCAGATTAATTTTTAGTCAGTATTTAAAAAATAATACCGTCCAGTCAGGTCAAATATCTGGAGGTACCTCAAAATTTGTTTTCTATTCACAGATTAAACATTACAGTGCGACTACTCCAACCAAGGCCACCCAACAAAAAGTTCCACAAATTTATCAAATAAAAATTGCGGCGGTTAACAATAATTTTCCAGCAAATTAACTTTGTAATTAAGCTGTTCATCACAAAGGCAACAGATCTGTGGTCATTTTGGATAATTTGTTAGAAAACTATTGTTAACCTCCAGGATTTTCATTCGTTAAATTTGTAGAAAATTTTGTCGGGTGGCCTTGGTTAGAGTAGTCGCACTGTAACTTGACCATGCATTTTGGTTAACAAAAGGGCTCCAAGCAATTCATACATTGTAGACTGAGTTGAACCTTGGAACATGTTGCAAACAACTTAAAATCATCAATAACTTGTAGAGGCAAAGAATATCATTAACAGTCACATTTGTATTGGAATGTTCAGTTTAGATGTGAAATGATTATTTTTGAGAATTACATGTATAGAGCTTTGGTCTTTTATAGAATTATCATTACCAGTAATAACATGAAGATTTTAGCAATGACAGGGGATAGCTTCTGTTCAAGGAAGTTCCTCTGTAGGAGGATTAAAAATTATGTAGAACTATTTGTATTGGAATGTTCAGTTTAGATGTGAAATGATTATTTTTGAGAATTATAGAGCTTTGGTCTTTTATAGAATTATCATTACCAGTAATAACATGAAGATTTTAGCAATGACAGGGGATAGCTTCTGTTCAAGGAAGTTCCTCTGTAGGAGGATTAAAAATTATGTAGAACTATGCTCACTTGTAGACTTCTTTTAAGTAGTTTGGAGGGTAAACAATCTGTCCACCACAGCCCTGTATTGACTCACTGATGAAAGCTGCAATCTGCAGGAATAAATACAAGAATACTGGTACTTGATTCAACATCTTGCAACAGGGTGGCCAAAAGTATGCAGCATACTTTGCGAACCAGTTTTGCAAATATGTTGCCTTGAAATGTTGCGTGTGCTTGGCTTGGTCTCAACAAGATAGCGTAGGAAGGAGACGCCACTCTATTGCTTTACAGCTTGGCTGCTTCAGCTACATGTATACCCTTTTGTCTGAATGATGGTTCTTAGACAGTTCCGTTCTTGGAAATTGCAGAGTAGAAATGTTCTCTGGATTAGGTTATAAGGAGTGCCACAATTCTACGAGAACCATTTGCTTCCTATTTCAACGAAATTTGAACAGCACTTGCTAATCTCTTTTCATTGGTTTGCTGATGTAAGAAATTAAAGATGATTTACACTGCGCACTCTCAAGAGTTTGTTTGCATTTTTTTATTTGCTTCATGCAAGATATCACAAATGTAAACATTTTGCAGCTACTTACATGAAGTACATGTAAAATCAAAGTTTCAAAACAACTGCCATTATGGCTGCAAAGTGGTCAAAGCTTTATGCTTTATTCAAATCACTTGATGAAGCAACTTTGCAGCTACCAAAATCAATGAAGCTGTTGAAAGGCCTCAAAGACAAGGTATGTGGTTTGTATCGAATAACAGATTAGCATTCCATCGAGTCGGCACTTATGTTTGTAAACGTTAGGGTGCTGAGACTGTGCAGTACGGAGTGGAAATCATCTTTAAACCCCCTTTTTTACCATGATTCAATGGATGCATTCCATGCACTCTACACGTGTGTCATAGATCTCTAATTACAGGTACCTTTCTTCCATCCTTGTGTGCTTGGTCAATAAGTTTCTTAACTTCCAAGGCATATTTCTCTCCCAATTCAGGTGTCGCTTCACCTTGGAATATCCCTTGGTAAGGATCAGGAGTAGGAGCAACATGGATAAAATCCTTCTTTCCTTTTTCACCCAGGTGGTTGAACTTGTATGGGCTGATATCAATTAATGCTGTAGTGTGACCATGGTATGCTCTAACAATGCAAAGGAATCACACAGTTTTTAGGTGTTTGTACATTTTTCTATAGTTTTTAACATGTTGTCCATTATTGCTCTCTCATGGAAGGTGTTATTGTTTGAACTCCCTCCCCCCAACCCTTCTAGAAATTACCATATAGCTTTATACTTTCCTTTCAAATTTTTGGCGTTCGAGACTCACAATCTCTCAGAATTTCCAATGACTTTCCAGGTGGTTGTGATGGACCAGCATTTAATTCAGGGGTGAGTAAAAATACTCCTAGTCACTTCCTGTCACTGGGACTGAAGATAAGCACTGGCCTGATGGACTGCTTGGCTTGCACATAGACTTTATTTATTTATTTTTTTTACCTCCCACCGGTATAGCCTCATAGTTTCTATTAAATTGTTTGTCTTTCGAGACCCTCAACTCCTCAGAATTTCCAGTACCTTTATATATTTCCAGGGGGTTGTTATGGATATTTTCAGAGCTCCACAATATACAACATAAAAGCCAAATTGTAACATAGCTAAAAGAGAACTCTGCAAAATCAAATTCAGTATACATAAGTGTGTACCGTATTCCAATAGTGAATGTTGATAGCTTGAGCAAATTGCTTTGCCAAAACTTTTTTCTTGGGTGCACAGGTTTTGATATACATTACACTGGCAAAGTTATAAAAGAATTTGTTCGTGCTTTTAGCTGTGCACTGTCAAGTTATGATGCACTTGGGAAGGTTACAGAGTGGCCAATAAGCTCCATGTAGAGTTGCTCTCAGATATTGGCTTGAGCAACAGGTCTTATGTTTCTCTTGTGTTCTCCAAACTTCCTGCATGCACCATAACTTGATAGGGCACCCTACAGCATGAACCAGTTATTGTTAAAACTAAAACATATTAGAAACTGTCACATTACCTGTCGACAATGATGATATCATCTGCATTGGTGTGTTGTCTTGCTATTCTTAGAGCAAGATCATTTGCTTCTGATCTACACAATGAAATAAAAAAATTTGAACTAAGTTAGGAAATGTAAAAATTGAAGGTTAATTATCATTTTGAGAAATATACATGTCTTGAATAATTTTCTATTTGGCTTTCTGATGTTACTACAAAAAGGCAATTACTCAAAGAATCATATGTAAATGCTTTGAAACATTTAAGACCTATAATCTGGGGTCTTTTTGTCAACACTGCAATTTTATATTAATTATTTTTGGCAGTTAATACATGCACCTACACATGTTAGTGAAATAATTAATTATCATCTTAAGATTGCAGTAACCACACTGGAATCACCAATTGAACAATAAATATGTGACTACACCATGTCCACATGTGAATTACTTACCCAGTACAGACATAATGACATTGGCTCAATTGAGGAGGAAATTTTGATGTCAGCCTTTGTGCATACTTCACAATAATGTCGTACAAAAAACGGCTGTTGGTATTTAACGTCGCCATTTGTTCATGACATGCTTTAACAACATGGGGATGACAGTGGCCAACTACATTTATAGAGAAGAATAAGCAGTGGACACATTAAGGTTGCTCAGTGACATACTACATGTAGATATGCTGTTCGATATAAACACAACAAAGCTTGAGCCTGCTGATGTTGACAAACAACTATTGTCATTATTGTACATACATGTACAGTGATACCAAAAGTTCAGGTATCTTGGTGAAAGCAACCACTTTTACTGTATAGTTCTTCTGTTATTAGCCTAAAAGGGGACAAGTATGACATGTTATCATATTGCTGTATTCTACTTGGGGGGGGGGGGAGGGGTACTCCCTTACATATATGGGCTGTGTGTCTGTGCGGACCCAAAGAGTATGGTTTTTTAGCCATTTTGGTCATAAGTAGGGTGTCAATGTTGGCCATTTTGGTAATAAATTGAGTATGTTCTTTCACTCTAGTCTTGAACTGGGTATTTTTTAGAAGAAGCTACTTTTTTATCATCATAACCCCCCCTCTCCCGTCTCTAGATCAAGTCCACTAAGCAAATGATCAAGCAATGCTGGGAAAAACATTGGGTGGATTTTGTAAAGAGTCATTAGAGCAATAACCCTTTGACAGCATCAAAATCAGCCGAGTCCAGTGGGGATAGTACCAAACAGGAATGTCTTAATTATCAGGAACCACTGTAAATTGTCTAATACAAATTCTCAAACTCATTGATACTTCATCAAGTTAACACACAGAAAATCGCAACCATGAAGGAGGTTTTGATACCCAGTCTTAATTAGCATAGATTGATGATTTTACCTCTCCGTTTTATCCTTAGTTTTTGTTTCGATTAAGAAGACATATCAAACACTTGAGATAGTGTTTCATTGGCTATCCCAACACCTCGAATTTCGTCAAAAATCAACTCTCTTCTCGGTGTTTGAATATCCTGATGAAACAATGTCGCTCGTGTTTGATACATTACTTTACATTTTCTACACTATGCTTTTTAAACTTCATTTTCTTCTGGTTTAATCCAGTTGCTACATTTTCAATGACTAGACTATGAGGGACTGTTTTGGTCGGACTGTTACAATATTATTCAAAGGTAAGCTAACAGAAAATCGTACCTGACTGGGTATCAATATAATTCAGTCCTATCAGCTTATAAAGTATCACTAATGCAAACATACCATGGGTGACATTGTTGACACAATCTAGATATTGGTTGCCCTGTTCATCGTACATGTATTGTCCCCTGGCATAAGCAATCTTGATTGGATCGTCTTCAAAATGCACCTTGCAGGCTTTCCTATAAGATAAAACATTTTTATAAGGAAAGTTATGGATGATACATTTAGAGGGGATTTGGAGGGGAGGGGTAGGACAGGAGGAGAAAGGAGTTTGGAAAAAAACAAAACAAAAGAAAACTGGCAATATGCATGAATACAAAATTGACAGACTCGTATTGGAATGTTGAAAGAATCCCCTACAAAGGCACAAGAAACCATACTTTGGGATTTAACACAAGTCCACTTTAATTCCCAAGGGATACCAACCCTAAAATTTTTAATCATTATCCAATTGACATGTGGCATCCACATCCTGGGGAGCATGCTTCAGATCCCCCAAGGGTCAGGGCCCTGTGGCTTAAAACTTCCTGGAGTTCTTTATCTTTAATCTTTACAATTAGCAAAGGGGTCAGCAAAGTGCTCAGGTAACACATTTATCAGTTGTGCTAAAACAATGTTTTGATTACAGTGCGGCTACTCCAACCAAGGCCACCTAACAAAATTTTCCACAAATTTAACGAATAAAAATCGTGGAGGTTAACAATAGTTTTCCAACAAATTGTACAAAATGACCACAAATCTGTTGCTTTTGCAATGTACAGCTTGATTATATGGATAATTTGTAGGAAAACTATTGTTAACCTCCACAATTTTTATTCGTTAAATTTGTGGAAAACTTTGTTGGATGCCCTTGGTTGGAGTAGTCTCACTGTAAGTAATCACTTGAAACAATCTTTTTTTGTTTATTTATTCTTTTTATAGAACAGACCTGTTCTGTATTTTCACAGTTTCGCCATGTTGAAAATATAATAAACTCAAGTCAATCACAACCCGGTTCACGCGAAACAATCGTGACAAAGGCCATGGGCAGATCTTTTATCATCCAATCAAGTGGCACGTAAAATGTAAATCCAACCACCTGGGCTTTATAAACTGGGTCACCAACATAATAACCTTTCTCTTCGTTGGCGTACCGTATGCCAGTAGAGAAGTTTGGAAGTGAACGCTGAGAACTCACAGCGAATCAAATCGAGGAGGTTTTATGGCATTGTTAATAACTGGACTTGACAGTCACGAAAACATGCGCTAAAGGGCGGGAAGCCGAGAATACTATCGATGCGTCACTTTTCAATTTGCCTCGAGCCTCACAGCCACATGTAGCTTCGATGGTATACAAAGTTAGACATTTTCTGTTCTTCTTACTACATGACCACAAATTATATACGAGAAGTACCGAAAGCCAACGACGGCCCTTCACTTTTGGAGCTCTTTTTTTTTATGACATTTTAAAATTATTTCATTACATAAGCGCAAGCTTTACCGACCGGCGCGCCGGCCGAGACCGAAAAACAAACGCAATTTTCAAACATAAGAATTGCGTGCTTACGCCTTTAGTTAATAAAAACGACGTGAAAGCTACTCTATATTCTTAAAAACTAAACAAGAAATTTACAATCTTTAACTTACCCAATATGGGCCGCCCGTAATGCCATAATTTGCTGAGAGGAAAGCGCGCCGGTATCAGTTTCGTGTTCAACTCCGTTGTACTTGTGGCCATTTTCAAGCTTTTCATTCACTTCACTCACAGGAACCTCGAGTTTCGCTCTCTTTGCTGCCCTCATGTTGGGTTGAGACATGCTCAGAAAACACCCCGAAAGTTCAAGACAACGCGGTCAAAAAGTTTTTTCCCGTTTGCTTTCCACTAAAATTTTCTACGAGTGTTGTCACGAGACTCATTTGCGTGGAACCAGTCAATCAAGTTTCATTTTCGGGTTTATGTTCGTGACTCGTCAGTCACGCCACATGGGCGCAAATATCCCGAAAATTGCACAGGAAACTGGGGCGAGTTTCAAATTTTAACCAATCACATGAAAGATTACATTGAGAGTAGTCATTTGACCATGTTTGATGCTTTTAGGTGAACAGACTAATTTACGGGCCTTGATACGTGGTTTTTAAAAAATCCATACAAATCTCTAATGTTGAGACAGCGTCCCCCAAAACCATATATTCTTAATTTTTTTTATCTGTGTTGTGACAACTGTTAAATCCCGTCATTCACCTAGATGACAATCACGTATTTTTCCCCCTTTGTAAGAGTATCACAGAAACAAATTGGAGAGAAGCGGGGGGGGGGGGGGGAGGGGTGGGGGTTGAGCGAGAAGAAGGGAGACGGGGTAGGGAGAAAAGGAATCATATCTTCTTCATATCGTATCTTCGTCCTGTTTTCCTTTAGAGACTGCCCGGCGTAGCTTTCTTCGAGAAAGCTATACATTTGTACAGAGGCGTCCGTTTCTTGCATCAATTTGATCGAGCCTATGCATCTCCATTTTCCAACCTTTTTTTGCAATGAACAATGACAGACGTGGTGTAAAAAGGAAGCGTATTTACGTGTACTTTTTGCTTTTAGCGACCTCTATCAAGCTCATGCTGGGCGCTTGTCAAAAATGATTTACCGGACGTTTTGATAATTGGTTCTCGTGTGACTGTTGATGCCCCAAGGGAGCGCGGCATGTTTGGGGGCATTCGGTAAAATGTCTGCGATTGAATGCAAACGTTTCCGTCGCTCGCCTCACCCCATCCCCCTACTCCTTATTTTCGCATTAGCTTACAGTTTCGTTCCCTTTGCGCGCTGTTTTTTGGAAACGGCTGCTACACAGGCTAAAGCAAATTGAAACACTTAACAATGCAATGATTTATTTAAACTCTTTATAGTCGTACTTGACCCTAAGTGACTAAGTACACTATCTGTATTTGACTTTTGACAAAGTGTGACTCAAATGCGAAGGCATTGGCAAAGCTCGTGATCGGCGACGCGTTACTTCCACCAGTCGACTGAAGGCACATACTCCAGACTCCTTCATTAGTGTTGTCACTTTGGCGCCACTACGTATCAACTCTAATTTTATATCTGACATTTTCCACTGTGCGAAGAAGTGAGCGCTTATATTATTTGTGGAATGTTACACTGTGCAAAGGGGGAAAACGAATCAGATGTGAAATTAATAAACAGCAAACCCGCCTGATCCGTCAGGACACAATCAACAGGGCAAAGCCAGTCAAAGTGGTCACGCATTTTCGGATTCGCAGCAGCTTTTTCGTTGCTACACTCCATGGTCAAAACGAGAACCTTGTTTGTAACGAGGGTGGGGATGTTGTCTGCCAAAAAACTGGGAGTGCACATCCACGTACTAACTTATCTGACATGGTATTGTTACCTTGTTAGGAAAGCCGACATTGATAAGTGATCAACAATAATGTAGCTTCTCGAGTCTGATGTTTTGTGTTAATATTTATTAGTCTCTGAACACCTCAGTTGCAACGATTGAAACACAGGAACGCCTGGACAACCCAAGTGAAACCTGCTGTAACGTAATGGTAAACCTTCTATTAAGTATTAATTCCGCGTTTCCTTGGGATACAAACAGACATATGCCTAGCACAAAAATATTTTATGTGGTTCCATCTCCTTCTTTTTATTCATTAACGGACTGAACCTGCAAGCAGAGCGTTTCGCAGTTCTGTGACTTGTGACTTGTGACCGTTGGAAATAACTTGCATCACACAATCCCTCTAAGGAGTGTTCGCTTTGTAGGATTGGGAATCGTCCTCTAGATCGTAACTCAGTGTAGCTGCGCTTGCGTCATTTCTCACTGCTTGTTCATCATCAGTGTCGTCTTCGTAATCATTTTGTTTTTGGCGAATGTAAGAATAAAGTTTGACTGTCACGGAGCTGGCCGCTCGAATTTCTTTACCATAACGGTACATTATCTTCCAGACATCACCTGGCAAACATGAAAAGAAGAAAAAAGTTACGACAAATATGAACAAATTGAGAAAAAGCAGAATATATCACTTGGCTCGGAAAGCTTGCGTTTTTCCTTTCTTAATTTTCTCGTTCTAGGTAATCATGTTTCATTCTGTTTTGTTTCAAGCCAAGTTGTCTAACGTACAAAAGTTAAACAGTTTTCTTCTCCATAGGAAAAAAAGGGTCGTGTGACGAATTAAATAACGGCTGTCTCATTGACAGGTCATGCAATTCAGTCACGCAACTCTGTGCACCATAAGTTCAATACTTACTAATTGTTAATTTTCGCTCTGTGATGAACGAGTGGATATTGAGAAGATCTTCTGCTAACTCCTAAATAATAAGACATAACATGTTAGTTTTATTGTACAACGACCGTTATCAGAATGGTTGCCATCACTGTAAAAAAATATAGTTCAAATGCTTTAAATATAAAATAGGGAAACAGGACACTATTCGTACTCCAGCACATTGTTAGGTGCATTTTGCAAAAAAAGCAGCATCTCTGAACTCTACGTACAGCGTCTCCAAACGTGAAGTAAACGAGGTCCCTTGAGCATGCGGAACTTGCCATCATTTGAATTAATCCTGGAAAATGAATAGGCGAGAAAAAAAGCACTGAATGAGATGGAGCGCGGAATTTCGCTCATAGAATTGTTTGCAGGAAAAATTACCAAGAAAAACTAATCGCTACGGCAAAGGATCAGGAAATACCTTTGACCCTTGAATCACCACCAAACGCACCACAGCCCCAGTTTCCTAAAAAAAGGAGCGAGCAATGTTACTTTGTAGAAGAGATTTTAAAGCAATTCGCGGCCGTATTGTAAAGCAACTACGTGTAACATAAAAAAGCAATGTTAATAAAACGTTAAATGTTGAATGTTTATCGTGGTCGATGCGCTTGGCTACAACTAGCTAGCTCTCAGGCATGCCACTCAAACTGAAAGAAAGAAATATTTCAAATAAACATGATTGATTTAAAAATGCCAACTGGCGAGACGCAGAGCGGTTTGGCTGTTTACAAGCATGACCAAGGAGTTGAACTAGGGTCTACCGAGAAACAACTCCTGCTTAGTGGTCATAACGGGACTGGAACACGCGACCTCTGGATTTCAAGCCATTAAACGTTAAATTCATTTTAAATGGCGCTATAGCCCTCACTGCCACTCGGGGTTAAGTAGTATTACAGATTGCATAAATATTTTAGTTACACAAGCAAAACTGAACCTGGAAAAATCTCGTTTAGCACAACAGCAAAGGTCAGAAATGAATTACCGGTTTGAGTTTACAGTAAGACAAAGCTTTGGTTGATAGCACAAACTTGTGTCTACAAAATTCTTGATGAGATGCGAGAATCAAATCTGTTATGGAAAATTGCGTGCTCTGAACACTCCGACAAAACTCTACACAGCCCAGACAGCAAATAATGCGAATAATTACGAGTTAACAGAGTTGCTCCTGTTATCGCCTGGGTACCCTGCGATTCCCTTCTCTTTCTGTTAGGAAACGGACAGCGTTTAGAATCCTATCTGTCATGGGTTAGCTTTAAACCGGTTGACACGTGTCAAAACCAGGTTTTTTAATTTGCTCGTCCCTGTTTCTGGACGGCGGCTGATCAAACGATCGAGCGGTAGCGAGCAGCTGGGTTTGAACTCGTCTCTCACCGAGCACAAAGAGAAGGCAATCTCTGTCTCGCAGGGCAACGGCTGGGAGGTCTTCTCTACTGATTAAGTTTCATTTATGACCAACCCACCTGTCGCAATTGCTGGGAGATATTTCTGTTCTAAGGGAGAATAAAATCCGCAGTACGCCTGAAGGAGAAAAGTGTTACTCTTAATTCAATGTCAACTGAAGATTCCTGACAAAATTCGTGAAACAAACGCCACAAGGAATTTACAAGAACTCTAGTCGCTTGTGCAGGTTCAGGAGGCACCTTGAGGAGGTCCAGATCGGGAAGTTATTTGTTATCTCCTCAATGCTCCTCTCCCCCCCCCCGGGGGGTACTCCCTTATATCGGCTATATGTGTCTGTGCGGCCCCAAAGTGTATGGTTTTCAGCCATTTTGGTCAAAATGAGGGTATCGAGTTTGGTCATTTTGGTCTCAAATGGGGTATAGTTTTTGCACTCGAGTCTTGAATTGGGTATGAGTTTTAGAAGAAGCTACTTTTTCATCATTATCGATAAGACCATCCAAGTAAACCCCCCAAGTAATAATATTGAGCTACAAAAAATAATTGCAAAGTATGTGCATGAATGCTATGAAATTAGAAAAAACACGTAGTTAACTCTCAATTATAATTAAGGTTAGAAAATTAGCGCATTTGTAAATTTATTTGGAACAATGTCAATGTACTATGTACAAGATACCAAATAAAAATATGTATGTATGTATGTATGTCATCAAAAGCCCTTCATAAATTATGTTTAGGGCGACTGTGCCAGCCACAACGGTCATAAATTTAGTGCTGAATTTCTGGTCTGGTCATAAAAAGGGAAGCGAAAAACCGCAGATAAATAGAGTAAGGGTTTTGGGAAGCGGGTGGCACACCCCCACCCCTCTCCCCGGGGAGTACCCCTCACCCGGGCTCTCTCCACGGAAAGGTATATGGCCCAGTTTCTGTCGCATTATGCGACTCGTCACGCTATATGAAAACAAGCCAGGTAAATATGGCATAAGACGTATGATTGTCTAACAAGGCCTCATGCAAACAGTACCTTGTCTAGTTCTCTTTTGAGCAAGCCAGCTTGAAACTGGTCTGTATAACAGCGGAATACATGTGCATCTATGGCGACGATCTTGGAATGGCGTCGTCCCCATGAGTCCCTAAAAAACCGCCACAAATTAAGAACTCGGAGTAAGATGTGTGCCGCTTGCTGCGTGCATTCTCGCGCGTGAACGCGCGGGCAAATACGTGCGTGTACGAGCTTAACGGCCAGAAGTACTTTGTAAAGATATAATATTCTATAGGGATGTTTAATTAAGGGCGAGAGCGCAATGGATTTCTGTATCTAATCACTTTGTTGTCCTGAGCGTGTTCTTACCTGGTTGTTTGATCAACATGGTCCCCAGCCCATCTGAACGTGTGTGCATACCCAATGTAATCACTGTACCGTTCAGCGCCTAAAACACAACAAGCTGATTATCAACGAGATTAAGACAACGTTTAAGAAACTGGTGTTCTACACTAGAGCCACAATTATTACGAAACAGCTTAAACCAAGAAATATTTCCGAGAAGAGACTGAAGAGAGTTGAAAACATGACGCGCAGTATTTTGACAAACATCGAGATGCTTCATTAAGTCATCGGTCAAGTACAGTAAGTTAGGAAGAGCTCGCTTACCTGTTACAATAAGGCACTCATTGCTATCAAGACGCTCACAAAACAATCGTGAAAGGATCAGTTCTGGACATATAAGGAACCTAATTTCTTCCTGTACGCAGCCCTGTATGAAAACAAGATTATCATAGCATCAAACGTCCGCAATGCGTGCTGAGAGATTACATCTGTGGGTAAAAGGAAGAAGTGGGTTTCAAATTCAAAGCCAACCAATGGTATCTTACCTCTCCTATAACACCTCCTCCAATATACTTGTTGGCAAAATCAACCTGAAACATAATTAAAAAGATAAACGTTTATGTATTGGTTCATACATGGAAAATTGAATGAATTTCCTGCTAAAGAAGTGTGGGCCAGTAAGCCATGTAAAGCAAGAATCTACATCATGTCAGAAAGACCAACAAACAACAGAGATAAAAATAAGCACCTGAAGGAATCCTGCTCCATTGTCTTCTATTGTTCCCTTAGTGGAGACATGCAGCTTGCCAAAAAGGGCCTGACATCTGAAGTATAGAATCAGTACAATCATTATTGAACAACAACTTGACAAGAGACTATTTACAACCAGTAATAAATTTATTGAACCTTTATTGCAACCAAGAAAGTGTTTGAACACATAAGAAAAGAGTTTAACTTCCACAGGATTAGTTTGAGACACCAGCATGGCTGCTGCGACATTATGTGAAAAACACTCTATTAGATACAAATAAGTCCAGTCTCATGATCTGTAACACCACCACTTCCCCACCAACTCCAAAAAGGCCAAAATAGGCACCTGGTAAGCTACAATAATTGCAGTCATCGGATACTTACTTTTCCCATTCAGGCATTTTGCTAGATGGCATCATTTGTCGTTGAAAGGTCACAGTTCCCGTAGGCACTGTGGAATAGAAAAGAAAACTACATGAGAGGTCTGGCCACAAGGGATTATAGATTTATAGGCTAAAAATGATTCAGTGTTGTTTTCTTATTACTTACTTTCCTTTGTTATCCTTCTAAAATAATGAAAAATAGCCTGAAGTTTCTCAGTTTTTACTGAATTTGTTCCTCCTTTTCCGCCTTGGAATAACCTTAAAGATATACGAAGGATGTCAAAATGTAACATTGATGATAATGTTCAGTTATTAAATTACAAAAGAGCCCTTTCATTAAAGTCCAGGTGGGTACTGGTCTTGACGATGTTGTTTTATGTTTGTCAAGTTTGCATTCAAGATCGAGTTATTAATAGTTTTGAAATTCAAACAATAAAAATATCAGGAAACGAAACAGAAATCTCCTAATTATATAAATACACGAATTATGACCAGTACAGTTGGTTTTGTCAAGAGCGTTACATTGTATTGCCTGGAAAAACAATAATTACCTTACAGATAGCATTACATACTCTTTGAACAACCATGGCAAAAAATGTGATCCAATACAGTAGAGTTGAGGGGTAATGCTATCATAAACTTCCTAACTTACCTATTAAAATTGATATCTGGAAATGACGAATACTCTGAATGCTTGTATGAATTTCTCCGTGGAAATGTACAGAAGAATGCATTGGCTAGCAAACAAGCTACCTGAAAAACAGAATTAAAGAATAAATAAAAATAGAAAGAAATGATTTCAGGTATAACTAAACATAAATTTACAAATAATTATCAAGTAAAATAGACTAATTTCAATATATTAAAATTCAGCCTAAAACAATAGACCTCAGTACGAGGCTCTTGGGAATAACTACAGAGTTTGAGGGGTTTATTCCCCAGAGCCTTGTGCTGAGGTCTAATGTGTTAGGCTGAATTTTAATATATGTCAAAATTGGTCTATTGAAGAGATGGATGTACAACTCTAGAAACAAAAGGAAACCAGTTATTGTATACCAATAATATTTCTGATTAAAAAAGCAATATCATAAAACACTGTAAGTATTATTCATATAAATATTTTTTATTATGTTTATTATTCAAAGAAAAACATTCCTGACCTGTTCCTGGCTCATTGTTAAGGTATGATTCTGTTGCCGTTTGAGATGAGGAATAGCCTGAAAGAAACATCGGTGCAAAAACTCTAAGTAAGGTTGATTGCAACATTACTTAGTAATTTAAAACAGAAACAGTTTTTTTTCAGAAACTGAAGTGCAAAATAAAAATATTTTACTACTGACACAGCTAGACTGTTTTTTTTTTGGAGACGCACAAAACAGTTGCCACTGGCGACAAAGGAGAATGTTTTGGGTCATGTGGCTTGAAGCTGTCAAATAAAAAGGCAAACGCATGTGAGCACATTCCTTTGCGCGTCGTGTAGCTCAGTTGTTTTCCATAATTTTTCCATCAGCCACCTCCTTGAACTGCCCTCCAAAATACCCTGATGCTGGATTCCCCCCTTCAGCAAAAATCAAATCGATTATGCTACCTCATAGGTTATTGTCCATGCTTTTCCCACAGATAAAAGACCTTCCATTTAGCCCACCATCACCAGGTGTTTTTCTGGCTTGCCTCAGAAACATGACGGAATGTGATCACGTGCGCTTTCCTATTTGGCATCAGTTATAGACCATGTGGGCTTAATTGAAATATGTTTCTTGACAGCGGTAACTGTTTCGCACATCTCCGAAAAACAGTCTACCTGTTCAGTAGTATCATTCTAACAAAATTATGTCTGTGATCATAAAGTGCTCAAATACAGAAGCTTGCAAATGCACATGTACAAGACTCTCCCTAAGTACAATTCTCATGACAGAAACCCTGACTGTCATATTGCTGCCAAGAGACGTGGTGTCTACCATTGAGTTTGCACTTCAGAGTTTCTCTGTCTTGTCCAAGAATAGACTTCAGTGACCTAAATGACCAGTGTTTAAACTAAGACTCCAATCTCAAATAAGTAAGTAATCTTTATTTATTCACTTATCTCAAATGAGCTAAGGCTCATTTAAATGCAAATGTGAAGTTGAAAATAGAAAAGGACAAATAAAATTTACAATATGCAAATGAGAATTAAAACTATATGAAAAATACAAGAATAAAATCTAGGAACAAAAATCTGCTTACCATAAGGTGACTGTGCCTTCCTACACTCATAAACCAAACAAGATTTGGTGTACTGAACGATGTTTTATTACTAACAGTATTTCACGAATTGTGTATTATAAACAGATACCTGAGTACACAAAGTGGGAAGACGAAGTGCAAGAGAAACCATGGCTGGTAACGTCTGACTGAAGAATTCATTCCGTCTACTGGCATCCAATACCTGACCCAAAGAACACTTGTAAAGTTACAGCACAATAAGTCTGGTAAAACGTATTACCTAAGACTTCCATAGCATGTTCAAAACTCTGCTAAAAGCATATCACATGGGACAGAAGGGAAAAATAATGACCTACAACAATGTGCTCATCAAGGAGGTGTATTGTTGAGGGCACAGTCAGAGCAAGCGATGACCCAAAACAAGCTGACCAACAAGCTTCAAGATGCAGATCCATGATCTCTCAAGATCTGGCCAATGCTGACAATGAATATTGAGTGCTATGTGGCTAAATGTAACTTAGGCTAAGTTAAACGCAAGACAATGCTGGCCAGCAGTATCTCCCAGGGTTCTGGTGCAGGGTGGCCGGGGTTTTGTGAAAGGGTCCCACATGGCTTACAGCTTGGCTTCGAACGTCAAGTCATTTGCGTTTAAACTTTTGTTATTGCTGTCGGATAGCTCGCACTGTGATTATTCCCCAAGCTTATCTATTGTTGATGAGTTTAATTTCAGCTTGTATGATTGCTATAGTTACCTCATTAAAGTAGCTGTGTAGAGCTTCAAAGTTCCATCTCTTGGAATAATGAGCATTGTATGTTAAAATAGCATCCTGTGACAAAACAGAATAATTATAGCCTATAAGTGATAATCTGCAGCTTTCTTTTTTTAACTTGGAAAGTATTAGCACTAAATAGTAAACTAGCCAACCCAGTAACCCAATGTCCCACCCACCAGGATCAACTGATTGATTGAAACAACAGTAGTCAATGCCACAAACAGGGGCATTGATATGGGATTCTGGCAGGGTGGGGTAGAGTTAGCAACTGAAAGGGGTTGGGTGGTGTACATGTTATTCTTTTTAAGAACCACCCAAAAAGTGAGGAAAAACTGGTTTGAAAAATTTAACCTAAGTTGAAACAAATTAATCTAGGTTGAAATCAGTCCGACCTACATAACAAATTAATACCCTACAACATTTAAATGACAAGACAAAAATTTAGTCTGTTTCAGACATTCAGTCACCTGTAATTCAGCTGAGTTTGTTATTGATCCTAGCAAAGTTGATTCTATGAGCTCCCATCTGTTCTGAATAACTTTTTTCTCATGGTTCTGAAAAAGGAGAAGAAAGATGCAAATCAGCTATTTACAGATGGTACTATTACTATGCTTCAAGCCAACATCCTATATCTGATGACTGTCTATATTCTCCACACCCATTGGCTTGATAATGCACTGAAACTGTATGGAGAAATTCATTGTTGATCACTGCTTAAGGATATAAGTTTATATAGTCACCTGTGCTGGGTACAGGTTTTCCCTCGAGCACGGCATTCGTACATGGTTTTTATCCCATTTGTCCCTAAAAATCAACGCAGGCAATTTTATTTGTTAACTAAAAGCTTGTAAGATAGACCAGTAGCTTAAAACAAAAACAAGTGATAAAAAAGCAAAATATACATTGAATAGAACTTGCATGCAATAGAAGAAAAATTATTTAAGCTTGTGAACTGAAGACATCTATTTTTCCTAAGACTGTCTCTTACATGTAGATCTCCTGTGAAATTGCATGAGCATTGTTTATTAGTAGGGTACTGCTTGGTAATTAATGAAGCAAACCAGTGTATCTAGCGTGGTTTTCCATGACATCAGCCTGTGGCTTTTCTAGTGTGAAACTTCACCAAAAAGTTATAATTTTAAAGACTGAGTTAACTAGCGTATGTGTAGCCGTACGGCTATGAGCTAACAGGACTTCATTGGTTTTTTCAAAAACGTTTAATGTGGAATACAACAACAGCATAACAACAACATTCTTCTTTATTTCTTGTCCAACAAAATGTGCGATAGCGGCCCCGCAAATAGCTAGAGAGCTAATCGTGACGGGGCAATACCATTTAAAGCAAACAATTTTTACATAGAATTACCTGTAGTTCTTATGAGAGGGTTGTGGAGGTTCAGCAAAGTCAGTTGAATGAGACGGCTGAAAAAAAGTTTGTAAGATAAGAAGCTGGATTAGAAGGAGTGATGGCTATTAAACATTGAGAATGCATTCCTTTGAAAAGAAAAATATTATTGTCAATTCTTGCACTCAAATGTTCTTCCTTCAATAAATTTATTGTCACCTTTATTCACTAATACTGCTAATGAGCATAATTAATAAACTACTTGCCTTCGGTATTTTTTTTTCTGAAAGTCAAATCTGAGTCAGTTGTATTAGTTACGTGCTCATGGAAAACTGTCTAGCTTAACAATTATTTAAGAAATACTGTAGAAAACATTTTCTGCGTTTCTATCAAGCAGAAACACATTGCTTGTGCCACAACGACATCAAGAGCCTGTGCTAATTCTGTTTTTCTATAGAGTTACAATAACACAGCTTGTAATAGGCATTTTCTAACTGAAAGCGTTTTGTAATGTTAAATGATAACCAAGAAGGTTGTCACTTACCCGCACTAACACGGTGTGATCCGGTTGAGCAGCTATAGCAGGCAATGGTGGAGAACAAGTAGGAATTCTGTTCAGACTTTGAAGAGGAGCTCCCTGTGGGTGACAGAGCAGTATAACATTAACACAGATTTTAATGGCGTATGTTGCTATGCATTGATGTGACTTAATTTTAGCTTTCCTGTCGACATTTGGGAAGATCGGAATGTATTCTGAAACATGGCTAGTAAGACTAAAAACATGTTTCTGGCAAGAGGAGGGAAGTTTCATCCTCTTGTAGGATCATGAAATTTAACATAAGCTGGAGTCCTTGTTCCAAAAGGTGGGGATAATAACAGTGTTCTCTGTTGAAGTGTCTCATCACTCCTTTGTCAGGGAAAATTGCTTTTATTGGAAACTTACCCCTGACACAAATCTTTCGGCTATTTGGATGGAAGGCACCTCTTCTGGAGGAGGAGCTGTTAGAGGTGAGCTATAGAACAAAAAAACACAACATCCTTTACAAGGATTACCCTTGCAAGAAATACCAACAATTCTAGTTATCACTTTCATCTAGTTGACCTTACAAGTAGTTTCAATAAAAGAGGGTATTCAGTGCACTTGTAGGTATTTGAAATAGAACTCTTTCTCTGAAGAAAAATGACAATCATGAAAGTCGTTTTTGATTCCGATGCTAGTATTGATTTTCATTCAACAAGTAATTTGCAACTTGTTGAAAAGAAAAGTGCAAGTTCTACAACATTAACATGTTCTTAGCCTTAACTTCACATGGCCCAACATGTAATGATCAATGGTTACAACTTGCTTGAAACAAATGCTGGATTGAAATGAGTAAATTAACAAACAAACTGATGAACAAATGAATGAATGAACAAACAAATGAATGAGCGAGCGAACAAACAAACAAACGAACGAGTGAGCGAGTAACAAGTGAATGAATAAACAAATAAATGGAGAAATGGATCGAAAGAAAGGCTGATGGATGGAAAGAAGAGTGCATCATGGAAAGACAGTGCAAATAAATAAACCAAAGCATGGACATACACTCGGAAGGACAGATGGATTTATAGTTTACACATAATAAGCTTCATAAACCAAACTGTATGTAAGCAAAAAAACTTCCCTACGGTTGAGAGTCACATGTAAACTTACTCAGGGAAAAGTAAAGGGGAATCATCAAATCCAGCAAGACTGTCTTCATCATCAATCAGTCCATCCTTGCTGCCACCCTCAACAACCATGTCAGAACTAGCAGTGGATGTTGCTGATGTACATGCTGTGTTTGAAGCACTTCCTCTACAAAATAAATCATTTCTGATGTGTTCAGTCTGGAAAAAGTCAGAGTTACAAAGTAACTCTAAAGTTACAGTAATGTTGATAGCTACAATGAGCGACACTTTTAGAAAATGACACTTTTCCATAATAACCTTTACATCTAGCATTAATATTTTTATTACCCCCCCCCCCCCCAATTCAATGTTGTTTAGGTGCTGTGGTCTGTGTAGTCTAAGAAATAGAAAAAGACATATCGTTTGCAGGGAAGGGGGGCAGAGGGAATGTTTCCAGGTGGCTTGCAAATCAAATTTTAGCACAGAATGTCTCGACAGTTTTGTTGCTCATTGTACATAGACTTTCACAGAAACCACTATAATTGAACAGTGCAAGTTTCTGGTAAAATTATTTGTTGGTAGTTATTACCAGTTAGCTCCATAATATTGGGTGAATGGATACAGACAATATAACAGAAGTCTAGGAAATCTAAATGGCTCAAATTACTAAAAAAGAAACACTGACTAGTAATGTTACCTTTACAAAATTATATTTTCCTAGATGGGATATATGAATATTTTCAACAATGCTATGACCTTTGCTGAATTGCAGAATAACAAGTCACTAAGTGTTGAAGTAGGTGTGCTTTATTGTAGGAGCTAGCAGCTGTTTCCTACACAATGTGCAGTTCCAGAAAATATCCATACTCAGGGTTGTAGCTGAGAAAATGGTGTCCCAGATAAGATTTTCATTGAGCTGGTCACCATTTTCGCAAGAGACCTGGAACAAAATTTTTGTTCCCAATCTTTTGCAACACCTTGAATGAGGTGTGTACAGTACCTATACGCACATTATAGTGGTACATGTAGTTAGACTTGAAATTTTGTTTTCTTAAATTACTCATACCGTCTTTTCTCGGCAGCATCGGCCAGAAGAGCTCTTTTCTTCTTTATTTCATCTTCTTCAACATTAAAGCTGTCTTGTGGAGATGCACTGTGTTGCATCTTTTGCTGTGAAAGGTTTTCTTTCTTATCTTATGCACATGAAAAGGAAACAAAATGTGGCTTAGTACAGAAGAAAGCATGTAATGTGCAGGAGAATTACAAATCAAAGAATCTTGTACGAGTCTCACTCACAGACAACTGTAGTACCAGGACTCGAACAAAACTTGAATTCTAGCTAGAACTCTTGAATTCTAGCTCTCAAATTTTGCTTGCCCTGGGCAAGTCTTAGTCTACTTGTTTATATTTAGTTGAAAGAGAACTTGCCTGGGCCATTGCCCACACTGGGCAAGTGAGAATGAAAAGTTACTTGCCCAGCACAAAAATCTACTTGTCCGGGATGACTGGGCGGTACTTTTCTCGAGCCCTGTGTACCCTAACTGGGAAAATTTAGCCCTGAAAAGATAATGAAATCTGGAGAAGTATGATGGATATTGTCCAGTTTTAATCAAAAGCACAACCAAATACTCAAGACTGGTCAGTTATCAGTATCTCACCCATCCTGATGTGAGTACTAACAATTCAATTCAATTTATTTCCTCTTGATGTAGTTAATTAATTTAATTACAAACATTTGTAGTTGCTAACAATGTTCTATTGTATTAATTAAAAGTGCTTGAGAATGGTGGCCAAATAAACCATTCGGTTTCCTGGTGGGCCGCCATGTAAACAGGACAGTTTGTGTTCTGCTTGAGTAACTGGACAGTGTAAGCAATTAACTGTTTTTTTTTTCTGCATTTCAGCCAAATTTGGCCCAGTTGTGTTCTACACAAATCAGCAAAAACGTTGATTTCAAGTTTAGAATCTTCTCTACACCTCGAGGTGGTACAGAATGTTAGTTTGTATGGACAATGAAGTTTTGCCTGGTAATAGGCATTTACTTCACTGGACTTTGTGGTGTTGATTGCTTTTCTAATGTGATGATACAGTAAATATCAAACGCTTCTTAACAGGCATCAGCAGTATCGACACATCGACAATGACAAGCGTTGTGATGTATTTATTTTGTGAAAAATTGTTGGTGCTCTGTGGGTAAACAAATTACATATTTACATACATATATAACCAAATAGTGAGTTGAAATCCTCATCGGCTATCAGAGTGCTCAATAGTTGGACTAGAGCAATAGATAATAATAAAATCGAAGAGCTGGATTATTTGGTCCAAGACATTTAATCGCTACTCAGAGTTTCATGCTCCATCAGAAGCAATCATCAGGCTACTGCCTGAAAAACGGTTACATTCAAAGATATATGAAAAAACCGAGACAATACATACTGGGTGTGCCGCGTGGCGCAACACGCGCAATGCTATGACTAATTAGGTGATGACATTTTTCAGCAGAAATTTCCTAGAGTGTCTACAGGACGATGTAAGCTCATTTCGATTGTTTAAAGATGACATTTCAGGTTTACACAGAATAAAATATTTCTCCCACAAACATAAATTACATTTCTTTGTCACATTGGAATAAGATCGAGCTTGTTTAATTTTACGCCATTTGATGTTGTACTGAATGTTCTGGTCTTTTAAGTTCCACACACGCGTGCTAAGTTCGGTTGCGTTTCTATATCGTTCGTTGCGAAATGAGCTTGTGTGATTCCTATACCTTAACTTAAATGAAGTGTCACAAAGTCCAATGTAGGTTTCTCTAGTTGTTTGTGAAGTGACTTCGGCTTGGTAAATTATGCTTTCTTCGTTGAAGTTTCCATCCATGGGGCATTTCTCTGGTTTTCGGCAGTTGCAATTTTTCTTATCTTTATCAGAATTTGTAGATTTGCTAATTACGGTTTTGTTGTGGTTTGATATAATCAATTTGACGTTATTCATGCAACTGTAGCTTAATTTTAGTGTATTCTGGTTAAAAATTTTGTGTAGTGGGTTCGACTTTGGGAAGTGCTGGTCAATGAGGGAAAGGAAGCATTTTCCAACTTTTGTTTCCACATTCTTGCTGTATGGCGGATTATACCAGATGATGTTGTGTTGTCGGGTCCTACGCCTTGTCTGACTGGTTGTAGCCTTATACAAAAGGTCGTAATGGTAACCACTTTTGGAAACTGCAACGAAGAAAGCATAATTTACCAAGCCGAAGTCACTTCACAAACAACTAGAGAAACCTACATTGGACTTTGTGACACTTCATTTAAGTTAAGGTATAGGAATCATACAAGCTCATTTCGCAACGAACGATAAAGAAATGCAACCGAACTTAGCAAGCATGTGTGGAACTTAAAAGACCAGAACATTCAGTACAACATCAAATGGCGTAAAATTAAACAAGCCCGATCTTATTCCAATGTGACAAAGAAATGTAATTTATGTTTGTGGGAGAAATATTTTATTCTGTGTAAACCTGAAATGTCATCTTTAAACAATCGAAATGAGCTTACATCGTCCTGTAGACACTCTAGGAAATTTCTGCTGAAAAATGTCATCACCTAATTAGTCATAGCATTGCGCGTGTTGCGCCACGCGGCACACCCAGTATGTATTGTCTCGGTTTTTTCATATATCTTTGAATGTAACCGTTTTCAGGCAGTAGCCTGATGATTGCTTCTGATGGAACATGAAACTCTGAGTAACGATTAAATGTCTTGGACCAAATAATCCAGCTCTTCGATTTTATTATTACATACATATATATATATATTTATTTATATTATGTCAAGAGCACACTGTAGTTAGCTAAAGTCTGAGCCAAGTGGCCTATCAGGCCAGAACTTATCCCGGTTTCTGTAGCATGAAGCAACTAGGAGTACTTCTACTCCCTCCTGGATGGGATGCTAGTCTATCACAGCATATACACCTGGGTGGAGAGAGGCACTGTGAGAATAAAGTGCCTTGCCCAAGAACACAACACAATGTCCCCGGCCAGGGCTCGAACCTGGACCGCTCAATCCAGAGCCAAGCGAACTAACCATGAGGCCACCGCGCCTCCCTATGTCAAGTGTAGACATTCAAATCATGGAGCTTAAAATATGTGTTGGGGTGATAGTGTTTTGTCAATCTTTCTGGCGGTGATGCAGTGTTAGTTAATTATTTTTGCAGTGTTGCGATGTTCAGAACCCCCCCATGTCCCCCTCCTTAATTGATTGTTTGTAACATTTAAAAGTCTGGTAGTCAAGGGTTTAAAGTAAGGTAATAAGGTCCAGCAATGTTTTCAAATGAAAATGTGTGATCCCTTAGAAGAGGAAAAGTACATGTCTTAACCTACTGTATCAAGCTTGGCTGATTAGCAGTATTCATCATAATGTTCGGCAGTTTTTCGGTTTTGAGCTATTTTCATAGCAGTTTTTCTATTTTCAAAGAAATGTTAAGCGATTGTCTGGTTTCTAGAAGCCCCCCTCACTCAAGTCAAATCTATGCGACATTCAAGCAAAAAGAATAATCAGCTGTTTGATATTTCCTCTGTATTAGTGTACAACAGTTCGTTCAGAAGGTTATAAGCTAGTTTCTAGCGTCTTGTGCTGTTCGAAAAATTTTCCGAAAATCATGAAAAATACACAAGTGTTCTTTTAATTGTAACCAACACTCATAAAGGCTTAACCAACACAATTATCTAGCCGATAATAGCTGTCACAAACAAAACGTTCGCTTGATCAAGCATTCGATTAATCTTTGTACGTTGATATTCTCTCATTTTTACGATCAATTACTGCATTTGATGGCAGTGACAGTTAACATAGAACTCACCAAGACGATTCAGTTACTTTTCAGTCACGATCGGCTGTGCAAAAGTAGAAAAGCGATATTGTTTGTAACTCATTAATCATTCATTTTGCCCCGTCGCAGCACCGTCCCGACACGTTTGAGAGTGTACATGTTTGAAAACAGCTCCAACCTGGTTCGCTAGTCAGGTGATTCTAGCGAGGACTGGGGACTTAAATACAAGAATTTACATTGATAACAACCTGTCTTAACATTTCGACGTCTTAAATACAATTCGCTAACTAAAGTCAAGATCTACCTGGGAGGTGAAGGGACACCTTTGACTTCAAGCTTGATTGGTGTCGTTTGAAACTCTCTTCAATGCTGCTTTGTTTGAGCTTTTTCCGCTTAGGTTCCTCATCAAACCTCGCACTCATTATTTCT
Organism: Micromussa lordhowensis; assembly: GCA_964020085.1. NCBI lineage: Eukaryota > Metazoa > Cnidaria > Anthozoa > Scleractinia > Lobophylliidae > Micromussa > Micromussa lordhowensis. The sequence continues at coordinate 18,809,325 of OZ026602.1, read as the reverse complement.
GCTAAAGTGCAAATACATGAAGAATAATAATCATGTGAATTGGTTCACTGTCAAAGTGTATTTGTTGGGTAATTGGTCAACAAACATCACTCTTCGATCTTCTCCAATCTTTCGGCCATCGAGCCGACTTGGCCTGGATGCTAAGTTCCCGCCAAGAGAGGCCTGGCGACAAAGCTTTATGGTTACAAAGCTCAAAATGGCGGTGCTCTAAGCTTCTTAGAACATGGGTGACAGATTGAAACAGATCAAAGAAAAGTCGAAACTTCGACGACAAATTCTTGCACAACAGGTAAAAAATACTTACAGTGACAATTATGACACTGCAGACGAACATCCTACAGTATTTAAACCAAAATTATGCTGCGACCTCATGCACAAATATTTGCAAAAATTATAAGCTTATCTTAAGCTTATAAAATATACCCTGCAGTTGGTTTATACTAAGCCGAACGTAGGAAAAACCAACTGTTCGCAGGGTATATAGAATAAGCTGTTTTTGAGCGTCCCTGTACATACAGTAGTACTTAGGTTACACAACAGTCAAAAAAGGATTTGTATGAGGAAAACGGTTATAAGCTTACTATTAAGCCTAAATTATACAAAGGGGTATAAATAAAGATACACCTGCCTTGCTTCAGGTGTGTGTATTCTTGGATTTGTGAGGTTTCAAGGCCAATTTATGGTAATTTAGGTGGTTTTTAGCTTCACTGCATTGACCCTCGATCGATACTTGGACGACTCTCCATTGACACCTCGGTTGACACTCTATCAACGCTCTGTCAACATCTCGGTCGGCAGTCTGTTGAGAGTCAACTAATTTTTGATGGATTCATATGAGTTGGTCAACACTCGGCCAACTATCGACCGGCTGTTGGTCAAGTGTCAAAAGTGTCAACCAAGATCTCGATCAAGTATTGATCGAGATGTCAACTGAAGGTGTTGATTGAGAGTATCGATCAACACTTGACCGCGGATGACTTTAGTACACATGATCTGAAACGGGTGCATAGAGCATTAAAGTTGCATTTCCTAATTCAGCTTGGTGCATCAGGAAGTGACTCTATTGGAGACCTTTTGACTAGTAAAGAAGAGCAAGAAGTTAAAAGATTAAAGTTAACAAAGGAGAAGCAGAATATAGATCAGCATGGAAGTGATACAAGCATCAGTACATCAACAGAGGTGGCATTGCCTGGTATTCCTGCAGGACCAACTAAGGTTGGTATAGGTTACTAAACCACAGGAACACCAAGATTCATTTGGTAGACTGAGCCATTTTGTATTTCGCCTTTTATGGAATTCTTGTATCTCAAATTTAGCTAACTACAGTGCTGGAAAATTTCAGTCATCGTCAATTCAAGTGATGGATATTTTGCAGGTCAAAATGAAAGTCAGGTTAAATTGATTTTAACCTAGTTTAATTCTCAATTTCTTTTGTCCTCTAGCCCTAATTATTCATGATCCATGAATAATCAGGGTTAAGAACAAAGGAATTTCATTTTGACCTGCAACAGATACATGTATATGTTGTGGCTCAATGTTATGGGAGTTAGTTAGTGCAATTTGTATTTTCCTGCGTTTCATATACATTTTCATAAAAACCATACACCAAAACAGGGGAAAATATAAATTCTACCACAAGTGACACTGAACCACAAACGTTTGTCAATAAAAATCAAAATTAGTGCCTTTCAGGCAAGTGACAGACAAGATCTACTAGTCCTGGGTTATTTGACAGGCCTTTCTTTACAATTTACGGGATGTGTTTTTGTTGCTTGCCGTTTTAAGTTTTCTAAAGTTAAGATTGATCATGCCATTAGAGAATTACTATTTTGATATATTATGGAACTTTGTTTTTTTTAACATTACAACTTTCTTTTAGGTGCTGACATCAAGAGAGGAGAAAAAAGAAGGCAAAAGTGCTGTCCAAGGGAATGATCAAGACCCAGACAAGGTAAGCTCATGGTTGTTGTTGTAAATTGTTTAGGCTTGGCTAAAAGTTGTGTCTTCTAGAAAAAAAAATTGATATGTGCTGTATCATACTTGTGTACATCTGTATCTAGACATTCTATCAATCATTCAATTCATCTTTTCCCTTTAAGATATTGACAAGTAGAGTATAATTTGTAATGAGTGAAATCTTTTCTTATATTGAAACCAATGGCAGGGACAAATAAAAATATACCAGAAACAGAAATAAATTTAAGAACGACCCCCAGTCATTTAAGGCTTCATTGAAGAATATAAAAATATTATTTTTAGTACATTGTATTTTCCTTTCTTTGTAAGAGTAAAGAGGACTATGAAGAGGAAGACGAGGAAGAGGTTGTCTACAAAGATTCCAGCCATTTCTTGAAGGTAAATATTTTTAAGCTCACAAATAACTCCCTGTTTGATATGATGAAGTCTGTATCGACCTAACAACTCAATGCAATGACCCAAGCCCGGGCTTGATCTTGGACTGCTCGATCTGGAGTCCAGTGCGTAAACCATTAGGTTCATTACACCTCCCTCTGTTTGGCATACTGATAACCATGTCAGCTTTCAAACAGACCTGCTACACCTGGCAGGCAGGCAGCCAAGTGATCTTGTTTCCAAAGGATGTGGTTTTGTAGGTGCTTGTAAGCCACAAGTGTACAAGGAGAACAGCAGACAACGGCAGACTGCTGAAAGGGGGACAACAGCTGCCAGGGACTTGCAAGGCATTGTTGTCATGTGGAAGCATGAAATTCTGACTAACGACAGGAAAAACAACAACTTACAGTGGCTGACACATTATGGAATCTGTCTACCATAAGACAGCTCAAAGGCACTTTATTGAGATGTCTTTAGAACCTCAGAAGTCTTATTATAGTGAAAGATATATTTTATGTTGATCACTGTTGGGAAACAAAACGTTGAGGGAGAGATGTGTACACAAGGGCATAACTTGGTCGTCAGGCGAAAACTTTGCCATCACAATGACTTTTGGGTTGCTTGTTTAAACGTATTTACTATAATTAGATGTAATAAATTCTAAATTGTTTGTTTGTTATTTTCAGGGAACGCAAAGTGCAAACCCTCATAATGATTACTGTCAGCATTTTGTTGACACGGGACAAAGGCCTCACAACTTTATCAGAGATGTTGGTGAGTCGTGGTCTTAACGCTGACCTTACTAAATACTGTAGCAACAAAGGATGCGCATCTTATTAGGTAACTGTCTCATCCAAGTTTCACCATCTTGTTGTTTATTATAGGTCTTGCAGATAGATTTGAGGAGTATCCTAAATTGAGAGAACTTATCAGGCTCAAGGTAAGTCTGTGCAATATTACTTGCTTATTGACTGATGGGGAGGTCTGATATCCTGGTTGCATTTTGTAGCCCTTTTAGTGACCATAAACAGGCTATTTGCTGTACTTTTCTTCTTTTAGGATGAGATCATTGCAGAGAGAGCTACTCCTCCAATGTAAGTGCTAGACAGTAACAGATTTGTGTTCAAGAAAAATAATGAATGATATAATTTTCTGGTGAAGTACATGTAGGATTGCAGCTGTAATACAGTCATGATAAGTGCCATGGATAACCTCATAAAGATTAACAATTTATTATGTTTGTTACAAATGTGATGAGTTGAATTTTTGTGAACATGAGACAGATTTAATACATTCCATAGTTAAAACCTCGTGATTGCCAAACTGTGGCAATAAATTCATAATTGAAAATTACAATTTGTAAATTGGAGTCCTCTGAGAATGTGGTGTATAACATCAACAGGATATTCCCAATTGATCAGTTTCTTTATTACATCCCATTACTTGGACCTGTTTCCTTGAAAACGTAAATTTGTTATATTGTTGTATCATACCATTGTTATTCTAATTTTCCGCTATATATTGTTCATCATTGTTATTCCATCCGTAAACTGACGATGTCACAGGAGTTGCCAAAACATGTCTTCTTTAAAATTTAAAAGTCTTGTTCTCTTCATTAAAACTGAAGATGCTGTTAAGTATCTGTGTTTGTTTAGTACGGAGATCTGTTAAGGACAAATAAATAATCATTGCTTGTAATTCTTTGTTGTTTTCAGGTATCTACAATGTGACCTGGACATGTTTGATCTGGATGACTTAGAATGTAAGTTTGACGTGGTGTATATTGACCCGCCCCTTGAGGAATATCAACGCCGTGCTTCAGGTACCACCTTCAGCTGGAAACCATGGACTTGGGATGAGGTCAGTTCTAGTAATTACCGTACAATGTACATTATGTTCTTTTCTTTTTCAATGCAAAATGAAAGTTATATGTCCTATAATCATGTTGTGGTTTAATTGATATAACATTATTGTTACTGGACAGATTCTTAAACTTGAAGTAGAAAAAGTTGCTGCCCAACGTTCATTCCTGTTCCTTTGGTGTGGCTCGCATGAAGGACTTAATGAAGGGAGAAAGGTATTCGTTTATTTAGACTGAATTTCAGCCATCTCCTCAAGTTACTTACTCTTTCAGGTGTCACTCAACAAGACGTTCAGGCTATTAGTGGCAAAATTGCAAAATTAGTTAATAGAAAGTGTACTGTAAGAAAAGGAGTTTTGTGAACAAGGATGTACATAAGGGTTATTGACCAAGCTAGTTTGGTCAAGATGGCTGGATATTGGCCAAGTTCTTTTTTTGCGTTTTTATTGCATAAACACGCAAAAAAGAACAAGGCCAATATCAAGCCATCTTGACCAAACAAGCTTGGTCAATAAAGGATTTATTATATGGCTTTGCGGGACAAGGCGGGTATTCTCAAGCGGGCAAGATAGCTCCATCTTGCCCACTCTGGTAGCCAACCACAGCGCAGGATTTGATTCATCTTGCCTGCTCACGGAGCTAGCCATATAATAAAGTCATTTATTGATGTTAGATGATCAAAAAAATATCTGAAACAATAGATAATATCTGCATAATTAGGCCACTTTATACAGAACATTAAAAGTTCCTTAGTATCACATCTCATCCCTGGAGCTGTGTCAGTTATTCCTGTGCCAGAGGGAAATTGGATATTCCATCGACCCTGATAACTTGAACCCCCACTGACTCAAACTGTTTTTTGTTTCCCTTCAGAGTTCAAGTTACCAGGATTCTACTGTACTTCTTTATCGCTCTTCATGCCATTAACTTGTTTTTCTGTGAATAGTGTTTAAAGAAGTGGGGCTTTCGTCGCTGTGAGGACATCTGCTGGATCAAAACGAATAAAACCAATCCTGGAAACACAAAATATCTTGAACCAGATGCCATATTCCAACACACTAAAGAACACTGTCTGATGGGAATCAAAGGCACTGTAAGGAGAAGTACTGATGGAGATTTTATTCACGCAAATGTTGATATTGACCTCATTATCACTGAAGAGGTAAATATTTGTTAAACCAGTTACTAGTTATTTATTTATTTATTTATTTTATTGATCCCAGCTGCGTATAAACCTTAAACTTATAGAGGTACATAATTATGAAGAAAGCTTTTGGCATGATTCAAAGCTGTGACCTATAAGGTAATCATTTATTGCAAAATGAGCAAAAATTAGTTAATAGGCCAATTTTGATATACCGGTATTAAGAAATTCTGACTTGGCTCTGAGGCTTAACAAAAGAAATTAATTATGCATCCCTCCATCTCAAAATGATTTCTTTTGTTTTATTCTCCTAAGCCTTGGGGCCAAGTTAGTATTTTAATAATTAAATTGGCCTAATGTCAAGCAGAGGAATAAATCAGCATTGTTGATAAATGGATCTGAGCTGGTCTTATTTGGTGGTTTTATTGGTGATTCTGAAATGAGCACACAAGGTCTCCAAAATATGAACATTCTGAATGGGCTGTTGCAGACGTTTGGATCCTGGTAGCTATTACATCTCCACATTCTAAGTAGCAAGTCATGTGATGTACTTTTTCCGCATTTGCAGCCAGCACTAGGAAGCACGGAGAAGCCGACTGAAATGTTTCATATTATGGAGCACTTCTGTCTAGGACGACGTCGCCTTCATTTGTTTGGCAGTGATGATACTCTGAGACCAGGTAACATTTAATTTTGAATTTGAAATTTTTATTTCAGTTTGTTAGGCAGTAATAATAATATCACTTAAGTCTAACAGTACTGGTCACATGCTGGGCTACAGATTTTACGTTGTTGATTGTTTTTTTTTTTAATTTCTTCAAGGTTGGCTTTCAGTAGGACCAAGTCTATCAAGTTCAAACTTCTCTGCTGATCTATACAATTCCTACTTTTCTAATGGACCTGAAGACCTTATTGTTGGCAGCACTCAGGAAATTGAGACTCTTAGACCAAAATCCCCTGTGGGAAAACACAAAGGAGATGGTGGAGGACGTGGGGGTGCAAACGCAGCCAATAGAGGGGGACCAGGTCCCAGAGCAAGGGGAGGAGTCCGTGGGGGGATGATGAGAGGGGCAGGGTTTCAAGGGAGGGGTGGGAGGGGTTTTGTAAGCTTCTCTGTAAGATAGTCGGGATGAAAATTTACCAAAACAATAATTTTGATAACAACAACCATTGCTTTGCTACAGTACCATCAAGAAGTCATTATCATAGTTATAGCACTGAAACAAAGTTTGTATTTGCTGCTTTCTGCCCTTTACTCCTACAAGGTGCTTACCATTAAATTCTAGTTTCCTTTAAGAAGATGGAGCAATATGTGTAAAGTAAACAGAGTTAATCGTATTTGTTAGGACATTGAACAATTCTCTTACTTTAAGCACTATTTAAGTCAAATATTACAGTACGTTTACTGAAACCTATGAAAACCAATCAGATGGCAGAACTGAAACAACAGATTCCAACATTTTCAAATCCAGCCAATCACAGTTAATAGAGGGAAATGCAAAGACATGATTGATCATTGCAGTTATGCACACAACTTAGGCAGTTGTGAAATTCAAGGCTGAAAAAAATTTAGGCCTGAATTGTTTTCAGGCTTTAATTTCACAACAGCTTAAGGTGTATGCATAACTGTGATGATCAATTTTATCTTCGTGTCATTCTCCACAGTTCAAATATATGAGATTTCATATATTCACTGGTAGAGGGAAATGGTTAGGAAGGCTGGTAAACATCAAATTAGAAACCAAACAGGCTAAGATGTATGTTGGAAGGTACTTGACCTTGCACATCTTTTGTTATATGCTTATTGACTATGCATGAATTACATCACTGCAATGCTTTTATCGGTTAGTTGTATGAGCATGTAACCACCTTTTGTATTTTGCCAGGTTTTGCGCAGGGTCAACCCCTAAAATAGCAAACAAAAACATACAACAAAGAACTTTCCCAAGTTTCCTAACCATTTCTCTCAATTAATTACGAGCCAATCAAATGTCCTAATGTCAAATCCAGCCAATCAAATGCACTTACTTGATAAGCCACAAGAGGAACAAGCACTATGCCTTATAATGTCAGGTTTAACTGTTGTGATTTCCATTAGGATGTAGCCTGTGAAGGCAGAGTTATTTCCAGCTGTCACTTGGATCCACCGAAAACATCAGCCCTTCTCATTTCTCTCATCTCCAGATCCTCTCTAAAGAACTTCCTACATTGCTGAATAATTTTGTACACACTATGTTGCAATAAGAAAAACCTTTAAACTGATTTGATCGGGTAACTTCACTGTGATGCATCTTCAAAAGATACACTTCACAATAAATAAAACTGGTATGTTTAGTACTCAAATCAAATGTGTGTTCTTTTATTGCTCCATATTACAACAATTATTAAAACATTGCTTTTTCAACTCTGTGTCACTAAGCAAAAACATAGGCACGCAAGGCGTGCAAGAGTTATTTTTTTAATTAAAAGGTTATGAAGATAGGAGCATTTAAGGGAGTGTTTACAGTGACAATTTAGTTAACCCTTTTTACACAACAACACTAGTTTACCGAAAAAAGAAAGAGAAAAAACACCTGACACTTTGACAGTCTAATTTAATTCATTCCCATATGAAAAACAAAAGTGTCAAATTACCATTTGTAACTAAAAATAGCAAGCATCTTGTGGGAACAAGTGGTGATGATTTGCCAGCTCTAATTGAATTTACTCCCTTGTGGAAAACAAGTGTCAAATTACCCTTTGTAACTAAAAAATAAAATATCTCATTATATTTCCATGCAACAACAACAAAACAATCGTTACCTGTACCTGTTGTAAACGTTCAAACTCTTTCAAATCAAAATAGTCTCGTCTCCTCTAAAACATTTCGTAAGAACTAGAAGCAACGATGCGTGACGTCTAATTGAATTTACTCCTTGTGAAAAACAAAAATATCAAGTTACCATTTGTAACTAAAAATAGCAAGCATCTCGTGGGAACAAGTGGTGATGATTTGCCAGCTCTAATTGAATTTACTCCCTTGTGAAAAACAAAAGTGTCAAATTACCCTTTGTAACGAAAAAATAAAAATATCTCGTTATATTTGCACGCAACAAGAACACAGCAACTGTTACCTGTACCTATGGTAAACGTTCGAACTGTTTCAAATCAAAATAGTCTCGTCTCCTCTAAAACATTTCGTAAGAACCAGAAGCAACGATACGTGACGTCTAATTGAATTTACTCCTTGTGAAAAACAAAAATATCAAGTTACCTTTGTAACTAACAATAAAAACATCTCGTCCATTTGCATACAACTACCTCACGGTACCTGTTATAAAAAGGATGACTGCAAGTTGTTTACCAACAATTGGGCATTTGTATTTTGGGCATTAAGTATAGCTGTTAGAAAAGTGCTGGAAACTGTTGCTAGCCTCCTTAAGGTAGGTTTGGGAAGCTGGAGAATACTGTATTATTTATCTTGATGATCAAGAGACTGACAGGTAGAAAATAGCCTTGTTTTATTATGTCTTGTAGCTGATATCTAACAATTAATATATACTTTATAAAAGACATTAATAGCATCAACCTTCCACAGATTTACTTTGCTGTAAAATCGAAACATGTGCATAATAAAGTTGGAATAATTAGTCACATCAATCTTAACTGAGATTTACTGTTGATGAACAACATAATTTGTGCATCACAAGTAACGACTGGTAAAAAGATGTGATATCACTTAAAGTGAATCTGCTTGAGTACTGCAAAGAATTGTTCAATACATTGAATTATACTATGTCATGTCATAGAGAATACAGTCAATCAGAATGCTAGAAAGCTGCTAAATGTTTAATGGTATTAAACCTTTCCTATTGTGCATTGCACTGATTATGTTGGCCACTGTATTTTCTATGACATGGTATAAAGTAGCTATGCAACACTTTTGAGTGGTACTATACATATATCTTATTAGACGTTTTGGTGTGTAGTATTGCTGTTTATTTTTATGAGTTGTGCAGTATTTTGACGAGCTCGTAGGGCGAGTCAAAATACAAACAATGAGTAAAAATATACAGCGATACTACACACCAAAACGTCTAATAAG
>OZ026602.1:18739884-18794884 GCA_964020085.1 Micromussa lordhowensis | reverse complement strand
TCTAATTTAGTTCAAACATTCGATTGTTTATTTGAAATTGTGGTCCAAGTGAATAATAATCATCAAGGAATAAAATGAAAACAAGAGCTGACCCCAAGTTCAGGTTAACTTTTGCTTTTATTAACTACAAATGCTTGACTATGTACACTCTGATAGTGACTCTCACACAGACTCACACATGTCACGTCAGTTAAAGGTTTAGATCAATGCTTGACACATCACAACGCCTAGATACATGTAATACTTCTATTTCTGACTAACCTTGCAGTCTCTGCATCCCTCTTTGGCCTAAAAATGGAGATTAAATTAGAATATTATAATCAAATAATTTATTTTCATCATTCTTAAAATAAGAAAACTTGTCATACAATTGAATTAAATTTTGAACCACTGGCTTGCAATTTAAATGTTGGGCAAACTCTCACACCAGTGGTTTGATTATGTCTTGGGGATATTTATGGCAACTGGAAATGAACTTCCAAAATAAAAAAAATACATCAGCTGCTCATTTATTTAAGCACTTATGAATGACATGACAGAGTTAGGATTGGAACTTTATATTTTTAAATGTACAAACTCACAACAACTCAAGGGAGAAAATGACGGATAGTTTAATTTGGACAAGAGTTCACCCAATGCATTCCTATTAGACTTTAAAAGTTTGGTAGCCAATAAATTTTTCCCTTACATGATCCATTGACACCCAAGATGTGAATGATGGTATCTTGGTTGACGTGTTTGCAAAATTAATAAGACCTACCTTCCTTCACGAAAACAAAACATAACGATGGCCAGAATGATTGCGATGATAATGACAACGATAAGTGGCAGGATCAGTATAAGTAGAAATTCAATTCCAAAGTCCCTGACAGAAGAGTCATACACTGGGGCAATGTATGTTGATTCGTCAAATCCCTCTCCACTGAACTCTTGTTTGGTTGCATTGCTGACAACAACATCTTTTTTGCTCTTATCCATCTATCAACAAAAATAAAGAAAATGAGAAGCTGTGAATATTCCTGTGAAATACTAGGAATTACTTCTCACATGTTTATAAATTATAAACTACTTTAATTTAACTAAAGATGATTTCCAGTCTGTACTACATACTCTTGATAGTTTGTTTGTATTTTTTGTTTTGTTTCATGTAAGACATCACAAAATGTAAACATTTTGCAACTACTTACATGAAGTAAATCCAAAGTTTCAAAACAACCGCCATTATGGATTGGAAGCGGTCAAAGCTTTATGCCTCGCTCTTTCTCATATCACTTGAAGAAAAAAATTCACTGAGGCTGTTAGGAAAAGACTTTGAAAGGCCTCCAAGATAAGGTATGTGGTTCGTAATGAATAACATTAATTCGCATTCCATCAGGTGAGATATGGCTATTTTCTGAAACAACACTGCAAGCATTACCAAGGTAAATTCACACCAGTCAATATCATAGGGTGGTTTCAACTGTTGGTTTGACGACTCCCGTAAACCAGCACATCCCCTGTATTCTGACTCAAGGACTGTGTAGTAAGATTCTCCACCAACAGTTATGTAGACACTACAAAAAAATATCATATTGACAATTTATTAGTCATAACAATATTTTCCTATACATGTATAATTCTGATCTTTAAGCATTTGAAAGGTAGTGAGGTGATTGAAGTAAGCTGTGAGATAAATATTAAATTATATTTAATTTATTAGTAATTCGCCATTTCCTAGTTGCTTTTATCTCCAGTCTGTTTGAATATGAATCCTGGGGCATAACCTTGCAGGTAGAAAAGAGTTTGATTTACAAGACAATGAACGGCAGCGCTCCAAGCTGCGACTGTTTTGGTCGCCATGGCGAGTGAAAAAATAATTTGGCGACTAAATTTTACGAGCAGGTCGCCAATTTAGCAACTGGTGCAGTAGAAAAGGCTGATTGTTCATCAATAGCATGTTTTCCAATATAATCACTAAGCGAATTTAATGACAATTTTTGTATGCTACGTTTTTCAAGAAACTTCACGCGGAATTTTTCCTCAGCGCGCGCTCAACGTGCTGTTTTTGAATCATGCGTGCTAACGTTATTTTTTCCAACTGATGAAGGCTCAAGCACCAGCCGAAACGTCTTGAATGAACATCAAAAAACTAGTCAGTGTCAAACCATTACCTTACACTTTCTTACCTGTTTCTTTTTTCTTTTATTTACTTTCCTTAACCATAGTTAACGGTAAATAAGACTATTCAACTAGTAATAACCACAGGTTAGGAAGTGCAGGCGAGGGCTATGCATGATTTGTTTCACTGAGGTTAACGAATTCATTGTAAAACAGTGGCGTTGTGTTCTTTTTCCATTTTGGGCATTTATATTTGCAGGGCAATAAAGGGTTGCATAGTGTGGGTGATTGTTTTCCCTAAAACGAGACAAAGGGACCTAAGAGTGGTTTTACTGACCTTGTGAAACAGTAACACCAGTTTGATTATACACTAGTTCTATTTTGTGTTGGGTTTGACAAAATGGTTATTTTTTCACGTTGTAAATAAAAACACTGTTGATTATAAAATGGACATATTGATTTAGTCAAGGTCATTTGATGTAACCCGACAACAACAGACACGGACAGGAAACGTTCCGATCACAAGTTCACATGCTCGATTTTGATTGGACGGCGCGCCAGCTATGCATGAGCTGCACGTGATTCTTCGACGAAATAGACGTCGTCCACGTGATAAAATTGTGTTGTGTGCATTCCAATTTATGTACCGCCACTTCTGCATGAACTACACGTGATTCTTGACATTCTTAGCTTCAAGAAGGCGAAATTTACATATTATTTGACCCTTCAACTACATTAAAGATCATTGACTATGGAAGGTGAAACAGCTATACTTTGGTGAGAATTGTCTTCTGCTTGGTGTTGGTTTCTAGCGGTCAGAACGCCTGTGCTCAAATTACTGCTGCTTCGTGTTTGTCTCGCGTGGTCAAAGCGCCTGTGCTAAAATTACGTCCTTTCATTTCATTGGTTCTTAGTGTCCCTAAGGACAAATATTTGGAAGGACGACTTTTTTTGCTAAATTCGAGTCACTGCAAGGCTATATAACTGCCGCGCATGCGTTTGAAACCAATGTTGAGATTAGGATTGCGGGCTCCGCTGGTCGCCCGCAACAAGAAAAGCTGTTGAAAACGAAAACTAACATCATCGGAACGATATGGGCTCGTTCTGGTCAGCGGTATTAATCCCATGTTAAGTGAAACAAAGTGTCCTTCTTTGAAAACGATTTGATTTTGGCGACCAAATTTATCGTAGTGGCGACCATTTTACAGAGGGAGGTCGCCAAAAGGCGACTTCTGAAAAACTTGAGCTTGGAGCACTGAACGGGTAAGAAAAACTCATTTCCAATCAAAAAAAGGTTTTTCAATAAGACTCATTTTGAAACAAAGGTAAGGGAACTCTGAAATAGCTTATTTACAGCTGCAAACAAAATGTGACTCACCCCTCCTTTAGTGGTGGGATTGGCACCCTCCCATCCCTGTCTAGTTTTGACTCCACTGATGTCACCTTCACTCCACCAGTGGGCTGCCAAATTCTTTCCACTTTTCCGACAAAATTCACTTTTTCATCTCTCTCCAGGAACTCAACAATACTGCTATTCTGTACCAGAAACTCTGCCTGGTACTGTGGGATGTCTGTATAGTGCAATTATAAATTATATAATTTTATCAATGATATTGTAGAGCATTATCTACAAAGCAGTCACTGTGATAAATGCACATTCACCAAATATTTGTCTTATTTAATGTCTTCAATGGCACAATTTTTGTGGCTGTAAAAACATTTATTTAATAATATGTAATAAATTAATTCATAAAGACCTGTAAAACTAGTTATTGCAAAAATGAAGATGCAAAATGTAAAACCAATTTGTGTAACATCTTGTTATCAACCTTAATTCAGATGACATTCATTTGATCATCTGCATTCATGCTCTTTCTTCAAATCATACTGACATGCACAAAGAATTAATTGAGTCAAACATCAAAATTAACATATAAGTTCCAAGGGCTGTGTGGAATTTTCCTTTGTTGCAAACAAACATACAAGCATCAACTTGTTCTAAGTTTTGTTCAATGTCACAGTAAATTAGTGCTTAAAAATGATTGTTAAGATTACTCATTTATTAAATATGTTTCAAAAACTCATTAATAATTCATAAGCACATGAGCCTATCAGAGACGTCAAATTGATCACGTGCATGAACCTTTATACCTGGTAAAAATGAGAACGACTACCATGATCTTTATATAAAGATCACACGTAATCTTGATATAAAGATCTCCGTGTGATCTTTATATAATCAATGTTCTCAATGCACGCGTTTTCTCGGGTTTTCGAAGCCGCAGAAGAATTCACATGCACGTGTTTTCTCGGGTTTTTGAAACAATAGAAAAATTCGCAGGTAGGTGTTATCGCGGATTTTTGAAGCTATTTTTGAAGCTGTTCAAAACACTCGCAGCACGTGTTTTATCGGGTTTAAAAACACTCGGCTACGCCTCGTGTTTTTAAACCCGATAAAACACTGCTGCTCGTGTTTTAAACAGTACATCAGCATTTGGAAAATTTGCAAAAACTTTTAATTAGTCCCTTTCAAATAACAATATAATTTTTCACCACATAAAAAAATTTAAATTTCATTTTCAGTAAAATGATGTCCACACAAAAAAATACATAATTTATTAATTATATTAACAAAAAGTTACTGCAAGCTTATTAGAACATGTAAAACTACCATATAAGAGTCAGAGCAAATAGGCACTCGCTTTTCTTGCAGGTTTGTGCTATTCAGCAATATTTTGCAAACTTATTAACAGTGAGGGTACTTCACAGTCAGTTTACAGTATGACATTGTATTCGTCAAAAAGATGGATTTCAATTTCTGTGGACATGTACATGTACATGGTACAACAAACCTTTGGACTTATCAATGTTGATAATCATCTCCTGCCTTTTTGTTGTGTAGTCATTCTTATTCCATCCTGTGATCTAAAAATAAAAGTTTAATTCAATTTCACGAATAATACCACCGTAATTAAGTTTTACAAGTAATTATTGAGCATGATGCCTCAATGTTACTCAACTGATGAAAATTCCAAAATTCTTCTTCTTATATTCATTAGTATGAATTTGGTATTCCAATAATATACACATATCAGTGGCTATAATTATTGTTCATTATAAGCTCCCTATTTAACATTATTATTTAGTTTCTGTTGCAGTCAGCAAATTTGACATTGAAAATGTGCATTACTTTGGTTTAAGTACAGGAGCTGATGTTTAAAAAGTCATAATAACTAAACACCGATTGTTAAAGGGAACCTCGGCTATTAGTGAGGCCTTCCAAGGGTGGTAGCCGTGTCACCATGTCGCAATCTTTCCGAGTAGCGATGTCGCCTAACTAGCGAAAACAAATGTCGCTGTCGTTTTTCTGCATGAAATCATGTCGCTGTCGCTACAAGGTTGATTTTGTTAGAGTTTATTCAATGGAAAAGCACACAAGTTGCTGACATTTACATACTTTAAAGAAAATAGGATTTCTAAAAAGGCAAAAAAGTCCAAAAGGGGTAATGTCGCTGTGTTTTCTAGTGCTTTTCGTGTCACTGTCGAATTTTAGCGGCACATTCTATTCGCTTGTCGCTGATTAGAAATTCCTGTGTCGCTGATTTTGAGGGTCGTGTCGCTTGTCGCTTTTAACCCTTGGAAGGCCTCATTAGTGCGAGTTGACGCTAAGCTGTTCCAAATAACGTCTACATTACAAATTTTGCTAGACAAAGAAAATGTAATATTTTATTCAAGAGATTTCGGCTTTTAAATTTCTGGCGCGCCCGCCATCTTGGATTTCATGACGTCACTGCGTTGTCTCTATTGTTAGAAAGCTGAGGGTATTTTGTTTGAAACAATAGGACAATGCAGTGACGTCAAGAAATCCAAGATGGCGGCGCCCGGGGAATTTAAAAGCCGAAATCTCTTCCGTTTATTAATATCATTAAATGTTACGTTTCCCTTGTCTAGTAAAATCTGTAATTTAGACATTATTTGGAGCAACTTAGCGTCAACTCGCACCAATAGCCGAGGTTCGCTTTAAGTCACAATACACTGTGTAAGATCACAACGCCTTGAAATTTATGTTACATGTATTTATGCATCTGGGTATTTAGCAAATATTGCATTATGTGTTGAAATGTGGCACTGCTGCTTGTATCTTTGTGTAATTTATTTATTCAGTTTTGGCAGCTGTTGTAGCAGTATACATGTATAAGATAATTTTGCCATTGGCAGTGCATTTTAAGATCTCACGGTGCAGATCGCAGCATGGTTTATCCAAGCACCTAGTAGTGCAGTTTGTTGCCGTATCTCGGCCGCAAGTTTGTAAGCAGTCCTAGCATCGCGTTGCAAATGTAAGTCTCTGTTATTTTATTAGTATCACAGTGTTAAGCTTGTGCTGTTTTTGCCTTGTTTAAGTTTGTTTTGTCCGTGTTTATTTCAGTTTTAATCACTATATCGAATCATATCGTGTTGTATCAACACTTGGTAGTGCTTTCATTCAGTTTTGTTCCACTTATTGGACCATGCCAGCATCAGGATTGTTTCTTAGCACGTGGTTGATCACCAGCCAAATAAAGTGCCTGTTAAAAATGCTACTGGTTGCTGGAGATGGTTTTGCGTCTTGTTGGTAGTTTCACACTGCCTTATAAAGTTGCCAAGTTTGAACTCACAAGTCAGATAGGAAGTATTTTAATTGGGTTGACACATGGAAATCAATTTAAGTTTTCTCTAAGTGCTACAAACCATGACTTTGCAAGCAACACAAGGATGATTAGCTGTCTAAGAAACATTGAGAATACTATAACAAGCTACAGGTGTAAGTTGTTGTACTGTTGTTGAGCAATCTACAATGAACAGCGACTATACAGAGCAAAAGGGTTAAAAACTGAAATGCTCAGCAAATTTTGAAGAGGCCATGACAAAGGCATTTAGTGAGATCTTTCACAATCTAACAGAGACTGAAGCAGATACTGAAAAGCAAAGAGAGAGAGAGAGAGAGGGCAGTGCCTCAGCTAGTACATGTATGCTTGCCAAACAGGATCAAAATGTTAAAAAGTGATATTTAAATGTAGAGTTGCTATAATAATATGTCTTTATTGCCAACGAGCCAGCCGAGCGAAGACGCTCGGCTGGCGAGGCGGCAGAGAATATTGCCGCGCGAAGAATGGCATATGCGAAAAAATTCTCGATCGAGCTCTGAAAAGTGTAACTGTAAGGTGTAAGATGTAACAATGGCTCAGTTTGAGCCAATTGCAAGGACGGAACTATTCGAGCTATTGTAGTTTTTAGCCAATCAGGAGGCGCGTTACATCTAGACTTGTCTCGTGGAATGTATCATTGTTTTCTTTGCTGTTGTGTTTATCCAACTGTGAACAATTTCATAGTCTCAGAACATATCGAACCAGTGTGTTTCCTCTCTCACTTTATCGAAATGAAAGTTCAATTGGGGAGCGTACCCTTTACAAAACTCTTCTTCTAATTCGAATATTCAGGAAAACTGTCAGACAAGAACAAATCCAAGACACAAAATCGACACGAAAACGAACCAGCGTGTTCACCACAGAATTGAACGAGCGTGTTCATGAATCGAAACAGTGTATTCCTTCTCTGTTTACCTATATCGAACTGAAAGTTCCATCGGGCAGCTTTTTTGGAAAGATCGTGTTCACCAGTCGAACCACTAGAGCAAATCCAGTTTTGAAATCTAGCATATCGAACTGAAGGTTGAGTCGGCATTGTTTCCGAACAGAACTGAACGAGCGTGTTTATCATACAGTCGAATCCAGTGTTCAAAATACACATCGGATCTGTTTTGCCACAGAATTAAACGAGTCGTGTTCATCAATCAAACTAGCGTGTTCACTTTCACTTTGACTTTGCCCATCATATTGAACTGAAAGTTCGACCGAGCAGCGATACAATCCAATACTCTTGATATTCAGGGATTGCGTGACGAACGTTACCGGCCGGTAAACGCGTAATAATTTTCTCTCGGTAATGTTTGCAACAGAAGAGAACCAAAAATCCGTTATGCTGTATTAATAAACCCCTTATTATAGCACAAATTATTCGCTCGTTGGCACTCTATCGATAGGTATACCTAGTTAAATTGATAAATACACATCTCAAAAGTTACAATGCTAGAGTAAATTTTTAATAGGCACTTACAATATCAAAAATTAGCTAAAAATGCTAAATTAATATTGTTAAATAGACAAGGATTTGAAAAGTCTACATAGCTAATTTATATCTAAAACTAAGTCTATTAAGAAACTTAAGGTATTTTAAAAACATACAGTATGTATTTTTGGCAGTTGTCCACAAATATTTTGTTACCTCTTTAATGATTGCTTTATTTCGGATAAATGAATGAATAGCAGCAGGTAGGATGGGTTGTTGCTTATTGTTGTTACTTGTGTCCAAGTCACAATATATAATTATATATGATGTTACAGGTCAAAATGAAATTCAGGTTAAAATGAAATACCTTTGTCTATTAACCCTAGTTATTCACGGATCATGAATAATTATGGTTAGAAGACAAAGGAAATTGAGATTCAAACTAGGTATATCATGATATTCTTCCGGAGTTATCATTGAAGGTTCCGCCATGGCCATGTTTCTCGTGTGTGAAAACAACAGGACAAGTTCGGCCGCTCACCACTCCACATAGGAGTACAAATCATATGCGCAGTGGATGGGATTTGATTGGTCTATACATATTTTAACAATAGCAATATTGTTTTCGGACTCAAAAGGTTGCTTAGGGAAGGGAGGGTAGTTTAAAAATAGGCACGTTTGTTTGGCCGCTTTTGGCCGCTCTAGTGACTGAAGGCCATTTCCGGTTGGCCGCTTTTGGCCGCTCTAGTAGTGAAAGGGTTAATATTGTTTTACCTTGAATTTCATTTTGACCTGCAACATATGCATCCAAATTCTAGAATGTTTATCCAGATGGCAATATAATTATTTTATCCAAATTGAAGGATTTCATGCAAAAAGGGAGTATATTGCTCATTGGGCCCATTTTAAAAAAATTGGAACGGTTGGAAAGTTTTCTGTTGCAAAGATTATTTCTCAAAAACAAAGCACTAATTAACAAAGACAATTATTATGAAATGATGTTTTTCACTTGAAAACAAGTCAGTCTGTCAAAAATCAGCTAAATCCTGCAAAAAAATGAAAATCAGCCCAAACAGCGATATACGCCCTTTCTGCACGAAATCCTTCAATAGAAAAAAGCTTAAGCATGGAAACAAAGAAACGAAAACAAAATTTAGTATAAATAGTAAGATTTAAAGTAGCTATTGGAGGCCCACAAAACAGTCCAAGATCCCAAACTGGGTGAGCCACCACAAACCATAAAACTGATGGTTATAAATCACTCATTTTTCTGTACAGGTCAAGCCCAAACTTAGTTAGCCAAGAATTAACCTTTTTATTGATAAACAATTTTACCATTTGACTGAGGAAACCGCTGTTAAAAACCTCAAGCCAAACCTGACTGTAAATTAATATTAAAATAGTGCTATTACAATTATATAAATTTTATGTTGTGCAAATTTCATTTTTTTTTTAAATGTGTACAAGAATAACAAACTACATTGGTGTACAACGTACACTTTCCTTACCTCCAAAATAATCTGACTGGATACTTCACGCCCAGGAGTGCCATAAATGAAGGCTCTATTTGTTGGATCCTTTTGTTCAAAACGTAACCAAGGGGGGAGGTCTGGGGAACCTGATTTGGAAGCTATAAACCTAACTGGATCAGCTGAAAGACAATAATTTGAGAATTTTAGCTCTAGAAGGTTGACATAATAATAATATAATTATGTCTTTCCTGAAAACCAATTGCCAGGGAAATATCACATGTACCCTGAACACATTCTTAGGACCGTAGTACGGTGAGTCAGGCATTATTGTGACAAATAAACAGTCAGGTAATTTGCTACTGTTAAGCCTTTCACTCTCACAAAAGATTTTATTTTCCATTAATTTTATGACTGAGAAAAATCCTTCATTGCGATTGGCTTAGAACAGGCCAATTTATCATTTTAAATTTTTTGTTTGCACTGTGGCATAAATTAATGCATGCATGTTTGTAATGTTTGAGATCAGTGAAACAAAGGGTCTCTTTCATTTTTCATTCAACAAGTGATCTCCAAAAGATGCCACTAGGAAAACTGAGTTTTTTTGCATAGGCTATTTCTCAAAAAGAAAGAGCAACCCAGCAAAAAAAAAAACGTTTCAGAGCAATGTTTCTCCAGGAAAATGAAGTCAACATGCCAAAATTAAGCTACTTATGAGTACTTTCAAAAACGGCTGAAAAATCTAGGGCCCTTCACAGCCCTTCAACCGTATGAAAGCTTGAGAAACACTACTCCTGATAGTTGAAAATTCTTTCAAACTGCATGCCTAAAGACTTGTGCAATTTTGAGAAAACTCCTTCATTGTGAGAACAGGCCAATTGATCCTTTTAAATTTTTTTTTTGCACTGTAGTACAAATTAATGCATGCACATTTGAAATGTTTGAGATCAGTCGTATCATAAAAGAGTAATAGAATGAAAGCTCTCACAACACTACTTTTGATATTAGAAAATTCTTTCAAATATTTGCACGCCTAAAGACTTGTGCAATTTTGAGAGAATTTTCATATATAATTTGTAGTGTAAATTCTTAATTGCACTCACATTCAAACAATTACCTAAGTATACTTATTTTCCAAGCCATAAATTAAAAGGCTTGGCGGAAAAGTGGTGTTTGGTCAGAAGTGAACTTTGTCGAAAACACTCCAAATTTCACATACATTTTTCTTTAGGTGTGTTAAACAATGTCCTGTATTTTTTTGCTAAAGTTTCCTAATTATTATAGCCTCAGGTTGTCTGGTGTGTACGACTGGCAAAGAGCATATGCTATGTACACAGTGAAAACTTAAATACTTTCTTTACAATGAAGTTAGATTGCATTAAACTTACAAGGATCTGAGATGAAATCAGAGGCTAGGATTTCTTTTTGAAGAAATATCCCAAGTTTGGCATCTGCTGTAATATTGGCAGCTCTGCACAGATGCAAGCACATGAAAAGGAAACCTGTGAAATAAGATATTAACACAATATCATTAATGGGGACTAAAGATCACTGTTACGTTGTGGTTGAGGATTAGGACTTTTGTACATGTAATATATAAAGCTCTGTTGATTGTTAACGGCTTTAGTTCAGTTTGATTCCTATCTGCTTCTTGTTGCAGTCACAACTATAAAAAGTGGATTATGCTTAATACTGATACTCTGGCTTACATTTCCTGTCATTTGAGAAATCTTCAGGAGATTTTAGACAGAGGGAGAAACTTTGTGTT
The DNA here is from genome assembly GCA_964020085.1 of Micromussa lordhowensis. Classification (NCBI taxonomy): domain Eukaryota; kingdom Metazoa; phylum Cnidaria; class Anthozoa; order Scleractinia; family Lobophylliidae; genus Micromussa; species Micromussa lordhowensis. The sequence continues at coordinate 18,783,445 of OZ026602.1, read as the reverse complement.
AATTTAAATCTAATTAAATCAAAAGGAGATAAGAATTTGTAAGCTTCAAAAGTCCTCATTCCAACACAAGAAATTATATAGCTCATGTCTGTACATCAAAATACGGTAGTAAAAGATGTCTGATGATGTACAACCGGCAAGACTCCAGCTCTATTGGGAGTAAAGACAGGAAGAACACACATGTAGTTTGAGAGTTCAAATATTTATAAAACGACAGGCCTGTCCATTGACAATAATTTGAGCACTTAAAAACAGAGAGAATATAAGAAGGTAGTTTATAATCGTGTGTGAGTAGCCGCAAGATTATAAAGTTCGACGGAATAGATATTTTCATCACATGCAGAGTTTTAGTTATTACTGTTAAACCTACCAAGACAGCTAGCTTGTTTGAGATTCATCGTTTCCTAACCAAAACAGCGTCTTCAAGAATCTAGAAAGAGTAAATGAACGCCCTTCCTGTTAAAACAGTTAACTTAAGCTTCAAACTCAGCAGAGCAAATCCAATTAATTACTACTTCTTCCAGTTGTAAGCTAAGAAATAAGCTACCAAGCATAACTTGCCTTCTCTTCTATCTGTGAAGCTTCTGTCAGCTCCAGAACGTTTCGATGACCACGAGAGTCACCAAGAGTGCCAAATATAAACAAAGCGTTCCGTGCTCCAAGCTTTTAAGGGTGGAAAATATCATACAGATGAATAATCTGCATATTTCAATCCCCTTTCAAGCTGTTTTGGAATTTGTGGCAGAATTTGTGGCAACTTCGACGCCTTATGGGAACATCCGCTGACCAGATCAACAAATTCCCAGACATCTTTGCGCCCGCCGTTGGCAATATCCCGGATGGCCGTTCTCCCTCTTCCCTCTTTCGTGGTGGCTGTGCAACTTTCATTCGTGAAGAGAATTTGGTCGGGTTTATAAAACTCATCCACACAGCCATCAGACCCCAATCACACGTCAATCCATCGCAAACATGCCTCCTAAGTTCGATCCAAACGAGATTAAAATTGGTAAGCTAATTTCTGTGATTACTGAGCAGAAAATTCCCGAGTCACTCACGTTCATAGAATTTTTTTCTACCAGTATACCTACGAGCGACCGGCGGTGAAGTTGGTGCGACATCTGCCCTTGCCCCCAAGATCGGTCCTCTTGGTTTGGTGAGAAATTATTAGTTTTATATTCGTGATTATTGGCGAAAATAATACGGCTAACTTACTGTCTGTTTAGACTGTTTACAAGTGTAGTAAAATATTATATGGGAAGCTATATACACGTGCAGAATTTGTGACTGGAAGTAAAATCTCGACCAAGCACTTACGCGGACGTTACGTATTTCTATACTTTCCAATTCTATTCAAAACCTATTTTCGTATTCTTCCTGTGTTCAGCTAGATTTTTAGAGCCTGATACACAGCAAGGCCAAGAATTTTTCAAATTACAAAAATTTGTAAATCTAAAATTTTACGGTAACTGCAAAAATCTAGCGCGCTCATTGGCCAAATTTCATTGTCAATAAGCAAACAGACGCATGAATTTACAATTTATGCAATGCATCAACAAGCGATAGCAGACAATTTGACAATTTGCTATCATAAAAAATAAATTGATGTTAGTTTTTCATGCATCTGTCCTTTTATGGAAAACTGACATCAATAGACCATTTCCGATATATTAAAATTCAAACATGGCTCCGAGGCTTGGGGGAATAAAACAAAAGAAATTAATTATTCATCCCTCAACCTTGAGCCAAGTTAGAATTTTAATATGTCGTAAATGGTCTATTTGTTAATTACTGGTACCCTGTTGCTTATGTGGAGGGGGGGGGGACAGGGGGTCAGAGGCTTCCTGTACCTTTATCCACCTTATTCCGTCTTACTCCTGTCTCCTGTAAGTAAGGAGGTTCAAAACATTTCCTAGTCATTTTCCTGTGCAATCCTTAGGCATTTTTCCTTTTGTCCTTTGTGTTCAGCCTTGCTCCTCTTACTAACATCTTTTGAGAGCCTAAGCAACAACTTTTCATGACCTATAACATAACCACTGTAAAAGGGTTTCCACTTATTGTGTTGGAAGAAAGCCTCAGTTTTTTAGCCCAAGGGCAAATTTTCATTTTCAGTCAGCCCAGAAGTCTCAAAATAAACAAAATGAAAGTCAATAGCCCAATTTCGATATATTAAAATTCAGCCTAAAACAATAGACCTCAGCACGAGGCTCGTGGGAATAACTACAGAGTTTGTGGGGTTTATTCCCACGAGCCTCGTGCTGAGGTCTATTGTTTTAGGCTGAATTTTAATATATCGAAATTGGGCTATTGCAAAGAACATTTTGGGTTCTTGTTTTTCACAGTATTTCAACACTTGTTAAATGACTCCCACCTTCTTTGAACTCATGCTTCCCCCCCCCCCTTCATCTCCTGTCCCTCCCCCGTACGGTTATGGGTCAGTGGACATCATAAACTTGAAGAAGGTCTTCTTAAAACTCAGAATATTAAGAAAATTAAGAACAAACAAAAGGTATGAAACCTTACAGAGGGATTGACTCATCCATAGTCGTGTTCATTTTAAACATTCTAGTCTCCCAAAAAAGTTGGAGATGACATCGCTAAGGCAACACAAGACTGGAAGGGTCTGCGCATCACAGTTCAGTTAACAATCCAGAACAGACAGGCTAAGGTGTCAGTTGTACCGAGTGCCTCGTCGCTCATCATCAGAGCTCTGAAGGAACCTCCTAGGGATCGCAAGAAAGTCAAGAACAGTGAGTGGCCCATTCCTTCTTTCATGATGCTTCCCTGACAACATAATTGTGATCATAATTACAGGTTGTCCCATGGCTTTTCAATAGGTCATGTGGCTAACAGTAATGGTTGTCTACAGTTTGTTTTATGAACTTCTGTGTTTTCTAAGTAACCTCTAACAATCTTTGTCACACAACAACGACCTTTAGAAGTTGAATTTGTTTTGATCTTGAAAGAAAACTCCAGACTTTTTCCAAACATGATTTACCGGTAATAATGATTTAAGTATGATGTTTAGCAATTATTGAATGAGGCTGAGTAGGATATGAAGAATTCTGCAGGTCGAGGAGGGTGTTATCCACTTAGGCTGAAGGCCGAGGTGGACAAAACCCTCCGAGATCTGCAGAATTCTTCATATCCTACGAAAGCCAAATTCAATAATTTATTGCTTTATTATTCATTCAAAATATTTTCTTCACTCAAACTTGTTAAGATGTAAACCTACTTGCAGCCATTTCACTCATTGTTAATAACACAACCTCGTCCCCAGGTTTTCTCTGTCAATGGTTCAATAATTTTGACGTCAGTGGTTCAATAATCTGCAGCGGGCTGCACTTTTGACGTCATTGGCTGAATATGACAAAATTCTTTGCAAATTTGGTCAACAGCAGCTGGTTATGGTGAATTATGCGTGTGGTTTTAACCAATCAGGAACAGGGAAATATTTTGACTGAATAGTAATATATTTTATCTCATCGACAGTCAAACACAGTGGCAATCTGACCATGGACCAGATAATTGAGATCGCGAGAACCATGAGACCAAGGTCAATGGCTCGTAAACTGGTGGGCACAGTTAAGGAGATTCTTGGAACAGCCCAGTCAGTGGGCTGTACTGTGGATGGACAACCCCCACATGATATCATTGACAAGATCAATGACAATGAAATAGAGATTGAGGTATGTGTTTTGATTACTTCTTTTTGACCTGTAAACTATTTCCTGGGTTGGTTTGGTTTTACAAATCAGCAATCTGTCTCTGCAATGAGCAGCAGAAAATAATCCATTACCACTCCTTCACCCAGTCACATTAATTTTTGACTTGTCAATTTTTGTTTAAATACATTAATCAGTTAGTACAAGACCATATCATACTTGCAAATGGGAGCTCTTTTCTTGAATGGGATTGTCCATTGTCTCTGATGCTAAAATAATGTTGATTGTTTTTCGAAGGAAATCAAAGCTCTTGATTGAATACTAGAGTTTGATTGAGAAAAATAAGTTGACAGTGGCAGACAAGCATTAATGTATCCTTAAATACTTCCCTTAGTCTCTCTACTGTTAAGTTGCTTTCTCTAACTTATTGTGTTTCCTCTTTTCAGGATGAATAAAGTCCATTCCTCAAGAAAATCAATAAAATATTAAAGATCCAGTTTTGAGTTTGTTTTGTTTTGCATCTCTCGATTACAACAAGAAACAAGTGACCATTCCCCCTGCTCATGTGACTTCTTGTTCCAAATATTAGTTACAGCTGCACTTGCCATCCTTTTCCATCTTACAGGCCAAGTCTTAATAGTAATATAATAGTAATATTAATGATGATGTCTTTATTCATTCGACAGTTCATGTCAAATGTTACATAAATTTTGAAGGAATTAAATGATGCATTTTGAAACCAAAGTACAAAATTATTAGAACTCTACGAACTATCGTCGTCTTGCTATTGATTTCCTAAAATAATATTTGGGGCCAGATTACCTCTGCTACAATAACATACTTTCTTTGGGGACCTTAGTTTACACATTCAGACACTAGAGAATGATTTTGTTTTTTTTTTATTTATGTAGAGGATTAATCCTGCCTAGCACCCCTCTTTCTCGATTTTACTGGAACTTTGTCAGCAGCTCCAAGGATTAGGGAATAAAAACAAAGAAAATGTCTATTTGTGCCTCAACCTTTGCCTAGTTTCTGTACGGCTTTTTGCCAGGCCTTCATGGTCAATTGATTTTGCCGACATACCCAGAAGAATGTCTCAGACCATGTGACCCGAAATATTGAGGCTAAGGAATAAGGTAAGTAATTCTTTTGTCCCTGAAGCCTTGGCACCTAATACACCAGAGCCCAATTGTTCAAAGGCTGGATAACGCTATCTGCCGGATAAATCACGATCCAGCGGATACGTGTTAACAAAACAAACCACGCTATCCACTGGATAGTGATTTATCTGCTGGATAGCGCTATCCACCTTTCGAACAACCCAGGCCAGGGCTGATTTAACTCATCCAGCAAACTGGTCAGGTGCAATGTTTTCCCCCTTGGATGTTCATCGACTCCTTAAAAGGAGGGGCAAAAAAGTCCTGTGTTCACCCTTCAATTCAAAGCAAGTGATTCGCCACCCCCAAAACAATGCAATTTGTTGCACATGAACAGTGTACTTACATGTATGCATATGAAAAAGTTCTCTTGCTTGAGGAAGTTATCCTGGCTGAAAGTGTCTGTATGCCTATGGCACTAGGAGTTTATTGAGTACAGTAGGTTTTGCAGCCATAATTGAGCACCATTGTTGGCAAACCCTAAACAATAACTCAAATAACAGATCCACGGGAAAGACAAGGCTAAACATGGTCATGTTTTTGAGAGGATCAGGAAGTAAACAACTGAAAGAACATTGCTAAAACATACCATTTTATTTCAGACAATAAGTTAACATGGTTTGTTATTGAATGTCGCTTCTACCAGGCCTATGGATAGATGGTAAATTTTGAGTGTAGTATCATTGATAAGCCCCAGCCATGTGCAATGCCGGAACAAAAGATCATGTTCTGTCACTTCAGCTTGTGCAATGCCAACAGTGTATCAGCTCAATAAACTACTTTAAGCTACAAACATTCAATTCATCGAAAATATAATACAGCTTTGTGCAACGCTGCAATCAAAGAGAAGTTTAACTAGCAGCTAGATGAAATGCTGTAGTGGAGAAAATTAAACAGTTCATGTTACAATATGGCAGCCTTGTGCAATGCTGCATCAGACAAAAATAATGTTTAAAATGCAGCCAAGTGCAATGCCGCAATCAGTCGAGTATCTAAATAGAACAGCAGCTCTGTGCAATGCTACCGATGATAAAATGAATATATGCTTGTCAATAAAAATCAAGGATCTTCACCATTTTGAAATAAGACCATCACTGCTTATATTTCACTGCCACATCTTAACACCACAAAAGTTAAAATTCTTTTTTCAGTTTTTGTGTGGTTATAAAATTTCTTTCAAAAAAAATCAGAAATAGAAAAAACTTTAAAATATTTGTGCGACATCTACATAACAGAAAATACTGTTAAGTAAACTTATTTGGGGTTGAAAAAAGATTCGAACTCGTATAGAATGACGCTATAAAGTTCATTTAAAAATGCCGCCTGTGGAGCTAGTCTGTCGCCAAAAAGCAAACATTCAAAAAACTGACAGTGGTTGGTTCATGTTGATGGTGACATCGTCGTACTGACTTGCAAGGAAATAACTATTGATAATAATGGAGCCCACAGCTGATCACTTCTTAGCGTAGGAGATTTTCATGGCCCGCGATGGAGTAATGCGGAATCCCTGCAGAGCTTCTTTGGCTGTTCCAGATTGCACTTCGTTTTCAAACTCCACAAAAGCAATGTCTGATCGGCCTGGAACCAAACGAACCTCTTTGAATCCAGGAAATCTGTAACAGGAAATTGCAAAGTACAAAGACAGAAACAAAACAGCAAAACAACGTCACTTAAATCACAAATTTGTAAGTGATGAAATTAAGCTAAACATGCAACTGAAGATTCCTTTCAGCTTGAGATATAGATTTCAATCAAAGGGTGCATGTGTCCTGAAGTTCTCAGGCTGACATGCTTACTCTCAAAACTGTTGGGCTCTCAAAACTGCTGTTTTTTTTATGGAAAACTAGAATAGGAAACTTATGAAAGGTTGTAGAAGAAACTTGTACATCCACAACATATGACCTGGCTTTCTTTCCTTTGAATTAAACCAAGCATGAAATACATGGAACACTGCAAAATATATGAACATTGTTAGCATTAAGTTCTATATGAAGCAAAATAAAAAATAGATCGGAAAGTTTCGCATGCATTTTGGAATTCTTTAATCCAGGAATGGTACTGGTTGAATAACATAGACAACATCAACTCAGTTGTCTCGTCTGGTAGGTTAGTAAGGAACAAGATATTGTTGGGCAGCTCAGGTAACACCACAGCAGGCTGTACTGGAGTTGGGATGACTGTGGAACCAGAACATAACAAACACATAATTAGGCTTTGTCGTCTTATAATTCAAAATAACATAAAACGTAGCAAAAAGGTAATGTTCCACATCATTCAAAATAAAAGCTACAAAACTAAACACCAAAAACAATAATTGAATTAGCACGACTATATTCCATTACCATTTGGTGCAATTGGCGCAGTCACAGGTTGAGCAACTGCAGCAGGAGCAGGCTGGGCAGCTGCTTGACGTTTGGCTGGTTTAGCTGCATGGATGAAACATAATGGGTTAGCACAGGTATGGGTACTACAGCAAGCTCCACAACTTCTTTTTGAAATGTTAAATACTAAAAGGAACGTTTCTCACTTACACTCTTGTGTGCCAGATGTTGAACTCAGTTAGATTGCAAGAAGTCCTTGTTTGAATTAGAATGATGATTTTCATCTGTCTACATTTTGCAGTTTTTATTTGTACTTAGCAATCTGCACATTAATTTTCATTGCATGAAATAAAAAAATAAAAACCTACATGTATAAATTTCAGGAAAAGAAATGGATGTGGAATCCCGATAATTTCCTTCACTACACTGCCCTGCACTATCTGATAATGACAACGCTGTACATGTAAATGTACAACAAACCTTTGAACAAAATTTACCAAATAACTGTGAAAAACAATTGCTGGTTTTCAGTGTCGTACCATTCAAAATCAAAATCAAAACCGTTCAATAGATTAAGTCCAGAATCTGAGAAAAGAAAGAAGGTAAGTATGCAAAGACTTTCGCCAAGATTCAGGTCACAATAATTTTTCTTATGCAAGATATGCGGACAAACTTTTTACCCAGATTTATAGAGATTTGTATGGAGACGCCATGTTGGTTCCCACCCGGATGGGCACCAACACGGCGGCTGGAAACCAACAGAAACATTTGTCACCTAGTCTTGCCACAAAAGCATGAATTTATCTCTCGAGGAACTAAAAAACATTAAAATAATGCTTTTTCTAATACAAGAACTGTTCAGATAGCCAAATTCTCTGAAATAAGTCCTGAAATAAGTCACTTTTTAACCCACACGGCCGTCATGTAAATGTCACGTCCCGCAAAAGCGTAAGAAATTCAAGCGTGGTCTATCACAAAACCAAGAACCCATTCTGAGCAAAAATGTTTATAGATATTAGTTTTCAGCTGCTCTTATACATCATGAAAGTAAAATATCAGTAGGATCAATAGTTTTGAATTTTAGTGACGTCGTGTGAAAACCGGCAATACACTAGCGTGAAAATTTTCCAGCTACATTACAAATTCTGCAATCATTCCCCCCACTATTTTAGATATATATTGTTAGATAATCATGAGAAATTGTAGCAAACACTGCTAAAGAGTGCTCAATACATGTTTGTGTAGAGCGGTGTATAGAATTACCCACTCCTGTCTTATTGCGCAGTCGAGCACTTTTCGTTAAGCACAGCTATCCACGATGGAAAGGACACAATTCAACTATTCAATGAAGAACATCCCTATCTCACCAAGAAGCAGGGAATCTTGTATATTTTCATTTAATCATCTAATTCTATTGTTAGATATCTATTATATTCCTAATAAAATTATGCACAACACAGCATTACCTTGTTCTGGAGCTTTTCTCTTCTCTTTGGGTTTCTTCTCTCTCTGAACGTATGTTCCTTCCTTTTTCGCTACAGCATCAGACTTGCTCTTCGCATATTGTATTCTCTAACACATTCAGTGAGAGAAAAAAGGGATTTTAAAACTTCACAAAATCAGAAGAACATGGTTAGGTGAATGTATAGCTAGAGTACCTCTGAACCAATGTGTGTCTGGTGACTGGCATTTCGATGACCTGAGGTAAACTCATCTTCAGAGTCAAGTCACTTTCAAAGTCACTTGATGCTATGACTTCTTCCCAGGTTGCCAAAATGTCAGTCACCAACAACAGTTCTTTTGAGAACTACCCTCAACCAGATAATCACGCTAGTTGAACTTCTGATATCCCTGCATTCAGATCATTCATAGCATCACAACATGGCAATACTATGGTCTGAGAATGCCTTCATATTCCTTCACACAATGTACACTTAACAGAACTGTGTAAAAAAAACACCGGCCCTTGAAACAAGTGCTATTTTAAAGTCTATTTAACACTACTCCAAGGCAGACTCAGTAGCTTACTTGTTATAAGATGAAACTCTTACAAATTCAATTTACTTCCTTCAAAGAACAACATGTCCTCTATGCAAATTGACACCTTGCAACTAGCTTAAGGCTGTACATTAAGGACTGGTTTCTTCAACACTAACAGATAAGCAGGTTTACAAATACTCACAAACAACCTCTGATACATCCTCACTCAAGTCAAATTATACTTTGAAAAATATCTTGAAGTCAGTGTGATCCACAAAAATCATTCAACACAACAAAAAATAATTTTCTCTGTTTTCAAACAAAAGATGATTCATTAGCATGCTAACAACATCTCTGACCATAGGTTAATTAATTCTTTGCTGCTGATTGTTGGATATCATACAGTGTATGTCATCAGAATAAGCTTAGGAACACAGAAAAGACTCAATAATTTGACAGCCAGAACATTTTCATCAACTTGCCAGAAAAACTCTGGAAAAGCTCCTAAATTAAAAAAAGGTTTGCTACAGATGTAAATTAATGCACTCAAGTTTTCAGCAGAAATTTATTCAGCTGTTTCTCACAATCATCATTTAAAATTATCTGACTTCTAAACAGTAGATCTGTGACAAGATTGATAAGTACTTTTTAATCAAACCATGCCAGTAATATTGACTACTTGCAGGGAAATGAAATATTTGGCCCTTAATAAATCGTCTAGAGCAAAAATAGTTATTATCTTCAGCATCTGCCAAAATAATTTTCTTGTAGAAATTTTTCCTGGACTTAATTATCCATGTACAACATGCACACTAAAAGCTGTGGTCAATAAAAAAGATTATACAGGGATACCACGACTTTTCAAATCATTGATGTTTGCAGAGAGTGTTGACTTGTAATTAATCATTTTTTGAGTCAGTACTCTTGGCAAACATAATCATACCTCCAAGACAAAGTTTTTTTCACAAACCGCTGTAAGATACATACCACGCCAGCTGTAGGGTCGGTTCATTCTACACTGTATAAGCAAAGAACTTACCATTGGCTTGTCATAAAACGGGAACCCTTGCATCGAGCGCAGTGCATTTGTGGCGCTCGTTAAGTCTCTAAACACTACAAATGCCTGACCTCTCATTTTGAGGGTCTTAAGTGCAACAATGTCTAAAATGGGTCCAAACTGTGAGAATATGGCATACAGTGACTTCTTCAATTCTGCCAACATCAAAAGAAAATGTGTTACACTGTAAATTAGTAAGTAAAACAATGTTTAGAAACTTTTCACTCACATTTGCATTTACATGTAAGAACGAACATCTCGTGAACACAAAAAACTGATCTAATTGGGTATCTAAAGTTGCACAATTCCTCATCAATCATCTGACGATTGGCAAGACAATTTCTAAAGTTCCACGCTCAAAGTACAACATAGCTAATTTGAGTAGTAAAAGTGTTTTTAGTAACAGGGTTACTACCAGTACTCTTTCAAGCTTTTAAAATTTCATGACTTTCCATGACCTTTCCAAGTTTTCCATGAACTTAGATAAGTTGTTGTTCTCGCAGTAGTATCAAAATAATGATTTACTTATTGTATTTTCCAGCATTAATTATAATGCATAAAATACATGCTTGTGTCTTCTCCACTGAAATTAAAGTCTGTTTCTGACTTTTCTGTACTTTTTTCGATTTTTTATTGTTTTGCCTATTTATTCTCAGATAGCATGTTGCTTTTCCATGACTTGCAATGACCCTCACTTAAATCCCATGAATTTCCAGGCCTGGAAATTGAAATATGTAATTCCATGACTTTCAAGGTTTTCCATGACTCTCACAAACCCTGAGTAAGTATGGATTAAAATTCAAATCAGGGGTTCTCTTAACAAAGGAAGCTTCTTTTAAGCTTCCTCTGTGCTTGTGGTTTGGGCAAGAAAGTTAGCATTACAGCCTGCCAAATGACTGATGAGTCACGGAATCATACTTTTAATGCAAGGCATTCACACTATGACACAAACAACAGTGTTGAGGCAGTTCAAGGTCTGAAATTACCACCAGATGATCATCAACAGACGCGGATCCACACTGGTTTCCACCGTTTTACAGAAATTGGTCAAGATTTCTCGGAATTAGCCAGAACATTTCAAATCCAGAACATTTCCTAAGGGAGCATGCCCCTGGATCCCTCTAGAAGGCAATCATTGTTTCGGAAATCAGTCACCATTCATCCTAGACCCGTGCCTGATCAATGTGGCTGAACTTTTGAGAAGAAAACCTTTTTAACAGAGCGTGTGTTTTCCTGTTTTAGTGTCCAGGGATAATTTTAGACTTTTGGCAATCAGATTTTGTCAACTGGCGACTGAATACTTTTATTTAGTTGCCACTTGTTGACTTGGAGGCTGCGTCTGCATATAAAGAAAGTTAATTCGGCCCGCGTTATAGTATGTTACAGCCTGTAGTAATACGCGTAGAATAAAACAAGGCATTTTGAAGTATTGCTGTACAAAAGCTTATACAGGATGAGTGACGTTTCTTAAGAAACTCTGCATTTCACGGCAGTGGCCGCATGGCAGCTCACTTATTCATGATAAAGGATTTAAGACGAGCTCCGAGTTTGTACCTATCAATACAAGGCTCGTAACTCCACCTTTAACTAACAGGAAACTGCGATCTACAGCTCTATATCAAAACAGCAATGCAACGCTGAACGCGCACGTGTATTTCCATTCCAGAACACTTCACCACAAAAACGATTCAAAACGTATTCGTTACGTTGTGAACGGGTGAAACACCTCGCTGTTTATCACTTGACTGGTATTAATTGCGACTCTTATTAACACTCACCATCCTTCTTAACTTTCTCGTTGAGGTTGTTGATGTAGATGGTTTGATTGGGTGGATTTTCCATTCTATTTCTTGTTCCTTTAGAAACCGTCGACCGACTGCAATTCCCGCCAACTGAATCGACAGAAAGATCTCGGGAACGTATTTTTTGTCAGTGGAAACAAAAACTAGCGTCTTAAAACAAAAAGATGGCTCCAAGCGCAGAAAATAATGGTGGTTTACGAACCAGATGGTCTAACCTAACAGAAACTTATGCAGATTCAACTTGGTCATTTGACAAACTGCCGAGAGACGCAACTAAAGAAGCATGTTACAAGTGATACTTCATGTAAGGCCAACAGATCTTCCTCTCCCGGGCAGCCAAGTTGGCTTTTGTGAAATAATGTTCTTGTCTTGCAGCTTTTTGTGATGAAAGGATTTTGAGAATCACCATAACGTGTCTGTCCAGGCCCGACAAAACTGGAAATACGACGTCATTTTGGTAGGTTTCGCCTGCGCGAGTCACCTCACCTCACCTCTCTTCTAGTTTCTTCTAGCTTCCGCGCTCTGTTGCGCCTGCGCGTATTGACCCTCTATTTTGTCTTGAGCGTCGAGATCGCAAACAAAATTATTAAGTGCGGGGAATTTGAAAAATAACAATGAAGCAAGGCTGATTACTACGTAGAAAGCTTAACGGGACAACGGCATGATAGAGTCCAAACCGAAAAGCCAATTGCAAGCCTGAACACCAGGGAGTGGCCCTGGGGAAAGACAACTCGAGCTCTGCGCTACGTAGCTCAGTCATGCGCTCGCATCGCTTTGCGCTTTCGAGAAAAATAACCCGAATTAACTCGTAACAAAAAATAAATGTCTGTGGATAGACTCAAGTATTGACAGCATTCGTCCCGAAAACAGCCATTGAAATGTATAGCTAAACAACAAAATTAGCTGTTCTGCCAACTTGAGTCTCGTTTTATTTTATCTTCAATTTTTTTTTTGTTTTTGTTTAGGCTGGTTTGCAGTGTCACGCAATCAAAAATATATATCGTAATCATTGAATTCGCGCGTTATTTGGAAAATGTTTCACCCAAATTTATAGAGCTTTGTATGGAGACGCCATGTTGGTGCCCTTCCGAGGAGCACCAACATGGCGGCCGTAAACTAACAGAAACATCTGTCAATGAGGGTTTTTTTAACCGTCTTTTTATGATCCTCTATTGTCCCCTGTGCATTGAGCAACCTTATAATACATGTGAGGAGAGCAAATTTGTGATTTTGAAACCAACAAAGTCACAAGTACTTTCTTTGCTGCCACGATTATGCTCAGATACAGATACAGTCTGTAGGACAGTATAGACAGGCACATTATAAGTACTTAATTGCACTTAATTGCTATTGAAAGCATTGTGTAAACGATTCCTCTACAGAAATGAACTATCCATGACATTGGATAAATGTTTCAGTTGCTATTAATTTCCACTGTTAGCATTTATTTAATTGGATATAAAAACTGAGGTTTTGAGTTGCTCTTTACAGTTTATTGCAGGTACTTTGCAGTTTCGTTAACTTTCAATATAAAGTTCCGTTACAGTTATTGCTACTTTAAGAGTTCTTCACGTTGCTTTGCGTTACTGTAAAGTGTTATTTAAGACTATTTTTCTATTATTAAGTGGTAGAAGTGTAGCAGCTCTCGTAAGCTGCTATTGTTTTGTTGTTGTAAACAACCGTTATTGTTTCAGGGCTAAGGGAATAGACCTTTTTACCGATACGGCGGCCATCTTGAATTCTATTGTTTTCACTGAGAAATTATGGGCTGCCGAGGGGGCAATCGCTGGAAAATTTATCGTATACACAGCTTTCAGGATAAATTTTTACTGCTTGTCTCTCATATTCCATAACAAATATTACAAGCGTTACATCTTTCCGTCACGGTATTTGGCAGTTGTTCCTATGGTTATCGAAAAATTATTGTTAAAAGTTATCACGCCACAGTATTCTTCTTAATTATTTCTCATCTGCCCCCTGGGCATCCCATAATTTCCTCAGAATTCAAGATGGCCGCCGTATCGGTAAAAAGGTCTAGTTTCTGTTGTTTGTTCTATGGTGCACTTGTATCAAGCCATTCATGTCAGACTTTACGAGAGGTGCTTCAAGACCGGTTGGATCCCGTTACACAAGAAGTCCAAGAAAACTGGCAAGACATACATTATACAGTATCACTGCATATCATAGTTAACTTCATTGAGGCCATAAAGGCATTATTCATCGTATTTCAGATCAAGCAACTCAAAATCCACGTGTTGAGATGCAAATACAGCACATGGCTTTCCCGGATTCAAAAAAAAAAAGGTAGAATGGTAATGAAGATCGGGGCGTTTGCTGGATGCACATAAATTGACCAAGCCTGGACACAACAATACAACGTAAAACCAATTCATATTTTATTTGGATTACCCTACAGTATTAACCTAATCGTGCCTAAGAAACACTTGAAAATACAAAATTCTTCCCTCATGAGTTTTTGGTAAAAAGCAGATGCCGTGGTTCCGTGATTTAAGTTGCGCTGGCTGCATTCAAGGCTTTTTACGGCTGTTTCGATAAGTTCCTCCAAACGTTCCTAACAGAGACACTAACAATGAATTTAATTGGCGCTTTTCCTTAAGCTTAGAGTAGTCGACTATTGCTGCATATGCATCAGATTAGACGTATGTGACGAAAGAGAACTGGGGCGAGTCAACAGAGTGGCACCAAAGCTCGTTTGGACTCTCTGCGACAAAAATTGTTTTGCAGCAAGTTGAATACTTTGAGCAACCATAATGTGTTGCTATTTTTAACGGCCCCTTGCATGCAATGATAAGTTAAACACACAAGCCATCAACTACTGAAGGGCTACTTCACTAGACCGGTAGTGAAGTGTCCACTAACTACATCCGTTACCTGAACGGGGCCGATAGTGGCTTTTTTGTAAACTTTAAATTCAGAAAAGAGAATAATACTGTTATCATACAGTGGCCATAATGATAATCATAAGGTGGTAATAAAAATCATTCAAAGCACAGTCACTTAATGGCAAAGCGAAACTGGAGTTTTAAAAGGAAGTTTTTTCGAGCTAACTAATTAGTCAAAAAAAGAAGTGAACAACAGAATAATCTAGTTACAGGAAATGCGCCACTGAAGAATCATTTGGAACAATTACCAAACGCAAGTTTTCCTGCTGCATCAGCTGTACACGACAGCAGTCATTTGACAACGCGATCAGACATAATGTACACTTAGTGTAATAACCAATGAAAAATAGCACCTTCGGACACTGGCCTAGTTGTGCATGTACAACCATGATAACTGAGGTCTTAAACAATACGAAGCAGCCGAACTTAAAGCTACAACGCCCTAGTTCAATAATACTGTTGAACAAAGAGGTTCCTAACGATGAATGTAAGCACTGTACAGAGTGAGTGACTCTAATAATTGATAATTGATTAGATTACCTTTGATCGGATATTATTTTCGATTATTGCAATGCGGTGTACAGTGCTACAGGCCTTTAAGGCTGGATCAAATGAGAACAAAAATCTGAACCAGGGTTTAGTGGAGTTCAAAATTGACTGCCCACTCTCACACTAACCTGAGATCAGGCGTTCTTTTTTGGGCGATCGGTGGAAGGGGAAAAACGTCCTCCCGCCACCCCCACCCTTCCCCCATTCGCCGAAAAAAGAACGCCTGATCGCAGGGTACTCTCGCACTGAATCATCGAAATTAAACCAGATTAGATTTTCATGACAGTCGACGAAAGTTTTAGCACGTTCGTCAGGCAGATGAACTCAACCCTCGCACACTCTTAGCTCGTTTGACCGCGCGCAGAGGATAGTCCCTCGAGAGTAAAATAGAAACTTTTGTGCAGCTCTCGTCTCGTGGTATCTTGTTCCTTGGAGGAGGAAACTTTCGATGTCTACGTGTACGTAAATGCAATGTGTGAATAATTGACGCCAGTGAACACTTAAGCCGTGCCAGCGGCCTGTCGCTCTCTCTGTTCCCGGATGCGCACGTATGCCGCTTCATTCAGTGTATCGCGGGCGCGCCCAGTTTTGGGATGTGATGGTCCAAGCACCTGGAGAATTGAAAAGAAAGGAAAATGTCAGCGGTAATTTAACAGTATTGAATAAACGAAGAAGACTCTCAGTAAGCTCTCTTGGCGTGTAACGCAAGTCACACAGTCTTTCAGATGACAAGGCATAACAGGTCAAGAGAATGTCTTCTCAGGATATGGCCATTGTCAAGTGGCCATATCATGTCCCGTTATGGTTACTGATCGGTTATGTTATTCTCCTGACCTGCGAGCGTGGCTCTGCATTGATCATTTGAAGAGAACCTACAACCTGGCTGAGTTTTGATCAAGCTGAGCTTTCTCTCTAACACGATCGAGGTAAAAGTTATCTCTGCTCCAATCCTACCGATGGCGGCAAAGATGACTCAGCAATACCTTAACTTAACTTTGGTATCCGTCGTAAAAAGCGACTAGGAATAACAGCACCATGCACAAAGATTTTGAATTATCCCTGACTCTTTAAGAGTGTGTAACACTTAACACTTAACAGGTGTTCTCACCTCCTGACACGTCTCGTGCCACTTAACAAAGTAATCATAAGCCTTCTGGAAATCTCTGTTGTCTTCATAAAGGATTCCAATGTTCAGGTAAAGCCTCAGCGTCAACATGTGTTTCTCTCCGTACGTCTTCAGACACAGCTCGAACGATTTGTTCAGCATCTGCACAAACCGCACAAAACACGAGTTAGCTTCCTACTAAATGTAACGCTGCTCTGTGTTTACAGGAAGTAAAGTTATCCAGTCTACTATTAGCCAGGAAGAATACTCGTTTGAAAGAATCACGGCTATTTGAATTGAAACACACGATCAAAACGGCAACCGCGGAAACCAAGAGGCAGTCAATTTACTTCGCAATTTTTCACTCGACATTGCTCTGAAGTTTCCCAGTGCAAAAGTAAGCTTTACATCCGGGTACGATTACGACTGCAATCACGTGTCATTTTGGCGGGAAAAGTCGTAAGCGCTGTCATTTCAGCTACGAAAATATCGAATACAACGTCAATGGACCATACTCGTATTCTCGGCACTGGACTGGAACTAGCTTGCAACTGAGGCTGATGCGGGGGGAGGGGTCCATTCAAATGCAAATGAAATTAATTTCTTTTTAATGATATTTCCCCGCATGAGCCTCCACTGCAAGCCACTGATTATTTACCGAGAATACGAAAATGGCCTATTACGTTGCTCACAAAGAATAAACATGTATATCATCATTTCTTGGTATTTCGCTCAAAACTTTCACTCGATTCTCTTAGTTGCTGTAGCTCTTGGATCTCAGCCTGTTTTTGGAGTTCCCTTAGAAGAGTCGGTCTCTCGCCATTTTCGCGCTGCTCCCTAACTAAACGAACGCTTGGAACAGGCTAATGCTACGCGTTTAATGCAACTTGGATTATGAAGAATCAAACTGATTTGAGTTTCTCAATGGGGTTAACTGTCAGCCGTCAAACAAGAATTAACTGTCACATAAGAAAGAATTTACCGTCAAAAACCCGAAATTTTAATGGTCAACCGTCAAAAAGCTATATTTTAAAACCGCCACCCGTTGTAGGTAACCCCGCACTGAGACCCTCGGATTTGGGTCATTAATTAAACAAGAAACTTATCTTTGATCTACACTGAACATTAGAAACTTTCAAAACTGTGAATACAAGATGAGAAAATAAACAACGCATAAACATTAAGGTAAGTACCTCTTCTTTTTCCTTGAAATATTTCCTCGCCCGCGGATTGATAAATGACTTGGTCATGATAGCTTCAGCCATGTGTCCCATGTCTCCATGCTATGACGAGACAAACAGGAAATACCGGTTACCAAACATGACAATTACAACACCTGTCAGGTTATTATTTCAACTATAAAACTAAAACTACGAACTTCCTTACAACCTTTGTCACCGGGAGGGGGGGGGGGGGGCACTCCCATCTGAACGGTCGGGAATGCTCGTCGCCTCACTTAGGGGCATAAATCAAGGATTCTGATCTCACCACGCCACTATTTTTAGCTGTCAAAGTATCTTTTATGGGGTACTTGAAGAATCAAAAATAAAACTAACGCTCTTATTTCTGTTTTTAGGCTCGATTTCTGCCGGTCTCTAGAGTCAGGTCTACCAGCGCTGGCTCCTTTCCTGAACAGCGGCTGATGATCGAGCCTGTTTCGTTTTAATTCCCCCCGGGCTTTGTCATTGGAACCGGCTATTCGTAAAAGATAATTTGGTTTTATCAACTGGGTTGATAATGTGAATAGCTCGAAACGTCAGCTTCCGAATCTCTTTACGGTGGCCAATTCACAATATCAATCCAGTTGATAAAACCAAATTATCTTGTAATACTCCCACCGACGAAGCACCACAGTTCTTTAGAAACTTGCCCCCTTTATTCGTAAAAGACCTTCATAAGTAAGTCTGCATACGAGCCTAGTGGCTCATCAGGCCGGAGCTTATCCCGGTTTCAGTAGCATGAAGCGATTAGGAGTATTTCTACTCCCCCCTGGATGGGATGCTAGTCCATCGCAGGGTTACCCCCAGCATCAAATTCGCCGGTACCCATTTATACACCTGGGTGGAGAGAGGCACTGTGAGAGTGAAGTGTCTTGCCCAAGAACACAACACAATGTCCCCGGCCAGGGCTCGAACTCGGAGCGCTCGCTCCGGAGTCGAGCGCACTAACCATGAGGCCACCGTGCACTCAAAGATCTTCATATCATTTAATAATTCCCGTTTACAATGAACAGATTTTCTCCCTCCCAGTCAAAATATTCACTGCAAACTTACACGGGTGTAAACAGCACTAATTCCACCCTATCAAAACAAGTGCATGAACTCCTTGATCTAGAAAACAAGTAAAACAACAATGCTGGTATCTCAGGAAATTATCTTACCCTCATAAAGATGTCGATAGCCTCGTCGATGTATTTAAAACAGTCTTTTCTTGTTTGTTCGGCGTTATCTCGTTCTAAATCCGCCACAATGCTCAAGTGATGTGCAATTAGTATGTCAATCATCGCTGTTTTATGCTGTGGAAATTAAAGTCGGGTAATTTTAAAGAAGCACTTTAGCAATTCGTAATGAGAATTACAAGCAGGGTGATTAGAGTCAATCGATACAACGAGAAAACTGATCTACTTACAAAATAATTATCCTTCGTTTGCCTGGCTATACGACAGAAGGTAGAAGAGACAAAGAAAGGGAGTGGGAAAAAGACTGAAGGAAGGGGAGAACGAGAAGAAAAGAAAAAAAGCTGGGACAGGGCGATAGAAGGTTCAAGGCTAATTGTCTGAGCTTCCAAGAGGTTCACTGACTGACTGACTGACTGACCGACCCACTGACTGACGGACAGACAGACTGGCTGACTGACAGGCTCTGACTGTCTGACCGTCTAACTGGCTCACTCACTGTTGTTGATTTCTTCTTAATTGACTGGTAATTGACTGACTAACTGACAGACTGATTGATTGATTGATTGATTGATTGCTTGGGAATGCTCGGATCGATTGATTGACTAATTGATTGGTTGACTGGTTAATTGGTAAAAGGCTGATAGAGACTGTACCTCATGCTCCTCGCCGCTCAGCTGTTTTCGGAAACTCAGTGACTTTTTACAGAATTCAACGATTTCTCGGTCCTGCTCCAACTGATCCATTGTCACGAAGTTGAAGTTCTTCACAACCTAAAAACAAAATCCTATTATTCAGTTACGGAGACCCATGGACTCCTTCACATACATTCTCTCTGGCTTATCACGCAAGCCCTCCACCCAAGCAAGCATATGTCACGCAATCCAAACAAACATACGTCATGCAATCTTAAACCTTCGATGAGTATACGTTACGCAAGCTTTGCTTCAAGACAAACACCACTCATTCTTTACTTCCCAAAGAACGATCGTTACTCACCCTTAACTTCAACGAACACACGACACGAATTTTTCCTCTACAGAGCGTACCTCACGCCATGTTCTTTTCTCCTGACCATAGGACACGATAATTTGGTTTCATCAACTGGGTTGATAATGTGAATTGTCCACCGTAAAGAGATTCGGAAGCTGACGTTTCGAGCGTTAGCCCTTCGTCGGAGCGAATCGGATTCGTGTTTCTATAACTCGATAGAAACACGGCACATGTTTTGTATTTCTTAATTAGATTACCTCGCTTTTAGTCTTGGACATTAATTGATAGATGTCCGCCAGTTTGTCTGTTCGAGCACCTAGACTTTCCTCTTCTAACTTCAACAAATCATTCAACAGTTTGTGTGCGTCTTCATATTGTCCTGCTTGGATCCTAGATTACAAAGCATCGCCAATTAATTTTGAGATTGATTTCTCTTAACCCCCGTTTAAGACAACGTTAAAAAAGGTACTCACGAAGAATCACCAATTAATTTTGAGATTGATTTCTCTTAACCCGCGTTTAAAACAACGCTTTTAAAAAAAGGGTACTCAAGAAGATCAACAACTGTACATAGCAGACGTTATGAGCAATGTTAAGGAAGGGGTTGTTAATCCAGGTTTTATTCACAGACTTTATAGTTTAGAATCACCAGCATAACAGCACTATAAACAGTAACACCAAATTAATGTAATGCACAATAGCTTTCATATGAATGGTCGCACACTAGGGTTTCATCCACTAAAAGGTGGATGATCATTGCACATCATAATCAACAGTACCACATGAGAGTGGTGCTCGAAAGCTTTCATTTGCATGGTCACACACTAGGGTGTTAGAACCACCTTGTACAGCATAATAAACAGCACCAAAGGGAAGTACTGCTCAATGGCTTTCGTTAAAATGGTCAAAAACTAGGGCTTCATCCACAGACTTAGATGTAGCCCTACCCTCACGCTCACCCGTCACGCGTCACGCTCACTCGCTTCGCGCAGTCGCTTTCCCCTTTCCCTCCCCTTCGACGCCGGCCACGCAGGCTAACTTAGATGAGAAGTTAGAACCACTTTACCAATAGCTTTCATTTGAATGGCCACACTACTATGGTGCTAAGATCACAAGGTACTCACAGGAACATGACGACCATCTCAGTTTTCTTGGCGACGTCTTCAAGAGATGCGTCTGACTCACGTAGCACTTCTAATGATTCCTTATAGAGGGCAGACGCAGTAGCATATCCACCAGCCTGTCAAACAACATACATTACAAAACATGTCACGATCGTGAGACAAATAAAAAATCGCTGATAGAAATGGAAGCCATGAACTCCAACACACTGGTCAGGCGCTCAAACCACTGTGTAACAAAGTAATTCAGCTCGCAATTCCACCTGGGAGAGAGTTGAATGAGCCCGCGGATTCAACAGCGGTGTTACCTAGCAATGAAGCGTATCGTCATGACGTAGTGCTCTAGTTCATACTGACTGAACAAAAAGAAGCGGAAACCCATCGGGTGTGTTTACAAGATTTGCACCAAGCAAGTGGTTGTAAATAAAAACGTCCCGGAGCAAATAGCAAAACAAGTTGTCGTGAATTTAGTGGTGGGTTTTTTTATCTATGCTTCTCTTACCTTTTGCCATGATCTGAGAAGGTCAATACTGAAGTCGTCACTGAACAGCCGTCCGAACACCTCCCATTCTAACAAGCACCGTGTTAACCTGTTGTTATCCAATAGCTGCTCAAGATGATACGGAAGTTCCTGTTGAGAGGAGAACAGAGTCAGACCAACAAGAGGCATGGTTGCGTACATTTTCGTGCTTTTATGAAAGTACCTTGGAAGGAAATCTTAAGTCGGTGATATTAAAAAAGACAACTTATTTCACTGGGCTAAGTCACCCAAACAGAGTGTCACATCTTAACTGCGACACACAATTAAGTGTCTGCTGCATGAATCGATAGAGCTTACCTCTGATTTACGATCATAGTCCTCGCTTCCTTCAAAGAATTCCGCGTGTTTTCCATGCCAGAAAGTGTACTGATGTTTAGTGTATCCCTCTGATCCAGAGAAATACCTTTGGAGAGAAAAAGTAAAATTTGTAACGTTTGGTTTGTGAAGCGGTTTTGCAATAGAATTCACTTTCTTTTCGGTTAGACGAATTTTAGCTTAACCCTCGGACGTACAAGCCAATTCATACCGTTTTTGGATAAAGTTAGGTTACCAATCAGTAAAAATACTTCAGATGATATGTTGATTTTGGGGCTTTCGCACAATCTAATACTCACTTTCTCCTGACAGCTTTACTGATAGATCTGTGGTAGAAGTCCAGCCTTCCCTCGCCCAAGTCCCCACACGGACGCAGAAGCGGCTTCAGTGCACGATACACCAAGGCCCATTTGACCGCTGGCAGAAATTTCTTTTCGTTCTTCTTTGGTTTTCGACCGGCAGCTTTCTTCTCGTCGTCCTGTTTGTCGTCGTCCTCTTTTTGGACGTATGTCTCGTCTACCTGTTTCGCGAGTTTATCTGCGACTGAATGGCCACCTTCAGGAGCTGCAGGTTTTAAAAGACAATCATCAATAAGTTTGCATTTTTGTGATCTGCGTCCACCCAGCATCTTATCGTGGTCGACGCGCTTAGCCACAATCAACTAGTTCTCAGGCGTCACCCGCATGCCACTTAGATTGAAAGAAACATTTCAAATAAACATACTGTGTAGCACGAACTTTTTGCGGGTTCTAATTTTTGCGGGTTTTTTTCCACGATCCGCAAAAACAAAGTTCCAGGAAACAAAAAAATTCCCGCAAAAATTTACTCAAGTAGCGAATTTATACATACAAACATCACATCTCTTGTCAGTGCTGTCATTTAGTTAGAGCGTCTCTTTCGTTCAGAGACAAAACGGATGAAATGAGAAACAAAACGTTCAGAAATAAAAAGAAGTTTACAGGAAAGGATGGTTAGAAGGTACTCCATTGAGTATAACATCTACAATCTCACACAAGTGCACGATGTAATTGTGATAGAGTGACACTGACTACTGGACTACTGTGTTTTACATCTCTACGTGCTTTTATACTTGTCAATTGCACGCAGTTTAATGAAAAAATGAGCAAATTTTGTGATTTCAATTAAATGCTACTTTCCTAACATCGCAAAATTAGTACCCAGCAAGAAAAACCAGTTCTTTACAATCGCAAAAATTTCTTCCCGCAAAATACAAAAATCGCTGATTCGCTAAAAAAACACTCCCGCAAAAATTTAGTGCTGCAAAATAATAGGCTTAAAAATTCGGGAGGCAGACCAGTTGGCTATTTACAAGCACGACCAAGGATTTAAACTAGGGTCTACCGAGAAACAACTCCAGTTTAGTGGTCAGAGCGGGACTGGAACACGTGACCTCCGGCTTTTTAAGTGCGGTGCCCTAACCACGTGACCACGCCGCCTCCCATGGTGACGCTCAGTAATGACGCTCGATGTTTAATCCTCCTAAGACACTCTCTTACTGCACCTTTCAATAACATCATCATCATCATCATCTTTCCTCATTGCGCCACGGGACGCATAAGGCTTCAATAACATGCGGACTCTAAATTTAAAATCTCAACTGACAAATGCGTTTTTCGCTACCGTCAATCAAATGTTCGGGGACTCCTCCCAGCTTCCGACTATGTTGTCTGAACTGTGCTCAACGATTTGATTCGATTACCGCGCTCTCCGCAGAAGTCGGAAGCTTGGAGGAGCCGCCGAACATTTGATTGACGGTAGCGAAAGACGCATTTGTCGGTTGAGCTTGGAATTTTAGAGTCCGCATGTTATTGAAAGGCGCAGTAAGACTGTTTATCATTAAGAACCTAGCTTTCTTCAGTGATAACAAACCTGCTTCCGTTGTCTCGGCCTTTGTCACTGTAATCTGATCAGATTCACCCTCGACATAGGGGGGAGGGGTAAGTGTGCTTTCTTCAGCTAACATCTGCAGCAGTTCTGTTTCTAGCAGACCGTGACGTGAGGTTTCCAGTAAGCACACAGTAGCTACTACCACCTGGCCGCCATTTTCTTCTTCAAATCGAGTCAGAACTTGTTCTTCCAAACTGAAAGCAAAAGAAACATGTTGGCGTTTGCAACGTCGTTCCGATCTTTCGATGTGATCTCTGTATTACTCACTTACTTCGCCTAAAAGTTCAGGTAAAGAGATTTTGTCTTTGGATATGCTAGCGCGCGCTCATCAAAAGATAAACTGAAAGAACACTGGCCAAATGGCAATCATGGGACTATAACCGAGAAAACTGTTCCCTGGGATGAATGCAAATCACTTAAAAAAAACAACTTTCCGATATTTTATTGCCATTTTAGGCCTCCACTGGATTTTTGTGCTTTACGCAGGCCTAATGCTTTTGGCACAACGGGTCTGAGAACAAGTTTTACAAACTTATTACCGCAAAAAAAACATGTAAACGGAAGGCTTGTCTTGATCACATTCCTTTCGCGCAACAACGAAATTGTTTTTTTTTTTGTCGTTAGATCAGCTTCAAACAAACAAACTAATCACCTTATCAGATCATCAGAAAGACTTGATATTTTCTCGTCCATCTTGTTGAAATGTCCGTACACCCTGAGCTCTTCACAAGCTAGTGTCAACCACAAGGGATTAGCTGAACCTTCCTTCTCCAGTAGCATGGACATCTGCCTCTCATCCAACCGCTTGTTATACTGTCTCAGAATATTCTCCACGATAAGCTGAAGAGACAAAGGAAACAATCTCGCTCTTACTACTGATGTGGACACTCAAACTTAAACTGCTGATTGTCAAACGTAAGCTTCTGAGTGTCAAACTTAAGCAACTGAGTGTCAAACGTAAGTTGCCGAGTGTCAAACTTAAGCTGCTGAGTGTCAAACTTAAGCTACTGAGTGTCAAACGTAAGCTGCTGAGTGTCAAACTTAAGCTGCTGAGTGTCAAACTTATGCTGATGAGTGCCAAACTTAAGCTGCTGAGAGTCAAACTTAAGCTACTGAGTGTCAAACGTAAGCTACTGAGTGTTAAACGTAAGCTACTGAGTGTCAAACTTAAGCTACTGAGTGTCAAACGTAAGCTGCTGAATGTGAAACGTAAGCTACTGAGTGTCAAACGTAAGCTACTGAGTGTCAAACGTAAGCTGCTGAATGTGAAACGTAAGCTGCTGAGTGTCAAAATCAAGCTGCTGAGTGTCAAACTTAAGCTACTGAGTGTCAAACGTAAGCTGCTGAGTGTCAAACTTAAGCTGCTGAGTGTCAAACTTATGCTGATGAGTGCCAAACTTAAGCTGCTGAGAGTCAAACGTAAGCTACTGAGTGTCAAACGTAAGCTACTGAGTGTTAAACGTAAGCTACTGAGTGTCAAACTTAAGCTACTGAGTGTCAAACGTAAGCTGCTGAATGTGAAACGTAAGCTACTGAGTGTCAAACGTAAGCTGCTGAGTGTCAAACGTAAGCTGCTGCATGTGAAACGTAAGCTGCTGAGTGTCAAAATCAAGCTGCTGAGTGTCAAACTTAAGCTACTGAGTGTCAAACGTAAGCTGCTGAGTGTCAAACTTAAGCTGCTGAGTGTCAAACTTATGCTGATGAGTGCCAAACTTAAGCTGCTGAGAGTCAAACTTAAGCTACTGAGTGTCAAACGTAAGCTACTGAGTGTTAAACGTAAGCTACTGAGTGTCAAACTCAAGCTACTGAGTGTCAAACGTAAGCTGCTGAATGTGAAACGTAAGCTGCTGAGTGTCAAAATCAAGCTGCTGAGTGTCAAACTTAAGCTTCTGAGTGTCAAACGTAAGCTGCTGAATGTGAAACGTAAGCTGCTGAGTGCAAACTTAAGCTGCCGAGTGTCAAACTTATGCTACTGAGTGTCACACATAAGCTGCTAAGTGTCAAACATAAGCTGTGGAGTGTCAAACTTAAGCTGCTGAATGTCAAACTTAAGCTTCTGAGAGTCAAGTGTTAGCTGCTGACACTCAAATGTACACTGCTGGCACTGATACTCAAAATGTCAGCTACAGATGCTCAGAACATTAGCTGTTGACACTATTAGTTTGTTTGACCGTGCACTAACGATATTCGGTGAGAGTCAAAAGAAAACTCTCCAATGCTACTCTTATCCTCATTAACAACTGGCATTACATACCTTTCTAGACTGGTAGTCCAGCTGACCACACGTGATCTCTCGAGGTCCTGACTTGTAGGATCGTAACAGTCTGTGACATTCTGTGTCATTTATCATGGACAACACTACCTTCACATTAGGAGACAAGTTCTCTGGAAGCCATCTGGTTAAATACTGAATCTTGTCATCATCCATCTAAAAGAATAACAATCGTTACCTTTCAGCCAACCATTATTAAAAAAGACCTTCCAAGGGTGTCTGATTTTTCTGTACTCATTTCCGGGTGTACTACCATATCTACGCTCTACAGGCACTGAAGCATGTGTGGAAGGGCCATCATTTTTGACCCTCCAAGTCTTTGGTGGAGGTCCAATCTGGAGCTTTAAGTTTAAGATGAGGTTTCTGTGCCTGGTAAATCATAGGTGTTTTATATGTTTTGTTAAATCAGGTCGAATTGACAAATGACAAAAAACGATAGATAATGCGGATTAAACTTAAAAATAAACACATCTCCTTCAATTCCGATCTTATATCGGGATACAATTTATCTCTTAGGCCATGTAACATGGGATGGCAAACTTGAGCATTTTTGGTCTGAGACATCTTAGATATTTTATAGAATCGCATAATTGAATAAAATCTTGCATTCTGATTGGTTTACGAAGCGAGGTATTTAGCGTGGAATTACGAGTTGAAAACGAGGCTTCACGATTCGTGCGATATCGGTTTTCGCGTGCAATTTTACGCGGAATTCCCTCGTCAGGTAATCAATTTTCCTATAGTAGTTCTATTTTCTTAGATAGTTTAGTTTAAAATTTATAACCAATTGCACATACATTTTTAGCTTGTTATGTTGTTTTCTTGGTGCACCTATAAACTGGCTGGTGCGTCCTGTAGACTCTGCTTATCAACTCTATGGGATGCACCGTTACCACAGCTAAGTGTGTTGTCCAAGTAAAATAAACTCTCTATGTCTAGACAGGGTAGGAGTCCCCCCTAGGGGGTGGGTGTGACCTCCAGCAGAGCCCCTCCACCTGAAATTTACCCCTATACCGACCGGCTGGTGAAATAAACAGCCCAATTTTAGTTGTACATGTCTATTGTACCTGGTTAATGGCGTCCACAAACACAACACAAGGTCTGGTGTTCTTGTTTGATAAAAGACTGTTGGTGAGTTGTACTAATGAGTCCAGGTCACTGACAACATCCCGCTGAAAGACGAACATATCAAACAATTTAACACAGGAAAAGAACACACCCTGAAGCTTAGAGATACCTGTAAGCAGCCAAAATATACGCGCATCAAACGTTAGCTGAAAACACGAATACGCGTCTTAAAATACACAACGTATACTCATCTACAGAGGCACGTCTGTGAAGTCAAGAGCTTCATATTTTTTCCTATTGTTGACAGTTGCTTGTTGTTTTGAATGGTCCAACAACGCAGCTTTTACTATAGCAACTTGCAGTGATATTTGCTGCAGCAAACATTTTGCAATTAACCCTCCTTAGCTTGGGCCCAGGAGACAAAGATGTCCGTAGAAAAATTAGCAACTAACTGATGAGAATCTTACCATTTCAGTCAACAATTTACCCTGAACAAATGCAGGATCGCGGGATCATTATAACGCAAGCAAGCTGAGTTAGACTCGATTTTAACCACTCTCCTGGGGTCAGAGTTGGAGCTCTTTTCCCGACCAACGGCTAATAATCAAGCTGAGCTTGCTTACAGGCTAACAAACGACTTAGCTAAATAAGCGTCTGGATGGGGTGTTGTGATCTCCGGGATCACTAAATGCCTGGCATTTTTTCAGGTAGCAGTCAAACTTTTGACCAATAGAGCCAATAGAATTTTCACATATCGAAATTGGCCTATTCTTGGCTATCAGTTTAACCCCATAAAGAATCTCCAAAATGTCTCCAAAATCTCGGCCTGAACATCTTTAAGAACAAGATAGCACACACGACTCCAAACGCTACTGCATAAAATGAGTTTTGTGGACTGAGCAACAAAACGAGATGTGCGAAAAAATGTAAAACAATGGTGGACTGGTCAGATCTAACTTGGTACAAATGGTTCAAATGCATTCTTCATAATCTTAAACACTGAACATGCTATGCAGCAGTCATTGATCACCTTGGATACATTGATCTCTCTTGAGAGCCGCTGCAGAAAGAATGCCAGATCAGTAGAACCAGGTGTAGCTCCAACAAAATGGAAAAACACTTTACATGGTAATCCCCTGTAAACAAAACAAACACATCTTAAGTTTCAACCATTGCCTTAAATTTGTATACAAACACTGGTGTGACAAAGTGGAGTGGCCAGATATGCTAAGAAAACCTGAGCTGCAGATGAGGAATTCTCGCCATTTCATTTGAATAAGATTAGCCTGACCGAATCATTTTGCCCAGACATTTAGTCAAGATTAGTGAATAAAGCTTACGCCGGAGTCCAACATTACCACATTGTTTTATCTCATTATACCAACAATTTTATCAGGGTTTTTTTCTTGGTTAACACTTAAAGAATGCGAAATAGACAGATATCTCTCTTTAGACTTTCATTCCAAGCAAATGTTTAGCCAGTGGGCAAATCATTTTTTGAGGAAACCACTTGCTTCTGTGTTCGCTTTTGAATTTAAAACTTTGAAAAGCTTCTCTACCGCTACGGAAACGTTTTTAAGCAGTTACCGGTATTTTAGAAAAGAACTCATAAATTGTTGAGGTATTCCATGGCTGCACAGACGCTTCATACACCTGTGGGGTGTTTTCTACAAACAGATAAGCCATTTAATTGTAGTATTTTTTATGGCTTATCACTTACTTGGCACTTGGCAGTTCTCCTCTCTCAGCTCTCACTAGAGCATCACTGGCACTTTTTGCCATAATGGCAGATTTTCCTGAGCCTGCATTGCCAATGAGCAGCAGTGGTGCATTGGGAGTATCACTTGTGGTGGACCCTGTGATGTAGTTGTGGATCTAACAAGGGATAAAATTCATTCATTGCATGAGAAATGCGGAATAAACATTGAAATGTTCATAAAACAGTTACATTAAAAATCAAACATTTTAGACCAGTCTCTGCTTCAGCATGCCATGAAGGTGATACTACTAGTGCTGTCAAAGTTTGTTTGGTCAAGCCATGATTGCCACCGATTTTGAGCTTCACTAGTCAACTTCGAACGGCTAAAAAGCAGTTTTCATGCATTTTCTTCCTTTGAAAAGTGGACAGTGAACATACAAAGTGAGGCTTAAACTTTACCATTACCGGTAAGCAAAACTCTCACAACCGAAAATTTCATTGCAGTAGTAAAATTGCAAAAGAGAAATACTAATGGACTTCACCTTAATACATTATTTGAGGGTTAACAAGGTAAACATATTAATAAAAAGAAATCTAGTGCATAACTCACATCTTCAAGTATCTTGTCTCTTCCAAGAACCACTTGCCCACGGGTGTCCACAAATGACTGAAAATAAATAAATTAAAACACGTTTGAGGCAACTAAGAACATACATGCACAGTCTGTGGTACCACTACTGATTACAGTATTGTAAGTCTATCGTTTTATTGCCTGGAGACGTCATGTTGATATCTGGGTTTGAGGTAAGGTAAACTCGGCATACGAGCCAAGTGGCCCACCAGGCTGGAGCTTATCCCAGTTTCTGTAGGATGAAGCGACTAGGAGTATTTCTACTTCCCCTGGTTGGGATGCAAGTCCATCACAGGGTTACCCCAGCATTAAATTTGCTGGTACTCATTTATACACCCAGGTTGAGAGAGGCAACGTGAGATTGTCCAAGAACACAACACAAAGTCCTCAGCCAGGGCTCGAACCCAGACCGGTCGATCCAGAGATGAGTGCACTAGCCACGAGGCCACCGTGCCTCCACATAGGGTTTGAGAAACATTGGTCAAACCTCATGTGCTGTCCTCTGAGCTTCCAGGGGATCTTCTGGAGTAGGATCAAGAGGGTACTGATTTTCAATTCGATCTTTAAAGAAATCGAAGACCTAGAAAAAAAGTACACAAGACAGAATGGAAACATATATCAAATGAACACTTCTTTGAAGGAATGACGAATGAAGCACTAGTGAAGCCCTATTAAGGGGGGAGGGGGGGGGGGGAGTCTGAGAATTCCGCATCCCATTAATTTTTGGCCTGAATATCCCATATCCTATCATTTCCAATTACAAAAAAAAAAAAAGATTTTCCCACTCAATATCCCATTTTCTCTGATCTAAATAACCCATATCCCATTAAGTACCTAAATATCCTGTATCCTAAAAACCCCTATAGATCCTCAAAATATTGAATGGATGCAACTGTAACTAATAGCAAGACAAGTTACTGCATAAAACCAAACAAGCTGGCCACTCACAGTTTTATAGAAGACTGATTCAGAACCACTTATTCCTTTAAGTTTCACTTCTCGTTCATCTCCTAGCTCGGCACTCCTCTTCACGCTGCTTGGTTCACAGTCAACTTCGTAGTGAACAATGTTGTTGGCCTGAAAAGTAAAAACTGACAAAGTTTATTCCAAGCCAAGTGAGGGAGCTTCTTTCAGTAAACCGTTTTTTGTGTCTAGTCTTCAATGATAATGAGACTAAAGTGTGCAATGACTTTGAAAACTGAAAGCCAAAAGACATACACAACACAATGCATTTGCCTCAATGGAAACAAAAAAATAATGGTCTTTGTTTGTTAAAAAGAAAAAAAACTAATGCTATACTAGGGAACAGAAGCTACTTCATTGTAATAGCAGCAGTGTTATCATGAAACAGCATGCGCACCATTTAGGCAGACAGACTTTTAAAACTTTGCCTGTGTGTATTTGAAGCTCACTCTCCACTCAACAATTCACTTAAGGTGTCTCAAAACAATTTCTATCTCTTAGATTTTGATGGGTCGTTATAACCACTCTTTACCACTTGATGTTAAAATCATGGTACCACCCATAGAAGGTTTTTAAGGATATTTTCTGAAACTGAACAATGATAATGTATAACTGTAAAGCCATGTTGGCGGAACTGTTTCTGGGATACTCCTAACCTGAGTATCAGGCTTTTCTTTCTCGCGGGGTAGGAAAAGGAAGCAACCGGCAAAGAAAAGCCTGACACAAGGTTCTTTACTGCAGTCTTCCACCTCCTCATAGCGTGACATCAATGTACGCATTAGCCAATCAGAATTATTTCCGGCTGTCATGTCTACTTTGCATAAATTTTGCGTGCATCAAAGATGACAACGGCGGTTGTTTTTAATTTCGTTCGGGTTTCCGAGAATATTTGCAATTTGCCTCGAAAATTTTCACACAGAGTATGGAAAGTGTGTCGCCACAGTGCCGCTGTTTGCTGAAAAACCTATCAATCTTGTGAATTATTGCTTGAGTTGAGAATTGTTGTCATTCAAGATAGTGAAGATGGCAAAAGGACTGTTTGCAAAAAAATGCGCTAGGAAAATAGTGAATTGCTACAGAATGTTCGCCGAGTTACGGGAGGCATTGGCGAGTGGTAGGGCACTCGACAAACGCGAAAGACTTGTAGCTTCAAGCGCTCCCGGCCACAAATACCTTCGACAGCCTGTTCTAGTAGTTCAATTCCTGTTCGAGGCTAGCGATATCGGTCTCGCAACTGAAGTGACTCCAAAGGCAAGCAGCCGATTTGTGAAAATGAAGTTGAAGGAGCTCAACGAAGACCTTCACCGCTGAACAAAGAGAGCTCTGTTTTCTGACCAATACTCAGAGCTGGACGATGAAATAACCAGTCTGATATCCCGACATCCCGAGCCGACAAAAACCTGAGGAAATCTTTTCGTTTGAAAGCGGGCTTTCGAGGCACAATTTCTGTTCTCTCTTTTTAGTTCAATTCCAGGAAAGAACGGTAGAGCGACTTCAAGAGCCGTTTTGAAGTCGTCGCTTTCCATGATCACGTAGAAATAAATATCTAGCGTAGTTTTCGTTCTCGTCGAGATCAGTTCACAGAATACGCCAGTATGAAATTTTTATTTCCGGTGGTGTGACGTCAGGGTGCATTGTAAATTACCCAATCAGCGCAACGTCCAGAATCTGGACGTACAACATGAGCCGATAAAAACGTTTGTGTCAGGCCTTTCTCTGCAATTCCTCCCTACCCCTACCCTCTTGCTAAGAAAGGCCTGATACTCAGGTTAGGATACTCCTGAATCCTTGTGCTACCTGTATTTCCCATTAAAAATGAGAATAAACCCTTGGCCTTTGAGTGCTTCAATGACAATTTGTGATGCATGAAACATGGCTCTACTTTCCAAAAACGTTTATAGTAAACTATTGGAACGCTCTTTCCCCTCCCAGCCTTCCACTTTCCCCACTATGCAAGAGCATACATACAGGAAAGTGTTCTTTGAGCATTTCTTTAAGTTTCTTCATCTTTTCTGTGCACAAAGTGTTGTCATCAACAAATGCATCTTTGATTTCATCAGGTAAGGCTCCTGTGAACTGCTCATCTCTGATTAAGAACAATGCTGCAAAATTATGACAAGAATAACACATTACGATGGATTCTGCTCAAAGTTTGAGCAATTAAAAGGCAGGCTTGTGCAAAAATCATTTACTAGAAATCTAGTCATGGCACAGTAGCATTCTGAATACTTTTGAAACATCTCAATTCAGTTCTAAGTGACCCCCTGATTAAATTCTTAAGCATTCTCAAGAAAGTTAATGTCAATTAAAGCATGTGTTATTTGTTTTGAACCGACGTGGAATGTCCCTTTTCATTAAATTTATATGGATGATTTCAAATTCAATTTTCTCTCACAGGGTCAGCTCAAGAGATAAAGTCACAACAAGTTCTTCTTAACTGTATTCAAAATGTTACCCTGCCATGAGGGTTTTGGGGGAGCATTTGCCTTTCCTGCTCAAATGTTCAACAGAAAGTGTCTTAATTTATTGTCTTGAATATACATGTATCCCTGCTTACAATGAAAGAACTTACCCAAGATGCATACTGACTGTCTGAGAGAATATTGTTAAACCAGAGTTGCAGTCTTTGATACCAAAAATCATGTGCAGTGAGAAAAGACAACCTTGGAACCTTACTTCTCTTTTTTTTTTTTTTTAAAAAAACTTATAAAACATAAATTGCAGATTGCAAGCAAGTTAACAAATTACAAAGTTATCAAATGTAATATTCATATAATATCCTTATGATATGATCAACTTCTCACCATTAGGGTTGCATTTCCGAAATGCACCATGAACAATTTCCATCTCTGTAAGAGACAAGCCATAGACCCAGCCGTATTGCACAGCTAAATTGTACGTCAAGTCACCAAATGTTGGTATCCAGCCTGCTCGTGCACTGTTTGTTCAAAAAGGAAACACTAAATGTTTAAAATGTGTGTATGTGTGCCGCCAATTAGTAGTTGCAATAAAAACTTACAATGCAAAATGAATTCTACTG
Source organism: Micromussa lordhowensis (assembly GCA_964020085.1). NCBI lineage: Eukaryota > Metazoa > Cnidaria > Anthozoa > Scleractinia > Lobophylliidae > Micromussa > Micromussa lordhowensis. The sequence goes on along the minus strand of OZ026602.1, from coordinate 18,749,963 downwards.
AAAGCTGTTTTTAAAATAAACTTACACCCGCTTTCAGTGTTACATGTACATGCATAGACAACATCTTTCGACATCCCATCTTTCGACAAGCTATGTGAACGGCTGAACGACTGTTTAAACTGTGAAACTGGCAATTTTTCCGATTATTGGCGGACAAAATTGCAAATAAATGATAATTACTGACCTCAATCATCATCATGATTTTATTTCTTCGTATTATTTCTATGCTAGTCTAGGCCGGCCAGTCGATCAATAATTACAAATTATTTACTATTATTATAATACATTTCAAATGGCTGAAGAAGTTTCTGGACTTTGCATGTTTCCCAATTTACAGGATACTTCAAACAATTTTAGTGTACTCGATCACCTCTCAATAGTGACTTCCGGTAGAATAGGGCCACTAATACTTTTATTATTCAAAAGGACCGTGTAAACATTCAAAACAGTCAATTATTTTTCTCTCATGGAATGACTTCTTGATACGTACTCCTAACCTTAGTTTGATGCCAAATAAATCTATCTTTCATCACTAAAATTCTAGTTCAACCATAAAGAACTTACATTTGCTTACATTTTTGACATAGGCCAGGTTACATAACATGTTGAGAGTTAGCATGTCGAAAGATATCGCTTAATATGCACATAACAATGACAGCTGGTGTAAGTCACTCCTCTGAGGTCTATATTAAGGACGTTCGCGCCCAAAAACTTCCCACGCACAGATTTTTTTAAAACTTTGACTGACGGTAGAAAATGATAAGATTAGATAAAAAACGTAAAAAAAATCGGGGGTCACCGAACTCTTTTTCAAGATAAAGCGTAGCTCAGACCATAGCATTTCTACGATTCTCAGTCATTCGAGGCGATTCTGGCGGGATTCATTACTATCGGCATATATTTAAGTTGAAGAATCATCTCTAAGCTATGAGTGTTTAACACGGCTTATATAGGCCTAATTGATAGATCTTTGCTACATATGTCATTAAATCTGCTAGAATTAGCCTTAAAAAAGACAACTTCTAAGTCACGCACACCTGTCTCCATGTACCAATTCGACCCTTTTTTAATAGTATATGACAAATAATTACAACTTCCCACACACAGATTTTTTTGGTTTTTTAGTATAATGTAGAGAGTTAAAAAAGGAAGTGATCTGCCGAAAAAAAAGTGGGGGTCACCGAGCTTCCAACAAAAATATTCGCACACCAAGTTAACGCAAAGGTCATCAGCTCTATATTTTGTTAAGTTTTCGACTCGGTGCGCGCGCTTGAAAATGACGTGGCACGCGCGTGACCAATGAATAGCGTGCGCACTAGAGATGCGCAGTAGCAATGGGCGCGAACGTCCTTAAGTTGGAATTAAGGGATCAACAGTTTTTCTTAGACTGACAATTCAGATATTTTTATCCGACCATAACTGTCACCAGATCTCAGCTTATAATATCCTGTACACGACTGTTCCCAGCTGTCAGAAGGCATGTAATGCCATAACTAACATGGATGCATACATTGTACAAATGGTACAGCACTCAAACTCACCAGTTAAGATTAAGAAAATATGGCACAACGTTATCTTCATAGCAACGATCCAGCTCACCAAGACAGATCTTTATAGTCTGCTCTGTTGAGGAATCTTTAGGAACTCCCTAGAAAGAAATCATTTATAACTTTACTTCCAAAGAACCACACTTCACTAAACTAAGGCTAGGAGACCACAAATCAAGCTACGGATAGACTGCAAGGTAGATGATTAACATAAAGCCTAATACATCCCATGGCACAATGAGGACTGATGGTTGATGACGATGATGACATAATTAATATGAACTTTACATGATTGTACATGTCCCTTGCACAGAATGTTGTATTTAATTTAAGTATAGCTTTATGTCTCGTTATCTCATCTCAGTTTCAGTAACACAAGAGATGCTGTTGCACATGTTACCGTACCCAAGGTCACAATTAGACAATTGGAAGCCTTGTCTCCTGTCCTGACATTTCACCAAAACATACCAGGAAGGTGCAGTTAGTTAATAATACCTTCCATAGTAACATGGTGCTGGTCTAACATGACAGGACCTCAACTGTGATATACAATTACTGAACAAAGTTTATGCTCACCCATCTTAAGTCGCACTCCACGAGGTGGAGTTTCCGTTGTTCGCACCAAAGACGTAAATCAGGAAAAACCTAGTGCAGGTTGACAAAGGTAGTTAATAAAGTTGAATATTAGTTCGTATAGTGTGATCGTCCGGGTGGGGGTAGTTCTGAGAAGAACTGTTGTTGGTGACTACTCTCACCCAGACGATCACAAAACTATACGAACTACTGATATTCCTGGATTCAAGCCATTTACCAAAGTTGAATACATTGAAACCGTAATTTAACACCCTCACTACCCTATCAACACACTTTACATCCTAAGTTAGTTATATTTACAATGAGACATATTTGAAGTAAACAATGCTTCTTGATTGCGATCATATCCTTTATTGGTGAACGAGTCCCCTCAAAGACTGATTAAATAAATTTACGCTTTCAGTGGGTGCCATAGAGTCTGCAGTGATATTTAAGCAGTTTCCTGTTTTGTTTTGTTTTTGTACAATATGACAAGTTTTGATGTCACTTACTCAGGAAAGTTTCGGCTGCGAATATGAACTTTTTGGTCTCTTTAATAGAGGCAATAATATTAAAGAATAAAATAAACGCAATTGAAATAATTTGCACATGCATTTAGAGCAAATATTGGTTTTGTTCTAAAGAGAAAAGTACCACAAGGAAAGCAAGGGGTTTTCTGATAAGTAAGTAATTAAAGAAGTAACGTAGTAAGCAGTAAAAAGCTATTAAGAAAAGAAAGGATCTCTGGTTGATATTGGATGATGTTAAAAGCATTGTTTGCATGGGGGTTTAGTAGAGAATAAAAACAAATAAACAAAAGCACAGAAATTCTAAAATCTGCTGGCACTTTTAGTCATTTAAATATTATTACTTAAAAAGTTATGTAATTCTTTAACTGCTTTTAAGACAGGCTTTAAAAGAGTTTTGGCCAGCTTGGTTTGTTTTGTTAACACTTATCCTCTGGATGAGTGATTTATCCGGTGGATAGCGTTATCCAACCTTTGAACAACTGGGGCCAGATGTTTAGATGTGGAAAATTATGGAGGTCAAAAACTCCAACTAAGGTTTTCAGCAGAAAGGCAGTTCGTTTTCACTGACAGGCCACCTCGTTTTGAACCGAATGTCTCTGTAAGAAACATTTCCTGACATGTTCAACCACAATAATGCAGATAAAACTATTCACACACACAGCCAGTCAAAATTTCCCATTGCCTGGCCCTAAAGGAAACCCCTGCTTCAGTACACAGTTTCTGTGCAGCAGGATGCAACATTACTCCCATAGCAACAGTTGCCTGTTACAATTAAAAAACCCTGATTAAAAAGTTGACGACTGTTATTAAATATAACAGCCCTTATTACAATATATGTACATACATACAGTACAATGTAAATGTAGCCAACGGCTAAATCTCACACATTTACAAGTTGAAATTAATTTCTCGATTACCGTTTTCATTTGACTGCGATTAATAGAAGAAATGATATAGAAAAACAACACTCCCCTTCAGAAAATGAAACGAGACGAGTCACAATGTAGGAAAAAGATGTAAAGCCTACTTCAGTTTTCCATTATTTGAAAGTCACTTCAATAAACCTTTTGGAATTACCACTGCAGTTTGCTAACAAAGATAGTCACAAGGAACTTTATACATTAAGCTTAATAATCGCACATACATGTATAGCTTCCTGCACTAATGTACCGACGTAGTTTCAAAGAAAATACAAGTTTATCATAAGGTTTCTGGTATCAAACACTTGAAAATCAAATCAAAATCCGCATCTTTCCGAAACGCAAGGGATTTTGTATCGTACAAACTACATGTGCAAATAGAAATTGAATCAGTTTTGCACGATAGAAATATAATTTTATTTTTAGGCTCCATACCGGAAAACAATCTGTTCTCCGAGGAGATAAATAAAATGACACGTACTAAATGCAAGCATACTATACCTCTTTCACAAGAGCTTCTCTCTCAGCGTGAAAATCGCGAAAGGTTGAAGACACAAACAATCGAATCGTTTTCCAACCTCGCCGATTCTTCACCGAATCCAGCGTCCATTCCTTGTTCCTATCGCATGTCTTCTTAACAATTGCCCACATGTTATCGGGATCTGTAGGTCGTAATGCTGCAACTTCTTCGTAAGAAAGCGAGAGGAACTGGCTGCTGTCGATATATTCGTGTTCCTGCCCCGGATCACTTGTCTGCTCTGTGTTCTGTTGAGTTTCGTTCTGTTCAATTCGTTGTGGTCTCGGTTTGCTGTCCTGTTGGACGGTTTTAGGTTTCGTTTGTGCTTGAGGTTGATGTGCAGTGCTTACAACGGGAGGTCTCGAAGTTCCACAACCCATAGAACTACAAAATAAAACGAACGTACCGTGTGTGATGTTTTGAACAGCGAGCTACAACAAATTCAACACGACCCTTCCGAGCGGTGTCGAGCAACAGCCATGTTTTGGAGCGAAACCCACATACCAAGCTACTTATCATAAATTTTCATTAAAATTGGTTCATTGATTCGAGGAAAGGGTATTTGTTTGGCTTTTCAATGTCAGGTTGCTTGTAGCAACGATGTTGTTTGTCGCTTATTGACAACTGAAAGGAGGTCAACACAAAAGCTTATTTACCTCAGTTCATTCGCTTGCCGCCATTGTTTCGCTGGGTTCTGGACCCAGTCTTCCTCGAGTGTTTTGTCACTTTTCCCTTGTATTGGTTAGCTCTTATAAGGAAAGACCCTGGAAAGTTCTCTTCCGTGCAACATTATGACAGGAGAATCACTATTATAATCGATTTTTGTTAAGGAAATAAAGGGGATTTTAATATTGTGTTTTTGACGATGCGTCATAAGCAATTGATTTTTCTACGACAATTGCGTACTTCCGGTGGTTCTTTGCAATGCGAGAATCACGGTTCCGTAACTTACTTCTTTTAATCACTAAAAAAGCCACGATGTGGCAGGATGATGGAAGAAAGCGAGCGAAAACTGACAACACGAGCGTTCCTCTGACTCTAAACGTGTCAAACGTTTTTTAAAACAATTTCTTCTCCATAGCAACTGTTACTTGGTTCTTCTCGCAACGGTTCTCTCAACTGGGACCGTTGAATTGTGCGGTATGATGGGAAAATATTTTTTTTTTATGCAAAACATAAAAGTATGAGAAAACGTGTGGAGAAAATAGGGGAGTTCCCACCTCCCAAGACCCGACGGGACGGAAATTACTTCCCTCCGATCCATTCATTTCCCCCACCCCTGACCCCAAGAGCAACTGCATTAATCTCAGAACTACTTACTTTGCATTTTCGTGAATGAGCTGAACAGCTTTCTTTCGGCAACAAAATACTGAGAAAATCGACAGGCCTGATCTCTCAGGGGTCTCCATCATCTGCACTGTACGACATGAAAGTAGCTTTCACGATTGTTTCCTAAAGAAAGGTTTCACAGCTATCAGGATAAAGTCCGGATCGCACTGCAAATGACTTTTACTGCAAAATGTGCCTCGCTTGTCTGTTGATATTTAGTACGGGGAGGGGTGATAACCATTCTGAGTATGCAAAGCGCTCGCTTATTAAAACAATCAAATCATTCTCGAGCGTTTTTTGCCGAAACGTTTTCGTTCTTCAACAGAAAGTGACCTGGACGACCCGAGGGCGAGGGATGACGCTGCGATCACAGTCGATTCAGCATCTTTTCATTCTTTTGAACGGAACAATTTTAACGTCGGTCGGTTGAATGAAACATGATCTTTTCGCGTTCAATATTTTTGTCAGGTTTTTTTAGTTTGGTGACTGCAAGTGATCTATTGGCCAAAAAAAGCAAAACAGCTTTGGATTTTGAAAAGAATCAGTTTGTGGTAATGAAATATTCACGACGAAAAATATGCTTCTTTAATGACTTTTGTGGAGTTTAGCGAGTCTTTTCAAAACATCTTTGCAAATAAAAAGACGATATTCGAGCTGTAATTAAACGGCAAATCTCTTAAAAGTTTCTGTTACTTTAGCGCCTATGGATTCCAATTCTCCTGTTCGCTGTTTTCAGTTCAAGTGGCGGAGTTTGAATAGAATACGGCACGAATTATCTTTCATTAGAGCACTGACTTGAAAAATGTTCCCCAGGCTGTCCAGGAAAGCTACAAAAAAATGATGTAAAAGCAAGTATACCGAATTGGTCTTTCCAAAAGTTATTGTCGCCTTAATTACTCGAAGACAATATTTATTAATGTCGACTCATCTCTAAGGAGAACATTACAGAGAAAAAATTTACCACCTGAACATTTAAATGCAAAAAGGAAAGTTTCTCCCATCATTTAATGATAATAAATTTATATCGATTTATACTATACCTGAGGATTGTCGCATTTTGTGACCAGAAGAAAACGTTTTCTGCGGTTTCCATCGGCTATAAAGGTTTTGCGCAGAAGGTATCATTAACAATTCTTTTGTACCTCCCTGCAGCGGAGGCTTTGTCACTGAGTTGATTTTCTGTGGTATGTATTCTGACGTATGTATCGTTGCGATGCGTTGCATCAAAATTCGGCAATTAAACTAAACAAAATTCTATACAACTTGTTCAGTGCGGTTTCTGAGTTTCTGAGGTTTCAGTACGGTTTCAGTCGGCCGAAGAAGATCGAAGAACGGTCGAACGATTTAGTTTTATAATGAAACGGCCTTTCAAAATCGAACCGCAACATCGCACGACTTTCGAACATTTTAGTTTCATGTTATTTGTTGAGCTTTCTCTTTTTAGACAAGCGGTTTTCTCTCTGATGTTTGTACTTTGTGATCAGTCTTTCCCTTGTTACTGTAGTTGTAATGTTATTTTCCTTATCGTTTTTGTGTTGTATTGCTTATCTGGTCTCGAACTTTGGATACGAAGATATATCAGGCGATCGGTCGACGAAGCTCCCTTTGTTTAAAAAAGTTAAAAGATCTGTTGATGCTGTATTAGAACGGTTCAACCAGTTTCCCCTTATTTCTAAGCCTCAGTTTTGAACATAATCTCCACGCAGGACTCCTGTTTTCATGTCACGACACTCGACAACCAAAAATATCTTAACGTTCTAGACCACACTCAGACAGCCCTTTGTAAAGTCCTTTGTGTGGACGTATAGCCCGCCTATTTCAACTAAAGAAGGTTCAAGCCCGCCATTTGTGTTAACTGCTCACTATCTACCTACCTCTCCCAGGCCTCAGTGAATTGGCCCTGAATTCAATGCAATCACAATTTGGTCATATTAAACACGTCGACATTCATTTTCCACTAAACAAGCAATGAACTGCAATAGTCTTGTCTGCTTTTGGTTTTTATTAGGCAAGTTTTACAAATGACCCTCAGTAACGAGTCTTTCAGTCAAGTAAGAAATTGGTATTATGGGCCGCGCGTTAGAGATGTTTATCTCAGTCTAAACTCCTAGCTACATTTGAAAGCTCAAGTCTTTGAAGCGTGGCATTTTCAGTCGCGCGTTTATGTCATCAAAGTTTTAATTAAATGACTACTTTCTTTCAAACATTTTAAGTGTTATCTTCCGGCTATGAAAGATTTTAGACCCAAGGAGCGTCTACTTAAAAAGCTGCTTTCTTGTTGATTTTCCCATTGTTTTATTACCCAATTGTAAATTAACTATGTTAGCCTTAGATGGGGCCATTTCATAGAAGCTCGAGCCGGCACTTGTTCGGTAAAGCTAATAGAACTGGAAAATATTTTTGAATACCATAATCACGGCTTTGCAATGGCACGAATCGTTTTACTTGTTGAGAGGAGATCTCAATCTGGAAACGAAAAATGACAAAGAAAAAAGAAAACTATTTTTTTTCTTTGGTAGTACGTCTTGTTTGGCTTTGTGATTTGCTCAAAATAAAACTCAAGCAGTATGCCAAGAAGTTGCTTTTTTAGCCAATAAGCAGTAAATTCTAAGCCATTCGTGACTTGGTTTGGCCGTTTCCACTCTAAGTTTTGAATTTGGTTCTTTTCATTTCTTGCTTTCCGATGTTTGGGCTTACGCTGTGTTTTGTTTTGTGTTTTGCTGTAATCAGTAAACCCAATTATTCACCTCTGCTTGGCCATGATTCGGTCCGATGAACAAGTGCCAGTGATGACGAATTCTGAGCCCGCAGATTTCGTCAAGCAGTTCACTAGCAAGATAACTTTCGGAGTATTCTCCGGCGAGTACTCGCTCTTGTTTGATTGTATAATAAATATTGCGAAGCTTTACGACTGCTTCAACGAAGATTTGCCAATTTCCGATTTGGAAAGCAAACCTTCAGAATACAACATAAGATATTGCTATTAAACCTGCTAGAATATTTTTCCTTTTATTTTTCAAGTCCTGAATTTTACTGTTTTGTTCTCTTATCACTGGACTAAACTGAAACTGGATAAAATTAAGTCAACATTTAAAACTGATCATCATCCAGCCTTTTTCAATTATGACTCCAAATTTATCCAAGCGCTTTACAAGAAATGGAACGAGCCGGCGAAAGTAGGCTAAGGTACCTTGTCGATCTTGAATTCTCACAACTAAGGCTACAACGAATGTACGTATACCAGTGGGGAGAACTTGTGCGTTGATATCAGGACTCGAGGGGACAAAGATGTAATATTGGCACAATTTATGAACAACAGTTAATAATTTTTATGGTCTCAAAAACCACTGAATGAATTTTCGCCGGTTATCATAAAATCATTTTACAAGCTGGTTAACAGCTTGCTGCACATGCGGCTTATGGTTTCAAAAAAGTAGGAAAGGCATTTCATGCGAAAAAGGCGAAGACACGGTTGACTCATATTCCACATATTATCAGGGCGCTTGGTGTCCTCTAGTAGAGTCTGCGTGGCAATTTTCTGTCAGATCGATCTTGAGTTCATTCTCATTCACTGGGTTTTGTTTCCCACATGTACAATCCGCTATAACGTTCTGACTGAGGCACCTTCCATAGCACACACGTAAATTAAAGGCTATGTTCAACTAAGGCCGTAACATTTCCGCTCTGGATAAGTTTCCACATTGTCTGCACTCTCACAGGGTTCAGTTGACCCGCACATCTGCACCTCTTTTGTTCTTAGACCTCGGGGCATTGTTTGTGTTGTCTATTCCCTACCTGGGATATACCAATCCCTTGCCAAAAAATCTTGCTTTTAAAACTCAGATCAATTATATTTCTGATGGTAAGGTCGATGTTGGATAAGTTTTTTCTTTCTTAAACGTCGAGGCAGAATGCTGTGGAAGGAACGGTTTGAACTTCAGTGGTTTTTAAAGGTTTCAAAAGAGAACTTCGAGACAGGGCTTGAAGACGTCGATGAAGTTATCCGTGACCTTGACATTCATCAATGTCCAGCATTGTTTAAAGAAACGCAAGATACTATACAAAGTGAATACATCCAACTGTCTGCTGATTGAGGTACACCCAGGACATGTCAGAGGGAATGACAACGGCCTCTGGGCCAATCACTAGCAAATCTGCATCACTCAAATCATCCACTGGAATGTATCACCGCCTGTGGGTAGCAAGTGAAGAGGCACTGAACGCTGCCCTTTGTGGGATTATAATACTGTCTCCATTTTGCTTGGTCATCAGTAATTCAACATTTTTGTAAACCGTCACACGAGAATGAGTGCACTGAACATTTCAGTGCAAGATAATCTTGCAACTTGCCAAGTTAGAACCACCTTTTCTTCTCTTCATATAGTGCATTGCTTTCAAATGTCTCCACGCACTTTCTTGTCCAGCTAAGAAGCTAAGCTAAGAAATCCAGCTATTTATACGTGAAACTAAATGACATCGAGGGTGTTTTTTCTCAATGTTTTCAAAACGAGTTCTTTTCTTTTCCATTGCTCCAAGGATGCCAACAGGAAGAATAAGTCCATAGCTTGCAATGAAGTCTATAGTTTTAACGTATCGCATGCTAACGCGTCAGTCAAATTATACATATTATAATTAAAAACATTCCGGACTCAATCTTCCAGAG
>OZ026602.1:18732384-18737384 GCA_964020085.1 Micromussa lordhowensis | reverse complement strand
ATGCAGTCAACAAAGCCACGTCAATCAAAACAATCCCACCCACCATTGCAAGCATCCACCAATCAGACAACGGGCCCAGCTGTTGAATGATAAACAATTCACGCGTTAACACTTGCAAAACAACTAGTTGCCTAGGAACCCAAAGGTGCTACCTCTCAGATAGTGCATCTTGTAGAAAATAGCCGAATTTCTACTTTTCATGTTCGTTCTTAATCCATCCTTGTTCCTTTTGGGCTTATTTTACAACAACAATAGCAGCAACAACAACAACAAAAAAACAAGACAACCACAACAGCAAGCTTTATTGTACTCGTTCTTGCAAAATAAAGTACATTTTGAAAGAACCAAAATTTAAAATTAACTTTCTATCGACCTCAAGCGGAGCACAACATAACTATAGGAACAGAACCACGCGCAAGCATAGAAATAAAAAAAAAACATGCAACTCTTTTTTCGTGGTCAACATGGCTAGCAGCATGTATTGTGGGCGCGTGCGCCCAACGGCGAAAAAATGGCGGCCATACTCTAGCTATGCTAATACTAAAGTCTTGGTTTACAGCGTACATCTTTGATAATGGCCAATTGACACCTGTCAAAGCAAAGTATCACCTGTATCACGTGACGATATCGCGTGCTCAATTTTAGAGCTCATCAAGGTCAAGTGTTTTTTTGAAATTGACCGCTGTCCAAATACTGGGTTTCGATAGGATCGCGGGTTCAACCGAGGCTAACTTGTTTGTAATCAGGGCCCATTAACGCTGGCTGGGAGGTCCGTTTGGTGAAAAACTGTGACCGAGGTCACAGTTTCTATACGGACCGACCCTAAGCCGGCAAATGACATAATTATTTTTTCCTGTGGTAAATTGGTTTACAAGTGGGTTTGTTCACAAGCGGCCCAGACGTGCTGTTAGTGAAATTAATTTATAAACAACAGAGCCGAATATGTATGTGAAGTTACAAGCAAAATTAACTGCAAAGGAGTCAAAATATTTATCAAATAATTCAAAATAAATGTTGGTTTGCCCTAATACATTTGTCTATTTCTTTGTCCTGGTCAATATCTGGTCTATTTTACTGCATTTTCTCAGTTAGTTCGCTTGCCATCATGGCTGCGTGGGAGCTATTATCTTAAAATTATATTAAGGGTCCAAAGAGTCGAAATATTGTAAGACACAACCTGCATACCTTTAGCTGAATGCCTCCTTGTTCATCCTGGCTGGTTTAAAGGGCATTTTTTCGCTTTTTACAATATGAGGTATTTCCACTATAAAAGAAGTAAAGGCTGGCTACATGGTCAACGGACCATCTCCACGCGAAGCTCAATAAATTCCCGAATAATCGACGGATCCGCTCCAAATTACGATCAGCTGAACCATATATTCAGTGGTTTCCTGGATAGTGCTCGCTGGCTTCCCAAACCCATCGGAACTGCACGAGAGCCACTCATTTATCAGCATATACTTGACCTTTTCGCTCCGCCATGAACCGTGTACCCGACGGTTTTACTACGCATTTTGAATTTCAAGCTTAGGGACCGCGCCCGCCCGACAAAATAACACTTGCCAAGGGAGGGACCGTACTATTTGAGACTCGTTCGATCGACACGGTGGGAGGGACTACTGCGTTTGATTTGACCCGACTGGATACCGCGATCGCTTTGGCCCTAACGCGGGAAAAGAAGAACATTTTGTGCGACCAGTTTTATCAACTCATAAGTACACCAGCGACGCAGTAGTCCCTCGCACCGTGTCGATCGAACGAGTCTCAAATAGTACGGTCCCTCCCTTGGCAAGTGTTATTTTGTCGGGCGGGCGCGGTCCCTAAGCTTGAAATTCAAAATGCGAGCACATGGGCATTTTGTTTGCGCATGCGCGAGATGAATGGAATAATTTGAGTTCGGCGCCATTTCTTGTCTTTGAACGCGCTGCGGCGGGTTTTTAAACGGGTGATCTACGTTGCGAGAAAGATCTTGTCAAGAGAAATGAAAGATTGTAACAAGTTTACACACATTTCTAACACTGTGGATATTCACAGTGTCTGTCGGGACTTTAGATGAGGATATATTAATGATCAAAGTGCGAACAGAGCGAGATAAAGGTCCAAAGAAGTGGAGTTTGGAAGATCAAGATGTTTACTGGAGAAGACAAGCGATGAAGGTTAGTCTTGAGGTGTTGAAGCTTTATTGTTATGAATCATGGGGTTGTATATTGAGAAGATCGTCAGATACGCGATCCTGTATGATAGGGAAATTTTGAGTTTGAGCTGATTTTCGCTCAACTTTGAAGTAAATTTTCAACATATTTCCGGCGGCCCCCAAGCTTTAAATTACTTCAAACAACATGTCTCTTCTTCTTCTCCTCAGCCGCTGGGGACTCTAGGCTTTAAAAAATGCGCAGTTTGCAGGATTAGAATTCTTTTACAACAGGTTTCGACAAATTTTTATTCGGGATGTTTTGGTAGTTTTTCTGAGTCGTGGATCACGAAGGTCTTTCGTCTTGTTGCTCTCCAAATCTGTTATGCAGGGTATGTAGTTGTCTATTTTTTACACTGTTAAAGTTTCGTTTTAATACACGTGGACTTTTGCTATTTTTCTCCCTGTTTTTTTGTAGGTATTTTTATAATCGCCTTTTTTGTCTCAAAGGGCTAACTTGAGTAGAAACTTTGGTTAAAATTCTTTATTTCACTCTCCCCCAAGTCCCAAAGCACTTTTAGTGCATTGTTTGTTTACTTGTCGTTTGCTCTATCCAGTTTGTTTCTCCTACAAAAATGCGTGGTGTTATTTTAAGAAGAAAAACTGGTACCGTTTCTGTCGAAATTTTCACATTTCATGTACATTTAGCTTTCGAATGGCACACGGGAACCGAATGACGTGAGCTTAAATGTGCAGCCTTTATTTTGTTAGAATTCCTCAGCCTTTCGAGCTGATTTTTTTTTTTTTTTTGCAACAATGTAACAAAATGTACAAAATAGCTTCCAAAAGACTATTGTTTTGCTGTTATTTACCATGCTCTGAAGATTCAGAGAAAGACAGTTGTTCAAACAAAATTAGAACAACACGTTATAACTGTTTTTCTATTAAGTTATATATTTGCTTTTCTATTATTTGCTGCACATGCAGGCATTGAAAAAATTGGGAGTTTCATTACAAACACAATAGACTGATGAAGCAGATAATGTCTTCTTTACAATTCTTGTCAATGTTTAGGGATTTGTAATGTACTAGCTCTTGCAACAACTCCATGTTCTCTACAGTATGGTTATCAAATATTCATGTTGGAACGTAAATGCAGTTGTGATAACTAATCATCATCCTTTCACATACATGTAATTAGTATTACATGTACACTGTTAGCCTGTGAATGAAATATGCCATTGCTCAAAATAACTCTGCAGCATGACAGAAATATATTCCAGGTTGTGTAATCAGGTAAATCTAATTAAGAATGAAAATTAATAGTTATTCACCATTTCACAGATAAATTAAGATACAAAATGAAAATGTTGTAAATGGGATTATCAATTTCATTTCAAATTTTCGATGAAAGGGCAATTAAAGTAATTTACCTATATACACCTTCACTGTTAACTGTAGCACAAAATAAAATATTGTTGAATATCACTGGGTAGCAAGTCTTTCCAGTAACTCAACCCTCTAATAGAACTGGAAAAGTTCATTATTTTAGCTTTTACAGTAGATGTGACGATGAAGACAAGAGGATGGGGAGGAGTTTACTGTACTAAATAAAGCCCACAACTGTACTATTTCTGACTTCTAATGAAATCTTGTTTACATTATCTATTTCAGACCTTAACCTGCAACATTTGAGCCTTCAAGTGAGTCCCCTTGTCTTGCATAACCATCCTTCCATGAAGATATTGTGATGAAGTTGCTATTATTTCCAGCTGAGTTCGTTGCAACAATGCTACTTTGGAGACCATGTGTGTGGCTTACAAAGAGACAAATCCTTGTTTGGTTGAAGCTTAAGACTAGCAACTTGACTGGTGGAACAATCAATACTGCATGAAATGTTGTTTGTTAATTGGCCTGTAATAAGAACCTACCTATCAGACCACATGCCAATTATCTTAGCAGAATAAATATGAAAACTTAAGTCAAAAAAATTGTATTAGTTTTTTGTTGTTGTTGTTATTTATTTTTTTTTTTTTGTCTGCAGCTGAAATTATCAACAGCAAATTGATGTACATGTATGTTTTGTTGATATGTTTACCCGTTGGAGGAGGGGGTAAAACTGGCCAGGAGTTTCCTTCCATTTTGGAATAGTAATCTGCACTGCTAAGGCTGAAAAATTGAGAGAATCCTAGGAGCACAAAGCTCAGTCCAGAGGCAAAAAGCCCAACTTGTGAACTTTAAGGGATGCCGCTGAAAACGATGCTGTGTCATTTCACAGTACCCAAAACACATGGTGCATCTTTTGAGGTATGGTTTGGTTTCACAAGAATGGGGCACTTAAATTTTAATGGCTTTGTTGAAACTTCCTTTTCAAGGTGTGTTTGTTTAGTGTTTGACTACTGCCAATTTGACTGTACACTGTAGCCTCCATATCAAATGTTTAATACTTTCACAGATGAAACTAATCATTACAGTTAACTTGCTCACTGATGAAATCCTTAATTTTTCTTCCATCTCTAAAGCTCCCCATGGGTTTAAATACATATCTCTAGTTCTACTACATTATGATTTTTCTTAGCTCGACATTGAAGTTTTCTGTGCCGTGGGTATTAAATCGCCGTCGCTGGTCATGTCAATAAACTTGTGCGAAATTTTATTTTCCGATTGACACAATTGCTCGAGGATTATTGCGTTAGTAGTTGAAGCGATAAAAAACGTTTATAGCGCACGAAAAGCCTCGAATATTTCAGTAGTTACTTGAGGCAGCTCTAGAATGATAAAATAACTTTTAATTACGTCTGTGCTGAACAGACCTAGCCTTCCGCAACACATCCTTCAGTTCACAAATATTCCTTGATCCGTGTTCTAA
>OZ026602.1:18592384-18727384 GCA_964020085.1 Micromussa lordhowensis | reverse complement strand
CCTGTTTGTTTGCTTCTGTTATGTTTATCGGGCTTCTTAACCATTCCCATATTAAGTATGTTAGACTGAGCAGTGAACACTTCAGATCTTAAGAGACCATACTGGACCGCGACACTTTTCTATCCTTTCACAGGGTCACTTATTTTTACTTTCAATCAAGCCGATGTTCGGCGGGGGAGTTTATGACGCCAAATGCCAACTATACCTACAGTACACTTACTTGTACTTCCGGTAGTATCGATTGAACACCAGAAACACGATCCCTAAGAAGATACCAATGGATGCTGCAGTTGAGAAGACAACGAACAGTTCCAAGGTAATGATTTGCGATTTCTGTTCTTTTTGCGAACTGTCCAATGGTATACGGTCACCTTAGAGTAGCACACAAAAACAATTAAAATGTTGTTTTTGTTTATGCTCCGTCAGTGTAATTAGCCCGCGGAAAATTTGCAACTTGTAAAACATAAAGTCAGCAGAATTTGTTGTCCAATAAAAAACAGTGGATAATCCAAACATTGCCACTAGCACTTACTTTCATGACCTGAGTCGTGTTGCTTGGCAACCGGCTCCGAGTTCAGTCAATAGTGTGTGTTTTCAGTTATCTTTTCTTCACACTCAGACAAGTTGGTGAGCCTTATATTAGCCTAAAAAAGACCCATTTAAGTAGTAACAGCTTCTCTGTACCTTTCCATACTAGAGAGTTCTTGGTGTCGTTGAACAACTCAAACTTGTCTCGTTTTGTAAAATGTTGGCCAATTGGTACTAGTTTCTTTCCATCATCTACAACAAGGGACAAAGTGAATAAAGAATTGTTGCAGTGTTTCCATCCAGATACGCTACTACTGCTCATTGAGACATTGCTGGTTACAGCGTGTTGCTTGATGTTTGTTGACCAATCAAAAGCTCCAAAAAAAAAACAGAGAAAGACACTGCTTGTTAACATGAAACAACATTTACATATCTACATGCCACAGAGCTACCATCACATTTTTCACAGTAAATGCAAAACAAATACATTGACACTTAAAGTCAGTCTATTAAATATACTCTAAAACAAAGCGAATCTTTTCCGAGTTTAAACATTCTATCAAAAATGCTACGCACCTTGGAACCGTTTTACGACTATTATGCCTTCTCTCTGCTCATTGTCCGTAAACGAAATTGGACCCTAAAGACACAAAAATACAGCGTTATTTATGGTCAATTGACGTGAGCTGACCAGCTTATGCCTTGCAGGCTACCTTCATACTACACACCTAACTCGCGAAAAGTTAAAATGCTAGCCTTGTTCATCGGGTCATTAGGTGACAAGGACATTTTCATCAGGTCATCACGTAATTATAACACCAGGCGCAGTGATCTCGACTCACCTTTACATTTCCTGCGTAGAATCTGCAAATCAAGGCTGTTTCTATTCTGGAGCCCTAGCTTTCTAGAATTTACCACCGTTTTTGGAAAAAAGTTGATTCTTTTTTTGTTTTTTATGATGATATTTTGTGATTATTTCTTTTTTGAAATTCTGGCTAGAGTATTTACAATTTTTTTCACTCGTGCTTATTTACAAATTTAAGATTCATCGATTGACTATTTGCTATAGTTTTTGACCTTGGTTAAATGTGTGATTATTATTATTAGTAGTAGTAATGGTAATAGGACTGAGTGGAGTCCAATTCGGTCTGTAATCATACAAGTGACAACAAAATCGGACGACCGCGCAGCTGGAGTCTGATTTGTTGATCACGAGTATGATTAAAGACTGAATTGGACGACACAAAGTCTTATTACCAATTAATCACAAAAACTACAATTTCGGAGAAAACAAGAATAGCCAAATTGTGAAAAAAGGGAAAATTTGCATTAAAATGCTGACAAAGGAGAAGTAAATTGTTTCATCTCACTTTGAAATTGAGATTGCTTGATTTAAACTACAACTTTGAATGTGATTGGTTGATTGAACTGTCCGGTAATAAACTGTCCGATAACAACTTGGCAAGTGAATTAGTGGAAAATAGGAGTTTTTTAAATCAATCACAATCGAGGAAATTGTAATTTTTGTGATTATTCGAGTCATCACCCCGACATATTTCCTCGCAGAATGAGATAAAGAGCTTCATCATGACATAGCGTAAACCTCACTACGGAAAACAGGGGAATAAAAATATTAATTTAACGCAATTACCGTGAGACCTTCAAAGCTCACATCACGGAGCTTTGATTGTATAGTCGAAGTTACCCTGTCGTTACCGACTGTTTTGTTCACATTATACTCTAGTGGTGGCGTCGTGCTTGTTGGCAATGCGATGCTAGCTTCTTTCAAGGCTAGTATGAGGGCCCACATCGTGTCAAATGCTGTTGCCATTTCGATCTTCTTTGAGTTATCCAGGTTTTTCACTTCTGGTTTACTGAAGACTTCCCTCAACGTCTGAAACAAGGAAGTAATATATTTTTGACTTCCGCACACTGAAAGTTTGGGTGAAAAGAAGGGGTTGGTCTACTCAAGGAACAAGTAGATGTGTAGCTATACAAATAAAGCTACTTGTTGTTTTTTGCGACGGGAGGGTGCAAAGAAAGGACGATTTCAATTCTCCAGAATATCAATAATTTAATAAGGATTGAAACATTTATCTAGAAATTCTCCAAACATAGCTAAAAAAGGTTTCTATCCACTTAAAACAACAAATCAGCCGCATGTAGAACTGATTGGCCGAAGCCAAATGACCCAGTTTTCGAGCTGAAAACCAAAGTAAGCTGAAGTGTTAAAGGAAATGAAAACCTCAGAGAAGGCCGACACATCCGGTAAACACGAAACGGCCTTAGCAGATATTAACGCTGTAAACCACGAAGAAGCTAACGCTATATTCTCCGCCAATTACTGAAGGCCTGTTCTCAAACTCATTAATAATTCATCAAGCTAAAACAAAGAAAATCACAACCGTGAAGGAGGTTTTGATACCCGGTCTTAATTAGCATAGATTTTGAAGATTTTACCTCTCGATTTTCTCCTTAGTTTTTGCTTCGATTGAGAAGATATATCAAACACTCGAGACAGTGTTTCATCGGCTATCCAAACACCTCGAATTTCGTCAAAAATACTCCGCTGCGCGTCGTATTTTCAACTCTCTTCTCGGTGTTTGGATATCCCGATGAAACACTGTATCTCGTGTTTGATATATTACTTCAACATTCCCGAAGATACTGAGAACACTCGCTTACGTTCGACGTTTCGCCCAAAATGCTAGAATGCACTGAAAGGTTGGGGAAAAGGAGAGGGTTGGTCTACTCAAGGAACAAGTAAATGTGTAGTAATACAAACGAAGCTACTTGTTGCTTTTTGTAACGGGAGGGTGCAAATGAAGAATGATTTCAATTCTCCAGAGTATGAATAATTTAATAAGGATTGAGACATTTATCTAGAAATTCTCCAAACGTAGCTGAAGAAGGGTCAAAAAGGTTTCTACCCACTAAAAACAACAAATCAGCCTCATGCAGAACTGATTGGTGTTATTTAGTTTTTGCTTTAAGGACTTTCACGCAAATTATTTCTACGCAACGTCTTTTCATAGATCACTTCCTTTACTGATTTTCTCCATTTTAACAAAAAAAAAGGAAAAAATCTGTACTTGACGAGTTACAAATATTTCGTCTTTAAATTTCACCAAGGTGGCTTCTATTGCTACTGACAGTTGTAAGCTAAGATCATTTAAAAATAACGAAAGCGTCTAAACCCCATGGTCTTCAATGCGCCTTATCTCAAAGACGAGCACGATGACCCTCCATTTGAATTGTTCTTTACCTTACTACCTACTAACTTTTAAAGAAGATCTGTACATTTTGGGCGAGAGCAATCTATTTGGACTACCCTTATTATAAAATCCAGTATGACCACTTCGAAAACCAATCAGAAGATCAGTTTCTCGAGTTTATAAAATTAAATGTCAGTTAAATGCAGTCATATCATTTTATTAGACCTAACTAGACCCCAAACTAGATAACGGTATCTTTTGACATGATGTAGAGCACTTTACTTTCTAACTTTGAAAGATAAATATATTTCTTGGGTGACAAGCCTGTGGCTTCGAGTGTAATACTGTAATACCTCACCCACAGGCAGCCCAAGCTCTCTTTATGAACCACACAAGGTACACAATATGGCGTCGAGATCTCTTGTAGAAAATCCCATACAAACCCTTATAATTCGACGCCATATTGTGTACCTAGTGTGGTTCATAAAGAGAGCTTGGGCTGCCTGTGCCTCACCACCTACTCCCCAACGATGATACTGATATTGCCTAACCAAGCTGACCTATATAGCGCTTTAAGGCTTTTCTTTGCCTAAGTGTTACTCATTACCTCACATGCAAACTAAAGCGGTATTCTCTGCCTAATCGCAGTACTGCTCGTTGCCTGATACTGGCGCTATTCCCTGCCTAACTGAAGTACCATGGCAATATCTATCATTTAACCCTCACAAAGTGTCCACATTGATTCAGGGCATTGATAGTTAGGTTTCTAAATGTTTCTTACCAGTCCGGAGGCAGTAGTTGTATTCTCATCAGATCGATACAAGATGTTCTTCTCGAATATGAAGGCTCCATCAGCAGCTTTTTGGAACTGTTCTTTGGTACAAGTTTTTGTCTCGTTTTTGGATTTTATTCTCTCGCGTTCAGCAAGCCCATACCAGTCCTCGACGGTTCCGGCATCCGGATGCAAGATCCAGACAAACTCCGGACCATACAAGCCCATCTTGAACAGCTATAATTGAAAAATTCCGACGCCCGTTTCAAAATCGTTGTTAAACTAATCACAAATGCAAAAATGCATGAAAATGCCCAGACACATAACGAAGCGAGAGATAATAAAATTCTGATAACTTCCAGCCAAAAACAGTTTGACCCGGATTTAATTTCATATTTCGTTTCCATGGTTCTCAAATCACTCAATGGTTACTAAAAAGCATTGACCTCTAGTTTTAGAGTTAGACGGTAATAACTGGACAAATTAAAGTTACAGTGTTGTAAACTCACCTCACAAAACACCAGACTAGCTCCCCTTTCATTGAATTCACCCAGAAATATTTTAGCGTCCAATTCCTAAAAGGGGAATTATTTACGGGTTAGAGACTGTTGTGAGTGTTTTGTTTTCAAATACACGAACGCGCTTACTGTACAATGAACTCGAAGTTTTCAATACTGCACTCAGCTTTGCTTCGTATTGAAAATTTCTCGTTCATTGGAGAAAATTTGGAAATGTTGGTTTTTGAGGAGAGTAGCCGGAGAAAAACCTGAAAACCGGAGTAGCCGGAGAAAAACCTCTCGGGGCAGAGTAGAAAACACACGACAAACTCAACCCACATATGACGCTGGGTCCGGGAATCGAACCCGGGACACATTGGTGGGAGGCGAGCGCTCTCAACACTGCGCCATCCCATAAATTGGTTGACTGATTGATTGATTGACTCGTAAAGGTAAACTATAACGGGCCAAGTGGTCCATATCACCGAAGCTTTTCCGGTTTCCGGCAAGCAACCAGGGGTACTCTCCTCTCCCCAGGATGGGATGTTAGTCCATCGCAGGGCTGCCACTAGCATTGCATTGGTCGGTAGCCATTCATGCCCCTTAAGAGGTACTGTAAGATAAGATTATCTTGCTCAAAATACAAAGCAATGACCCTGGCAAGAGTCCTAGAGTTCTTTTAGTGCACGCAATACGTGTCGCTCTTGAATATCTCAAAATATTTCGCTATATGCCCTGTGCGCTGATCTGTATTCGGGCGAATTCGCACCCGAATAATTGGCTATTTGCATAGCTCTTGTCCTTACTCTGAAGGATTTCCCTAGCCTCCTACGCTCTTTGGGCTCATCACGCAATCTTCCTCCCCGTGACGAGCCCAAACAACGATTTCTTAGGAGACTAGGGTTTCCCTGGTTCTTCGGTTAAAGCCGCTATTTTGAAAATCCACATCGGTCGGGAATCCGGGGACCTTAGACTCATGTGCTTCCCTCGTTAAACATAGTTGATTGATTTATTAAGTTGTTTGATCTCTAGCAAGGCAAGAGAGAGTGAAAGGTAAGGGTAAATAGACTTTATTCTCATGGTACTCTCAGTTCTTACGCGGATAATGGGCTGTCCATCAGAGCAAAATCTGCGTCACAAGATTGGCTATTTCTAGGGCGCTTACCATTCGACCAAACATTCCGGGTAGGCGAGTAAATGGAACAGCCTTTTTCCGAAATTTCATTCCGAAATTTTGGATGTACCTCGCGAGGTTGGCCTAAAATTCCGGAAAATCGGAGTTACCGGAAAATTCCGTTTTGGTTGGTTGTTTTTTTGGTTGGTTATTTTTTTGGTTGGTTGGTGGTTGGTTGGTTGGTTGGTTGGTTAGTTGATTGGTTGGTTGATTGACTGATTGGTTGGTTGGTTGGTTGATTGGATGGTGCATGGGTTGGTTAGTTGATTGGTTGATTAGTCCATTGGTTGGCTGGTTGGGTAATTAGTTGATTGGATGGATGGATGGTTGGTTGGTTAGTTCCTGCTCGGCCCAGTTTCTCCTAGCCTGCCCGCGGAAATCATGTTTCTGTCTGACAGACGACTTTGATCTCTCTACTCGACATTATTGCACTGGATCGACACTGGAGTGGCCACAACAAGCTTAAGCAAGTAGTGCGAAAATACATGTAAGCTACGTGTAATGTGAACAGTGAACAGCTCGTGAGATTCCCTCGTCAGTGACCTCGTCAGTGTCTCTTGAACTCGTCAGGAGTTATCGTACCCTCAATGTAGTCGCGGCCCCCATTTAAATTCCTACGCAGTGTCGTCCTCATCTAATACATCGTTTGTTTCAACTTCAGAGTCTTCGAGCAACTCCAAAGCAAACAAAAAAGGTAAAAAAGACAGAGTCCACAGTTTGTTTTCTTCTTGTTTATTTCGCATCTTCGCGCGAAACCTGGAACGTGATGACCTGGGACCGGTTAGTCCAATCAACCAGAAAATACTGTTCCATTCGTCATATGGAATACCCAGGAATTCAAACCGGAATATTTGGTAGGGTTTTCGAAACCAGGAGTGATCTAATATCAACGATGGATCACGCTAGGAACAAGGCCAGGCCTTTATAGGGGATTAACTCTCATCCTTTATCCTCTCAAGTCTTAAGGGAGAATACTTACCTTCAGTTTTTCAAGCTTTATTTTGATGTCATCATTAATATTTTCCTGTAACAGCAAACCTGTATTAATTGCTTCATATCCGATGATCTCTAAATCCGGATGTTTGAGAAGTTCACCCACGACCTGAAAGTTGATACGAGGAACAATTCGCAATTCCTTTTTTTTAAGTGAAGGTTAGTCAGACCATGACAAACAGGAATTTGTTATTCCACTACGTTATTTCTATGACATATGGTTCCTGCTTTGTACGAATTGCTGTTCATCTCGTTCGGTCATTATTTTTCCGTATGCCTATCGAACCGAGTTAGGCAATTATCCTGAAATTATACATTAGAATGACACAGCGGGCTAATTTAACACTAAGCCAATTAGAGCAATCTGCGCAACCAAGAGAGAAAATCTTCTGTTAAAAAAAATTCAAGCTGTGCCGAGTGTTACTGAAATGAAATCTAGTATCCGAAGTGAATGATGGAAAACACCAAAATTTGCTATGCATTTAAGCAGCTATGCATTTATCGAATGAATGTCAAAAATGTCTGGTAAGATCGTGCTGAAACAGAACAAGCGAACCTCAAAAGAGTAACAGGCTTAAGATTAAGAAGAGTTACTTTTTGAGAAGCAACAACTTAACGTATCAAACAAGCTACGCGCATAAACAAATTAATTAATTATTATTATTTTTGTATTTCACCTATTAATACTTTGAAATTATATAATTCGTAATAAACGAACTGTTTTTTCAGGTTTATTAACAGATGCTTAATGTATTTTGGGACACACCTTCACATAAAGTCCACCTGTATCCAGGAAATCATACACGACGGCGGCTCTCTTCCATCCGAAGACATTCATCATTCGAAAGTTTGCAGCATTGAATGTGAACGCCGTTGGCCCAAAGGCAAATCCGTAAGGATCTTTGAGTTCGGTCACTTCAGTTGTAGTTGTTAGGTATGTCACCTGAAATAGAAAACGGTTAGTAATTAACGCTTGTTGTTTGTCAGTAACTACATGGTTAATCCAAGACAACTCTGTTTTGAGCTGGATTTTTAATTCCTAGCTATCCTTGTTTGGCTTCTCTTTTGGTGTATTTTATTGCTGCCCTTTAACACTTTAATTACTTTATAGTTTCTGACTGTGTCTTAGCGATTGGGGTTCGAGCCCTGGGCTGGGACATTGTGTTGTGTTCTTAGGCAAGACACTTTACTCTCACGGTGCTTCTCTCCACCCAGGCGTATAAATGGGTACCGGCGAATTTAATGCGGGGGTAATCCTGCGATGGACTGGCATCCCATCCAGGGGGGAGTAGAAATATTCCTAGTCGCTTCATGCCACGGAAACCGGGATAAGCTCCGGCCTGATGGGCCACTTGGCTCGTATGCAGACTTTACCTTTTTACTTAGCGATTGCGCCCTGTCAAATTACAACTGTCTAATTAGAAAAGATGGGATAGCTGATAAAGTACAGGTACGCTATTTGCGTGTGAATTTCACACGCTAAAAATAATTATTTATCGCCGTCTCTCTTTTGTTCACAATACTGATGAAATATGCTTTATCATGATTAGAGTACCAACCAACCAGCTAACGGACGAAGCGACCACTCAATGAATCAAACAAACAGCCCGCAACTGATCAACCAACCAACTAAGTAACCAACCAACTAACCAACCAACAAACCAATCAACTAATCAACCAACCAACCAACCAAACATCCAATCAACTAACCAACCAATCAACTAACAAACCAACCAAAGAACCAACCAACCAAAGAACCAAGTGAACAAGCAACCAACAAACCAATTAATTAACTAGCCAACCAACCAAACAACCAACCAACCATCCAATCAACCAATCAACCAACCAACCAATCAACTAACCAACCAACCATCCAACCAACCATCCAATCAACTAATTAACCAACCAGCCAACCAATGGACTAATCAACCAATCAACTAACCAACCCACCATCCAATCAACCAACCAACCAACCAATCAATCAATCGACCAACCAATCAACTAACCAACCAACCAACCACCAACCAACCAAAAAAACAACCAACTAAAAAAACAACCAACCAAAGAACCAACCAATCAACCAACCAATCAACTAACCAACCAATCAACCAACCAACCAACCAATCAACTAACCAACCCACCATCCAATCAACCAACCAACCAACCGAACAACTAGGCAACCAACCAACCAACCAAAGAACCAACCAATCAACTAACCAACCAGTCAGCCAACCAACCAACCAATCAACTAACCAACCACCCAATCAATCAACTAACAAACCAACCAACCAAAGAACCAAGTGAGCAAGCAACCAACAAACTAATTAATTAACTAGCCAACCAACCAACCAACCAACGAACCTTGCTCTCCATCCAGCCAAAAACCAGCTCGTAATCCATTGGTCTTAGTCCTACCACCAACCATCCTTATTCTGTGGCAGAGGAGGGTATTTTCGGAAATGTACGGTAATCGCTTGATTGTAAACAGCCCCTAATGATGCCAATAGTGAATCCCTCCCCCGTCCCCCTTGGTGGCTTGTTCGCCACGATACTATTATCTCGGTTATTACGTTTCTTACCATGAATTTCTTGTAAAATCGTACTACGTTCAATACCGAGGAGGCTTCCGCAGGTTCGTTAGGACCGAGCAGAATCAACGGGCGTGAATTGTTGTAAGCTGAGTTATCTTTCAACGCATAGGTAGAAAAAAATATAGCGTTGCTCGGGACTCCCTGTTGAGGAAGAGAGAAACACTTTTGAATACGATACTTTTTCATTGGCAGCCACCAGAAATGTCGTTTTCTTTATTTCAACATCATTGGCATTATTAAACACACATAGGAATTACCTTGTTACAGAGAGTTTCTGGCTACGGGATGCGAACTTCATTACGGATCGTCTAGTGAAACCGTTTTCAACTAAATTAGAATTTGGCCGATATGCAGCTGAGCCATTGTCCATATTGACCTCAGGTGTGGTCAGTAACCCGTATAGTATATCTTACACGTTTTCGTCCACGAAACGTACCTTTGTGGAATAAGGGCCATCTATGACTATTTCATATTTGTCGAAGAAAGCTTTCAAATCCGAAGAGTTTTTGGCGGTTTCTATTGCGAGCTTTATCCCAAAGTCGATCGCTTTATCCTCGCTCCTCCTCTCCAGTACGGCAACAATAAGGTCCGTCTTGTCGCCGTTACATTTTAATGACCCAATCACCACGACAGCAACAAGGGTGGAGATAGCCACTACACTATTCATCGCCAGTACGGAAGGTTTAGTGGAGTGCCTTGGAAATCAATAACAGGTGCGCAACTATAATGAAAACAACAAAAATACAGCTATGAAGACATGATCAAAAAAGAAGGCAGGTGTTGACGTTGTTAACAACATCTTAAATTGCGAGGATTTGCTTTCTCCCAACCCCATGAGTTTTTAGAAAAAAGTCCGCTATTGCTTTTGTAACATATTTCTCAAAACACAAAACCACGATCGTGTTTACATACTCTCATCTAAACACACCTGTCGACGAATGGAAGTGGCTTAGTATCTCATGTATGAACTAGCAAAGCGGGATCACGCTGCTCAGTCTCAGCTAAGATCCTAATTATTTTCGTTTATGTTGTTTTTTTTTTAAAGAAAGAGAGTAAAAAACTGCTAGCAAATAAATAAATAAATAAACAAACACATAAATAACATTTCCCCTGTCATAATTTTGTCTAGCTCCGGCCTTATCTTATCAATTGGAATAAAAACTATATATTAATTTAATGATAAAGAAATTCATTTTAAGAGGGAAAGGCACTTTACAGTACGTTGCGGACTGACATACTAATGAGCATTTATATCAGTACAAATACATAGGAACTTCTTTACTTTGTTCAACTAACCTAGTTTATTTCTTTTCTAAGTCAATAGCCCTTTTCACGGTTTTCTTTTCTTATTTGCATCACAATGTAATCTAGCACGTATGTGAGGCAATTTCGGGCTATTTTGTAGTTTTAGCCCGAAATTGCCTCGCACGCACGTTGGATTACATTGTAATGCAAATGAGAAAAACTAACCGTGAAAAGGGCTATTGGGCAAGAAACCCATTTTACATGTAAGGGTTTAAAATAGCATGCTTCAACCCTTTGTTGCAGACGTTTCTTGACGTGAATGAAAGTCATTTAGCTTATAACAATGATCGATTATATTCTTGGCTTCCTTTTCTTTTCCGGATAGCCAGAAATTAATAGAATAATTTGTATGACTGAAACATCTCTAAGACACACACGCAGGCTCTGCAGACCTATAATATTCCAATCTTTTGCGACGAAGTTAGGGATTGAATGAATAAATGAATGCATAATCGATGTTTTATTTCAGTTTCTGTCCATACTTCTAACCCGGGACAACATTACAAGCCTAAGTACTGATGATACTTTCAAAATTAACGTGAGGTCAGACACGAGTCCATCATGTTTGTTGTGTCTTTCGTACATGCATGTACACACCACAAAAATTCTAGAAAAATACACTTTCAAGCGCTGAAATCACCCATACCCACTCAAAGACAATGAATGATTTCATAGGAAAATTCATTACCTGACGAGGGAATTCCGCGTTAAATTGCACGCGAAAACCGATATCGCACGAATCGCGAAGCGATGAGTGCGATATCAGTTTTCGAGTGCAATTTAACGCGGAATTCACGAGTCAGGTAATAAATTTTCCTTGAATCGCATAATTGAATAAAATAAGAAAAAAAGAAAACAGCAATAATATTGTTTGGTTTTATCTTGAGTTGTTACGTAGATACGAAAAAATATCACTTAGCCTCGCTTTCAACTCGCAATTCCACGCTAAATACCTCGCTTTGTAAACCAATCAGAATGCAAGATTTTATTCAATTATGCGATTCTACAACGTATCGTTAGGCAATACAGGAATATTGGTACTCAATTTTTTTTATAATCTGCTTCCAACACTTCTCCGGTGCAAACAATAATGCAACTGAAGACATCGTTGATCATCGCAGTTATACACAACTTAAGCAGTCGTGAAATTAAAGCCTGAAAATATTCAGGGCTGAACGCGATTCAAGCCCATGACCTCTGCGATACCGGTGCAGTGCTCTACCAACTGAGCTATCAAGCCAACAGACCAATTTCGATATATTAAAATTCAGCCTAACAAAATAGACCTCAGTACGAGGCTCTGGGGAATAGCTACAGAGTTTATGGGGTTCATTTCCCGGAGCCTCGTGCCGAGGTCTATTGTGTTAGGCTGAATTTTAATATATCGAAATTGGTCTACTGGGAGCTGGTCATACTGTGAGTTCATAATATACCCGTAGATGATGAAGAATGCAAATGAATGTATGACAGATCATATATTTGAACTGCGGAGAAAGATATGAAGACATGATTGATTATCGCAGTTATACACAACTTAAGTAGTTGTGAAATTAAAGCCTGAAAAAAATTCAGGCAAGAAAGGGATTCGAACCCATGACCTCTGCGATACCATGGCCATGACCTCTGCTCTTCAGGCCGGAATTTTTTTCGGGCTTTAATTTCACAACTGGTTAAGTCTTGTGTATAACTGGGATGATCAATCATGTCTTCATATCTTTTTCCGCAGTTCAAATATATGATCTTTCATATATTCATTTGCAATAATGCAAATCACATTTATATTCAACAAACTTGTTCCTATGCCTTACGTTTGTTCGAGGTCAGTTTCATTCGATCAATGTTTGCTATAAGCGTCACTGATAGAACGTAATTTCAGGGTTTTCATCCTTCCTTTTATTATCATTCCTCTCGCACCAAGAAATCATTGACAGATACACCTATTGACCTCAACATGGTGCTTAAACGATATTCCAAGGAAAGGTCTGTTCCTAAATTGTTTATTAATTCAATGTATCCGAGACACAAGAACTGTAATTATTCATTTCATAAGAAATGGTTCTTGGTTTTAATGAACACCGTGTTTATAACTGAAACACTCGGAAAAGCCAGAAGACAGTGACGCCATTGATAAGACTATGTATAGTTCATCTAGTATACAGTCTGTATTTGTCAATGTGGCATCGTTAACTAGTATCCATGTAATTTATTTATTAAAATACATTAAAATCCAAAATAATAAAGTTCAAAACACACAGAAAATAAAGCCCCATATGAAGCTTCAAACGCTAAGGCCATGTACGTGCTCGGGTGTAAGAGACATTACGACAACTAAGCGACTTGTGAGTGACAAATCTCTTTTTCCTTTTTCCATCGAGTTGTCTCTCCTTGGGATTACTCCATTCAAATTTTAAAAAGCTATAATTAAAATTTCGCTTTAAATCAAGCAATGCTAAAACTATGTCATACCTTAAAATTTGTGAATGTTGCAAAAGGTAAAATGCGATGTCTTATTGTACAGCAGCTTGTTGATAATCAAAAACCCGAGAGAAAGACAAGACAGGAACACTGCTTGGTTTAAAAAGCGATGGTGATTTAATTCTATGATTGGAAAGTAATATTTATTTCCTATCGAACGCATACTCCCCGCAGAGTTCAAAATGGTAAAATTATCAAAATTGAAATTGACAGCTCATTTATTTGATGGGCATTTTTGCTATGATTGTACGGCACATGTGCGCTCGAAACCAAACGCCGAAAGAAATGTTCGACATCCGTGTGATTAAAATCTAGTCAAACGCAAACACGGTACATGAGAGTATTTTGAGCTCAGGAATAAAATATTGAAGTAAGGCAAATAACCCGACCAGCAGGTGAGTGGGCGATCTGAACAGATAATCAATATTGATAAACAGAGGCAGATTCAGTTTATGCTCCCCTCCTTTTAGTATCCGCAGGCCAGAATTTGCCATCTGTTTATCTTTAACTTATATGCCATTTTTTCAAGGCACTTTGTCCACTTCATATTTTTGCATTTTGTAAGAAAATACGTAAATGTTTTGTCGTTGTGAATGAACCAAATCAAAACTCGATTTTCTGAGCGATTCATTATTATGGCAATACCTTTTCGTCATGAACTTTTTGGTTCGCAATATTGAGTGTATTAACTTACTTCGCGAAAACACCTAAGCGCTTTTTATTAATTAATTGCTTTCTGCGTGCCGTGTTAAAAAGATCGAGAAAATATAGTGCAATGACTTTGGACTATAAACTTCGTTTCGCTGCGGTTAAAGCTTCGATCTGAGTGTAAAAATTGATTTAATGCGAATAAGAAACAAATTTACCTGATCGTCGAGGCGTGAGAGTTTTCCCGAGCTGGAAGGTAATTTATGTTCTATTCTTTCTTCTCAAAGTTGCTGGACGCCTCGACTGTAACACGTATTTGGTGCGTGCCGTTTAAAGAAAGCTGAGTGATTACCTGGTGTGAACCTTCACTCGTTACCTCATTAACGGTACTGTTTGCAGTACATTACGAAAACAGTAAGAAATTTGACCCAAATGAACGACGATTGCTGTCACACTGAAATCCAATTGCTTCTCAATTGCATATTTATTTACGGAACGAAAGTGGTTATGTAAACACAGCGCGTTCGAATAAGGAATGATAATTTGAGTTTGGAAGTTATGCAACGGGCGATTAATTAAAATAGCGATCATATTTGGAACTGAACGTTACGCCTTCCAGTAGGTGATTGGATCTATTAATCACTTCATGATCAACAGTGTTCATTTCCCACTCGAAACCCAAATTGTACATCAATTCTTCAAACGTGAAAACAGGAAGTTGTAAGCAAGACAGCTGTTGTTGGATGATGTCATGTTTGTGCGCAAATAATACGGAGAACCAATGAGATGTAAGAGATATCTGTTGATATGATTAGCACGCAAAGGAAAGTCACATCTTCTAGGCTCCCCACACCTTTTTGAGCTGAACAATACACCTTATTCCAAAATGGCCACTATTTTAGTGGTCTTTTGTTTGCCTTCAAATTAGCCCTTGTTGCCTCGTTCTTAAACTCGAAATACAAAAGAATATTTTCCCTTGAACGAGGCAACAAGGGCTAATTTGCAAACAAACAAAAGAACACTAAAATGGCAGCCGTTTTGGAATAAGGTGTATGACTGAATACTGCAGGAAATAAATAAGCAAATAGTTGATAAAAGTTTTTATGGGGCGTTACCAAAACCAGTACTGAGCGGGAACTACGAAAATGGACACTGGTTTGAGGTAAAGGGTTACAATTAGTATAAGTTTCAAGCTTTTGCGGGCTGGGAATAAAACTTTATCAACTCCGAACCCTAATTGTGGGCCTAATCCCAATCGGTTTTTCATGTAACAGTAAAATTCGTTTTAATTTAAGGAACTGCTTTATACCCTAAGCTAGGCATTTTGACTTCTGTAACCAAGTTCAGTAGTTCACTTTGAAAAAGAGTGATGGATCTGCGCGAGCGCTTACAGGGGGGAGAAAATAAACTAACAAAACTCGCCAAACGGAACCATAGACGGGAGGAGCACTCAACTGCTCGATGTACTTGAGACCTAGATCAACATAACTCAATTTAGCCAACTGCGAACATCTGAAACTAAGAGCTTAAAGGTTTTACTGTGAGAGAGCTCCATGCAGCAGATTTGTTATCTTGTCTTGAAGTATAATTAATTGCAATCAAACTGGAATATTTATAGACAAAAGGTTATCAAAAGACTAGTTCACATCGCCAAACTGTGAACTGTGGTTCACAATACACTAAAAATAGTCATCTGCAACTTACAGACTTTCCAAAACCTGGGGAATTTACCTCGCTAGCTGTGGGAAGGCCGGGATCTGCTTCAGCAAATAAGACCTTGCGAGACCAATAGAACAGACAGAACTAAATTTCGTGCTGTACGTTTAAGCTCTCTCGCTTGTTTCTCACCGTCTGTTTATGAACATATAGTCATATAGCGATCATAGCCGAGCAATGGTTTTTTCATTAGGTGGGAAACAGAAGTAGTATTTTTTGTGGCGTAAAAAAGAAAAGAAACCGGAAATTGTCAAATTGCAAGCGGAACTTCAACACTTCCTAAGAAAATTTCAATTAAATTTGAAAGTTTATCGAAAAATTGAAAATACTGCGCTGAAACATTGCAACTGCGACCCAGAGAACACCAATCCATTTTAACGGAAATCACTACATCATATAAAGCGTTTCTTTCGGCCTACTTTGTTTGTTTTCCCCTTAAAAAAAAAACACTATTATCGCTCACACCACTGCTCCGGCTCGGCTGAGACCAGCAGTCTTGGATGCTTCATGTACATGTAATCCTATTCAAATTTTCAGCTTTTTCTTGGATTTTTTCCTTCACGTGTTCGATTTTGGGTGACGAAAGGAAAATGTGTGTAAATAAGTAAAAACCATGATGGGAGAGTGCAGTTTGTTTTTTCTTCCTACAGCAAAGCAGTGAAATCATTGTTTAGTTGACTTACTGGCATTTCACCTAGGCAACAGGCTTTTGACTCCTTTCCATAGAATAACGAGCTAAGGAGCGTGCTTTCGACCTTATTTTTATTTTTGCTACACCCCAGCGTAAAATGCATAGAAATGGATCATGCTTACTAGTTTAATGAAACTATCACTAGAAAGTAGTGGACATTTTCGCCGTAAAGTAGGCCATATGTGGAGTCGATAAAACGAAAACACAGCGCTAAACAGCCTAGATAATTAGAAGACACCCTGTAAGAAAGGGGCCGCTTGAAACTGTACATCCACTATATCTGGATAGAAACACAGCGCTTGCATTTGCCATTGATGTGACGATGACGCGAGCAAAGAAAAATAATCGAAATAAAGGAATCATTTTTCTTTCGTTTACTAAGAAACCTTTGAAAACACTCGCTTGCGGCGCAGGTTCCATAGCATTTCTCATCTCCTAAATCAATAACTCGATCGACACACGGAAAATGTTTTCTCATTGAAAAGCGTCAGATTACTGACATAAATTCTTAGTTGAAATCTTTGATGGCCGTAGCTGGGCTAGGAAACATGGAGCTGCTTTGTAATTTTATTTTCTTTCTTGGAGTCTTCAAGTCCGTAAATTTTCTCGTAGATGTTGACTCCGTCTTGCATCTTTATTGTGGTAAATTGACAAATCTGACCGTCACTTCCCCCACCACAAACGCATCCCTAAAACTGTGTTTAGTGAATCGTTAACCTGATATGTTCAATTTATTATGCAAATTGCTCGACACCGAATTCCCATAAAAACATTGCATTTTAATAGTCTGGCCCATTTTCAAAATGACGGATTTTTACCGCGGGACTAAATAGTTCATAGCTATTGATGTTGCAATTAAACATAACACCCGGGAAACCTCAGAAAATTTGCAAAATGCTATGAAGACAATGTTTTTTTTAGTCGACAGGAAAAAAATCTTCGAATTTTCAAAACAGAACCGACAGCTCTGACTTCGACTTGGCAGCAATTATGCACTAAAAGGAAGGAAACTCGCTTCATTGTAATTCATATTTTACTGAGGCTAGCTTATAGCCGAGGATACAGATAATACACAAAAAAATTACGTGATTTAAAGAAAAAATCTTACAGCTGATAAAAGGTTTGCATTTTGATCAGAAATGTTTTAGAAAATGCCTAGAATCATGTTGGAATTATTCCGTGTTTTTATTTAATTGAGGATTTATAAACAACAGCAAATGAAAACAGTGATTGCACAATACCTGGATTTGACGTCTTTTGCTAATGGTTTTAAAACTGCTCGAGGTGTTTCTGTGAAATGAGAACGAAAAAAAGCAATATTTAAATTCTTCTGCAACCAAAACGACCGTCTACAAGTCAAAAGCAATCCAATTCACAATTGTTTTAGACCTACGTGAATATAACAATATTAGCTTTTTAATAATTTAACGCTAGCTAAATTGAATTTTCAAGTTGTATTTTGTGTGGTCAAACCGCACTAAACAGTTACTGTAGAAAGCTACTCAAGGACAAAATACAAGAACAGAGTAAAACGATATCGCGCGCGACATGTACTGTGCTTTCGCATAACTGAATTCATGTTAGCTAAACGGCACTTACGTCGTAAGCATTTTTTAAGTTTACCGTTTTAAATGAAATAACATGACCTGAATACAAACTTTAGAACGACGAAAAGGCCGATTATGATTTTCACACTGGTCCGCTCTCTTGTGAACTTGAATTAAGGATTTAAACATGTTTAAAATTTGAACTGAGATAGACGAAACGAACGTAAAACGAAACGAAGAAGAACCCAAGCAGTGTACTTACGAGGAAAAGAATTGTTTTTAAAAGCCTTGAAAATCGTCTGCCTTGAGCTAAATCCAAACTACTATCCTTGTTAGTCTCAAGTCGTGGAAACCCTGCCGGTTCTTCTTCTAAAAAAGATTTAAGTAATGAACCGTTTCCGCTCCCAAGTCTGCATGTCTGCAATTTTTCATTGAATCAGTGATGCAAATGAATGATTAGAATATCAATGGAAACAAAATCTTCTGAACAAGAAATGTTCTTCAAACGCAATTGTTGCTGAGGTGTTAGTGCAGTTTGCAAAGTGCCGAATTTTAAAAGATGTTTCCAAGACAGATTTTAGGGTGATAAATGGTATCTGATAGGTCGAGGTTCACCGCCAAACCAAATTTTGCCAAACTAGTTTTTTTCTCAAAGCATTCACTTAAAAACACATATCCGGATTGCTCTGTGTTATTCAATTCCATCACGATCTCAGACTCGCTAATAAGTTGTTTCCAGTGTGGTAGATGGAGAATTAAGGAATCGAAGATGACGTTTTTAAAATGAAATATTACAACGTAATGCGATTTGACGTTTTCAAGCCCAAGGATGAAGTTCAAAATGTTCTCACGAACCAATGAAGGCTGGAAAACCTTATCGTGCCTTATAAGATGTCTTATTCAGAAAATCATATGGCGACTGATCTAAACACAACGTAATACCTCTTTCAAACATAAACAGTGATAACACCGTTCACTGGTTTTCATTGGAGATCGATTGATGCCGAAATAGTAGTGCAAGAAAATCCATCTGGAAGGGTAAATGACGCGTTTTCTGTTCTAGTGTAAAATTGTGACGAAAGACTCGTTGACTTATTTAGACAGACAAATAGACGGGAAAATTTGGACGAGTTCTCGATCACAAACCCGTCCCGTCCCGTTCCGTTTTCAAGCAAGAACGGGAAACTCGTCGCACACCGGAAAACCGTATTTCAAGGGTTTTTCACCTCTAGTGTAGATTCGGCCATTTGCTTGATAGTGCAACAAAATTGTACCCTACGCGAAGTTATTTCCAGGAGGATTTTTATTGGTGTGAAGTCTTGCTTGAAACCATTTTCAGATGCCGCTAATCGGCCAGGGTGCTACGAAATAAGATCGGACCATTTGGGATTGTCCTCACTATATGTAAATGCCGATGTCACGTACGGACGGACATATGTACAGTCAAGTGACAAACAAATTATTTTAGTTCGATGGGTAACCACACTTTCAAAGCTATGGTTCTCGGCTATCGCGCCTTCGGCGCTCAGGAGTGTTTTAAAACGTGCTTCTAAAAATGTATTTGAACGAAACTCAAATTTGTTTCTTCTTTTAAACTCAATGTTTTCAGCTTTTATAATTTTTCATTATTCATGTTTTGTTTTATACCGTTACTTTTGAGGTGATGGCAATGAATGAGATGCCATGGCTTTTTATTGGAATACTCGCCTATAAGTACAAGTTTTTTCTGTTCTTTAACAATTCTCTTTTTTAGTACGAGGTCTTTCTTTACATTTAACCAATTGTTTTCTTTGATGAAAAAGCAACAACAACAACAACAACAAAAACGGAAAATCAACACAATAACAGCGAGAGCGTTAGATTATAAACACCATTTTCTACTCAAAAACACTTTGGCTCTCAGCGTTCCAAGTTGCAAATCTTTAATCTTACGTACACACCCTTCCAATATTTTTTTGTTTTTAAACGTACTATTAGAGAGGGGTTTTGTGATGTGTGGCCAAAATGGACCTGAAAAATTACACAATGAAACAACATCGACGCAAAGGAAAGGCGGGAAACGTGGCTGAAAAATCAATATCGATCTAATCTTCGCGTCGATTTCTTGGGGAAAATTGAACATCTTGTTTTAACTCATCCGAACTTACAGCCAACGTTAGGCTAAAGTAATCAATACTTTCCTTCTAAAGTGTTCAGAGTGAAACCATGACACGATATCACTTTTATTATTTAGTCTTAGATTTGAACCTGACTGCATGCTTTCAGCATCGTTGATGATAAGTCCATTTCCTTATGTTTGGAATTGCGTTAACTCTGCGAAATCTTTTAACGGATGCACTCGCTTACAGGAGTTTCATTAACGCCCTCAGCAGGAGGGTAACTGATTTTCACAGGCAGGCAAAACGTTCTGAACTGAAATTCTTTATAAGAAAAACCTTCCTCTAAATGGTTGAATCATCCTCACAGCCGGGCAGTTTGGCCAGTGCCTCGCACTTAATGGAACCCCTGCGCTCAAGTTTGAGGGAATAAAACTGCAGATTACGATAGCACCGATTTTATTGGTCAGATGCTTACTCCACTGAGCAACCCACGCACTACAGTTTTCAACGCGTTCGACTTGTATGTTTCGTGATCAGCATTTTGTAACTAACTTGCTTCGCGTGAGTAATCTATCTACGTGATAAGTGGACCTAAAGTCAGTTGATAAATGTTTAAAATCAAACCCGGCCACAACACTTGCAGCTTTCAAGTTTGAATCAAGCACGTACGCCGGTTGAATTATGTTTTGCCATGTCATGGTACTGCGAGGTTTCTGCAGTGAGTGCACTGCAATATATTTACCTCTGCATAAACTCACAGTCACACCGGGAGGCATTCCTGTTCTATGTGTCTTGCAAGGAGCAAACGTTTAACTTGATTAAACATTTTCAAATAAGATTTCCTCCTGTCATGCACATGGAATGAGTTTAGTTTTAATATTCCAAATTCTTTTTTCAATGTAACAGCTGAAAAGAATTTTAAAAATAACCGGAAAATACCGCGCCTTTCGCGAAGGCAATTCACCTGGAAAATTTTGATTAATCTAAGATTGAATTTGCGGTTATAAATTTTCTCGCTGCTTCTCAAAATTCAATAACACGAAATCACGTGTTTAGGTTTTAAAAATTCACCTAGTGCTTAAATTGCTATCTTTTTATTCTCCAATGACTGTCGAGAAAATTAGAGAATTTCAGTCGAAATAATTCGGTGACAAGTTTTTGCAGAACACGCATGTTTAAAACATTGTTAGCGTGGATTAGTAAAATTACACTCTTTCTAAATATATTGTAGGCGGAATAATTCATTGATTAAAAGGAAAATTACCTCCTGGCGCATTGATGATTGTCAAGTTTGTAAGATCGGAAAATTCTCCGAATAACTGAATCTAAAAATATCTCTTCACGAAATCGCATCATTATTTTTATGCTTTGATTATGTAGCACTGGCTTAAAATATACAGGCAAAGTTATGGTTTTTGATTGAAAAAAAAAAGCAAGAGATGCTTATGTTGCATTGTATACTGAGTGGTGAATACAGCTATCTCTTCCTGTTTGAATTCGTCCAAATTTAAATTTAGGTCTTTAAGAAAGGAAGGCGTTATTTACTTTTGTTATTGTTGTTGAGCCGCACAGAATGTATAAGCACTTGGATGCAGAACTCCCTTAGCTCCAATACTGTAATGAAAACGAGGAAAATAGGAACGTGACTTGTGTCGGGTGACACAATTTGGGACACTTGCGTGGGCCGTGCCTTCAAACATGACAGGGCTGAGTTGTCTTAAAACATCAGCTCGCTTCTTTAAGTTTCGACAAAAATATCTCAAAATAAAAAAAAAAACCAAAAGCACTCATTAATTCGCTTGAGTTATCCAGCCTTAGTACCATGTAAATGACCAACCATGACATGCCCTATATTGATTGCGCAGACTTTTCAATAAAAAAATTATCATTTTAAGAGTACATGTACCAAGCTTTTACATATGCAAAGGGAGTATTTGCAACAAATATCTGGTCTTACTGAAGAACTATTACGTCTTGACTAAGAGGCACTTGTAGATAAAATGCCTTGACAAAAGTCGCGTCCATTGAGTTGGATATGTTGTCGTGAGCGTGTTATTCCCGCTGTGTTTGTTTACGTTCGTTGTAACGCGATATCTATGCGCGAAAGCGTGAATTAAGGGGATAAACGCAGAGCCGCAGAAGGTTTCTGAAAATTTCACTTGTAAAATCAAATTCAAGGCGCTGAAATGATATTGGACCTGACTTGTTTACTAGTTAGTACAGAAAAGAAGTCAGCCGACAACACACTAATCTTAGAAATAAACAAAATTTGTGGTTACCGCATTAGATATCAAGCTCTAGTTTTTGTGAACGAATAACGTCTAATAAAACAAGTTTTATACGGCTGCTGTAAGGTCTATATTTGTAGCTCTACAAACATAACTTTCCCCCTAAAAGGGCTTGAACCATTATACTGCTGATTAGATGTGTAGATGGGGATAGAATTACTTATTTTGTCTGAGTAGCGTTTGTTTTTTCACTTGCGGCGATTGAAAAGTTTGCTTCTCGATGAATTCGGAACAGACACATTTTCAAGAATGTAACCCCTTGATTGGTATAAAACTGCCCTTGTAAACGTGCTTAACCTAACAATTCAATATTCTGTTTGCATGGAGGCATCAACTACTGTAGCAAAGCAAAGTGTTTACCTTTGTACTTTAACGCTTGTCGTGCTGTTTAGAACCTAATATCAGTGAACGTTGTACAGCTCCTCTGGTCCACCATTAAAAAATTTGAAAAATATATACGAAAACACTCTCTGAGCATCAAAACTAATCCATCTTGAACGCTGAAGACTTCCAAAGCAGTATCTTAAAGGTGTAATGATAACCCAGAAGCGACCAACAAATTAGCTCCAACAGAATTTCCCAGACAACCAGAAGTTCTTGAAAAGAATTTCCATAAATAATTTGGGCGTACGTCATTTTGGCTTTACACTGTGCAAATTACTTTTTCGTCTTTCGATGTCTATACACCTCGATTAATTGGCCATTATGTAGCCGAAAGAAAGGTGTCTCGCTTAAATCTGGCGGGAGGAGGTTGTTAAGAATTATAATTTACAATACGTGTGTTGAAAGACTGGCGACTTAACTTATCGCATCTCGTTTAGGGAAATATAAACGGAGTTTCACGAGTTTATTTAGTTTTTGTTATTTCGCTAAAACAAAGTCTTGCAAATGAGGTTCTTTGGAGAGAAATTATCAAATTTGACGTAAAATAACTCTAGCTTGACGTATGAAAACAACCAATCGTAGTCAGCGCAAAACAAAGAGGTCGATTTTATTCATAATATGCATTTGGAGATCGAGTCAGCCTAACTGCAATTTAATGATAAATTTCCTGGAGCCGACTGTTAACTTGATAATAAATCCTCTGTTAGCCCCACATTCACCAATTTATATTTCGATTCGTGTTCATTTTCCTGACTTTTGAAAGCATTTTAAAAGCTAAAATTAAAGGTGAATCTAAAAAACACAGGTATTGCTTTGGGCGAAAGCTAATGATATCTCAGTTACAGGCGTGTGGAGCCGCACATTTTAACTTCCTTCTACGTCACTTTCACAGCGGATGCCGCTCCGCTCTGAAATACGCCGTCATTAAAATCGTGAGCTTATCAATTCAAATTCCTCACATCCTGAGAATTTTTAGTTAATTCAGTGTGTGGAATAGCGATCCCCCGATGAAATAATCGGCACGATTCTCGCGTTTCCGACCCAGCAGTATATGTCAAATCTTTGAACTATGTAGATCATTAAAAAAAACCCTCCGCCCACCACCTGCAGAAAGAACACAAAATACGCACCGCATACTGACGAAATAACGATAGAAAAACAATCCACCTTTTCTTCTTTCATTGTTAATTTACCATCACGATCACAAATGGGAGATGAAGCATTATTTCAAACTCAAACAATCTCTATTCTCCTACAATAAAAACACTGGAGGCAATGCAGTCTCCTAGAGATTTATAAGCAATATATTTCTTCGTAATAAACGTTTAGATCATTTTAATCATTCAGTGGAAATTAATGATGGGTAATACGGTTTGTATTTTAGTGTTTATTTGTTTGATCTTTTAGGCGAGGAAGAAAGCAAAAAAAAATGCCCAGTCATAATAATATTCTTTCCCATCTAGTAAACAGTTCCTCCCTGAAACACGCGGTGAGGAAGTCCAAGATAAGTGTTGCATTGAAATATATGCCAATTGACTGATCTGTGAAAGTTCATATCAACATTGATATCTGATATCATCACAAGCCAATTTTTTTTAGGAGTTGTGATGTCATGGACATAAAATATCATATTTTTTGGTCTTTTTCCCTCTATGCTAGAAAACGTGCGTCACGCGATTATGCTATAAGAATATTTGGAGAAATTTTATATTGATATATGCTGGCAGGAATAGCTAATTCATAGAGGTAAGCCTGAAAGACACTTCAGTCTAATACAAATTAAATTTGATTCCATTCATGATCATTAATAAAAATTTTGAGAAATTTTAATCAACTTTATAATAAAATAAAATGAAATAAATTAAAAGACTGTGAACGACTATCCTTCCGTGGGTTTAACCGAGGTTTTCCAGTCATTTTTCGTTCGAAAAATAGTAATTTGTTCTCTGGGTGTATGCACTTTACCCGCGATGTTTATTTTTCATTAATTTTTATTAACCTACAAACGAGGCGAGTGGGTCAATTCTGCTCTGTTGACCCTCTTCCCTTGTTTCCAAATTAATTGCAATTGACGGCAGACGCAGCTGTAATGACAGCTATTGCGTGAAAATAAACGAGATCGAATATAGGACAACATTACTGGAGAATTTAAAAGTTGGTCAGTATAACATTTTCCATAGCTATCTCACTTAAGAAGAAGTTAGCTGAATGTACTTCTTAATTCATACACGTGAAGAGATTATCAAGGTACTTACCTTGATAATGTCTTGTACATGTCGTTAAATAATTTTAGCTAGGTTTTTATAGTTATTTCGTAGATTTTAGTTCCTTTACGGCATTTTTGGACAAAGTAGTATTAAAATTGTATCAAGTATTAATTCATTAAGTATTGAGTATTAAGTGTCTTTGCTCATATACGAAAAGCTCCTCTATATCAAGACAAAGATATTAAGTGAGTCGTTACAGACGCAGCAAACTATTTTAGTGTTCACTGAAAGTCTGTCATACATTTTCAATTTGGCATCACAATCTTATTCACGAGGCTGACGTATCATGACAACCCCACGTGACAGCTTCATGCACCGTCCACACTAATTCGTTTTCGATGATTTCATCAAAATATTTCATCAAAAGATTCGCGTCCATATTACGATTTACGGAGCCTTCCCCCTCTACATCAAAAAACCTCCAAAACGTAGACACGCCTTAACTATCTTCTGCGCATGCGCATATCATTTGAAGACGTAAGCGTTATCGAAAGGCTCCATTTTCGCCGTCCACACTAATGCGACAGGGCTCCGTTTTGAAATGTCTCTACCCTGGACAGCGTTTTCAATGCTATGTGTTTTCGATCGCCGTAGGCGAACCCATCCAAACGAAGACGCATTTGTGAGCACGGAGCCTAAGTGCCATTCTTCTAAAGTAATTTGTAGCAAAACTACACCACTGAATTTTGGTTTCCGCCAATGAAACTTAGTACGTCTTCTTGGCTTTGACTTTTCGAACGTGGCCCCCTCAAAGGTATCGAGGACTTCGTTGGACCCGGAAATAATTATCTCACCTTTGGAGGTAGTGATAAACTTGAATCAGACACTTTGTTCGCAGAAACAAACTTCATTGGCTTTATAACAGCATTTCTTATTAGCTTCCTTATCTGTAAAAGAGGCACAAGGATCAAACTCTTTCTATTTAAGGCAAGTACCTAAGGTTCAAAATCGGTAACTCGTTATTCACGACAATAACATAGGGCCTTCATATTCCAATGGCACCGCAACCTGACATCTTTCTACACTTTTTAGACTTATTATCATAAGTCAGCAAGGTATCACCATATTTGAAGGCTGACGATATGAAAGCGACAAACGCAGTATTTACTGTGTCCTAAATGGTCGTCGAATTTCATGCGTATCTTGTTCCGATTTGAAGTCACTCATAACAGGCGTTAGATCATGAAATATGAGATGTTATTACTCGTCTCTAGCCAACTACATATCACACATATTTCAGTTTCAAGAAATAGAATCTCCTTTCCAGTTTCGAGTTTGGGTTTTCGCATTAATTTGTTCTCCAGTCAAATTATAGGCGGTATTTATCCACTGAAACGTC
This sequence comes from Micromussa lordhowensis, assembly GCA_964020085.1. Classification (NCBI taxonomy): domain Eukaryota; kingdom Metazoa; phylum Cnidaria; class Anthozoa; order Scleractinia; family Lobophylliidae; genus Micromussa; species Micromussa lordhowensis. The sequence goes on along the minus strand of OZ026602.1, from coordinate 18,700,855 downwards.
CGTTTGGTAAAATTTTGGTGGAGAAGAAGCTTGCGCGCCTTCTGAAAGGGGCGTTACTTCTTTTGCCTTAACACTCACACGCAAATTAGCGAAGAGCTAATTTGATGCATGAACAAACAACTGCCAAGGCTAAAATCATTTGCAAGTTTTGAACATCTGCTCTGTCGCTTCAGCTGAAAGGAGATTAAGAAAAGCTTTGTATATGACTGTTTTTCCAACACATTAACCGATTGATCGACTAACATGTGTTGTTCGTTCCTCGAGTTCCCGCGTGTTTCCGAGCTGACTAGGCTCAGAAAAATGTGGTTTCTATTAATATTTTCACCTTTTTACCACTCTTGTAAACAAATGCATTTGAAAGTTTCTACTTCGCTTTGCAAAGCTTCAGAGTCACTTTTAAGAGAAAACCCATACAGCGGTTTAGGTGCAGTGGAAGTTGAACGTACATCCTTCAAACATGTTATAAAGAGCTTTATAAACGAAGTTGGAGAGAATTAATGTAAAATAAAGAGATACCTGTTAACGAAGATGACGGACATTAAAGGACAAGTCATATTTTCGGCGCATGAGCAGGGAATTTATTTTTTGGGGGGACCGATACTCCAGTTTTCCGAGCTCGATTTGTCAAGGGAAATCTTGTGGAAACTGCGAATGTTATAGTAGTTATAGTAATGGCATTCAATAAATTATTTGTCATTTGTGGAGGACTGTCACAGTATACTTATGTTTGTGTGAAAATCGTACAGAAATTTGTTGTCCTCGATGTAAATTACGACGCGGCTTGATCCTTACAAAGCCGGGTCAATGAGATTTTCAAAGCTGCGCGTCGTGAGTATTGTGAGTATTGCATACTCGTTGAGATAAATGCATGGCAACCGCTATATAAATTTAGCACACAGTGAAATATATTTTGAAGATCGCTTTTATTTGTCTCGAAAAGAATATTTTACTACCTAAAACTTTGGGCCTGTTTTTTTTGCTTAATGCAATTTTATTATTTAAAAGCATTTCTCTCTTGTTGTTTTTGACAAAACTTTGGCGTTATGAATTTTTAATGCGTAGACACCGCAGCGACGAATGTTCAAAACATATTATATTTTGCATGAAGATGCAAAAATAAATAAATAAATTTCCATTCAGTGAGAATGGTTCTTTAGTCGGAGTGAACACCGCACAGCACTGTAGTTGCGAAGAAACTTTGCATCGTGGTACGAGCCGGCCTGATCTTTAAATTTTTACAACGTTTCGTGATCATGTGACGCTCTCGGGGCAGATGTACAGCCCGGCCCCCGCGAAAGCTAACGTTGTAAATGGAAACGTTTATCTCAAAATTATAAACTTCTCTCTCTCAAGCCAGAATTGAAGACTATATAAGTTTAAGAAGGTCATCAAAAATTAAAATCTTGCAACTAAATTGCGTCGCCTCTTTGTTTTTCTGAATTGCAGTAAAAAATTGCGTGATAAGTTATTGACTTACAGAAAGGGGAATAACCCTGCTGGTGAAAGAAACCCACTTAACCATTAAATTTGTGTCAATCATTTAATTTTAAGGGTATCACGCAAACTGGTACTGGATTGATCGCCAGATGTTATCACTTTCCAGTGCACTAGATCCGAAAAATTATTTTGAGTTGCATCCCCACCTCAAGTAGCCAAAAACTTGTACAAGGACTTGTGGAGGCGGTTTAACATGAAACTAAATCTCTTAAAAGGCAAAATATAACATTAGCACCAGGAGCAACTAGCAAAGCCACACACTGGACTAACACAGGTGCCCAAAGGAAGAAGACAAAGAGGCCCTCCACATAAAACGTGAAAGAGGACGATAGACACTGTGTCTGGGATGTTCTCCCGAGATAGCATAGATAGTGTTGTGGCGCGGATCCTAGCTAATTTTCGAATGGCCACGATGATAATGACAATTTAGTTTATACCAAGAAACCTGCTACATGATCTTTGGTTCAGTTTCCTTTTTGTCGCTATACGACACCAAGTTAGAGTATTTTGTTGTGCAGAATGGCGATCCTTCAAATCGAGGCCTAACATGAGAAATTGACTTGGCTTTGTATAACGGTTAAAGTATTCTGTTGTGTAGAGTGGTCATTATTAAGATCGCAGCCCGATAGTAAGTCGTTTAACTGCATTCGTGAAATTGACGGTAACTGAGTTTGGTAAGTCGAATAAACCTTCCCTTGTGTGAGACACCGTGAGAAGATTGAAATTCAGTTCTCGAAACCGACTTTGCATCCACGTCCACCTCATTAGCTCGCTTTGTTTAATTGACACAATCCAGTCTGCATGTGTTTTGTGGTATAACATTGGTGATTTTCGGATGCACCAGTTGCATAATCTCATCGATTTGCGTGAGTTTTTGGTCGATTTGACTGACATTGTCTCGATCGTGGAGCGTGTTCCTTTCTTGTGTTGTTTTCAATATTTAAACTAACCAGTTTTGAGAGGACACCTTCGAGTCAGAGGAAACATCTGTCAAGGTTTATAAGAATATTCTAATCAATTCAAATCAATATAGTTTACCTTCGTATGTTAAGCAATTAACTTCGGCGACATTTCAGTAGGAGGTACACCAAATTCATACCAGATGTACAAAAGAAGGAGGAAAAAACACGCCAGTGTGATTTGCATTAGCAAAAAATAAAAATTGTAAAATTGTATGCAAGTTATCAAATTCAATAAACTGATGTTTTTTTCTGTTTTCTAAGTACAGAGGAAGAGTAGCACAGTGTAGTATATATTTAGACGTCAATGACATAACTTCTTCAATGGCCTTAAAATCTAAGAAAATTATCTTGGTGGTTACAGCAAAACCGAATTGTACTCTTCTGTAAAAGGTGAAAACAAAGCGAGCAAGCGGATTTCGTTCACACACTAACCTGACATGAAGCGTTAGCCTACATAGGTCGTTTGTTCATCTCTGAGTTTAAGTTCTCGTTTGTCTGAAAAAAGAGCGAAGGAAACATACTGTTAGATGCTTTTTTTCCCCAAATAACCGCAATTTGAGATGGCTTTCAGTTCATAATTTCCACCTTACTCCAATCCTGGGCGAGTGCCATCAATTTTCTAAGTAAGCAACGGACAGAAGTAACCCGATAGTTATGCGAATTCTTCTATTTTACATGATTACCACAGACCAGGTTAAACATAGCGACAAACGGACGTGTTTGACCGAGGAACCAATTGTTTCCGATATTAATTATTAAAACAAAGAAATTAAACAAACGGCTGCGACACGACTTCGGTCGGAAACGAGCAACGGGAAATGCACCAGGCAACGCTGTCAAGCTAAGGAAACACGTAGGGGCCAAACCACCCCCCAAATGTTTCATGAAGGCTCTATTTGCTTCTTTCATATATTTCTAAACCAAGTTTGGCAAATGAGCCTTGATTGTTGTCCAGTTCATTTTCAATTGGAAGTTGTGACAAAATGTCAGATTATGACGTCATAATTGATGACGTCACTTAAACGCGTGTTAATTTTTCTAGAATCTCATAGTGAAAGTTATGTCATTGGAAAGGCCTTGACTTGAGGAGTAAAATACCGAAAACCGTTCTTTGCTACGACTTTTATTTCTCGAGTTATGGTAAATTAAATATTTTTTTGTTGTCCCCCCCGGAATTTGCTTAACCATACTGTTCCTCTATGAAGTCAATCTCTGGTTTACTTTCTACAGGTTTTTTCTAGGAAGGCTAATAATTTAGTCAAATGGAAAGCTTAATGTTGCCAAAAATCGTATGGTTTTAGATTTTTAATTCTTGGCTTTATTAAAAAGATATTAACGGTTAAAAAACTGGTGACGTCACAGGTTTATGACGTAACAAAACTAGTTTTAACGTAAAAATACTACAGCTAAAGTTTTTATTTCCTTTTTCTTCTTTTATTCTTGCTATGGTCATCTGTTACATCAGATATGCAACATAACTGGATTTGCTGGAACAAAATTACTGGTTGAATTTGGGGATTTTTCTCAAGGGGGGGAACTCACAGTCTGCATCAATATTTTTCAAAATTAAAAGTACCATATCTCATTCAATTTTTGTGATATCGACAAAATTTTTTCAGGTTTCAACTCCCCTTGACGTGCTCTTTCCAACACATAATAAAAAATATGCATACTTAAAACTTCAAAAGTGGCGAAAAACATGACGTCATCATTGTGACGTCACACATTTAACATTTCTTGACATTTTTCATGCAAAAATAATTAGCATCTTCTCTTCTTTCTATTCACCAAGTTTGGTATAGATAGAGTCAATACTTTCGAAGTAATGCAAAATAAAGTGAAATACCCAAGAAATCGTGAAACATTTGGGGGGTGGTTTGGCCCCTACGTGAAAAGAAAGCAGCAGGCGTTTGATGAAATATGCAAATTACTTTAGATGAGAGGAGGGAAATGAGCAACGGCTTGTATTTATGATAAGAATAAAATCCTAAGAGGAAAGACACATTGAAATAAATTAATTTGACATCGAATTTTCTTCAATTTAAGTGCTCTAAAGTTGCCTCGATAAATTTGTCAAAAATGTTCCAGTATGTCTAACGTACGAAGGGAAAAGCGACTCCACGTTTTCGCTCCAGCTCGCATTATCACTGATAACCAGTTATACAAACGCCGCAATCCACGAGCTGTAAGAGTGTTTTAAGAATGGTAAATTGGTTTTTCGTTTTTAATCGAAACTCTTTGTTAATAATGGGATACATGCAAAAGAAGTAAAAGAAATTCCTAAATCAATAGCTGTCACTTGTTGACTAACTGAAAAAAAGCTAGCTCGAGCGATATGACAGCAGTGAAAAAATAATAATTTCATTAGGCAGTTTTGATTTTTTTTTACGCGACCACAAATAATACTTTTAGTCGTGGAAGCGTTAATCACTATGGGATACGAAATCAACTCAGTATCCCGCGTGGATAACTTTGCAGCTGTCTTCAGTTGACACCCTTCAAACGTTACATGTAAAAATCTACCTATCTGAGAGTTACTGATAAAGATTAGGATTATTTCTCATTTCTAATACACTTCTCACTTCCAGAACGTCGCAGAGATGCTTCATGTACAGTGCAGTGCAGTGCAGTGCAGTGCAGTGCAGTGCAGTGCAGTGCAGTGCACTACAGTGCAGTACAGTGTAGTGCACTGCAGTGCACTACAGTGCAGTGCAGTGCACTGCACAGCGCAGTGCAGTGCAGTGCAGTGCACTACAGTGCAGTGCAGTGCACTACAGTGCAGTCCAGTGCACTAAAGCACAGTGCAGTGCAGTGCAGTGTAGTGCCGTGCAGTGCACTACAGTGCAGTGCAGTGCACTACAGCACAGTGCAGTGTAGTGCCGTGCAGTGCACTACAGTGCAGTGCAGTGCACTACAGACCAGTGCAGTGCAGTGCAGTGCACTATAGTGCAGTGCAGTGCACTACAGCACAGTGCAGTGCAGTGCACTACAGTGCAGTACAGTGCAGTGCAGTGCACTACAGTGCAGTACAGTGCAGTGCAGTATAGTGCAATGCACTGCAGTGCAGTATAGTGCAGTGCAGTACTACAGTGCAGTGCAGTGCACTACAGCACAGTGCAGTGCACTACAGTGCAGTGCAGTGCAGTGCACTATAGTGCAGTGCAGTGCACTACAGCACAGTGCAGTGCAGTGCAGTGCACTACAATGCAGTACAGTGCACTACAGTGCAGTGCAGTGCACCACAGTGCAGTACAGTGCAGTGCAGTGCACTACAGTGCAGTGCAGTGCACTACAGCACAGTGCAGTGCAGTGCAGTACAGTGCAGTACAGTGCACTACAGTGCAGTGCAGTGCACTACAGCACAGTGCAGTGCAGTGCACTATAGTGCAGTGCAGTGCACTACAGCCCAGTACAGTGTAGTGCAGTGCAGTGCAGTGCAGTGCAGCGCAGTGCAGTGCATACTAGGTTTATGCAATGTTTTTGGGTGGTATACCATAGAATATCCCACGAGTCACTTGTATTTTCACGGTATACACACTCGCCTATAGGCTACGGTATACCGAGAAGATACAAGTGACAAGTACAATGCGATGCAATACAATTACCAGATTAAATCAAGTTAAAAAGTTACCTAGGGTTGTTGTAAATCCATCTAATTGTTTTTAACCTTACACATCCTTACCCTGATTGGTTCGCTGGAAACCATTTTTTAATCTAAGTTGTTGTTTGTAGTTTCGTCCGAATTAGTAAAGATACCTTCACTGATTTTAAGTGTCTAAAGTAAGGCTGAGAACAAACTTCACTGTACGTTTTCTTTGTAAAATCTCGGGGAGAAACAGAATTTCAAATCAGGTAGTGGTGATTTTCCGCTGGGCCGTTGCCAGTGGAAATTCGACCAAATTCATCTACCGTGTTACTGCGTAAGCACCTGACCCACGTGTTTTCGCCCTTCAGGGCCACGCCCTTCGACGATTACTTCAAATGGAATGGGTCTTGTCTTTCACGTCAATTTTCAACCGATTTTTCCGGAATTTTTGGAAAGATTTACTGTTGTGTCCTTAGTGGTGTACTGGTACACAAAGGGAATAACTATTGTACTCCTTTGTTTACAAGCCTTTGTTTAGCTGTTGCATATTGTTGGGTCTATTGTATCGGTTCTTGTGTACCGGTACACGAGGACAGAACCAGATTTACAACCCTTATCTCTACTTCATGCAGTCTTGTGCTGTGGACCTCTTTGATGATGTCACGCAACATCAACAGTTTTTCGTATTATTCATATAAAACAAAAATGGTCAAAAAAAGCACCCGCATAAGTTAATTTTAGAACGCCGAATGTTCCATAAAATATCATAAATAGGACCGCAAATTTGCCAATTTTTATTAAGAAGTGTATGTCAGGGAGTAAGTGTTTGTATATGTTGTACTTGAATCGGAAAAATCAGAAAAGCGTGACATGATCGAACTGGTCCATCGAATCCTTCGTGACCATGTTATTTTCGATTTATCATTTCGTCTTTGGCGCTTTTCTGTTTTAAGATTTCCTTCAATTTGAAAACAAATTTGTACATCAGCAAAATGACTCACAATATCCAGACATAACTACTTTCAGAGAGTACAGCATTTCAACTGCTTGCCGTTAGCACACGACTTCAGTCTCATACTTGAGACATTTAGCACCAAGGTTTTCATGTTAACGGCAAACCGCAAACGGCAGTTTCAGGTTAGGCGTTTGGCGTTACACGTTTGTGGCCTCTATCGGTTTAGCTACGAAGACATGAAAGAATTATTTCACTTGAAGAGGCCGCCATATTGAATTTCCAGACAACAGCAGTGTTGATTTTCAAATGGAAACGAAAAGTCCTATTTTAACTCATTGGCTAAAAATTATATCTAAGCATGTACTAAGAAGACTGGTTTACTAATTTTCTTACTGAGCACGTGGTATAAACAGAAATTCAGGATATGAAACGTTCAGGTAAATCACTTACGTGAAAAACTGACTTCTAGCGGTTTGCCGTTTGAGGTTTCCACTGAAAAACTTGGTGCTAAATGTCCCTACTAACTCTTTGTTCCCTTGAACGCGAAAACGTGCAAGCCAAGCGCTAAATAGCTATTCAATATGAATCCGTGTTTGAATGATCTCAGCTAATTAATTTCACAACCATTGAACGACCACATCATACACAGTTTACGTCAGAGGCGTTATCATGGTTTCGGAAGCCATCAGTTTTGACGGGTTTGCTACACGCGCCAGAAATCACAGCGTTTGTTTATACTGGAATCTGATGGTAAATATATTTTTCTAAAAATCTTTTTATTGTAAACAATTTATGAATAGCAAAAGTAAGGGATTGCATTAAACAAATGGGGGCTGTAGAGGGCTGTAGCTGTGCTAGAAAGCGTTTCTAACTTTCCATACATTTGTCTATTTTCTTTTCCCCTTACAAACTGAGTTCGTGGATTAATGTATGGAAATTCAAAAACGCCACTGGCCACTTTCCAGCTCAGTTACATCGCTGAATGCTTTGTCTTGTATCTTAACTCTGCTATTCATAAATTGTTCAGATTTTTAACAAAATTAATTGCCATCGGTTCCTACATAAACACTGTAATTTTTGATACGTGTTGCTTGCCCACCAAAAGATGGCTTCCAAAACGTTAACCGCGATAGGTTCTGTTCTTTAGAACTATGTACATGTTGTAACACAGCACTCGCGAGCTGTTTCTGTGGCGAATGACAAATGGCCAATTTGTATCAAATCAATATTCATTGACATCCTCCCTGATATTTAAAAATCGTCAGTGAAATTTTCATTCACCCAAAACTCCTGCAAAAAACAGACTCCGATTTTCATGGAAATAGCTCACACTTGAACAAGATTAGCTCCAACGTGTAAAAAGCGACACCTGAATGATAATATAAATGTAATGAACAATAACACGTTTGTAATAAGCGTTTACAAAAACCGACTTCAGCATGTATCTTAAGTTGAGAAATACTGAGAAACGAGTCCACTCTTTTCGTGATCGAACAGTTTGAGTTTGCAAGTAACTTCAGATTCAGCTAAAACGCCTAAACTTAAAGTGAATATTATGTGCTAGAAAAAAAAACTTACACATGACGAGGAATGAATCCGTTCACGAGTCGATAAAAGTCTTCTTCTTGTACCTCAATTGCATGTCAAAAGCTGTGGAATAAAAGAAGACGTATCATCGGAAATGCCTAGCCCGAAAATACTAAACATTTGAAATTCTAACAGTGTCTCTTTTCAACAACCGGATATTTTATTCTCATTTAAATGGTTGCTAATGTTAAAATATTTGCATATTTTGCGGTTAAAGTTTGCCAAAAACTGCCGACGTGACAGTGTTTGTAAACACACATCCATCAAATAATTAGAATAAAAAGATAATTTTAAATTAATTTCAGCGCGTGGGATGTTACATTGTAGCAAAAGTCCAAAGAAACATTACCAAAATTAGACACTTTCTTGCACCTTAACAAAATAAGCCATCATTTACAATTGATTCAATGTGGAGAATTTTTAAGGTAGCTCTGAAACTTGACACATAATTTTAATAACACTATTTTATTTGAAGTTTTGGCAGTCACGTTTACTTATACATTTATCCCTTTGTTGAAACAAGCAAATTTTCATGACTGTTCTTCGCGACAATTGTGTAGGCTCGTTTTAGTTGCAAATATGAAAATAAGGGGGCATTTACCGTGCGTTATGTTATTCTTATAATACAACAATACATTTTAGTTTACTTATCGGCACGCTTTGAAGGTCAGCGCAGCGCCGACACCGGTAACTGATACAAATCAGAGCATTAAAAAAGATCGATAGGCTGTAAGGCTTCATTTAGAAAAACCTAATCCAAAGCGACAACTAAATTATACACTTTCAGCATCACTGTACAAAAATAGCAAATTTGCATAACAAAATGTAACAGCGTGATTACAAAGGGAAATGAATGAAAGTATTGAAAGCAATGTTTGGAGAGAAACCACATTGGCGATTTTCTTTTTCTTAATGACCGACACTGATTCGATAAATGAAACGTTAATAACTTCCTTTGTATCGCAGTTGAGGAAATGTGTTTATTTTAGAGAATCTACGTATTTAACCAGAGAAACGTCCTACGCGGCAGCCTTTTCTAAGAGGCGGCTCGTAAATGATTTCGATTTAAGTGTATATGGATTATGTTCAACGAGAGAAACTCCGGTCTGCGAAGATGTATATCAAAATCGATTACCTTAGCAAACAGCCACTTTGTTTAGACCACTGTTTTCTTGCAGTCACGTTAGCCGTCGTGGCTGACTTGCATATTTACAGAGCCTATAAATTACATATTAGTCTGAAACATGACCAAATTTGTACGCGTCCGGACCGCATTGAAAACGAAACTTGATGAGAAGGGGAGGGGATTTCTTCATGTTCCACGAAACGGCACGTTGACAGCATTTCAGCAATGTCAACAAACATGGGAAATAAAAACCGCTCACTTTATAAGATTGTTCTGAACATTATTGTTTCTTATATTGACAATGAAAACTTTCGTGCCACTTTTCATGTCTTCAAAGTGCTGTCCTATTTGACATATAATTCTAATAACAGTACTTTGGTTAAGTTTAAGGCTTTTCGAAAAAAAAAAAATGACGTGGTTTGAAAACTTATTGATTCGAATTTTATAAATTTAATCCAACATTTTTACTCTATCGATCGAATTTTGTACACAGCAAGCCTTTAAATGTGAAACAAGAAGGGATAGCCGAAGTAACCGTAAACAATAATCCGGCTGGTATACGTTGGATCAGAGATTGATCAAGTCGGCTGAAGAGATACCTCATCGTGACTTTTTGATACGCTTCGGTGGCATATCGTGCGGGCGAGTTTGGTCGAGCTATGGCTCGTATTTGGAGGGAGAAACAGTCGAGCCTATATACCCCAAATTCGGCCAAAACTTTGGAGATGTGTTTCTAGTTACGGTGATTTCTCAAGCGTTCCAGTTTAGTTTTGCGGACAACTGGTAAGCCCCGAAAGCAAGCTCCCAATATTTAATCTCTTGTCCGAGCTTACTATTCTATTTTCAAAACCTTTTCAATTTGAATCACTACCAAAAATCGCTACTAAAAATTTCATCCACTCGATACGATGTAACCGTCGTAATTTGCAATCTGAAGAAGGAGAAACTAAGAGGTGTTTACAGGACGGATTTAACGAACACCATAGAACAGTCGACAAAATCCAACACTGGATCCAAACCTACCACAGTTTTTCAACACTCTCCTTCTTCTTCTGATCATACTTCTACTCACATGCAGTTCATTCCTGTTAAGAACTCTTTTACTGGCTAGAGACTATTCAGGGAAGCCACACTTATGATCCAAGCTAATTAAAAGCTCTTGAACCTTGTGGCTTAGCTGAGAAGTGTGTGTTTCGGTCACCACGAAAGCATACGATCTTCCAAATATTCCTTCAGCAAAAACCACGTCAAGAGAAACCCTCTACCCGGGACATTTGCCTAGCTATATTTTATACGGCGTGTTCTAATTAAATTGGACTTGAAAGCAAGCAAACAGCTGCGCAAAGAAAGATCATGTTACTGCAAACCACTAATTCAGCTCTCTTGTTTCAGTTTCTTGTTACACATTTGGCGGGTGTAAAAAGTGAAAGTCGTGACGAGGCTTAGGCGCCGTTCTTCGGTAATTTTCAATTATTTTCAACTGTGTGGCCTGCCTTAAGCTCCCTCATTAAGGCGGGGGTACACATGAAAGTTCTGTAAAAGATCGAATTTTTGCTTTTGCTGGAATTTGAATCTTAAGGCGGGGGTAAACATGAATAGGAGTGAAATTTGAAGTGATATTAAAAGGAAATTGTTAGGATTAAGATGGGTTGGAAACACTACCAGACAGTTGACCCCCGCAAAAGAGAGCCCCAAGTTGGTAGGGAACTTTTTGGTATCCGTCTACTAATTCTTCACTTCAAATTTCAATTTTCCACATCCATCAAATCTTCAACATTTCATATTTTCCTCAATTTAACTTATCCGTTGAGAAAAAATATCTCTTTCCCAAAATGCCCAAACTAGAGAAGCATTTGTCCAATTAACCTAAATTTTTAGGATCTGTAACTTTTGTGTTTTAAGCATTTTGTCGAAGTTAGGCATTGAAACGTACGCTGATCTATCCTCGAGTTTCTGTATCAGAATTGGCTGGTAACCATTTCATGTACTTCTAACTATTCACAAATTTCTATGCTTAAAACAGTGAGCTATTTGTCTTCTTTTAAAGATTGTAAAACATTAATCCTTTTGATCAATTCTTGTGGGAGTTATCTTTTCTCAAGCAAGCCCTGGCATTCTCAAGCACATGGCAGATTTAATCAGCCAGTGTTAGGTTACCATACAGTTCTTAGGGTACAAAATATTTTTTTCATAATCTTTGGTCTATAACCTTTCTAGAAATGTATACTTTGAAATGTGTCGTTTGGAATTAAATCTTAGCCATGAAAAAAGTTTGAAAATGGTGTGTTTTCATATGTACCCCCGCCTTAAGTAAGTAGAATTTTTATTGAACGAGTTAAGTTAGGACAAAAAGGCAAAGCTAAGAAGCCTATAGCCCAGCATTAAAACCAACACCATAAAAGCATTATTAAAAAAAAAAACACAGCCCAGCATTAAAACCAATACCATAATTAAGAAAAAAGAAAATGACCTATTATTAATACTGAATTTTAGATCTTCAGTGTATATAGAATAGAAACAAGCTGGCACTGGGGCTCGTGTCCCACAAAATGTTTCGTTCTCCTACATCTCCTACTCTTACGCTCGTGTTTGCATAACTCCATAGACACACGAAAATGTTTCTTTTTGCACTTCTTAATTGGAGAGACCAAGGTGAGAGTTAAACACTTTGACCAAGGACACAACTCAGCGGACCATGGCCAGGCCTCGAGCCCGTACGGCACGATGCGGCCTCCCACCAATGCACGCATCAATGCGGAGGACAGAAGGAGTTTAAGAAAACTGCAACAGCAACGGGAATATCGCTAAACAAAAGATCTAACGAGCACTGAAATTGCTATATTCGAGCGTTGGTGCATTTCTTAGTCGTCCTCTGAAAAACAACGTGATACATAATTGACAAATTCTGCATTGTCTAAAGAACGTGAACCACAACGGTTAATTTTTTACATTTCTTTTTCGAATTGAACGCTGTGTCGAATATTCTATTTTGAGATAGTTTTGACAACGAAAAACAAACTAAATGACTAAAGAGTATCGTGAGATTATCAGGTAAAACATAAATTCATTTTTTAATCGACCTTGCCCTAAGCTTCGCCGCCATGGTTACTTAAAACTCCCTCGTCGATATCCTTGCCTTGTTCATTGAGCGTTTTCGTGACATCACAGTGGTCACCTTCATGCTCCGAATCAGTGAAATTTTTCTTCACTGTGAAAATGAGTGTTTTCTTATTCAATAATTAGAATAATTCAAAGTTCTGCAGATATGATTTAGCGGTTACGTGCAAAGGTGCCAAAGGCATATTAAATCGTTCCGGTTTGCTATTGAACATACGTGACGGTTTTCTTTCCTAGCATCATCATCGCTCACTTGCACCTCATTGAAATTGCATAATTCATGAAAAACATTCATCAGAAACACAGCCGTCAGTTTGGAGTGAGAATTACTACGGTTACACTTGTTGTAAAAGTATCCGAAAATTATCTATAAAAATGCTATAGAAGTCTTTGTAATATTTGGTCGAGATTCACTGCGACCAAGGTGCAATATGCTTCACAATTTTTGTAATTTCTCCCTTTTTCATTTTTGTCAATTTACATGTCACCTTGGGTTTTCGTTTTTTGTGAACCTCATATCGTTTTATCTGTCAAGTAGCACGGATCAGTAAGGAAATAGAAAAGCTCAGAATAGTAGCATCAGAGAACAGCACATCATGGGAAACTAGAATAAACTGATAAAATAATGCTGGCTTCTTAAATCAACGGCGCTATATTGGATTCTTTAGGTTGAAAATAACATTGGTTTTCATTAAACACCAGTGACATAATACTAAATTATGTATGTGTACCTAGCTCCTCGGAAAGAATAGCAGGATTTCAATAATAATCTAAGCTACCTGTCAGCGTTACGGGGAACTAATTCGTCGAGACAATTAAACACAACAGGGTAAAGACTGTCATTTATAAATTAAAAAAAATGGTTCGAAATTACTTCGTTAAACAGGAAGATCTAAGTACACTGTCCAAAACTGACAAGATTTAAGCGATGTGGAGTAACCGACCTTACCTGTCACTTTCTTCCCGTACTTATTAATTTCTGTCACCTGTGCTTCAGGACGTTTATCTTTCTCTACGAAAAAAAAAATACAAAACAGTTTCTCTGGATGTTTAGATTAAAACGATTCGATGAATCTCATCTTTAAGGGCCATTGGGATATTACATTGATTATTTCCTATATTTTTACTCAGAAAATATAACGATTTTGCTGAATGAGTGACAAAGCAATCTATTTCTTTTATGTGTAAATAGTGGGAAAAGCACAGCTTCGACGCCCAGCAACTTGGAATCTATTTTATTTTTTTGGAATTCGAGTTCAGAAATCCATTCTGTGGTTCAGCACTGTGATCTTTGGTTTGCACAGTCTTGAAACTGATTCGAGTTATATACATATGTAATTTCTGGAGAGTTTTCTGCGCTTAAAAATACCAGCAACAATATGCTATTTAGCGATATAAATCTAAAAGATTATTTAAACCGTACCAAGTATACTGAGACTGAATGTAGAATCTGGCATTATTTTAAAAGGCATTTTAGTTGAAAATTTTTAATAGTTTTAACAGGTTATTAAAACATGTTTATTGAGCCTGCAGCGAATATAATGTGTCTCCGACTAAACAAAGCTTTGCCAAAAAGATTGAGATCTAAAAGATCTTCCATTTCATTTCTTTATGTTTTAAAATCACTCGTATAGCTTTTCCTTTCGCAGCAAGGACAAGAGTGCACTTAATTTAAGAGCAACTTCATTTTTTCTTCATTTGAAGCCCGATTTCAAAGATATGATGTGGATGTCGACTCGTTTTTTTTAGAATATTATTTAGCTTTATCAACCACAAACCTAAATTTGCATAAAGCAACTCCACAATTGTTTTTAATAAATCCCACTATGTTACTACCAGCAGATAAAACTTACCGCAGAGCTGATTCAAACCCAAATCTTCTCAAATTCAACCTGAAACGAAATCGTTTTCTCGTTAAAAATGTTAATGACTGTGCCACATAGGTCATTGATAAAGCTTACTTCAATGAATTCGCTTACAAATATACACAACTGAAAGTACAGGCTAATTGTATAAAGATCAGTGGTTCAAACCAGACACACCATGAGAGGTAATAATATCAACCTTTGTCTCGACTGGAACAATTTTCACAGAAATACAATGTTCATCATGTTCCTAAAACCTTAAACTATTCTGGAGTATTGATTTAGTCACGTGACCATGTCTGAGATAACAAATGGCACTGGAGTGTGTAACGTGCCCAATGCTTACAGTGACATCATTGATGCTCTAAATTTATCTTAAAAGAATAAGTAGGGATTTAATCATAGCTCTAATAAAAAATGTGGCAAATGTTTAGTTTCACAGGACGAATTTTTCGCCGAACAAATATTTTGTGGGGTTGTTTTGTACTTCTGAGGTAATAATTTTGTATGCATCCGCCATGTTGGAGAGCTGTAACAGCTTCAGTGTACCAAGTCGGCGACACACCCCTAGCAGAAAGATCTCGAGTACAGCAAGCTTTTCTACTAAATATTTCTCTTTACCCTAATTTCTCATTATTAGGTTCGCTGTGCATAGGAGGCCACTGAAAGAAAATATAGATTTGTATCATTCGTAAAGCATGCTCAGTGGAAAAAAAATCAAATTGCTACATCTCCAAATAAAAACAGTCTGGAGACATGAAAATTTATGAGCTGAAACTGCTGTCATACGTTTACGGGACTTGATAGATATTTTGTGAGTAAAAGATCAAACACGAGAGAGAGTGTTTCATCGAGATATCCAAACACCGAGTAGAGAGCTTAAAATACGACGCGCAGCGGAGTATTGCTGACGAGATTCGAGCTGCGTGGAAAGCCGATGAAAGGCTGTCTCGAGTGTTTGATATATCTTCTCAATCGAAACAAAAACTAAGGAGAAAATGGAGAAGTAAAATCGTCAAAATGTACACTAAGTAAGACCGGTCATAATTTCCTTTGTTTTAACTTGATGAACTATTAGTGAGTTTGAGAATATATAATGACCTCCCCTCCCAGACAGATAAGCAATTTTTACCCTGACCCCTTCGCAATCCAAAATTTGTGAACTGACCCCCACTGAAAATGATAGCGCAAAATTAAACTTATCTGAAGCTAAACTTAATGATATTACCGTTTTTACATGATAAATAGAGGATATTACGAGGCGGCGGGGAGATATCAATTTTATTTCCGAGTGATAAAAACAATATTCTACGAACGAGCGCAACGAGTGAGTAATTATTGTTTCCTGTACAAGCTGGTTATTTCAACTTTTGAGTCTGTGAAGCCCTAGTGTGTGAAAGCTATTGTCGGCAGCACTTTCATGTGGTACTAGCCTTTAACTTTTCATGGTGTTTCTAGCCGTTTTCAATCTGCACGTGAGACGTTTGCGTGTGAACATTCGAACGAAACCATCAGAGAAATACAAGTGATTAATTACAGTTCCCTTTCTTCCTAATCTCGTCGAAACGGAACTCCCTATTACATCACGCTGCCAGAAACACTGTCAGTGTCAGAAATTTCACATCTTTGTTCCTTGGTTCCCCACACCGAAGTGTTTGTTAGCTGATTAGTTATGCTATGTACAGACGAACAGCTTTTAACTAAACCGGGAACTTGTTTACTGTTCTCACTCTCTCGTTGAACTGTGAACTTCTAAGTTGACTCACTGAAGTTTGTTCTTTCGCTCTACTAGTAGCTAGCAGCGTAGATCCTCAAAAAATCTAAGTTATGTATTCGCCTGTAACGGCAGAAGTGCGCTTTGAAGTCGAATTATCGTACCGATTGTAAAGTTTTTTTTGTGTACATTATGTCGACTGTTCATACTGATCTTGACTGAAGCGAATTTTTCAACGTTTAATTCAGTTAGACTAGCCACAAGCGGCGTTTTACATCACCAAACGAAAAAAATCCTATTTTGTTCAGTGTGGTTTATTGTAGTATAAAGGAGAAGGAAGGGCGAACGTTCAAATAAACGAGACATATATATACGTTATGACTTAGGCGAATTCCATTGCCGCAACAAAAGCACTTGGTAATGAATCAAGTGACTTACAGCCTTTTGTTTCCTTTAGCTTTATGGTTGCCATCCAAACATATCCCTTCCTTGTCAATGATTGTAGAAGTTTCTACGCAGATCAAATTATTTTGAGTATTTTTGATAACCGGCGAAGTACTGTAGTCGTGAAAGCATAAGTTATTCGTTTCCTATGCCGCGTATTTCATAGGCCTGCGTCAGAGAGTACAAATAATGTTGGTGGATGGATTTAACCCTCTGCGCCCTAAGTTGAAAACGTTGATTCTCCTTACTGACCGCCATACATTTCTTTTAATGTCACTTCTGAGAACTTGTTGTTACATCAAGACAATATTGCTAAGTTGATGATTTTCTTAATTCTCGTCACCTTTCTGTTTGATAATGTATTAGTATTGTGACCAGAAATTAGACTTCGATCACTCCTGTGAATTAATTAAGGATTAAACCATGTTGCGTGGGTCAAGTTCAATTCAAACAGAGAAACCTGCAATAGATGTTCATTGGCATAATATCCGCGACTGTCTCTGCGTGTCAACATAAAAAAAGATTTACAAGGTTGCTCTGCTCATCTTACGCCGTGAAGTAAGACAGATAAGGAGTTTAAAAACGAGTTTTTGTCGTCGAGATTTTGTTGGGTACGAAAAACGGAGAAGTAAGGAACCCGGCTGTTTGTTATACTCGAGCAGCACGCTTACTTTAAAAAATGACGCTATTTCAAGTGTGCTTTGCTCTCTTTTTGTTATGCAATAACAATGTGTCACTCTGGAAATATTAGAATTTTGGTTACCGAGGCAACATCTGATAAAACACGACAAGCTAAAAGCATTTTATATGAGTTTCGTTTACAAATTGATAACACAAAAACAGCCATTAACTCGGCCGTTTATCGTAACCCGCGTCACTGCATCCGGAATTGACAATGCTATTATCGAAGGGACATTTTAGACAACACTCGTTGTATGAAGAACTAAATTTAAAAACATCCCGCTTCTTACGTATATTGTAAAGTTAGTTTACTCTAATTGTCTCGGTTATAACTTATGGTAAATGTGCCGTCAAAACGAGTAAACATTACTGATTTTTAAGAATTAGAAACAGTACATCCAAATTTCGCAGTAAAACTGACGAACAAAATAGAATTGCGCAAGTGAGAGGCTTCGCACCACAACAGTCCGTTGCAAATGCTCTGATGGTAACTGATTTGCGGAAGAAAGCACATTTCATTTTGCACCAGCGTCACAACTGAGACCATCGGTTAGGATTTTGAACTTCGCTATGTCCTACTTAAATCATTTTTCCATGGATTTACTATTCACTCATACTATTGGCTACTCTCAAATACCCATCCTCTCAAACTAGTTTTCGTTTTCCTGGATAGGTCGAGATAGCGGTATAACGTTCGGTGCAACTTAGAGGAGCTACGTGACGATTTGTGCATCTTGAAAACATCAGCCTAAATTTTTTCAAGTCCGTCGTTTGTAATCCGTGTTAATCTTCTCTATTCTTAATCATCACTGTTCCTCTGTGTTTATGATTATCTCTTTGGTGTTTTTCTATCTTAGTAAACTTTTATTTTCAGGTTTCCTTCAGTTCAAAGGTAACTTTGTACGAGGCCAAAAGAACTCGAAATACGGTGACTGAGCGCCTTGAATCCGTTTTTTAACCTCTATGATCGTCGTTCATAATTCTCATTAACTGTTCCTGTGTCGGACGTAACCATACTTATTTATTTTTATTTATTTATTTATTCATTTTTTACGTCTTGGTGCTTTTCTTCCCTTTGTTACAAAGTAAACTAATATTTTGATGTCTGCGGGTTTTAAGTTTGTGTATTAAAAATTATTGGGACATAACTCCTTTAACTTATGTTCACTGAAACTGCGGGCGATAGGAAGCGGCACTTCCAGTTTTACAAGCGGTGAAAGTATTATTATTATTATTATTATTATTATTATTATTATTATTATTATTATTATTATTATTATTATTATTATTATTATTAGCAAGTCGGTTTCTAAAGTCTACTGTAGTTCAAATCTAGACAATAACCTTTACCGAGATTCTTAAGTTATAAATATTCTTTTTATACTGTACTTTCATCTTTTTTTTTTTTGAGCTGTTTTGACTTCTTGTAAATACATGTAGTAACAAAATTATTTGAAATTATTATTATTATTATTATTATTATTATTATTATTATTCCTATTGTTGTTTACTCTCTTACATGATATGGATCATTCACTGATATTAACATTACCTAATGCAGTGGTGAATTACCGACGTACAGACTGCAAAAATAAATTAATTGTTTCTTATTATAAGCGGCAAGTTTTAAGATCTTTACGTTTGCTGACTGAGGGTAACAAGTCAAAAATTCGTCATAGAGCTTCGACTGGTATCGGCTAGCAAAGGAACATGTTAACAAGCAAATAGAATATATTGTTACTTTTTTTGGTCTAAATTGGATTCTAACCACTGAGTGCATAGTCAGTCGATAGAACTATATCTTTCAGCCACGTGCACTAGTATGGTGTCATAACTTCGCGAAGAAATTGAAACTCTTTCTACTACTTTCAATTTGGCTTAATATATCGGAAATCACCATTTAAGTTCGATAGCCTCAAGCAAATTCTAAGAACGTATGGGTTGCTTTCAGACACCGAACTCTTTTGACCGAGTTACAGTTTATTATGACTCTGGTAAATTGCTTGACCTATAGAATGATACGAAGACCCGGCGGAAGAAAATTTCAACTAAGATACACAGGCTGTAAATGAATTTCGTGAAAGAAAAATCCGCATTCTGGCATACTTGCGGCGGAAACCACTCACGAAAGTATGTAACATTTACGCTCTCTCTTAGTAAGCCTGTAAATCTTCCCATTAAGTTAACAAACTGTTTTCAGATGCCTTACCAAAATGGCGTTAACTGGTGCTTTCAGTTCGACAAAACAGAGCTGCATTTTATCGTCTCCACGCAGCTGTCTCGTAAACAACCAGCGTCCTGTTTCTAATTCAATTTCAAACGCCTTCAGAATGACGAATTTTCGAAAGGTGGTTGGGAACGGAATCAGAAAAACCTCAAAGGGATTCAAATTGAATGAGCAGCTGAAAATGAAGCATAATTCCCTCGCTTTTTGGCGGGAATTGATAAAATAAAAGCAATATTCTTGCCGCGGTCAACAACCTAGGTAAATAAACGGGATATAAACGTGAAAGAGATATGTCGAAGCAAAACCATCCATATTTCTCATTTATTTAAGTGTCACGTCACTTGCTGTGTTTTAAGCTGTAAAAGATGCTTTTAGCAGTTTTGCAGTTGACGTGATATTCTCCAGAACTTAAAATAGGTATTTTCACCAAACGTTTCGCCTTTCGCAATATGCTTTGTTCAATAATGCATATACTGTTATTGAAATGATAATGAGAAATATTGGGTGAGAGACGCGAAAATAAAGCAATCGCAATGTCATTTCAACGAGCTGTTGTAAAGTGCAATAAAGCGAAGGTGTTAATGGAAAGAAAATTATTTTGCGGGTAGCTATGAGTAAAAGTTAAGACTTACACTTTGCGAATTCTGTAAAAAATTCCGACCTTGCAAAGCTTCTGAACAGTTATACTAAGATACTATTTTGCCTTAAAGCAATAGTCCTGTTAGAAAATCGTATTTTACACCTCTTGTTAAAAATTTTCGATGTTCTGTTTTTCGATTTCGCTTTAAAGATAGCCGTGTTTGAGTCGTATTCATAGAATTACTTAACGCAGGAAGAAGCATAAATTCTCGCAACATGTCGAATGGATGGCTGATCAATTTTGGGAAGGAGTTTCGATCTGTGTCAATCTCTATTAATAGCTAAAATGGATTTTGCTAATACCGAAAATGCATGACTTCCACCACAATGCCTTTCATTTGTTTGAAAAAAATTACTTCTTTTTCTTACGGTAAGAAGTTAGTTGGCTAACACAAAATGAACCTATAGCCGGAGTTTGAGTGACAGTTTAATATGATTGCTTCTGCTTCGTGGGTGACATTTGCCATGCTTTGTATCAATAATAATTCCCAGAATATCTGACTCAAAAATTGTTTATTTCGTTACTTTCAAGAAAACATTTGACTGAAAAGCTCGAGAGATACCACAGAAGCAACTGTGCACTAAGCGGTGAAAAACCTCTAAAAGCAAAGGGATTAATTTTTTCATAATTTGAATAAGCAGTAAAGAAAATGCATGATTTCGGATCGAATTTTCTTCTCCAACAAACCCCAACAACGCTTAAGGGCCAAATAGTATAAACATGAAATAATAAGCTCAAAATACCTCAACTGGAATCCACAATGGCTGTTCCTTTTTAGATGAGGAAATTTCAAAGGAATTGTCGCTGTAAAAAGTAAGTAAAATAGTCACTGAGTGGACTATGATGTAGCAATTCTGTGTCGAGCCTAGCAACAGGATATGCAATTTCGATAAATGGTTAAATGACACCACTGTTGAGCCAAGTCTCCACGAAGGAGGCGTGGTTTAGCTGCGTTTAATTTCCCGAGCGGTGAGACAAAGTCTGTACAGTTAACAGCGTGTTCTCGACATTTCTTTCAGTAAAATAATTTATCAGTTTTTAGAGAAATCCTGTTTAGAGGAGTAATCAAGTGCGGATGGTATGACCTCAATGTGGATATACCCGTTCAACTAAATACAGGAGATTCAAAATGGAAATCTTATTAACAATATTAAGATTCGGTGTTTTCAGAACTACTTAGTGTTGCAAATTGCAAAATAGTGCCTCCATTTGTATAGAACCTTAAATTCGTCTGTATAGAACATGCAAAATTTGAACGAGCTGGAAAATAATGTGCTGAGAAAACATAGCCCAAAAACAATGCTTTACAAAAGATGATAGTTAAAACGCATAAAGACTGCCAAATACAAAATCCAATTAGATAATTTGACGTTCTTTTATAAGAAATCATGCATACTATTCAATAATAACAACAAACGCATTTAAAGACAAATTTCACATTTTTTATGGTAGCATTGGCACATTTTGATGTTCAAGATCGACTCCAAAATTCTCCATAGTATTTCTCGCTATATTTGAATAATTCTAGTTAAGTTATAAAAAGCAATAGAAATAAACAATTACTTATATAGAAAGAGCCAAGTTTACCAAAGACAAACACAATCTTGTGAAATGAATTGTAAAATTTAACAACTGAATTTAAACCGGCAGTTCAAACTACAAATTTCCAGTTCTACGAAGGGGTTTAGCAAAATTTTATTTGGGTCCTAATTAGAATAAATTAGGATAATATATTTTAGACCCGGAAATCTGTGTAATTAAGATGACACTCCCCAAAAAAATCCCATTATACTAAGTCTTCAATGAAATCGAAATAATCGGTAA
This sequence comes from Micromussa lordhowensis, assembly GCA_964020085.1. Classification (NCBI taxonomy): domain Eukaryota; kingdom Metazoa; phylum Cnidaria; class Anthozoa; order Scleractinia; family Lobophylliidae; genus Micromussa; species Micromussa lordhowensis. The sequence continues at coordinate 18,678,630 of OZ026602.1, read as the reverse complement.
ACCAGCGCTTCTTAAAAAGTTTGACTAGCGTCTAGACATTCAATTGAGAGTTTCTTCAACGAGAGTGGCGCTTTTTGACTTCTTGAAAGCGCGAATGAAGTGTCATCTGCCATCTCCTTTGTTCGGATAATCGTTACGGCTTAGCCAATAACAGGGCTGAAATCATATGTCATGCGTTGCTTCATGTTTTGAAATGGCTTTATTTGGAACTAAATCATTGGTCGTGCATTGCTTCATGTTTACAAATGGCTTTATCTTAAGAAAAACAGAAAAAGTAAGAAATATGTGATGTAGTACTTTTTTGGCGGTATTTTATCAATATGACAGGTGTATAATGCAAATAAGGCATTCTATATTAAATTATAACCTCCATGTCATAGTTCATGAGTAGATTCAGTGAGAGATAAGTAAATATATTGTATATATTGATGGTACTACTGAGGACCGTATTCTCACTAAGCCGATTGTACATCTGTGTAAGCTTCTTCTCGCTTCAAGCTGGCGGTGTAGAACATGTAGAACCACTTCTTGAGGTGAATTTGAATTTCCGTTTTCGAATATATTCTAAATATAACTATCCTGGCAACAAAATATGTAACTAATACATAACTACAAATGATCTTTAAAAAAAGTGGAAAAAACCATTATTAAAAAGCTGGATTATCAAAGCCAAAAGTTTTCCAAATGACCTTCTTTTACAGAAACAGATATCATCGCAGATTATAACCATGAAAATAGGGTATGAATAGAAAAGTCAAAAGTTTTTTGGCTGCCCTAATGCGCACAGCATTGCCTTTTTGCCTGGATTTATAATTGAGTGTTTTTCTTTCTTTTTATACCGTAGCTAAAGGGTTATTCCGATTCCGCTTATCCTGCGATAGTATTGGCTTTCTTTAATTATCAGTGAATGTGGAACAGATGTAAATCTTGTTTCACCGGTTATTAGGTTCAGTTTCGCTTCCGTCGAAATTCATTAATCGGTAAAGCAGCTTAATGAGCTAAAGGAAAGTACATTTGCCCGACCCTTCTATGTCGCTTCCATGAGTCTTTGAAAATGAAGCCCGATGAAGGGTATATCCTGCTTTCTTAAACACAATTTACCTCGTGGTAATTCTGACAGTTTTTTTTTTTTTTTTTTACATTTGTGGATTTTACATAATTTCTTATGCTGTGTTCCAAATTATTTCCTGTGCACTCTTGATGTTAACGTTGATTATCACACTAAATGCATCTGACGAGAGTCCTTCTTTCATCTACATTGTATATAAGTGGAAAGCTACGAGTTTCTATCTGCAAGTTGTGGAATAAAGTCAGTGAGAGAAAGCACTATTGGGTATGACTAAAATTATAAGCTGACCAGCTTGCATTTAAATGTTCCTGTTGGAGAAAAAACAACATGCTCGAGTTCTTAAATGTTACAACCTCCTACCAGTGAAGGTACCCGGCAACGAACCTAAAACTCTTACGCTAAAAAACGTGGCTTAAAACTTACCTCTAAACCGAACGAGGGTAACTTAAACGGCACGGAAATATTGACATTTTAAGTTATTGTGCTAGCTTGGTAGAATTTTATATTCAATGCAACTCATTGACCTGAATAAAAAGTAAATGCGTTGGCAATCGAACAAAAGCTAAACAAATTATGGCTCAGTCTCCCGTTGCTTATTTTCTCTTAGTTGCTACGAAAATCGAGTGCTATCATCGTGATTTCCAATATGCGCGCACTTTCAGAAAAAAACACTGACTCGCAACCAGTTGGTTTGATGGTAATTTGTAAGATTTTCTTACTATTTGCCATAATGTCAAGAAATATTGACAGGTAAGTAAGAAAAGTTGCTTGTCTAAGAAAAAAAAGGGCCACAAGAAAAAAAGAAAACATCACCGCACTGCGTGGGAGAGGAAATACAATCTGCTTTTCACCCCATAGCCACATTGTCTAAAACTATTTTCATTGGTCCTGCGTTTACGCCGAGCAAATGAGATCTTCTCGCTTGGTGCGCGTGCAAAACGGAACAGTTTGTCGCCCTAACACAAATCACCTGTCCTGTCTTCTGTTAGAGCGAAAGATTCACATTACTTGAATGCTTAGCTGACTTTTGAGGAAAATCATTTCAATAAAAGCTAGCCACGACCATCGTCTAACCGGCGCATATTCGAAATATTTAGTTTACTTTATGGCGTTAAAAGCGTGTTTTGATAAAGTTTCTAACCAATAACTGAATACGGTACGACAGAGAAGTCATGAAATATTAATTCCCATTTCGTGACTCTGTTTGGCGAAGATGAAAACAAGGGAATGCTAATTATATCCTTGCGATATTTAGCAATGGAATAGCTAGCCCTGTTTTTAACAGCACGAAAAGCTGTTTTGTTGCATCAACTGAGCAGAGCTGAATAATGAGAACATACGGGATAGAACAGTAATTTTCTTTCAAGATTCACTGAAATAAAAGTGAGAGTAAATATTATTTTCGCCGACTTGTTTTTCTGTGAAAGATTGTATTCGTTAGTGTTATTAACTGTGAGACGAGAGCATTACTTCTCTCTCGCAATATGTCTTATTACCAGACTTTGCAATCTTAGCCAAGTTTAATTTAGCTGAATGATGCGTTGCAGGACAATCTTTGCGGGATTCATTTGCAAGGTAAACAACATGCTGGTAAAATCTGCTCTTTTCTTGGCTTGCCACACGCAAACCTCGATTAATTATGAACTATTTCATTTAATAGTGTAAAATCCTGCATATTCTTCCTGCCGTTGACGATGAATTCGCAGATGATCTCGATTCCAGAATCTCCAAAATTTGGCATTTTCGCGTTGTTGTTTTTATTGCGTCATGCCCAGTGCTTCAGTAGTTTCGTGGTAGTTTTAACTTTGCCTACTCAAGTTTTGCAAGTCGGAAAGGCAAGTGTAGGCTATGAGCCAAACAGAGCAGGACTCTGCTTCGAATTTGAACAATTTCCGACGCAAGTGGGTTATTGAGTCATCACCATAGGTAGCAAGGAAATAACGTAGACTGAATCTGCTTATCAGTTCAACTAATTTCAAATGCTTGCTGGTACGGTATAGTCATCTCATTTTTTTTTCCTTTTTGAGGCGGTAGGATTTTAAAAACTGAGACTTGGGAATTCGAAGATAAATATTAATAGCTGCGACTAAAATTGGCGTAGAAAGTACTTTACATAAGCATAGAACATTCGATTGATTACTCAAGTAAATAAGTCATTTGCATTGCTACTCGCCTGCACTTTTGGAGCTGTTAGTTCATAACAGAGCACAGTTAGCAGTCAACTTTCTCCCGGCCGTTCAATATTGAACTGGGGCAGAAAGCTCAGGTTCCGTTATACAAGTGTCGAACAACTCGGAGATTACGTTCAAGAAGATTTCACTGAATTTTACCAAAAATAAAGTAAATAAGGCTTATTAATGCGAATCTTTCTGCCGGAAAGAACCCGACATAAACTGGGAACACGAAAGTCTACCGTGTTCCAGATTTTCGGTTCTCGAGCTGTAAATACCAGTCTTACCGTTTAAAAAGAGGTTAGTATCAGTCATTACATAATGTTAAGGATAAAATATAACTTTTCCACACTAGTTTTTTGACGAGTCAGTAATACAAGACATATGTTCAATTCACTGAATAATATATAATGAATCTGTTGCAGAAATATGTTGGGAAACTCCAACCTTTCTGCATTCTTTTAAGATTTTAATTATCATATGACATTTTTTGTCCTAGCCAGTTCCTTTCAAGGTAAATTTGGATGAGGTTTTATTTTTTTATATATTTTTTATATCAATGTGCCAAATGGCGATTCTCCCACAGAAGCTGCAACGTTTATTGACTAGTTTGCAAGTCGCACGCGTGTCACTTGGCTCAGCTGAATTAAAGTGGTATATTTTTGCTCAGCCGTTCACCGTTTTTTCACTGTTTTTTCACTGTTTTTCCAAGACGAAAAACTCAAAAGAAATCATATCTGATTCAGCTACATCGTCAGTAGCAGTGAATATTCCTCGCTATTCACCTTGCAAATGTTTGAAACTCGATGACGTTTCCAAGCGACCAACTCAATTAAATCTTCTCCCAAACTCTACGTCAATAAAGCTCATTTAACTGAGCTTACAATTAGCATAAAAAGCGATAAATGTAAAGTCGTTTTACCTTTTCAGGCTATTCAAGCCGACGTTTTTCTCAATTCCTGAAGCAAACGTCGATTACAAGGCTTCGTGGTCGTTTACACAACGAAGAGGCGGACTAGCTTCAAAGCGTGGGCTTGACTTGTTATTTGTCTGTGTGGGGTGGAGGAGAGTGCTCTGGTTGTTACAGTCAAGCCTGGTTACAATTGAAAGACGTGACGTCATTTGGATTGTTTAAACACGGAGCGAGCCTATAAAAGGTCAGCGGTTTGCACTTTGTTTGCTAAAACACGGCATTTACGTTGAGTAAACAACTCGAAAACAATAGATATGCTTTCACAAGTGAAACAACAAAAATAAGAAGTTAAAATGCATTTATATGAAGTACGATACCTGTCTAAATTCTTCTTCTGTAGATGCCATTCTTTTTGTTTTCGCTGACCTTTTTACAAAGAAAGCAAACAAACGAAAAACCTTCCCTTGTGCGGTCGCCTGAAATATTACTTCATTCGAATTTCGCGGGAGTACGACACGCCTGGGTGAATAAGCCAATCAAAGCAGAGTATTCCAATTTGTGATGGACGGGCTGAGCCGCTCAGCCTCCATTTATAGGCTCGCTCCGTGTTTAAGGGGCCTGAAACCTACCTCGAGGAATGACGTCACCGAATAACCACTCCTCAGGCTTTGCGCTTTTTGATCCATCAACGAAACAAAAAAGAAGACCTAGGAATTACATCAATACTTTTCATTATGACCAGTCGCCTTTGATCCCGTTGTCCTGTGAACCCCCAAATTTGATCAGTTTTTTTGCCAAGAAATGCAACAAGATATATAATGCACCTACAGGCGAATATTTGCTGACGTCATTGTTTAATTTTTCCTTGTTAACATACGACTATGAGCAGAGAAGGCATTCCGCTAGACACGAATTGACTTCAAAAATGTAAAGAACCTTTGAAACTTAGTAATTGGTGAAATGTTTGGCTCTTTGGGCGTAACATTGGAGGAGAAATTGGGTTTCAAAAACTACCACATTTCTTGGTGGCAAAAGCGCTAACGAGCCCATACCGTATGGGCTCGTTAGCGCTTCAATTTTACAATTTTACAGGGAATGGCATTCCCTGTAACATTTTGAGGTTTTAAACCCCTGTCGCACAAAAAGAGTTCAACACATCGGGCTCAAATTCCTTGTAACAGTTAATCGTTCTATTTTGAGTCTGCTATGAGAACGATGGGCCATCACGTGGTCCGGTGTTCTCATAAAAAAAAACCGAAACGATTTTCGAACCTTGATGACGTGGCCCAGCGTTCTCATAGTACTTCTGAATTGTGACGCTGTAAAAAGCGCATGCCGGCTGCAAACCTCATGGTTTATAGGGAATACGTTAGACTAACTTTTGCTGTATTTCTGGGAAAAATTGCTATTATACAACTAATATCCTGCTAAATTAGACCTACACTACTGCCCATTGTTCTCATAGCCCGTCTCATAGCTACATACCGGACAGCGGATCCGTGTGTGCTGCTTTTCAATTGTCCATCATAGCTGTTGTAAAAACTTGCTGTTTAAAACATTAGGAGTAAGAGATATACGTTTGTGCTGAAACAAGTGATGTCAAGTTAGTGCACACTCTCTTGGGGACCACTACATGTCAGCTATGTAGATGATTGGATTAACTGCTGCACATTACTGGGCTGACATTAAAGGCCATAACACAGAACACCTGGTATAGCTGAGAATGCTTGGTGGGCCGTAAATGTTATGAGTGAACTTCCCTGTTGTTGGCACAATTCCGCTCAAACCAACAAGTTAGAGTTGTTAGATCCAGGCAAACAGATGACTTAAAACTTAATGACAGCCCTGCATTACACTCTGCGCTATCTGAGATTGACTCCGGCACTGGTTAATATTTTAGTTAGTCTCACATTTTAGTTTTTTATTATATGACTTGGGTTTGTAGCCGATCTAACGCGTGCTCTGATTGGCTAATACTAAGGCATTATTCTCCCGTAATGCCCACGGGCCGATTACGGGCCTGCAAAAGCCAAGCAAAAAGCCATATGATAAACAACTTATTAACCTCGAACGTTCGGTCTTTACGTGAACATCTCAAACTTCGGCCTTGCCGTATTGACCTCGCTAACGGCAAGGTCTCGGTCCGAGATTTTCCCGTAAAGACCTCGCTCTCGGTTAATAAGTAGTTATTATATTACCGTTGCGTATTTGAGACTCTTTCTATATCATCAATTTTTAATAGTTCATCTTTTTATTCTGTAAATATTTATCATGTGAGGGCAACTGGTTTTTCAGTTCATCTACTGTTCTGTGTTACCCTCGATACATAAAGTTGATTATTTTTCATTATTATTACTTCACAAGCACTTTACAAAAATAATAGGGAGCTTAAGCAACGCGTCGCCAAGGACGACGCCCAGTCAAAAATGATTTAACGTTTTACCAGCGAAAGCGATAGTACAGATCTGGTCGGTACGCCAATGGCTCTAAAAAGGTATTCAGGCTAAATATGCAATGAGAGCGTTCAATTCCAAATGGAAATACGGAAAATTATCTGTTTACTTTTTGAGCAACTGCATGACGACACGAAATCTGCAGGTTATGCCACAAAAATCGTTTTTACAACCTGTAAGTCATTTATAAAGCCCGAGCTCCTATAAGTTAAAGCAATGGTTATTTTGAGAACATTACTTGACTTCACTTCCCTTGCACTCAGCGCCATGTTTGTAGTGTCACTGAAAAGTGAACTTTTACAAAGTTTTCAAACGGCTCAAGCAAATAGTTATTTTCCATTTTCAGAGACTGATGGCGATATTCTCTCGCTGATCAGTTCTCAAACAGTCAACACAAACAGAATGTTTTATTGCCGTCCGGTTTCAGTTGCACACAGAACAAAATTACTGAATTTATTAATTGCGAATATTAATGCACTGACCGACTTGCCTTGGAATTGCTGAAACGGAAACCTGAAACCTGTTGAACAACCCTGGGCCGGGTTGTTCAAAACCCGATTAAGCTAACCCAGGATTAGCGAGAATTTTGATTTCAGATTTTTAACTTTTCAGTGAAATTTTCTGTTTATATTGTTTGTCCTTCTGTTTTTAGTTTGAATAATCTCAAACTACACAGAACATTAGCAGTTAAAAACATTTTTATGAAGAAAAATCTCTTTGAAAAATAAAGGTTACTGTAAGTCTTGGAACGCGCGGATAAATCACTGCGTAAAATATGTCACTATCAACAGAACGTGCCGCAGCATTACTATCTTTTAGATTCCCTAGTTAGTTTGAATAATCTCAAAATACAGAAAACATTAGCAGTTGAAAACATTTTTATTGAAGAAAAATCAATACAAAGGTTTACTTTTAATCGTGGGTTAGCGTTAACCGGCTTTTGAACAACCCCGGTCCTGCTTTTTAAACACTTATTTTGCAAGCAGACTCATGGAACACTCGCTAACTCTTTGCATCCGTAGCCAGCTTAAACGTTATCCATTGAAGAAAAGTGGAAATATCTTTGTACTGGCCTTCTATTGATACCAAAGCAAACCAGTATGCTAAAATGACCAAGAAACAAAACCAACTTACACAGCGTTATCCTTCAAGGACAATAACGATTATAAATTTTGGAAATAAAACACCCGCATTTAAAGCCTGCAGTTACCAGTGGTTCTAATTTTCTGGACATTTTCTCGATCATTCATCACTAGAAATTAAAATCGTTCATAAGGACAGAAGTGATAAGTTACGTTTTAGAAAGCAATGAAATTTATTTATTTTAATCATAACCGAGTAGTGTTGAGGGAAAGAGGGAAATGAACAAATTCCATATATCCAGCAGATAATATCTGAATATGTTCTGCAAGTAGTTGATCTCAGTGTGCATTGAACAGCTCTTTAAATCCTGCGAAATATAACACAAACCTCTAACACTCAGTTGCAAAAGTTATAAGATCCCTCTGAATTTAATTACTAACTGCATGGAGTTCAAATTTATCTCTTGAAGGACATTTAATTTCTTCTGATATTAGCAATTATCAATTTTACATTTACGAATATTGTCAAAACGGAAAATGTTCAACAGCTTTTGATGTTAAGTTCATTCACCCTCTATTTTGTGTTTAATATCTTTGTGTTTATACAGTTTAGATTTTCTTTTGTATAATGTGTTCTTAGAGAAATTTGCGATTTTTTTCTTAGCATGGTCTATTTTAGCATAAAATTCTGTCCGACAATACAGGCCTTCAACAATACCCTTTTCTTGATTCAAGTGTCAGTCAAAAACTGTTTTTACATAAAATGCCCCAAATGCCAAGTGTTTTCTTAAATTTTCTTCAGTCTTGAACATTAATATAACATTAGATCAGGTAAATTGTACGAGTGAAAATTTATACTGTGAAAGAGAAATCCTGTAGGTAAATAATTTCAATTTTGTAAACATTTTGCATTTTCGAAGCCATATCCCTGCACTATTAATTAAAAATTATCTTCAAAAGCTGGTACCAAAATATAGAATGATAAAACGGATGACGTAAAAACTCACAGCCCAGGTGCATTCTATATTCTAACGAAAAATGAAACAGTGATCTTACTCAACAAGTAACTGCTCGATTATCTTAATCTTAAGTGCACTGGATAGTTCAGCAATAATCATCATCATGATTTAAGATTGCCATGTTATTATCAGTTCTTCTCAGGTAGGTAGAGTAAAAAAATTATTGTACAAGGGGATCCCTAAGAAAAGCTTGTAAACGCTTACTAGGCACTCCTGCTACAATGTCACTGCCATGTAATGATGGCAATTATAAGAAGCAATGGGGCAAACAATAAACTGACGGAAGTGTCAAGCCTTCAAAAATAAAAATCGTAACCATTCAATTAAGTTCAGTCAAGAAGCTGGGATATGAAAGATGATTGATATATAAACAACCTCGCCAAGATTTAGGTCTGTGCGGTTATTCATTCGCGCGTCGTTATTCGGAAACTGTTTCACCCAAATTTATAGAGCTTTGTATAGAGACGCCATGTTGGAGCCCTTCAGAGGAGCACCAACATGACGACCGTAAAGTAACAGAAACGAAAAGTTATTGCTCTAGAGCTCCGGCACAATAAAATTAATACTTTTCTAAAGCAAGAACTGTTTATTTAGCAAACGCTTGAGCAACAACTTATCTTTTGACCTACTCGGGAGCCTTATCGAGTCGCCGTTTTAATGTTACACAACGCATAAACCTGGAAATTCGAACGTGCTATATAGTACAAAATGAGGAACCCTGTCGGGCTTAAACGTTGCAAAACGTCAAGTTATCAGAGAGTCTTACATGTGATGAAACTAAAACTTCAAAAGCATTGGTAATTTGTTAATTTGGAAAATGATGACGTCACATGAAAACCGTCAATTAGAGTGCAAAAACCGCATACCCAATTTATGACCAAAATGGCCAAAAACCGACACCCTATTTAACAATTATTCCATGAGCGTGCGTTGGATATGAGATGATAGATAGCCAACGAGGCGCGTAGCGCCGAGTTGGCTATAATCATCTCATATCCAACAAGCGCAAGTGGAATAATTGTTTTATTAAAAACGCCTCCCAAAAATAGAAAACTAGGCTACAATAAAAACAAAAAGGGCCAAAAAATCACGCATACACTCGCCATCTTTGTAGATCATGGTATAATGGCTCATATACCATGATGGCTAAGCCAATGAAAACTCTCGAATTGCATTATCCAATGATCCAGTTTTTAATAATAATTAATAACAAAAACCATAACCCACATTCCTATATAGCCCATATAAGGGAGTAACTCAAAGGGGATTTCAGCTTGCAAAGGGTGTTCGGCTTTCGTTGACTGTTTATTGTTTGAAAATAAGCCTCTTAAGGTGGGGCTTTACCTGAATTAAAGTGAAATTTGAGGAAGTTTAAAGAGAGATTGAAAGGGGGAGGAAAGGTTATGGAACACCACCAGACAGTTGCCCGACCCCACAATGGCACTCGGGTTGTTAGGCAACTGTTTGGTGTGTATCTATCAATTTTTAACTTCAAACTCTAATTTTAAAACAACACCAAATCTTCAAAATTTCCTATTTCCATAAATTTTACTAATCCTTTGAGAAAAACTATCTGTCTCCAAATAAACCTAAAAATCACCAAAAAATTTACAAAACGGCGCAAAACATAGATGTGTGTAATGAGTGAACAGATTCTTGATTGCTTGAAACGTAAACGAGATATTTGCATTAAGAACATAATACCAAGCCAAAATACGGCTTTCAGGTAAACCCCCGCCTTAAGCGCGTCAAATTTTCAAATTTTCTGGTAAAAAGACAGCCGCGCTGAGACGCGTGTGGCAGCTCGGTGACCGCGTTTTTTGGCGCGAAAAATTGGCTCACTGGTCACGTGACGTTTTTCAACTGCAAAGTTGAAATCGTAGGATTTCATTTCGTATTGAAAGTGTGAAAATTATATTTGAAAGATTGTTTTGGATAAAAATGTTTCAAAGCTTGCCGATCCAGCACTGAGTGGTATCAGGTACTAGTGTTTGGTTCCCAGTATCCTATTATTCGTATTTTGCTCGGCCAAGAAACGCCTGGCTGTTTTCTCACAAATCGGGTGGGTATACTGTCTTTCACGTTTGATCGCCTCCCGTTTGGAACTGCGAGCATCTTTCCCCAGTTTCGTTAATTCTCTGTACTTGATTTGCTATGTCTCACGTACCTTTTGTTCGGCTGTGTCGTGGTTTTGTTGGCAGACAACTTGTAAAACCCATTCTTACGCGCGATATGACGAGCGTACGGAAAAACAAAGTTTTGGTCACACGTTCAGTTCCACAAGCTGCTATTGAAATTATCAAGTCCTCTCAGAGGTAAGTCTGAAATATATTGTTGTTATTTCTTGTTAAAGAATGCGGTTAGGCCGGTGTGATCCTTGAAAGCGAGGGTTTCAAAGGAACTTCGATAGACACGTGTACATTATTTCGCCAGATGTTTGAATTCGAATTTCTTCGTTGATGATTGCTGTTTTACGCCTACAAATAAAGTATAAACAACTCTCTCCAATTAATTATATATTCATTATTTTTCTTCCGTAAATATCTCAGTTACTGAATCTCTTGTTTTTGAAGGCGGATATTTTGAGTTCACATTTCATATCGCGGAATATTGGGAAATTAACCTGGGTCGATTTATATCGATTTTTTATAGTTAATTTCCCCATTTTACGGCGCACCGTTTTGGTTTGGGTTTCAGTAGTTTTTTTGTATTTCTTTGCCAAGAGCGTTTGGCACAAGTTCAGAAAAAAAGGAAGAATAAACAAAGCCCCTCCCCCACCCCTCCCTCTTTTTCTTCAAAACCATAAACAATAAATGCCAGACCAATCAGACTGCATTTTTATCTTTAGGTACAAATCCACATACAGTATTCAGAGGCTTTGGGGGAAATAGTAATGGTGCTTATACTAAAACCATTTTAAGATAACAACTAGCGAGATAAAAACATGACGTTTCGGCAACTACGTGTCACCATCATCAAATGTAAATTTTTATCAGTTTAGCAACATTATAAAGAAAAGAAGGTGTGAAAACACATTATGTCATGAAGGAAATCAAAGGAAGGGACAACATTGACAAAAGAAATAGAAAAATGAACACAATTAAGTAAACAGTTTTCACAGTTTTGAGTGTTCAGAGTTGGTCTCTTTTTCCTTATTAACAGCATCTCATAAGTAAGGCACTTGAACTTTTTGCGGCATTATACTAAAAAAAGAATTGAGTATGTCACTGCAAATACTGTAAATTGCACAGCAAAACAATTCCAGCAATTACCAGAATTTAGTTAGTTTAATAACCCTTGCAGCATTGTCTCTAGGATTAAAATTACTGAAATGCAGCATGTCCAGTACCGTAGTAACGCAAACCCTAAGCTACCCTTACTAATTAATCCCCCCCTCCAAACGATTGAAATAAGTCTGGGAGGGCTTAGTAGAGGAATAATATGGTAAATTATAACTGCAGAGTTGACAGGTATATAATGTAGTTCATAAATGTTAGGTCAAAATGATTTTGAACTAGTTTGAATTTTGTCCTTTGTTCTAGGTTACTTTATAAGGTCTATAATCCTAAGAAAATGAAAATACAAACCAAACCAGTTTGAAATTTTAACTTAAAATTCATTGCCAACTGCAGTATATGGCTTGCTGGTAACCGCGGGTTTCGCTCATATTGAGTTTCGCCCATAAAGCGTTTCGCCCAGACCTATTACTCGTTTCGCCCAGACCTAGACCCAGACTATACTTGGAAGAACTAAGTACGAACAAACGCGACCTTCTCGAGAAAGTAAGTGCTGCTAATAAATCATAGCCATACTTATTCGATAAACAGTTTTGAAGGTCATTTTTCGCTCGGTTCGCAATGAAAGTGACAACTTGTTCGTTTCAACATGGGCTAGAGACAAGTCACGTTTTCACGGCATTACTCAATGTTCGTTCTGGGCATTGCACGTTCCCGAGTAAACTTCAGTTTTCTTTTCAAAAGGGTGAGATTTTTTGCAAGATGGTTATTTCCTTTTAGTTACTTCTACTGATCGACTTCTGGGCGAAACCATTCTCGTTCTGGGCGAAACCATTCTCGTTCTGGGCGAAACGATGTGGGCGAAACTCGTTATGCGCGAAACTCGCTATATTCGGCTTGCTTAGTGTTAATATTTTAAATTTCTTTTTTTTTGTCATAAGGTGTGATTTGGATCACTGGGATTCGGAGGATCCAATTCCACGAGATGAACTTCTAAAGCGCGTTGCTGGTCTTGATGGTCTTTATTGCCTCCTCACAGAGAAAATAGATTCTGAATTACTGGATGCTGCTGGTGAGTACTCACAGAAAATATTATTTTGATACCTGGTAAGGGAGAAGGAGATTTTTGGGCGAAGAGCTACACATGAGACAATGGGATATTATACTTAAAGAAAAATATAAAAAATAAATAAAGAAGTGCTTATTTTTTTTAGAATTGGTACTTCTCAGGAGGAAAGCCTGGACGGAATGAACTTCCACCACGCTCACGCCCACAAAACTAGGTTCTGACAGTCACCCAAAGAGATTTCAGACAGTCACCCACACCACTTTTGTGTGGAAAATTTTCCCTGGGTTTCAAAGTGTTTTTTGGTTGTTTAAGCTGTACTTTTCCTTCTAAACAAAGATGGTGACTGAAATCATCAAATGCGCTATCCTCCTGTATCATGCCTGGTTAGGTATGAAGAGACTGAGTGGTAGTAAGAACATTTCATTTCCTTCTCCAACATTGTCTGACTATTCTATTCTGTTTTAGAGAGTCTGCCATGATAAGAATCAACAAGGGATAGTTAGTGTCATCAAAGACCACTGAGTTAAGAGGCGTCAGGGGATTCATTAAGGGAAGGGCACAGTGCAAATTGACCAGCTCTGAGAAAGATTTTGCCCGCCTGGTTTGCCATCTAGAAGAATGTTTGTCTTACAAAGAAGTTCACCGCAAAAACCTTTGCCCACCTGTGAAAATCAGCTGCCCTCCAGCTGAAAGAGTTAATGAAATGTGTGCATGTGGTAAAATTGTGGTAATTGTCTTTATTTCTGTCTCTTTTTGTAAAATCCATTACAGGTCCTCAGCTTAAAGTTGTCAGCACGATGTCAGTTGGTTATGATCACATCAGTTTACCAGAAACCACAAAAAGGTGACAATTTACTTACAATGTACTGTACAGACTTTAGGAATGTTAGACATGCTAAATGCTGGATCAAAGAGCCTGGGTGTGGCCTGGCTTGCAGAATCATTGTGTTGTGTTTTGGGGCAAGACACAGCACAGTGTCTTACTCAACCAATAAAAAAAGAAAACAAATTGGGTGAATTCGTGTCTCGACTGAAGATGACTATTCTGACAGATTGCTTGGAACAGGGAATATCCTGCAATGGTTAAAGTCTCCTGGGCGTGCAGTGGGAGAAATATTATTCTTAATCCTTTCATGCTAATCTGTTTTAAAGCTTTTTCTTATCAACTCGATCTTTTGCATATTAAGTTTTTCTTATTTACATGTAGGGGCATTGCTGTTGGGCATACTCCAGGAGTGCTGACAGATGCTACAGTAAGTAAACCATAAATCATGTTATTTAATATTCACATCAGGTGAGAGAGTAAATGCCATACATGTACAATAATGGCCTCCTGAGAAGGTATCTTCTGTGAAACTGACAAATACAAACATCAACATATATAGCAACATATATCAAGATGATTATTAATAAGTCATTGGTTAGACTTTGTTTTCTGGGCGTGGCTGGACTATATTTTATTCCTAACGGGTACCAATTCTTCAGTTATATACTAGCGTCTATCCTTCTTGTCCTATATGTTTTGGTTTAATATAATTATCCCCTACCCCTTCACACTGCTGCAGTGATGTGGGACACTCTGGCCTAATGCCTTCATTTTTATTTGAAGGCCACCTTGACAGTAGCACTTCTTCTGGCAACTCAGCGACGACTGATTGAAGCTGCTGGAGAAGTGAAAAAGTAAGAGACTTTTTGTTTTCTTTTGATACATTTGCAAGGTACAGCGTAGTCTTCAGTCTTTTTTAGCCAAAAAAGTTAAAGTGTTTCTTTCATGAGCTCTTTGGCATTCAATTCTTTTTATTATTTTGGTTAGTTTCTATTTTAAAGATTAAAATTTGCTTAAATTGGGATAATAATATAATGACAAAAAGTAAAAAATCAGGCTCATTCACTTTTGAAGTACTTCTCAGTACCATAGCTATCTAATCAGCTCTCCACTGAGTTAAAGAAGAATAGAAAATCCATTTAATGCAAAAGACTTAAGCAATAGAGCACTTTTTTCGTGTTTATATAGCCTCATCTAAACACTCGGAGGGTTGGGAGAATTCTCGAAAGTTATGCAAACCCTCAACTACGTCTCGGGTTTGCATAACTGTCTCGAATTCTCCCAGCCCTCCTCGTGTTTAGACAAGGCTATATAAACATGGAAAAAGTGCTCATAACTTTTGAGAATTCTCCCATCCCTCCGAGTGTTTAGATGAGGCTATATAAACGCAGAAAAAGTGCTCTATTGCTTTTATAAAAGAATTCTAAAAAATGCGCATGCATCTGAAACGTCACAACCATGTTTACATACTCTCATCTAAACACACCTATCGACCAATGAGAGCGCGTGTAGTGGCTCAGTTATTTTATAAAGTAGAATGCAAGGTTAGTGCTCAGGATGAACAAAATAATAATGGAACCAGTGTGAAGTACTATAATCCAGTTATGTCAGGTTAGTGACAACTTCTGCAACCTTACCACGAACCCCCACTCCTCTTCTAATCTGTTCCAAGTAATGCTCACCCTTATAAATATGTTGCTGCTGTTTTTAGTGGTGGGTGGGGCACATGGAAGCCACTGTGGATGTGTGGGCCAACACTGACTGGCTGCACTGTGGGAATTGTTGGATTTGGAAGAATTGGTCAGTACTCTTAACCTGTCACTCTCAAAGCTCTCAACAATATTTAGTATACATATCAATCTAAAAATCCTAATGAATTTCATTTTTCAATGTGTTTAAAAAAAAGCAGTACAAATACCAATGCTAAAGGAGTGCACAATAGTTTTGATTTAAATTGTCACATGCCATGGATGGTTTTGTCATTCTGAAGGCTCTAAAGTTAGAACCATTGTGTACACCAAATGAAAAGTGCCTAAAAAAAGTACTCTTCAACATAATAAATAGCACTGTCAGAATTCCCTAGTAGAGCATGGGGTATAACAATATTCTGTAGGTGTATGTGCTGGGGCGGATCTGGGGGTGGGGGGTTCAGAATGATGGAACTCCCATTTCCAAGGATGTTGATTTTAAAAATTTTATGGGGGAGGATTCTGTTGGATGACCTACAGAGGACAACCTTGTGTGAACCAGCTGAGCATGTTTCTTCTTAGTGCTTGGCTTGCTCTACAAACCAGTTGTTTTTTTCTCTCACTATTGTCCCTGGACTACCTGCCAAATGTATGATAACTATATGTAATTTAGTACTATAATTTATAAAAGCAAATAAAATGAACTGAACTGGGGTACATGTATGTGCCCGTTATACTTCTTGGTAAAATGGATAATTAAATTAAAACTTTCTTTTGCTTTCAACCAATTATTGTTGTACAAAACAATTCTTAACTGGTACTTTCTGTAGGTGCTCGATCATCGTCTATGCTATCTATCTATTGCCATGCACTGTAACAATGTTAAATTGTATTCCCTTTAGGCATAGCTGTTGCACAAAGACTAGCTCCATTTGGTGTTGCAAGGTTTCTTTATTGTGATGTCCACAAGAAATCAGAGAGCGGTATGACTGAAATTGCTTACATTGGTTTTCTCGTAAACAAAGAAAAGTACAAGATTTACATTGAGCAACAATATTGTGACAATTTATAGGCAGCTGCCCAAAGCTACACAACTAATAAAAAAATCATTAAGGATCTCCATACTTATTTTAGTGTTAGGACAAACCCATAAGCACTGTTATGCTTTAAAACTAGTTGTGTTGACGTAGGGGATTGATCTTATCTTATTTTATGCGATGATTTTAGCGAGAATTTTGATTTCAGTTTTGCAACTTTTTTCGGAGAGGTTTTCTGTTTATATTGTTTGGCCTTCTCTTTTGAATTTGAATACAGTAATCTCAAACTAAACAAAAAACTGGAAGCAAAAAACATTTTTATACAAGAAAAATTAATGCTTCGGTTAACTTTTAATCCTGGGTTAGCGTTAACCGGCTTTTGAACAACCCAGCCCAGATGGTTTGAAGACTCTTAACTGAAAATAGACTGAAACTAATTATGTGGGTGATTATCACTACTGGGCCTCTATCAATCTCTCAAAACACATTTCTAGTTCTTTTGATAAGGAATCGCCTCACTAATAGTGAGGACATAGTTTCAAAGGTCTACTTCTTTACTACTGCTTACATAACTTAAATAATGTTTGAAATTTATGTTCTGTAAATGTCATTTAAATGATGAGATGCGGTTTTCAAAATATTATTAAAAACTAAAAATATCAAAAAACTGTTCTGCAACGGTGAACATCACCATATTTATTCCCAACTGGTTAAGTCACAAACCTGACTCTGATTGTTGTGTTTGAATTACATTTCAGAGGAAAAGTTGGTGTCACCAAGGGCAGAGCATGGTGAGCTTTAAGATGTGAACTTCATATTTAAAATGGCACAAACGTATCTACACTGTACTGTCAAATTATGCTAACTAATATTATTATACATTCAATTCTCTAACCCTTTTCTGATTGACTGAAAGCCTACAGTAAATTTTTGAAATCAGCGCTTTTGACGTCATAACTGCAGATTATACAATAATCATGTCAAAATCATGTCAAGGTCACGGGTAATCATGTCATGTATGACCACAGTGCATGATTTCCGAGGGTAATCATGTCAACTTCTCGCGATTCGTGTTGCTTGCCGTCAGTGAAGAAGCATGAACTTTACTTCCAAGTTTTTGCGTTCGTTCAATGTATAATAAAACAATTATTAGGTCACAAAAACCTCATCCAATAATTGTTTATAATCTGCATAAATTTAATCTGCATAATATATTTGCAGACCGGTGATGTGAGAAATTTTATGTTTAAGCCATAGCTTGAGAAGGGTTTACAGATGAGGTGCTCGCAACTTACATCAACATAAAATGGTTGTTGCTTTATTGTTTGCATTCATTGGTTTACCACCCAATCAAACTACATTATTTTGGTTGCCAGACCACAGATCGCTGAGAACGTGTCACAAAGGAATGCCAAGTTTATTCCATTGCAATTTCACTGGTGTTTATTTCATGAGTGTGCTGTCTTTATATTTCAGTTGATATTGACACCCTGTTCAAAGAGTCTGACTTTGTGAGTGCTCACACAGCTCTAACACCAGAAACAGCAGGTAAGATATACAGCGTCTGAGCTTTCATTAAGAACTTGCTCGAACATGCTTTTCCCTCAGCTACATGTGTTTATTATGGGTTTTGATTGGTTCATTGGCTTACCTGAGATCTTTGTGATTGGCCAGAATGATTACTTTGGTTTTGGCGGGAAAAAATATCATGACGGGAAATGGCGTCGCATACAAGCAGTGAGGCATTTGTTTGTGGTAAAGTGAAGTCAATCGTGTTTGGTTTGGACGCAACATTTCAGTTTTTTTCCATTTATAGGAATGTTCAACAAGAATGCTTTCTCCAAGATGAAGAGTAATGCAGTATTTGTTAACACCAGCAGGTAAAATTAAACGGTGTCGCTTAACCAGTATGGTTACACCAATGTCAAGCAATACTCAGGTCTTTTACGTTAACAAAGTAGACAGGTTTTACACGAGACACCACTTGGTGAAAACTCTTGTTTCCGTTTTTCAGGGGTGGAGTTGTAAATCAAGATGATTTGTACGAGGCGCTCAAGACTGGCCAGATATGGGTAAGATGGTGTCGACCTTGGTAAACCCGGACAATGTAAGAATATCGTCTCAGAGAATTGGTTAGATTCGCGATTTTCGTCAGAGGCTGCTACGCATGGGTAACTTTTGTAAAACCTCTCATTCAAACTCTCTCGCCTCAATAGACGTCTTTAGCTTGGTGTGTTATTGCCCATTTCAGATCGTGCGATGTTCTCTGGAGAACTGCTCCTCTATATGTTAAGAAATAAACCGCATTCATCCACACGTACAAATGGTTAAATTTGACTGAAAATAGTCAAAATAGTGGCAAGAGTGGCATTACATGATCTCAAACGCAACAACATTGAAGAAGCCCATGGTTAGGTTTCGCAAAAACAACAGCAACAGCAAAGTTACTGCTATACTTCGAAGTGTGTAAATTAGAAAATAAAAGAAACAGAACCTGCAGGAGAAGCGAGTCAAAATAGCTAAATAGATCAGTAGCTAATCCAGTTGGGTTTCTGTGTGGCCAGAATCTGGCCTTGTCTTCATGGTATTAATGTGTTTGTGTGTTTTTTGTTTCAGGGGGCTGGTCTTGATGTGACAGTACCAGAGCCTCTTCCAACAGATCACCCGCTTCTATCTTTAAAGAACTGCGGTAAGATTCTGAAATTTCTTTATTCTCTTTCTTTACAGGTTCTTTTGTCAAACAGCAAAATTCCTCAAATAGTGGCAATCGGTACTTCGACTAACTTTCTAGAATCTTCGTCATATCTTCGGTTAACTCGGACATCTTCTAGTATTTTCGGGTAATCTTCAGGATGTCGTTAGGAGTGTAGCCTCCTACGCAAACGCTCTTTGGGCCCCGTCTTGCAATCTTCCTCCCCGAAGACCTGGGATGGTAGATTGCGTGAAGAATCCAAAGAGCGTCTGCCTACATGTATTAGGAGTGTGCCTACGTTGGAACTTTGCACTTGTTTTTGATTTTTAGAGCTTGCATGACAGAGAGGCTGCATCAAACATGTGTTATAAAAATATGAATAGTGAAAAACTAATAATTTTTGTATGTTTTCTTATCTACTTCAGTCGTTCTTCCTCACATTGGCAGCGCGGAGGATTCTACCAGGGAAGCTATGGCTACTTTAGCAGCAAGAAATCTCCTGGCTGGACTAGCGGGAGAAAGCTTACCCGCTCAAGCTAAGCTGTAAAACTCTATTTCATGGCCAACTCAATTCTAAGGAAAACACGAACTTTATATCGGGAATCAATTTAGAGGCCTTTTTAGTAGTGTTAGGCAATCAAACTAGAGTTATAGTATTTTTCTACCTTGTATTCTAAGAAAACAATCCACTCTATTTAGTTTAGGAAACGGCTGCAAAGCGTGCTCGTGAATCAGAGAGCACGAGGGTATTGTCAGGGTGATGTGTATTTAAATAGAATAGTTATAGATAAGTTAAGGGTAGGTGACTTGTATGAGTAACCATTATTTGATTGGCTCACGTGATGGGAGATATATGACAGGTAGGTAATAACCGCAGTTACATTTGTAACAGTCTCGCAGGATATGAAGTCATCCGTACGTCATCTTGTTACTTTCTTGCATTGTCGTTTTGAATCGTTTAGTGACATGAAATGTAAACGATATGTCAACCTTCTCAGCGGGAAATATGCCTAGTCGATAAGAACGTATTTGACATTAGTCTGACTGCGTGCTACGTTTGTTTTTCAATTTGAATCGAAGGTCTCGAAGCAGACGTATCGACTATTCCGGCTACATATAGATATAGATTTTTTTGGTTAAGTAAAAATGGCCAATCAAATCAATCTATCTATCGGTCTGTAAATTCAGTCTGTAAATTCAGGTTAAATAAATGAATGATCAAATCAGTCTGCTGATAAGTCTGTAAATTCATTACAAATTGACTCCGTTTTGTTGTCCATGATTTAAACTCTTTTTTACGATAACTGCAGAAATTCTCACGCGCTCATTGGCTAATTTTTATCGTCAATATGCGGACAGACACATGAATTTGAAATTCGTGTGACGCGTCAGCGAGCGAGAGCGGGCAATTTGACCATTTGTTATCGTAAAAAACAAATTGATGTCAGTTTTTCATGGGTCTGTCCTGTTATTGACAATGAATTTCGTCATCACATTGTCAAAATAGTCTGTGGATCTACTCGGCTATCGCCTCGTGGATCCACAGCTACTTTGACAATAGGCCTTATCACGGTTTCCGACGCCATTTTGACGGGTAGGCAAAGCGGTCAGAAATTACAGTGTTTGTATGGGAATCCGATGGCAAAGAACTTTTTCCAGATATTTTAACATTGCGATTCACAATTTGTGTAAAATTCGATGATCGAATTTTACACAAATTGTGAATCGCAATGTTAAAATATCAGGTGAAAGATTGTATTCACCAAGTTTGAAGGTTGTAGTTTAACTAGAAGACGCTCAGTTAATTTTTATAATTTTCCATACATTTGTCTGTAAATTTGGCTGTGAAGACGCGGCGGCGCCGAAAAAAAAATTACAGACAAATGTATGCTAAATTATAAAAATTAACTGAGCGTCTTCTAGTTAAGTTACATCCTTCAAACTTGGTGAATACAATCTTCCACCTGATATTTTAACATTGCGATTCACAAATTGCGTAAAATTCGATTTTGGAAAAAGTTCTTTGCCATCGGATTCCCATACAAACACTGTAATTTCTGACCGCTTTGCCTACCCGTCAAAATGACGTCGGAAACCGTGATAAGGCCTATGTGATGACGAAATTTATGATCAATAACAGGACAGACGCATGAAAAACTGACGTCAATTTGTTAAATAGACCATAGAAACAACACCAAAGAATGTTGAAAACTCAAGTGGAATCATGAGAGGAACAAGTGGTTTTACTGTAAAAGTCAGTTGATGCTTCATGGCCACATTTCTGCGTTCTATTCAACAATCAAATTATGAGCTCGAGATTACGCATAGAAATCGAGAGCGAATTATTTAATTATTAATAAACTCTGGATAGCCACGGCTAGTAAATTATCTAACTTCCTTCTCGCAGACACTTCGAAAACGAAACATGGCGGCCGTCATTTGGTTAACAACCGCACGCTGCTAGGCTACTCACTGTCTACAACAGAGTAGATAGTGAGTAGCGTAGCCAATGGTAGAACAGCATTCGTGATAGAATTCTAATAGATTCAT
Organism: Micromussa lordhowensis; assembly: GCA_964020085.1. Taxonomy (NCBI): domain Eukaryota; kingdom Metazoa; phylum Cnidaria; class Anthozoa; order Scleractinia; family Lobophylliidae; genus Micromussa; species Micromussa lordhowensis. Next base: position 18,656,825 of record OZ026602.1, on the reverse strand, counting down.
ACTAAAAGGAAGTAAAAACTTGAAAGATGCAGTCCATTTTATTTTGGTTTTTAAGATAACACCGAACATTTGCCTGTAGAACATTTTTCGTTCAAAGTTGATACTAGGTAACATGATGCCCATCAATGCAAAAGACGCAGCCATTTTCACAACAGAAAAACGTTTTCCAACAGTCTCCTTGCTGTGCGTTACAGGTTATATCATTTTTGTGGTATCTACTCCAGGCTCTAGTTGTTGGCCAGTGAGACTTCGAGACTTCTGGGAGCAATCGGAGGGTGAGCCAGTATTACTTACAGCGGACACTCTCTTTCTACGCATGTTCAGAAACAATATTGAACTCGAACGCATGCGGACAATCAAACCGGAACTGGTATTTTCTGGCTCCGGTTTTTGATTTCGTCTAGAGCATCCCGCGTTCGGCCACATCTGACCCAAAACTTGCAGGCTCTGGAAAGAGATTGACCGGGAGTAGGATATTTTGCAGACTTTCGCAGACTTACCAATCAGGACGTTACAGGGCCACTCCCTTCCTGACAGCTGGCCAAGGGGAGCGAAGCCTCTGAATATAAGCTCGGTAAGTCCCGAAAAGCTTGCGCAATACCGTCTGTTACTCATCTAACACGAAACAGGGTTCAAATATCGATACAGCTTCATGACAGAATCTAGAGATATCAGACTAGACGGTATGTACAGAAGCAAGGCAATAACTCAGTATTGGACCTGAACAAATGTTACTTTGCACGTTAATAACCCGACGAGGTAAAACAAAGTAGAGAATTAAAAGCCAGTGTGAAGAGCAAATAAGATAGTCAATATAAAAGGCGTTCTCTGGTTAAGAAAAATTTAAAAACGTAAGCTTTGGGCTTCCAGACTAAAGCCTTTAAAAGCTATGATGTAAATGCGTGAGATACAAAATGGAAGTGTTACACACTGGCTCTAATATTTCAGTTCATGCTTGGCGTAATAATCACTCTATTGACTTCAACAATGCCCGAGTAATTTATAAGGGAAACTTCCGAATTCGAAAACCTTTGGAATCTTGGCACACCGCTAACACTAATGAAACAGACAATAACTCCAAGCCGCTGCCAAAACAATACTCTATTCTTTTAGATTAGTGCATTTTCCTGTCACTGTTTCCACCATTTTTTTTTTTCACACTTCCATTTTGTATACATTTCCATCTCGCGCATTTACATCTTAGTTTTTAAAGGCTTTAGTCTGGAAGCCGAAAGCTTAAGTTTTTGAATTGTTCTTAACCAGAGAACGCCTTTTTATATTAAATATGTTTCCAAAACCTGGTTACTCTTGTATTCTTAAAATAAGATAGTGTTGTTCTAGTCGGTAACTGCACTTTTGAGGTTGGAAATGATTAATAACTAAGTTGATGATTTGCCTGAGGGTTTTCTATGTTATTTTCCGTAATATTAATAGTCGAAAGACCGCAAATGTGGATCATCTAAATGCCTTTCTTCGCGACTGTTCGCTGTCGGAACGAGTCAGGCGTAACGTATCATTGGATGATTTGGCCATAACCGGCTTTTCTACCGTTGTAATTTGGTTTTATTTCGTATTTATGGATGTAAGGGAAAGACACCTCTAAATAACAGTTTCCCCAAAGAAAATATATGACATTGTAAAAACTTGTAAAGTGAAAATATAAGTGGAAACAGGAATCTGAACTATTCAGTCGAAAGCCATTAGAGAAGATTGATATTGATTTAAGGTCAGGCTTTTAGTCACTAAATGATCAGTTTTAGGTCGAGACTTTGTAAGAGTGTTATAAGAGTGTCTTGGTTTGTCTGTTGTACAAATAGTATGAAGCAATGGAGCCAGTTACTAACAATCTGCGAAACCCCTTAAAGGTTTAATATCAGTTTTATTTTCATAAGGAAACATACAAGCAAGTGTTTCAGTGACTTTTTTAAAAAACACGTAGAAAAACCACCGGTATTGTCAATCATGATATTGCTAGCTCATTCGAGATAAGAGACGTCTTCCTAGAAACTATCTCTACTCAGGAAACAACAAATAAACAAACCCTTGACTTTTCAAGCTTTTCTAATACGTGGTTGAAATGTACACGAAAGTTGAGTAAATTCGACATCGGGTATATATTGCGTGAAACAGAAACACCTTATCTGTCTCGAACTATTTGTTAATGGTTTTGATTGTGTAAACAATATAAACTCGACGATTTTGTTCTGCTTTTCGGTTCCTGTCAAATTATGGCGTCTGCGATTAGGTGTTAGCTGAAAACCAAGGGCTACTAAAGAGAGATAATTTTGCTCATCCTATGTAACGAGCTTTGGAGAGTTCGCAGTACTTTACAGTGGTTGACAAAGCTCAGTTTCAATATATTTTTGAAAACGCGTTTCATCAAGCCGACTTTTGTATGCTGCGAGATTTCATAGCTTATAGGCTTTGCTCCGCTGACTTTGACACACTTCAGTTTTCAAGCACAATATTGGCGATGTGTTTCAGTTCTGAAGCTTAAAAATACTCGCCGTAAGCCGTAATTAGTTGAAGTGTCCTTGAAGTGAAGAGGCTATTAAGTCGGTAGCACGAAACGGAATATAGCTGTCACAGGACAGACAAATTTAAAGTAATTAGTGAATGATACCAGCATTGGTGATTGAAATTAATAATCGCGTACAAAGAGAATTTGGCTTTAATCGCATGACGCTTCACAATCGCTAGTGAGGAAATACAAAGTGCACTCTATATTGGCTCAGTAATTAGTCGCATGAAACGTCTACATCTACATCTACTTTATTGACTGGGTGTATGTCTAAGGAAGAACTATGATTGCCGGTCGTTCGTAATATCGCTGACTCACCGTTAACAAGCATTGCTGTAGCACGAGCAATCCGGCAACCAGCCGCCATCTTGAATTTCTCAAGGGGAGCGAGACCTGGGGAAAGTTCAAAAATGATGGTTTTGTTAGTGGTTTGGCTCGTTACAAACAGCAGTAATCAAATACTTTGATTGTACTGTAAAAGCTTGAAAGTAGTCATGTTTCGTTCTAATATTGTTCACACTATATATTCAACTCATAACTTTGTTAACTTAAGCTGATTCTGTTGAAACATGTATTTCAAAAACGTTGTGTTATTTCTTAAAATATTGACATGTCTGTTACTATCAAGAAAGATATGTCTATTTTTCCTTCGAAAAGCTACATTGAAGTTTGAAAGCCGCATAACTAGTGAGCTTTTTCTGGGTTGTTCGTTTTAACTCAGTGAGCTGGAAGGATCATGTACCAACTTATTCTCAGCTTAGGGTGCTTTCCTTTAGGTGATTCGGATCCGGATCAGTGATCCAAGATCACACGGATCATGGTACATCAAAGGAACCGATGAATCCACTCTGGTCACGGACTCATCGGCTTCTTTGATGTACCATGATCGAAAGTTATGACTGAAAGTAATCTCAATTAGTGTGTGACCGGCTGTTGAAAAACGAAAATCTCCCAAGAGACACGACAGGTTTCAAACTTTATTGCAGCTTTTCGAAGAGAACAGAGATATTGCTACCGAAAATTATACTTCTTGTGAAGTAATGAATTCTTGAAATAAGTATAAGAGCTATTGTCTGAGGTCGAAGTCTGAAACTTTAGCACATTACTCTGTCATAAAGGAATATTAAATGCAGAAAGAAATTTCGATCCACAACAATGAAGTCAACATTAAAGTAAGTGCTGAAGCTCAAGCTTCTAACAGTTCGTTTCTTTCATTTGTCTTGAGACCTTTTGAGGTTCACAGCTACTGACAGATTTTGCAGCAAACTTCAGTAGAAGGGAAGAAGGGAACATTATATATGGTTTTTAGGAAGAGAGCATGTCTTTTCAGTAATGACAATTTTTGATTGGCAGGTGACCCCTAGTGGATTTGTGGCTTTATAGATTCATGTTTTTGCAGTATTTCGGGGAAAAAATGAGAAAAACTTGAGCTAAAGGCATTAAGTTAGTTGAAGATGGGTTACTTTCAAATCTTCAGATCCTGACTATCCACTATTACTGACAGGGGGTAAAAGCACCAAGTTACTGAAGAACAACAAGCTCAATTTAATTGGTATCTATCAAATAGTTTAGCTCTTGTGAAATTTAAGAAATTCTTCAAAATAATGAAAAATAATTAGTTAACTTCAAAAGCTGTGCTGTCGCAAAAATTCGTAAAATAGCTCCAAATAAAATAGCCCCAGCTGAACTGGTTAGGGTTAAGTTTCTCTAGGAGAGTGTCTGGGCTCTTGAGAATGAATAGGCTTTTGTCTCTTTTCGCTTGAGGAGACGGCGGGCTGAACTTGGAATTCAGGCCATGCAATGAACAAGCTGTTTTTGAAAGGAATTTAAACCTCTGTAGAGTATTTTGAGATGAATTTCACAACAGGAAAATCACACGCATGTGGTCAACAAGAATTTATATAAGTAAACAATGCTTTTATTTTCTCTCAACATAACTAGAAGTTTAGAAAAAACAATTTATTTTGAGAAACTTTAAAGAATTAAACACTGATTTGTAAGGTTATCGGTTGTATGATACCAGAGGGAAACTTCGTGTTACTTTGATTCTTGGAGAAATGAAGTGGTGCTCTGATTTCGTCGTGAAAACCCCTGTTTTCTAAAACAAGCGCAAGTCTCGAAATTTCCCTTTTAGCTAGACTTTGCACAGCACTCGAGTGAAAGTTGATAGTTACCCAGTTTGTAACGAAATTAAACATATACATATTTTTCTTAACTAAGTTTAAAAAGCGAGGTCAAAAATTCGGTGAAGTATTTGAGCAAACATTTTTTAATCTATGTTGGAATAAAGAAACGTGTTAAGCTTCAGTTGTACCAGAGCATTTTTCGTCGAGAAAGTAAATACCTGCGTGTTAGACGTTTGTTGAACTTGTCACTAATTTCGTCTATTTTCCTTGTCACTAAACCTGGCTTTCTGTAAACACAGACTGTCCCACGTCACGTGTAAGATTCTTGCGACAGCGAATACGTTTTTCTGTTATTCGTGGAAAATTTCCTGAGAAACTTCCTGTGTTCAATGGTAAAGCAATATCTTGCAGTAAGAGACAGAATGACTGTGTTTAAAGTTACACCTGTTTGATTTCGATAGTTTGGAAAAACAAAGTTTTGGTTCAGTCGATGTTTTGCTAACCCGAGAAACAACCAGGACCATCTCTGCTCCGATAATCTGGGGCGTTCGAATGTTCCTGGGCAGGCTAAAGCATTTCAACGTCCTTCTAAATTAGACCTTTCTACGGAAACAATTTTTCGTTTAAGGTAAGTTCTCGCATAACAATTAAACAAGAGCTTTTTCATAACACGTAACGTAAATAATACGTATTTTGCCACTTAAAACCTCGCGCGCAATAAAAGCGCAAAAAACGTGCTGATTTGCAGTTGAAGGAATGATTTATTCTTTGATCTGTCCATGTTCTTCGGAGTTTCTTTGCTTGAGTGATTTGGCGTTATGTATTATCAAATAAAATGAAATGTAGCGGGTATTTTAGGTAAATTGCAAGGATATTGGAGAAGATTGCTACGAATTGCCAGTTCAGTGTACACCATAAGTTGCAATCATAATATCTTTGCCTACTTTGCTGTTAAGTATACAATTACTCAGTTAAATGGAGAATGAATTTGAGTGAAAAAGTCGCAAACTTTATTACACAGCCGGTCCGCAACCAAAGTGAACCGAAGCTTCGTCTAGATCCGACTAGGCCATTTTGCTTTTTACAAATTCTGTCACCTTTTGGCTCAAGCTCTCAACAACAAGAAAGGTTATCTCAGAGCAAGCATTAAGTGGTATTTATTCTAGCGCCAATATTTACTAAAAATAATGTGGGCCACCGGCATATGAAGTTATCAAGTTCACATAAAAACAAAACGCAGTTTTCCCTTCAAAGTTAAGGATACTTGATCTTGCTTGGTCCATAGCATTTGGCGAGATCTACAGTTGCGTTTATGACTTTGAACTGTTTCCAAACTTCGAGTCTGAAACGCCGGTCCACTTGCAATTTGCTAATATTTTTCTTTGATCATGTTGATTGGCCTAGTCGAGTCTGTCTCGCCTCACTACGCTCTCAGACATCTCAGAGACGAATTATGCCTTGTCAAATATTTCAGTTGTGTTCTTCTTGTTCTTTTCACACCTGACTTCGAACTGTTTCCAAACTTCGAGTCTGAAATTAAACGTCCACTTACTATTTGAAAGTATTTTTCTTTCATTTGCCTAGTTAAATTTGTCTCGCTTTACTACACACTCAGACGACTCAGAGACGAATAAAGCTTTGTCAAAATATTTCAGTTGCGTTCTTCTACTTCTTTTCACACCAGGTCGTTTAAAAAATTAAATGTAGGGTTTTTAATCGCATTTTTCCAATAAGTACGCGTACGTTCTGGTAATCCTGTACTTTCGGCTCAAGGAATTAAAATAAACAGTGTAATTGTTTTCTAAGTACTTCATGTGTTAGCCCTGATTCCAGAATGTTAAGTGATCTTATAGATTATATGATTTCCAGGACTGAACAAAACAAATAGAATAATAAGATTTTACGACGCAGAACATACTTATCGTTCACGTCAATTTGATAAGAAAACATTCCTGTTATTCTTTTTAAAATACCTTGATATTATTTCTTTTGTCGTGGCTCCACTGATCAGCATTGTTCAGTTAAACTATGACGCGAGTTTTATAACTATAACAAACAGGAATTGATGTGTTCGTTACTCAGTCATGTGTGACAACGTAGACTATACCATAAAAGGTACTGAGAATATTGTTGCCGATTCACGTATGCTGTAACTGCCTTTCTTGACTGTTCAACTTTCCACATTCATTCGCTGTAAACACTACCTCTTGTTTTAAGGCCAATAACCTGGCATCAAGTCTTATTATCAGTTACGTTTCCCAGACAAAATTTAAAAAGAGGTCAGACGTTTTTTAATTACTTATAAAAAAGCGATAAACGCTGCGGGCAGTCACGTCCTTCGTGACCGTGAACGCGATTTATTATTTGGTCACATGGAAATTTCTGCAGGCCCTTTTACCCAGTCTTTCCTAAGTTACAATATGCCATCTTTGAGCACAAGTTGGTTTTGTTAATGCTTTTTCACCTTTTATAGAACTTTGCTTTTTTAAACCAATTTATGGGTGTTGTGTTCCATTGCACTGTCATGGTTATGGCATGTAGGTGTGGTTATTTAAATGCATGAATACTAGTACTCTATCATTGACCTTCTGTAAATGAAATCAGTCAACCTACAAATCACCTTAATTGACGTAGTTTCTTGTAGCCTCCAGAAAACAAGTTACGTTTCAGTAACGTTTGGCCATATCAAACATGTTTAAGGTCAGCTGTTTCTCTACGTAGGTAATTTCAAAGGAACTGCTTCAGCGCCAACCGAAGACTTGTTTTCATCACATAAATTTTTATCGCCGATTTTTTTCACAAATGCAATGAGTAACCCCAATTTTCTACAGATTTACACTACTTTTACCAAGTTATCGAGTTACATTTCACTTGAATGGTTTCGTGTTATTCTGTCCCGGGGCGTGGTTTTCAGTGCTTGAATACTGTATTTCTTCAAGCTTCAGTGAACAAAATCACTCAACTTCTATAATGTTTCAAGTCGCAGTGGTCGAAATAGTCCGGAATGAACCGTTGTTGACATCAGCTGAAGTCAACATTTATAAAAGAAAAGTTACAAATTGACATTGTCTCCTTAAAAAGTGGAAAGCCGAGGAGGTGAACCACAATGTCAACAAATTCCTAGCTATGTGGTCCGTGGCGTTCGTCCTATTTCGCGCGCAAGCGAACGATGTTTTAGTGGCGCCATGGCACCCGCCGCCGCGTGCGTCAAACGGCGGGAAAATGACGCGTTTCCGTGTGTCGTGTGTCATGTTTGCCCACTCTGCATTTTTCTCCCCTTAAACTGGAAAGGAAGTGGTAAAAGAACATTTTCCTGGAGAATCAAGTCGTACAGGAAGGCTTTTTCCCCTGGTGTGAACCACAAACGTCTGCTCACCGACAAACTACATTAGAGTGAATTCGTGAGGGTGTCGTGCGGCTTAACGCGGATTAATGTTATATCATAGCAAGACCTTCAAATAAAGTAGTGCCCCAAGCGATGCATTTAGCGCTGCGATATGATAAAAACAAGAACCATGAGAAACACGTAGACCGAATGTCAGTCTGACGTCTGCTGGCTCGTGTCTGATCAAGGTGCGAAAAAAGTTGCAAGAACGTTACAACTCCTCGAAACACTTTTATTTGTTAGCCAAAGTCGTACAATACAAGAAATCCGTTGCACAATCGCTTTGTGACCAAAGCCGATGCAAACACAAAAGAGAACATTCAGGGGCTGTAAACTTGTTTACAATAAGATCAAACGTTGAGGGCAAAGCTTTTGGAATCTCTTTGTTTTCAGCTGTAGTTGTCATGGCATCCAAAATCCTTTTGTTTCGGGAGGTACAAGTTCAATTAGCGTGAGAGCCGTGATTGGTCAATTGGGCACGAGAGAAAGAGATACTGATAATCATTTAATTAAGATCGAAATGCGTGGGACGAGACTTCAAATGACGTATTTTTAATACTCTCGCGACCGTTTGCGTTAATAATTTATGAACCGATTCACAAATCGTCAACAGAGTCGCAAAAGGCATAACACATCCTTTGTCTTTGGCTGCGAACCTAATTTAAATTATTCACCTGGGTTGATGACTCAAGATGCTTTCACACAAATAGTCTAGCTCAGATATCTCCCCTCTCCTTCGCCTTTACTCTCGGGCACAGCATTTCCGGACAAAAGGTTTTAAAGTTCTGTGGTACTTTATTTTGAGTACCAAGCTCTCCACAGGAGGTCTATATTTTACAGTTACAAACCAGAATGCCGAGTACGAGAAATAGAAGCCGACTGACTGATCAATCAAGCAACAAGTTTATCGCAAGTGATTTCGAGAAGAAAGCCCTGGCACCCCGGGTGAAAAGATGTAAACTTAAAGCGAAGAAAGCGCAAAACAGCAAGAAAATCAGTGAACAATTTGACGAGGAGGACGAAGGTATGGTTAAACGGGCATATTATATTCTGATACTACCAAAATTAATTATCTTTTGTCATTACTTAATAAACTTTAATAGACATGGAACAAAAGTGATATGAATTGTAGGAAGGTTAAAATATGGACAGGTTTTTTATTCGCGATGGATAGTTTTCTTCAATTATATTCGACTATCGCTGAATCACAGGCCGGTCTTACAAACTGAACTTTTCACTTCATAAAGAGGCACTCAATTATATTAAGTCGTTTAGAAGAGCATTCTCTAAAGTTTCATCCCGAAGTCTTAACGCGATGAGTTTCGCTCTGGTAGAATTACGTCACTATTTTGCCAAAGGCTAAACATGTTATGATTCATTGAGACTGAATATTTTCGTGAATGCTTGTACAAGCGTTTTAAGCTGCCTTGACCAATTGACCATTAGTTCTTTAGAAGTTGTACGTTCTGTAAAGCTATTTAGGTTACGTCGATAATCCTTGTAATTGTGCGTAATTGCCCTCAAGAGAGTCAAACCTGACTGATTCAAATTCCGTGGCACGAAAATTTCGGAGCGTCGAACTTGCCTGCTTGACTGCTCGCAGCCTGCCGCGTTGTAATGTTTTGAAAATGTTATCGTCTCAGTTCGTAACAACAGAGGTCAAGCCACGTACGCTAGCGAGCCAAACAGCGTGAAAACAAAGCGATCATTTGCGGGAATCATGGAAGAGTGCACGAAGCGTGTAATACGCATCAGACGACAACGCGCTGAGTTGTCCTTCAGCCTCAAAGAAAGGATTAGCTGTCAGAATTGAGGGGTTTCACGATAAATGACCTATCATTGTCCCGGCTTAATATTGAAGCTGCTTACACGGTGATTTGGTTGTGATAGATGGGCCTAAAACCCACCAAAACTCACGAAAATCAAGTTCAAGTTCATTTTGGAGCACGAACTGTCTGCTTGTGCAGCGCGCGAAATGGTGAAGTCGCGTCGTACCACTTCTTCATGCAAGAAGAACAAAGAAAATGAAGCTTGTAAGTGACGCGCGATGAAAGCACCGATTTGTTCGTTTCCGTCTTGTTGACAGATCTGTTTCGCTCTCTACACAGGCGTTGAGTTTATAATGAAAGAGAGCAAGTCGAGAATATCTCATGGAAATTCAGCTGCTCCGAAAACGAAGAAGGAACAGCTTACGGAAACATTATTATGGTAAGTTTATGATTTCCTGTGGAGGTGTTGGCCGCAACTTTGCGCCGTAGCAATTCAAAAGACGTTTCAAGTGCCGCTTGAAGATTATAATTCACACTTTCAATCCTTCTTTATGCCCAGTTATTAAGAATTAAGACTGGTCCGCTTTTTATTTCACTTCAAAAACAGTTTATTTTAATGGAGTTAAGGTGCAAGAAATTGTAAGTGGAAATCGCAACACACTTGATGCTGCCAGAATAATTGCAAATTTTGCATACTGTTACAGGCTCACACGACTGATTTAGCAAACTCGGTTTAAGTTTAAAGAAACTCTTTCGTGTTCGAAATTTTTTAGCTGACGTAATTGCAACAACCGTTTAGTAGAAGTTGACAAAAGTCTCGTCTTGATTTATTCCTTTTTTCGAGCCGTGTTTACAGTAAACACAGTGTTTTCGTCCATTTGCAAGTCACTTAGTCTTGGCGTTTCGAGCAACACCGATATCACATTTAAACGGTTTTCGTGCTATGTTATCTGCTTTGATAAATTGCTTGGGTATGATATGATGATATATTTCCTTTCAGGCAAAAGGCTAACGAGCATTCACACGCTTTCATACAGCGTCCGGAAATTCGGCGGAAGATTAAATTCAAAAAATTACATTGGACACAAGTCAATTTAGGTGTAGTAACTGTGTGAACTTTAAACAACAGCGATTGCTGCTTTCAATCTTCGAAAAGGGAATCGTTTTAGCGATAAGCCAGGCTTCCATATTTATTGACCTTGCGGAGCTGTTAATTAGCTTTCCTGAAATGTTAGATAACCCTGAAAGTTCTATTTTGGTCGTCTCAGCAAACTGCAGTTCTGTAGCTGTCATTTAAAGTAAACTCTGTCAGCCGTAAAATAGATGAATATTTCGCGACTCAACAGCTAGTAAGGCGATAAACAAACAGTGCTTTTAGGCCTTTCATCGAGTGACGTTCATTGTAGAGAAATGATTAGACCCGGACAAAAGCCTTGACGCACTCGAAGCGTTGGAATTGATATCGGCTGATGTCACCCTGCCAGAAAATACGCGAAATATTTTACAGAATTGTGCAATCGGGGATTCTGAAAGTATTTATCCTCGTTTAACGAGTTTCCTTTAAGAAAAATGCTTTTAAAAATCTATTAACGAAAATAAAATTAGAGAGCTCATATTTCCAAAATGTTTTAAAATAGTTTTCGAAGTTAAGGCCATTTTTCAGTTTCGCTGCTAAGCAAAACTCCAACACAATTCACGACTTATGAATAAGCTTTTATTTCTTTACAATACCCTCCCGATACTCGAGCATCTAAGCATTTAGCAGGGGGACCAGCGACCACCTGTTGATTTTACGTGCCGGAATTGGTCTTAAGTTCTAAAAACGTTCCTAGTACGTGACGATTTTAGAACCCAGAACGAGTTATTTCTGCTTGGATCGAGAGTTTGTTGACACCAGGATGCAGTTCGATTGATTCGCTTAGCCGACAATTAAAAGATCTTAAAACGTTGCGGTTACATTCGATTGAATTGTCGATCTTGTTGTGGGTACCTTAAAGGTGCTTACAAAAGACCGGAAAACAAATTCTTGAGCCCCTTGGTGGCCTCAGGGATCTAAATTGAACACTTGAAGTGTAAATTCTCCCTCATCTGCATTTGAAGGTTTGCGGCGTGGTTAGCTGTCTGCGATAATCAAAATAACTTCACGAAAAGTAGAATTTCGTTCTATAAACCCAACAAAAACTCGTGAAATTGTTGAGAACAATTTTCTGATAGGAAATACAGTTTGCTTTTTGTCAAAATTGGATGTTGCTTGACAAAAAGATCTTCAACAATACGTTTAATTTTTCTTCTTTAATGCAGTCAGGTTCAATTAGCGGCTTTATATCCGCTTATTGTGGTCTTCCACATGACGCAGTGGTTTTTTTTTACTGAAATTTTTGCTTTGAATATTATCGACCTTCGACACATTTGTTTCCCGTGAAGTGATACCTTCCTGAACAGTGATTTAAATATCGAGAGATCCTTAATTTAGCAACTCAGAACATTACCTTCAGATCTCAAAGCGATCACAAATCCATTGTTTCAAGAGATCAGAAAAATTGAAAATATTAAGCAGGCGTGATTTAGTTCAACACCTGCACGCTAAATTCGTAAAGACTTTACATGTAAAACTTTGTTTATGTCTGGTCTGCAGTCGCCGAGATACCTCGCGCTTTCCAATTGATAGCTGACACTTGAACGAAGAGATTAGCCTGTGCGTATTTCCATTGCTGCTCAATTCTTCGTCATCATTTGTCTTGTTTTTAAAATCTTGATTCTAAAGGTCGGAAAGGTTCCTTGTTGTAAATAAATAATGACATAGCCCTTTAGCGTGTCCACTGTTTGCTGTTCGTATAAAAGCCTGAAATTGAGCCGCCTCGCCTGGTTCTAATGCTAACAAAAATTTCAAACAGTGAGCAGAGCGCAAACAGAGTCTAATCAATGGAAATAAATAGAGGACATTATCCCGAAATTCCTCGAGATTTCTAAACCCATCCAACGCCCATTCAAGGGCTTTCCCGTCCCCAGTCTTCGCTTCTCGAGACCAAAATATAACGAAGGCTCTGGAAAGAACAGCGGTGCAAACTATACTCTCCTGGCGCATGCGCCAACGATCTTCGGCGCATCACGTTTTTCGTTTTTCATGTTCTTAAACAACGGTTATGTGACGTTTCTATTAGTTATCTGAGCTGTCAAGCTGTGAAATCAAGCAGTGTTACGTGCAACTCTCTTAACTGTTGGTACGAACCGTTATGAGAGAGGCAGTTATTAGTATAGGCAAACATGCATTGTGAAAACTTAACTCTTCAGTTCTGTTGTAGCACTTTTTACGGGCTCAGTTGCGCCTCTATCAAACCTTGTGGCATTTGTATTATACCAAAAACTTCTTGTATCGTACAAAATTGCAAAATGAACTAAATTCAACGATAAGATTGCTCGGTGAAGCAGCGCATTTTTGGAGAGATCCCGTAGCGTTCCTGGCCTCTGTTATGTTGTTAAATCACGAAAAGCAATCTGACAGTTTCGCTTCGCTTTCACTTACCAGTGTATTTCATAGAGGGTTTTTCCTATGGCCACTCTTATAAAGACCTGTTACCACAGGGGCACAAATTACGCAGTAAGCGAATCCCTGTGAATCACGTAATATGAATTTTGTTTGAGTAACATTTGTAATGGGTCGCAAGATTGGAGAAAATCCCTCGCTCTACTTAGAGGAACTCATTCACGGTCTTTTGGGTAATTTTGGCTAAGTACAAAGAAAAAAAACTGAAAATAATAGTTTACTAAGATAGAATAACACAAGAGAGATAACAGTAAACCATAAAGGAACAAGGATTGTTAAGGATGGAGAAGATTAACACGGATTGCAAACGAAAAATTGAGGCTAAACTTCTCTTTCTTCTTCTTCTAGGCTTGAAGAGAATTATGTGATGTGTGAGGGTGTGTGTCTTCCTCGCTGTATTCTTTACGCTCATTACCTGGATTTCTGTCGGAGACACAACGTTGACGCTGCCTGTGCCGCCACGTTTGGGAAGGTATTAAAATGTGCTTTATTTAAGAATTTTATCCTCCTCTTTTGTTTCTGCTGTCATCTCGACTGTTAGCGGCTTTTTCGAAGAGGTTTATTCCAGTGGTATTTTAGAGAATTTACGCTTGGTTTGGCAGTTTGGCTGAGCTTTGTTCATTAATACAACTGCCATGTTTCCCTGCAGGCGCGTCTCATAAAGGAAATTGGCCACCAATCAGAGAATATTTATCATTGACCAATCAGATGCAATGAATCAAAACCAATCGTGATCTGTTTCTTGAGATTTTACCCGCGCTTTCCGTTTATTACATTATGTTTTTTGGATCGAGTTTTCATTGCTTTATAGTTCATTCAGCCACAATTTCATCAGCTCGCATTGGATTTTGTTTTGAGCATTAGTCCCTTCACTCTGATGAATGTTGAAAGCATATTACACGCCTCGAAGATATTTCGACAATTTTAAATGAAATATGAATCAAGTTAACTATTACAGAAGTCTAAGAAGTGATAATTAGCCTATCTGTACTTCTAAAATAATTTGCACCTCTTGTTAGAACTACTTTTAGATCGCGTAATTGGTTTCCAAAGCAGGTTAAACCGGCTTATAAACTGGAGAAGGAGACACCCAAGAAGAAAATATGTTTGCTATCACATTTCGTCTTTACAATCGTTATGGGCTGTACAAATTTCAATTTAAATACTGAACGGTTACATTTAAGCGTTGCTTTACCTCAATTATTTTGATAAAGATTTTTGCAATTTAAAAACGATCTGTTTCCACACGAGAGAGCGCCTAACTGATGATTTACGAAACCAAGTACAGCGAAATTAGGCTATTCGAATTTTCCCTGTGTATTGATTTCAAACTACAGTGGTTTTATCGTGACTCCAAAATTATCGAAAACTCTCACGACCATTATTCGCTGTTCTTTTGTTTTGTTTTTGTTCGATCAGTCTTTGGGACTATCAAGAGAAACACTGTGTTCGAATGATTTGGCACAGCGATATATTCCAATATAGCTGTTAAGAAGTTCAACCGAAAAAGCCTGGCTGAGCAAAGTATTCAAGAGGGATATATTTTGCCTGGTGTAATAGTTGATCAGTCAATAAGCTCCGGAAAACGAGTCTGTTTGTTTTCCAAAGTTCTTTAGCTATCTGTTTCCGAGAATTCAATCCCGTCTCTTCGAGAAAGGCTTATATCTCAAAAGCACTCTTTGGCAAATTTATGAAACAATCCGAGACAATCCTAACAGGTGTTCTTCTTTTGGCGTATAGACGATACGACTCAAATTTCCTCAGCTAACAACAAGACGACTTGGGACCCGCGGGCATTCAAAGTAAGTTTTCAGCAACTGAAATTACTTCTCATTTGAATCGCTAATGAGCTCCGAGATGGCGATTATTTATACGCACACTTAGCTAAATATACAACAGCGCCGACCCTCTCGAATTAATCCTTTTTCATCTTTTTAGATATCACTATTACGGAATTGGCATCAAGGAATCGTCCGCTTATTACCATTCAGTGTACTCAGGCAAAGGGTTAACAAGGTAAGGAGATAACTTTCCGTATTGCCTTCTTGCCATGCAATATTAAACGGCATGTCGACGCTCGTTGTAATTAAATGGACCACCGTGGAAGAATGGGGTTTGTTTGTTGAAGGGACAAAAGGTGCGCCGGTCCATTCTTATTAAAAATTTGTAAAGGATGAAAAAGCGGAAGTTTGGAAATGTAAACTGTACATACAATTTAAAATATTGCAGTTTTAATGCTTTGAATCTGCCTTCTTAAAGTTGCGTTCTTGAGAAATGGAACGTTTCTCCGAGTATTTTTTGTACCACCAATGTTGAAGAATATTTCTGCACATCGGAGTAAAAGAAATCTTTCGTACATTAGTTCAGTTATTCCTTTTGACACATTTTAAATTAAGGAGACTATAAATCAAAGCCAATTATTATTTTTAAAGAACAATGCAGCACTAAAGATAGAAGGACGGCAAAGTGAACTGATAAAGGCGTTTAAAAATAGAACATTGAAAATACACCAGAACATGGACACAAATTGTAACTTTTATTGTTGAAAATAACAGGAAAAATTCAGATTAGATATGAAGTATAGTTTGTAGGTTCAAGGTACAATATATCCGGCCTATAAGCTCTCTTAAGCTCGGAATTCAATGTCTTGATAATCATTTTTTTAACAAGAGTGTTTCACTT
Organism: Micromussa lordhowensis; assembly: GCA_964020085.1. Classification (NCBI taxonomy): domain Eukaryota; kingdom Metazoa; phylum Cnidaria; class Anthozoa; order Scleractinia; family Lobophylliidae; genus Micromussa; species Micromussa lordhowensis. The sequence continues at coordinate 18,640,798 of OZ026602.1, read as the reverse complement.
TATTAAAAAATACCGTTTATCCATTATTCATGATTATGATTAGTTGCTATGCCCTTCCGCACCTCACCAAAAAATTAACACTTGTTGTTTCAGCTCCCGTGTTTAGCATTTTGTTTTCGAATTCCATTTCGTTTAAATCAAAATCAAACGTTTACTATAAGAACTGTTTGGTTTGTGGTCTGTTTTTCCAAAGCTATTGTAACCATGTCCTCTGTTTGTATTTAGGGTAGGGCTTTTTTAATTTTTCTTTTGTGATCGGCTTAGTAAGCAAGCTTTCACTGTTAACATTCGAATCGCTCTCGAGCTGTCAAAATAAAAAGGTTGCCTTGCCTAAAGTCACGAAAAGAAACACGATACAACGAAGAGAAACAAAGAGTGGAAGTACTTGTACTTTGTTTTATTCATGTACAAAGCCCGGAATGCCGTTTTAGAAATCGTTATTATTTAAAGTAATAACAGTTAGTTGTTAACTTTCCCGCCCACGCGAAGAACTGAATTCTGATTTGCCTGTGTCGACCTGTGGATTGCTAAAGGTTACTAATAGAGATTTGCCAACATTTCTTGGTGATAATGGTTCACCACTGACTGACCCTAGATCTTTTAAGGTTCATTAGTTTAGAAAAGCATCTCCAACGGGAGCACAGCTTTAGACACCGTGACATTTTGAAGAAAGCAAACTTAGAAATCTGTATCTGAATGTTTATTAATAGCAAGGCACTTTTACAGAGGAAATTCCCATGCAGAGTACAAAGTATATTCAACACGCAACTCAGAAATCTCTGAAATTCGTACGTTAAAAGCGTAGGTAAATGCAGCTGTGTTCGAAGAAAAGAGTGGAAAGCTTAAGGTAGTTTGTTTTATTTACATTCAGGCAAATTGAGAGGGAATGGTCCTTGCCCTTGGTCAGGGCGTTCAGCCGTGGTAGTAATACGTCCCTCGTGTCCAGTTACATGACAGCTAGTGTAAATATCAAGTTTAACCAGTTGAAATCCATCGATTAACTTTTGTGAAAGATTGCTTGTCGAGGAAAACTGGTTTAACCTGATGTTTCTTTAGAAAGTTGTTCACTCAGTGATAATTTTTTTTATTATTATCTTGTTCCAAACAGATTTTCTGGTTCAAAAGTAAAGAATGAGGTAAGGAACTGATATTAAAAACCAACCTTAACAGCACAAAAGAAATAACACTTTTGACTTGGTGTGATAACTTTGAAGACATAGTTGATCATCGCAGTTATATACACAACTTAAGCAGCTGTGAAATTAAAGCCTGAAAAGAAATTCAGGCCTGAACGGGATTCGAAACCATGCCCTCTGCGATACCGGTATCGCAGAGGCTGGTATCTCAAATATGTGATATTTCATATATTCATTTGCATCCATAATTTTGTTGAAACATTTCTAACCCGGCACGGCCGAGGTTTAACTGAAGTGGAGCGATGTATTTTATCCCTAGTGTTTACGTTTCTTTTTTTTTCTCTCCTTCTTTTCCTTTTCTCTATCGTATCATTTACCACAGCACTTTTTTTGTTTATTTTTACGCAGGGTTCATTTTCAATTCGGAAATATTCACTCAGCTCCAAAACTGGAACATTATTACCTGATTTTCCAAATCCAAGATTACTGGAGCTGCCGGAAGACATTTCACTTGAAAAGGTGAGATCCTGCAATATTAAAACCTTCACTGAATTTACCGCTGCTTCTTACCCGCATCTTATTGGCTTGAATTGATCACGTGACGCAATAGCACTTATCCAGTAATAGGAGCGACTGCAGTTGCTTCGCACAGATCGTCGGGTTGTTCGAAAGCCGGTTAACGCTAACCCAGGATTAAAAGTTTAACCTTAGTATTGATTTCTCTTCAATAAAAATGTTTTCAACTGCTAATGTTATGTGTAGTTCGAGATTATTCAAACTAAAAGCAGAAGGGAAAACAATATAAACAGAAAACTTCACTGAAAAGTTAAAAATCTGAAATCAAAATTCTCGCTAACTCCTGGGTTAGCTTAATCGGGCTCTGAACAACCCTGCCCAGATGTTGTACGAAAGAAGCTCGCATGTTGGTCGCCATGACAACGGATGGCATACAATGCGGTTGACACAAGCAACGTGTAACAGACGGAACATTGAGAAACCAGCTAACCTATCCTACAGACGGCAACTAGAGCACAGATAGCTACAGAGAACAAACAGTGGAGGATACCTTTCTGCGTACATATGTTGTTTTTCAAGAGTGTAAATATTTCTGACTGTTTATTTTCAGGTTGAAACGTTGGTGGTGATGTACAAGACTCACTGTCAGTGTATACTGGATACTGCCATCAACGCTAATTTTGACGAGGTAGGCAACTGCGTCCACCTCACCCAACTCCTCAGTGTGAAAATAGTTTTTGTGGCCGCTCTATTCGCTGATGTAATTGGTTCAAGAAACCCTGTACTCGCTCAGCCGACCAGATGCAAAACCAAAGCCAGCCGTGATTTAGCTTTCTCCACTTTCCCCGCACTTTTCCCGCACTTTTCCCGCACTTTTCCCGCACTTTTCCCGGGGAGTTCTGTTGGTTACTTCACTACAATTACAATTTTTCCTGCTATATCGGTTGTTCCAGTTGTTCCTTCATTTTTAGGCTTAGCCCTGTCATTTAAAAATGCGCTTCTGATTAATCTAAGAGAAATTGTAACAAAATCGAAGATAAAAATAGTCTGACAGTCGCTTCGTAAATTTGTATTGCACATGCATGCAACACAAACTTGGTCGGGCGAAATCGTTTAAATTCAAGTAAGAATTACCGCCGCCTGGTTAGCTCAGTTGGTAGAGCGCCAGTCTGCTGTGCGGGAGGTCGAGGGTTCGAGCCCCAGACCGGACCAACACTCAGGGTCTTAAAATAACTGAGGAGAATGTGCTGCCTTTGTAATTATATCTGCAAATGGTTAGACATTCAAGTCTTCTCGGATAAGGACTATAAACCGTAGGCCCCGTCTCCTGCATCTTCAATGTTACATGGTTAGCAGGGGACGTTAAAGAACCCACACACTCATCGAAAAGAGTAGGGCACGTAGTTCCCGGTGTTGTGGTCTATCTTTCTGGTCTGGGTCCTGGGACCTGAGTCCTGTTCGTGCTCCTTCCCTCTGGGCAGGCTTGCCCAGTAAAAGAGACAAACCAACAAACCAAGAAAATTAGTCGTCATTCTTAGTGCTCTGCATTGGTTATTGGCCAGTTTTAGTGGGGAGGGCAGGCGGCTTTATGATATCTGTCGTGAGAATCGTTCGGGTGTTTCATAAGTATCAATAGTGGGAATGATAATTAGAATGCTGTTAAAGGCTGCACACGAGGCAAGGCACCCATCAGGTCGGTGATTATCTCCGGTTTCTGTAGCATGAAGCGACTAGGAGTATTTCTACTCCCCCCTGGATGAAATGCTAGTCCATTGCAGGGTCACCCCCAGCATTAAATTTGCCGGTACCCATTTATACACCTGAGTGAAAAGAGGCACTGTGAGAGTAAAGTGTCATGCGCAAGAACACAACACAATCTCCCCGGCCTGGGCTCGAACCCGGACCGCTCGATCCGGAGGCGAGCGCACTAACCATTAGGCTGAAGGCTTCAAATAGTTCTGGGTTTTTTTTATTTGATCTGTTTTGGTTTCTGTTTGTGTAACCGAACCTGACGAACTAGTATCTGCTTGTAATTTCAGATAAAAAATTTCCTTCTTCACTTTTGGCAAGGAATGCCCGATCATCTTTTACCGCTGATGAACACGGAAGTTGTCGCTGATGTAGTTTGTGTGTGTGATTCAATTCTCTACAAGGTATTGAGATAAGCCAGTACTAGCTTGTGAAGTAGACTCTTCAAAACGCCAGAATAGAGAGCTTAAGCAAACCACGACGGCATCATCAACGGGAACGCCACCGAACAAAAGATTTAATGAGCAGAACAATAGCTGAGCACGTGCGTTTTAAATCTTCGTAAATTTTCTTTGCCGTCTTCTGCAAAACAACAACGTGAAATGACTAAGTTTTGGGTATTTTACAGAAAGCGAACGACGCCGGCTCATTCTTCCCTTTTTTGTTTGGAATTGAACGCTGGTGTTACATATTTAGCTTGAGCAAGTTCTGAGACCCCGGGCGCTACTGATCAGATCTAGACAATTGCGAAAGTCGAAGATAAAGTAAACATTCATTTTACCAGGCGTTTCCTCGTGGTTGCCGTCGTCATTGCTTAAGCTCTCTTTACTTTGAAGAAACCATTCTGGCAAATTTCGTGGTAATAACAATTTTTGAAAATTTGCAGGTTTATTTGATGTTTGCAGGTTTATCTGAGTTTTTGTATTCGATGTTTCAAGATGTTTATAACGAGAACTTTGAAGACGAAACAACTTAAAGTAGACATCGTTTTATAAAAGGGGGAAATGCTAATAACTTATTTATGACTCTGGTACAAGAATAATTTAAATTTAATGAAAATATCCAAGTTGTATTGTTGTCTGCCTATCAAGAGAAAAATATTTCAATCATTACTTACCATTCCATTGGGAGGCTGGATTTTGGCAAAGTTTGCAAGCATTTTAGAAGATTTGATGAGCCTTGCATCTCAAACTCACTCGAATGCTTCTTTTGCGTAACGCAATACACTAACTCTGAGTGTTGGATCTTACTGTTAGGTTTTAATGGACGTTCTTGTGCCGTCGACGATGCAAGATGTTCCTGAGGGGTAAGTACTGAGCTCAAAGTTTAGATCCGTTCTTAGTTCAATGTGGTGTTCTGATCAATGACGACTGACGATTTATCGTTCCAGACTTCTCGCTGATATTAGGACGTTTGCGAGACATCTGGAATCCTGGGTACTAGCTGCAACAGTCGAGCTGCCAGATTACCTTAAAATGGGAAAAATTCAAGGTGTGTTGAGAATGTGCTTTTTTTAAAGTAATCATGAATCAGTTTGTAGTTGGGCCCTTTTCAGATTACTCTCTTTTTTTTCTCGAACTAACCCCGTTTCTCATTTTGTTTTTATTTTGTTGAAGCTGTGAGACGTTTTGTTCAGTCGCTGAGAAGGCAGACATCTTTCTTACATCTTGCACAGGTAAGTTGAGGTAATAACTTTGCAAAAGAAGCAGCAAAGGAGCGAAAAAGCATATTAATATTCTCCCCGCAATATCGAGAATTGTTTTCAATTCAGATTTCTGTTCTATTCAAAATTCTACTTTATGTCAAAAAAGGCGGAAGAAAATTATTTTTCAAGGCTTCCTGACTATTACGCTTACGACGCAAAAGGGAAGGAGATCAATCCACAGCAGCAACGATGCATCTTCGCCGATAACAAGGAAGGCACAGTTTTAAAAGGGGCACAATACAGGATTCAAAAAGTTAAACAATCCCGCTAATGTGGCAAGATTTTAGTAACAGTTTAAGAGATTCGATCCAAGTAGTAATGGTACAACCAAATAAATGATAACGGTTTAATGAGCCATTCGCAGTTTCACAGTACTAGTTCTTATGCTTAGACATGCATGGCTTTTTAACCACGTAATTTGTGGGGTTTTACGAGTTTAAATACATCTCGCCTGCGATATTCCTTTGACACACTGTAAAAAGGGTTGAAATCACAAGAGTAGTGGCAATCTAAGACTAGTGCAAACTACTGAAGTCACGACTAATTTTATGTTTTAATTTCTTCCAGACTTCACGTCCCGTTTTAGCGAACCAAGAAGTTGTTGATCACATGGTGAAAGATATCGAGAAACTAGACAACGGTGGCACAGGGAGATCAGCGCTGAGTACAAAAACTGAAAAAGACTGCGGCGAGGATGGATTTGACAATGAATGTAAGCAAAAGATAAAACGCGAATTTTGTTTACTCCAGCCACAGCCACAGGCACAGCAAATAACCATTTTATTCCCTTTTAATTTTTAGTTCTTCAAGATTTTGTGGACCTTTTGCGGGAACAGGCGCCTTTGGAGTCGTACGTGGAATGGCTAGACAGACTGGTCGAGACGAGAATCATAAGGGTAAGTCCTTGTAATGTTATATTCGCGTGACATGCACGTGATATGCAACATCCTTTGATATGCACGTGATATGCACGTGAGATAACCCGATGTGCATGTGATATACACGAAGACCGACGTCATCCGCTCGTGCACGTCGTCACATACTGTACATTTTTTATAGTTGCCTTGGAAAAGAAGCCAAGTATCTAATACAGAGAACAGAGTACAGTACTTTGCATTTTCACTAATTGTCCATTTTTCATCCTTTTACAGCCCTGCGACGGAACTGGTGATGACTTTAAGAGTAGAGCCCAGGAATTCCTTTTAAGATGGTCATTCTTGGGAGCGAGGCTAATGCACAACTTGACCCTCAACGCCTCATCATACTTTGGTTAGTGTAATTTGCCTTCATTTTTACCTGGGCGAGTTGTCGATTCTTATAATCCATCGCAAAGCAGTAAGCAGGTTCAGTGTTTTTCCGCTTATCAGATAGAGAGGTCATGGGTCCGAATCCCGTCCGGGACTCAGAGGTTTCTTGTTCCACGCTCGCGACATGCTGGAAATTTTGTATCCTTCGTATTCTCGCCATGCTTGAAATTTACAATCTTTCGTTATTTATCCAGAAAATGATTTACTCTTTTCGCTAGTTTGTCTGGTCCTTTTCAGTCCTTTGTCTAATGATTTCTCTTCAATTTCAGGTTCATTTCACCTCATCAGAATGCTTCTCGATGAATACATGTTGCTTGTCATCGAAACAAAATTCTACAACGAAACCGAAGAGAAGCTACAAGAAATGTTGGATCGACACTTGAAAATGGGTGAGTGGTGATTTGTATTCAGAGCAGCATATAATCTAGTTCGTCGTTAGGGTATTATTATCCGTGGGTAATATTTTGGCTTTTGTATGTACAAAATGCCGAGGTTGGAATATTCCAAGATTCTTACCTTTTTTGTATACCCGGCTCAACTGATATATATATTATGAGTTGAAGACACGAGAGAGTGGTTTGTGCTTTCTATCGCACTAACAGATCCTCCCTAAAAAAAGACGAGAGAGTGGTTTGTGCTTTCTATCGCACTAACAGATCCTCCCTAAAAAAACATGACAGTCCGATATTTTTGTGTCATACACCTCTCTCTATAAACGCAGAAATTGTTTCTAAAAGACCTTTGCAAAAGTTCAAACTGAAGAAAAACCCCCAAAAAATCGATCATTTTCTCTTGTACTGTGGTGATTTAAAATGCTGTTAAAATGCAGTGAAAGGCAAAGAATGATGGTTTCTTCTGTTTTTTCTTTTTGCTAGGCGAGGGAGTCGACAAAGACAACTCTCCTCTTCGCGTTCAGACTGTTGTCACAAAAACCAAGTTTACCGTTCCCGATAGCGTTGTTCTAAACGGTGGAAAACTGCCCCCTAAAGTGGAAATCATAGAGCCTGAATACACCGGCAAACCGTCCAATCGCAACAAACGAACAAAGTCACGTGACCAGTTAAACGGCCTGAAACCGAGACCTAAGAAACTCTCAACTCATCGCCTGAGCGCATGCTCTGTGATAAGTGAGCCGATGTCTCCTGCCATGAACGGGTTCCCGCCGACACCGTTGGAGTCGTCCGCCTTCATCATGCCTTCCCCTAAGGAGAATTTCTTTCCTGGTCACAACGGAATGCCTCAAGCGCCCGTACTCACGCCTCCCGTTTCGCCAGCGGTGTCAACAGGGTTGCCTAGGAACGCATTGGGGAACAGCAACTTCTCTCAAGTGACGTACACAGCTCTGGGTGAGAAGAAGCAGCCATGGGGATACCCCATGAATGGCGATGTAAACCCTTCATCTGAGGTGATTGACAACTTAGTAGCGCAGCACTTCAACAGCTGTGGACTGGGAGGGTTTGTGGTGCCAACTCGGTACCAGGCTCCAGCGACCAGCGAGAGCTGTTTCATGAACAACGTAAGTGTAACTTTGGGAAACTTCGTCCTTTATCAGATACCTTTCTATTTTTTCAAACAGCAGTTAGTGCTAAATCCGGATTCAATTTTTTTTTAATGGACGCTGTCAGCATTTTCGTTAAAAGTAAAGATAATCGCGTGAACGCGAGTGCAATGAAGGATTTACACTGTGGATGATATCAGAAATTTCTCACAAAATTGCACGAGCCTTAGGCGAGGGCAATTTGAAAGCAATCATATATCACGAGTGGTGTTAATCCTTAATTGCTGGAGCCTTCATACGATTACTCATTTATTATATGACTGAGAAAATTCCGAACGCGCGCACGTTAATTGGAAAACTAATTTATAACGATACATTGACCAGCTCTTGGGCTATCACAATGAAACAATTTTCTCAGTCATATAATAAAGTGCGGCGGCACGGAATAGAGGGTGTTGGTCAGAGAACGTGTCGGCCTTATGGGCCTACTGGCGCGCACAGACTGGATAACAAAGTGGTTAGCTGCTGGTGGAATGTCACGTTTCATTTCAGTCTTTCTCGTTATCCTTACTAACTGTGTTTATTGACATTTCAGGGTTACGACCGCAACCCGGAGTACGTCCAAAATACCGCGGCCCATTCTGTTGGCGCTCATGGTCCCCTACCATATCACCCTATGATGACCTCTGCCAACGCTCCATACCCGCACGTCACGCAAAGCTACTACATGCCTGTAACGCAACCTCCGTCACGCACGCCCATTGAGCACGTGACCACCAGTGTGGAAGTCCCGATGATGGCTTGCACTATGGTCTACTCCGAGGCACCAGGAATGTTGGATGAGGGGGTGGGGGTCGGGGATCACGCTGACGAAAACGATGAATACATCAACATGACTGTTCATAAGCTTTTTAATGGCGACTGTGAGTTGGAAAAAATGGACTGCGTTGATGAACCAGGAATTCTTCCTTCCATAAATTCACTTCTTACAGAGGCAGCCATTTAGGTCGCACATGAGAAAGTAGTTTATTACAAATATACAGAGAGATCCAGAAAATATTTTTGCGACTTGTTCAATTTATATCAATCTTTAAAATATGGGACTTTCTGGTAAGCTCGGTAAACTGGCTTTTCTCACATTTATATAGAAGAAATAGCAGTAAATCCATAGAAATCTATTTTTGGGAACAAAAGAGCTACCTCTGTTTATGTTTAATTAAGAAATAGGAAAAAACTTTTTGTGCTTTCTGTGCAGAATGGAACATCTTGCCTCTCATATCGAGAAATAACGGATTTACGTCTCAGAGTGAGAGAAGCCTGGCATTCTACAGTGAATGATGACGTGGCTCCACGGAGATCCTTGTGGTGCTCTGATTGGTTGGTTTCTTGTCTATCGACCAATCAATTTTTCGTATTGAATGTCACGTGTTGCGCGTGAGGAGAGGCATGCATTTACTTCTCATTGACTTTCTTGCAAGACTCTGCACAAACAAGGACAAAACTGTATTCTATTTCTCGTAGGAAATATAACATGATGGGAACACGTTTCAACGTTTTCAGAGAGTTATAGAAACAGGCCTTAATCTGTACAACTGTTAGTAATCAGACGCTCGCAAATAAGATGAAACTGTTCTCCCGATTTACACACACTCGCGAAATTATTCTCCACTCAGTTGTAAGCACCACAGCACTGCTAATCTGGGGCGTTCACATCTGAATATTCCTGCCTCGACATAGTTGTTAAATACGCAGATATGCTCATTGCCATGTGACGATTTTGATTTATATAGTTATTTATAGTTATATAGTCAAGTTAATAGGTATTAATCAATTCTAAAGGAGGACCGAATGAAAATGATTCAATTTAATTAGAAGGATCTACGCATCGTCTTGATACAATACACATTCTGTAAAATAGAAAATACAATGAAACGATATATTTTCATAATGTAGGTTAACGTTGTAAATATTTGAACATTTTATATATGGCTGTTTTGTTGATGAACACTTTTTTTATCTGCGAAGTTTAGGTTAAATGAAGTTCTATTTTGTAGACGGAGAAATCAAGAAATATATTGTTAATAAAATTGAAACTTTTATTGATTGGACACCACGTTTAGCTACCTGTGAACTTAATAACTGAACTGGAAATTACGACAAGAACATCTATTTAGAACTATTCCACCATAACTTGAGTCAGTTTTCTGATTTACATGTTGTTGTTTTTTTAAGACGAGACCCCAAAACTGGAAGTAATATATCAAACACGAGTGTTTCATCGGGATATCCAAACACCGAGAAGAGAGTTGAAAATACGACGCGCAGCGGAGTATTTTTGACGAAATTCGAGGTGTTTGGATAGCCGATGAAACACTGTCTCGAGTGTTTGATATATCTTCTCAATCGAAACAAAAACTAGGGAGTAAACGGAGAAGTAAAATCGTCAAAATCTATGCTAATTAAGATCGGGTATCCAAACCACCGTCACGGTCATGATTTCCTTTGTTTTAACTTGATGAATTATTAATGAGTTTGAGAATTTAATGTGAACTCTGCGTCCCAGAGGCCGCGATCCTTTTGCTTAGAACCCGAAAACCCGCGGGCACTGGGAACGAGAATGCTGGTCCCTGGCTACGGATCTTATTCTGTTTTCTGTAGCATATAAATAACTTCGAGCATAGCTGTACTCCTCGCTTGAAGCTAGAGCTTCGCGTCCAGTATTTTTCAGATTCTCCCTGTCAGTTCGCTGGTAGAGCGGGTCCAGTTCTTTAAATGGTGTATGACCCTATCCACCCGATAAATCACTATCCAGTGGATCAATGTTGATTAAACCCCGGCATAATCAATCGAACGTTCGGAAATCGAATCGAATTGAGTTTGGCAATCGAACCAAATCGAACACCGAACTTTGTGTGACTCGATTTCCGATCCTGAATCGAACCGACCCGAACTCAATCCAATAATTAGATTGTGTTCGATTGGCTTCGGCAGCCAAACTCAATCGCATCCAATGGATTGCGTTCGATTGTGTTCGGCGAGTAAATTCGATTGAAAAAAGAGTATGTTATGTGGTCTCGAAAACAATAAAAAACACGAGTTTATACCGAAATAACTCGAGCCTCGAAAAAACTTGTTATTGATTTTCAACACCAGTTTTACAAAAAATTAAAGAGTTCAGAACGATTTCGTTCGAGTTATTTTTGTGTGAGTTCCATTTGGTTCGATTACCGAACTGAATCGAACTCAATCCATCGATTGAGTTTGATTTAGTTCGATTGAAATACAGGTGAGTTCGATTGACTATGAGGGGTAAAACACACTGCGCTATCCACAGGCTGGTGATTTATCCAGTAGATACGTTGAAGAGCTAAATCTCTTGGTGATCAGTCACGATACCAAACTGCTTAAGACAACTACTAAGCCGTACAGCTGGGATACAAATGCTATAGCCACATGCGAAAAAGCGTGTAAACACCCCTTTACAACGTTCAAGGCGTAAGTTCTGCGACGTCAGTTCCACGATCAGATGTTTTCAATCGCAAACTGTAGTTTTTTTGGTATGCACACAAACCATTAGGCGAGTGTTTTTATTCCAAGAAGATACAAGTGGCAAGTATGATATTCCATGGTATACTACGAGAGAACTGAATATGCAAAAGGAGCCTACACCGGATGATCTGTTCTGTGGAACAAGATTCCCTCGCCTACCTGGTTTAAAAGTGTTTAAAACCTCACTGAATTGGAAAGATTTTTTTAGTGCACTATAAATTAAAGAAAGTTTTATTATATAGGTTTTTACTGTAGTTAATTTTTTTTGGATTTTTTCACACGACTCCTAGGAAGAGCATTTTTATGATAAGATTTCGTGTTTCAATAAAGATTGATGATGTTGATGATGATGATGAAAGTGCTGCATATTATATATTCAATACCGTACCACAAGAAAGTACAATGGCCATAACAATGCAGTGTACAATGGTAAGGTTTGATGTAATACCGTCGAGTATACAACAGCTTTTCTGTATTCTGATTGGTTGTATTTTCTTTGGAGTGGTATAAAAAGGTTTTCACGATACCAAATACATCTCTGAGTACTTGATAACTTAATGTTTAGTTACTAGTCTCGCATTTATATGTACAGACGCCTAACCCGTCTCCAAATCCTCATTGCTGTAGACTTGTACTTCCACTGATTCAAAACCCAGTGGAAGGGATTCTTTGCAATATGATCCATTCTGAAAGGAATAGGTATTTGCTTCCCACTCACAAAGGGAAAAACTACTTATATAGAAGAGGGAAGAAGAGTTATCTCAACTACTTTTATTCCAGTCAAAAGACTGACACTCCTTGGTCAGGGGTTTTGCGTACTACTTAGCAAGGGCATTCCAGTCCCTGAACTGTGTCTTCCAGGCCCTGCCAGGAGCCCTGGCCCTGCTCTATATAGGAATGAAACCCGAATGGCCCTGGAAACTAGATTGTTGTACATGGACCCCCGGGGATACTCCCTTATTTGGGCTATACGGGGACGTGCCGCTGGACAAGGTATGCTTTTTTGGCCTCACTGTCCTAAACAGAGTGAGAACATGTCTCAAACAGGGTATGGTTACTAAGATCTGCATCTCACCTTTGAGTCCCACGCACGAGCGGCGAAGAGATAACAACGAGTCTGTGAGCGAAACGTTCCTGTAAAATAAGAGAGTGTGCACTATGTCTCTTTTCCTAAACAGGGTCTTAATGTTGTCCTACACAGGGCAGTTTGGTTTTATCAACTGGGTTGATAATGTGAATTGGCCACCGTAAAGAGATTCCAAAGCTGGCGTTTCGAGCGTTAGCCCTTCGTCGGAGCGAATCGAGGAATTATGGGTTGTGTGCGGGCTATATACAGAAAGATGGAGCTACGCTCTTGGTTGGTGCATGGTAACGTGAGAAACAACAGAATAAATTTGTTGAATGAAAAAGTGTTCGTTGATACCGAGAGGGTTAAGAGTGCCGATTTGAAAACTAAATTTTTTTTCTTCTAAATTTTTGTTACCTGCTTTCTTGATGTAGGGAAAGGCCCCAGACTGCCATATGTTGCTTAGAATGATTGGGGAGATTAAAGTGTCTCGCGACCGGTTTAGGCGCGTTTTTGACGTCTTTTTCTGCGTCACGGAATCGGTCGCCTAGTCATCTCTCTATTTCGCCGATGTATAACTTTTTGCAAAGAGTGCAAGTTATGCAGTAGATGACATTGGCTGACGTACAGGCGAAATATCTTGTAATACTCCCACCGACGCAGCACCACAGTTTCTTTAGAAACTTACCCCCTTCTACACAGGGTAGGGGTCTTTTAGAGTATTTTTGTCCTAAACAGGGTCAGGGTTTTAAACCCTCGACGGCATCTCTATACCCAGGAATGGGTCAAGTACCCCCAAGCCTAAACATGACTTAACTAGACTCATGACTTAACCAATCGTCAGGTATACTCCAGTATTTCTTCAGATTATCCCTATAGAAGAAAGAGTCTCTCTCTTGGACTCACTCGAAATGTCAATAAGACAGTAAAAAAAGAGAAAGAATAAAAAGAGGGGGAAACCGGGTAACCACACCTTAGCCAATGAGCCCGTTTGTTTGGTTAATTGTTTCAGTGCGTGCGTTTCTTTTTAGTTTGTTTGTTTTTGTTTCTGTTTTCTTCCGTTTGCAAGTTTATGGACCCAGCCGAAGGCGAGGTCTAAAACGATTTCCACTTATAAACAGCAAAACTGTTTTCTTTGCTCAAATGTTTCGCGGGAAACTTTTTTGAATGAAGGTCCTAACGTGAGCCTGCAATTTTGAAAGGTTGCAAGTTGGTCACATGCGCGTGACTCATGCGCACTCGATACCAAATGACACAGTGATGATATGACAAGCTAGAAGAAAGTTGAGCAAGAAAGCGAGAATTTTAGACGCGAAATACGAGTTGCTTGCTTCATTTCTCCTTACTTTTGGGCATTAACCGGCTTTTAGGAATTCCAAGAAGACGCAGGACGACCTGTTCTTCAAACCTGCTGGCAATTTCCGCCAACATCCACTGTTTCCGGTGCTACGTTAAAAAGTGCTCAACCCGGTCTATTTTGTGTCCGCCAAGACAACTCGTCTCCTGTCCCACTATACCTGTTTATTCTTCACCTGTTTTACTTCACGGCGTTTGATAATCACCATGCAAGCTTCAGATGCAGAGGTAGAGATACTTGAAAATTCACTGGTTATTTTTTGTGTTGATCTTGCGTTTGTTGGCGGGAGTTCTAAACAAATGTCTGCTCTCTACTCTGTTTCATTTAATTATATTACGTAGTGCCCGTTATGCATGGAGCAGTTGGAAATCGACGACGTCAATTTCTTTCCTTGTACTTGTGGATACCAGGTAAATACATGTCGAAACTGCTTTCAAGAAGAAACTTCTAGTAACGGCTAATTGCTTCGGTACACAATGACTTGACGCCTATATTGTACAACTATTTTTGTGACTGCACAATTTAAATTGTTCATTGATTTTGCTATTCATAAACGCCATTTATTAATATGAAATCGAATTTTTATGATAGAATAGTTATGCAGTGATGTTTTTGTCTTTCGTTTCACCTACTCTTCTCTAGAATAGTTTCTATTTTAATAGTTGAGTTGGGTGCATGTAAAGCTTAAATGTAAAAACGCCCACTTCATTGTCCAAGATATTCGAATTCGCTTTTTTGTATAAAATTTGTTGATGATGTTATTTAGTTTATAACATTAAACTAACGGAGACGTTGTAATTGATTAGGACAAAGGCTTCACTTAATTAACACTTAGCAACGACCAATAGGAGATCAAATTAGATATTTGATTAGGCAATACTTCAGCACATAACTCTAGAATTCCTTTTTTTGACAAAATAGTTTTATACACCCGTTGTAAGACAAATACGAGAGATCTATGATTAAACACTTGGACAAAACTCAGTCAAGTCTACTGATTGAGGGTTCGATAGCTTATAACCCCTTGTAAGCAGGGCAATGTTTACGAAAAACTTGCAAGTAATTAAATTGCCAGCTGAAAGCAAAAAAGACGATTAATTGAGGCAAGAATGAATGTTGAGGTTTTGTTTACTTTTGTTTATATTATTCTGCCACCTGTTTAGGTATGTGAGATGAACTGCATTTTAGTGCGAGGGGAATGTAGGCAGCATTTGTAGAGATCACATGATCAATGCACCAGTCAATGTCCTCTCCCTCCCCCTCCCTGGTGATTTTCTTTGTGAACAGCTCCCACCCCTAAGTGACACTAGGTGACAATTTATTGTGAAACGAACCAAGGATGAGGAATTTGCAGCAACTTATTTTTGAAGCAATGCTTATGTTGTGGTTTGTTGGAGAGACCTGTCACATTGACTTGTCATGTGCCATTTCAGAAAGAGCAGTATGATTTAGGGGAGCTTTACAGCTATATCTACCCACTTTCCTTGGTGCAAAATCCATGTCTCCACTATTCCATTGCCTAGGTGGCGAGAATATAAATAAACTAGTGCATAATGAATGGTCGTGCATTGAAATATCAGACGACATCATGGAAATAGGTTGAAATATTATGCCAGAAGACAGTGTACTTTACGTTGTTACCTGGATCAAGTTTTAATTATTCTTTGTCGACACCTCAACAACTCTACAGTAACTAAATTGCTGTAGTTTCAGCATAAGTTTACTATGAATGAAGCACTTGGATTGAAAATTTAATTTTAATCAGTGTTTGAGTACACGTAGATTATATAACATTTTCTGGTTTCTGTAAAAATATCAATGTATTTTAACCATGAATATAATAGTTTTAATAATTATCCAACATTTGGTAAAAAAGATTATTTTTTCTCAGATCTGTAGATTTTGCTGGCATCGGATCAGAACAGATGAAAATGGATTGTGTCCTGCATGTAGAAAGGTATTAACGCTCTTATTGGTTTTATAGTAAGAACTAAAACAGGATTTGAGCAGCCAAAAACGTTAATTCCCACCCCACCAGGGTTGTCAAAATAAGCCGGCAACCGGCGCATTTCACCGGCTATTCTGAATACTGCGCCGGCTACTCCGAATGTTAGTAGCTCAGTTCTGAGCATGATATTATAGAAATAAAATGAAAATAAAATTGTTCAGGTAAGTAATTTGTTTGAACACAAATTGGATTGGAGGGATTAAACAAAAACAGTGCGTGGCACGATTTCAAACTGATCCAATAAGATGTGCGCGTCAGCGACCACTTGGTGGAAAGGAAGTCATGACCGGAGGCGGTGGAGCGAAATGGAATGCAGGAAATAGAACATTTAATTTTGTTAAAAAGAAGAAGATCACGGAAGAAACAGAAGATCTGTACCAAAGTGGCGAGCAAGGTAGGTGAGGTGTTGATAAAAACACTCTTCCTTTACATGTTTCGTTGTCGTGTCTTTGTTCACTGCCATCCCTGTCGACAAAGCATGTAACTACATTAGAAAGAAATTAGAGGATGATCCTTCTATTCAGTCCAGAACGAAGCTAGAAATCGATGACATCACTTCTTTACTGAACTTTGTGCTTTCGAACAACTACTTTGTTTATAATGACACCATATATAAACAAATCCACGGCTGTGCCATGGGCAGCCCTGTCAGTCCCGTTGTTGCAAACCTCTGCATGGAAGAGATTGAAAAAACAGCAATCGACTCGACCCCTGTACCACCGAAAGTTTGGAAGCGCTATGTGGACGACAGTTTTTGTGTTATTAAGCGGAATGCAGTTTCCTCCTTCCACGATTCATTGAACTCTGTTGACCAGCACATTTCTTTCACCATCGAACACGAATCTAATGGCAAGCTTCCATTTCTTGACACCCTCATCACACGCGATAATGGAAAGCTCGTGGTCGACATTTATCGTAAACCAACACATACTGACCGATATCTTGATTTCAATTTCCACCACGACAAGAAACATAAAACAAGCACCGCCGAAACACTTCTTCACAGAGCTCTGAATCTTCCTAACACACAAGATGGAAGAAACCGTGAAACTGCCCGTGTTTGTGCTGCCCTACACTCCAATGGCTATCCCTCAAAAATTACTGAGGACATCATAAGAAAGAAAACGAAGCCTCCGCCATCAACACCTACCCCAGAAGAATTGGTCGGTATGTTCTTCAATTGGGTTGAACCTCCATATCGAAACTTCGCAACCCTTCCATACATCAAAGGTATTACAGAGCCTCTGACACGAATTCTAAGAGACCACGACATCCGAGTTACGAGCAAACCGATTAGAACATTACAGCAGCACTTCCCTGTCCCAAAGTTTCGACCCTCTGAAGAAGACCGATGTAATGTCATTTACAAAATTCCTTGCGCTTCTTGTCCGTGGAGTTATATTGGCGAAACCAAAAGATCCTTCAGCACCAGGAAAAAAGAACATATCAGAAATACAAAACACTGTGCTATAAACTCTAATGTTGCCAAACACGCGTGGGCTTTCGATCACACTATTGATTTCACTGGCGCAAAGATAATTGACACCGCCAATAATAGAACAAGAAAAACTTTGGAATCTTGGCACACAGCAAAAACTGCTGAGGCGGACAATAATTCGTGCCCATTGCCGAAACAATATAGCATTCTTTTAAAGAAACATTGATTTTTTTTTTTTTTTTTAATTACGCTTTTTAGCCCCTTATAGCATTCTTTCACCTTTTTTGCACGCATTTTTCTTATTTTAATTTATTCGTATTTTCTCGTTATATTTCATTCACCTACATTCTATCACATTTTTATCCGTCTAAGGCAACAGTACGGTTGCCGAAAGCTTATAATTCTTATATATTTTTTACCAGAGAACGTTTTTATCTATTTTATGTTTCGTATTGTTTACGAAATAGAAAGACGTACAATGCCTTCAATACCCTGACCGTGAGACGGCAAAACAAACTCAGTCGTTCCTGTGTTGAAATACTAATTTATGAATTGTATTAAAAAAGCTTATCAGACATGCTAAATTGATCCCTAATCAAACTTGAAAACAACCATAAAATTTTCTACACCCAGCCTAGGCGCATCATTTTAGATTCCGACAAAACACAGAATATTTTGAACAAAATCTTACAAGTATCTGGTAAAAGGTAAGTTTTCGTTCTTTACAAATGGCACTACAATAAAGTGGATTGTAGTGTTGTGTTTTTTTCCAGAATTAAATGAGACAAGTAGATTTATTTACACAACTATTATTAGTATCACGACCATCGGCGTGGCGGTGTGAAACTGGTTGATACTCTCTACAAAACTGTGGAGTTACATGTACTTATATGCTTTCCCTAACTTTAAAAAAAATATAAATTTCTGAAGCGAGGTAGTAATTGTCTAATTCTATAAACACACACGGCTTGAAAACGGCTTTAGAGTGATAAGTTACAGTAGTCCCGACAAGATGTCTATCAGATAACGCCTGTGTCAAATCCGTTCGCCTAACTGAATGCATAAAATTCCGATCTTAGATTAGAATATGAAAGAAACGTGAAATAGACTTTGTTTCACATTAAATTTAAGATGAAGCCAAGAAATGCATTCAAAAGCCCCCAACATATCGAGAATTTCAAAGCCGATAATTGCCAAATTTACCGCTACGTACTACCACTAGAGATAACATTGATTTTTAATTAGTAAACAGATAAAATTCTATCAGTTCTTTTTTGACACCTTTTCACATTTTGTAATTGCATGGCAAAGAAAATAAAGGTAACAACATGCATATTGACCGTAAGCTGTCCAGTTATACATGACCTAAGTTTTCACTATCTCATAGAGGTACATTCCAGAACTATAAGATCAAAATTAATTAAGAGTGGGAAAACGATCTACAAATTTACAAAATGTTTGCTGAAAATAGCCCCAAATGGTGTCTCAGAGAATCATTTTTCAAAACATTTTCCCAGTGGGAGGGGAGCGACCCCACTCCCATACTCTCCCTGACAGATGCACACTGTGCATCATAACCAGCTGCTCCGTGGCAAATTTTTCAGGGACACCTTAGCCGCCTACTTTTTAGATGGAACCTGCTACTCAAAAACCTACTGACAACCCTGCCCCACCCCCATCTTGCTCCACTAGTCCTAGGAATGGTCTATATCACCACTAACAACTGACATGGGCACCGCTTCCAAGCACAAAACCAAAATTCCTAGAAATAAAATTCGGGAGTTCATACAATAATTTCCTGTCAGGAAATCAGGTTTTTTCTTTGTCCGACACTCATGTCATGTTGATCAACTCACCTTTCACAAGTCAAATCACACTGTTTTGATTACAGAGAAAGAAAAAATACAGAAGAGTAGAAAACAAATGTTGGTTGTATAACTAAGAATGATATTATATCAGTTTTAAATAATTATGTGTGCAGCAGCCAAAGTAGTCAAGCTTTTGAGGTCAGAATGCGATAACACTTGCAGATAAACATTTCTTTCAAGTAGAAGTACACCGTTGGTAGAATGGTTTCCTGAGTTATGCTTTTCAAGTTATTTCGCAAACTTTTTTACAGCCATACAGTGAAGACCCTGCAGTTTACACTCCCCTCTCACAAGATGAGTAAGTGAATTTTATTTATAATCAGACTAGAGGTGGGAATTTTCTGGTGTTATTGTGTATGGCTAGCATATAATTAAAAAAAATAATAATTGCTTCAGTTCAACATACATTTACCATAACAATAATAATAATAATAATAATAATAATTTTTAAAGAGGGAGCCCAACTCGCCAAGGCGGTCTTCAGTGGGGCCCTCATGCATTAATTAACTAATTAAAAAATTTTCGCGAAAAAGTAAAATATGTTACAAAGTTTTACAAAATTTCGAGGTTTAAAAATTAGCTAAGATCTTTTAAAAACGTTTTCAACTTGGATTTAAAAATAGATAAAAAAGTACACTCTTTTAAATCAGTTGGAAGTCTGTTCCAGTCTTTCGCGGCATGAAAACTAAAAGTTTGTTTACCCCAGTTTGTTCTGGGTAGGGGTAAGCGAAAGAGGTTACTAAATTTAGCTGTAGTTACAACAAGTCTAAAAGGATGTAGACAAAAGCATGCCTTAAACATTGTCTTCAAACATTGGAACAAGTTAGGCCAGCAGGCAGACTATTAATTAATTAAAATAATTAACTCATTACATTTAGTTAACCCATTGACTCCCAGAGCTTTTTGCCAAAAACGCCTTATTTTGGACATTTTGGAGATTTTCAGCCTAGATATGAGCCAAGTTAGCTCCAATCTACTCAAAAAGCCATTTGCAACATTTTTTTTCAACATTTTTGCATTTTGCATTTGTAACTTGAAAGCATGCCTTTCTTTCCACTAGCACCATGTTTTACGACATTTTGCTTGGGCATGCGTAGAAATCAAAATTTGGAGGAAGTGACCTACGTCTTTAGGTTTGTCAGGTTTTTTAATTATTTTGGCCTTTCCTTTTTCTCCTTTTCTTATCTTTTTGTGGTAGCAATTGACCTTCCACTACCAGTTCAAAAATTTCTGAGAAAGCATCATCTAGACGGGCAATTTTTACCATGGAGAAGCTAAGTGTAGTCACAGGAAATTTTTTACTGCGTTTTTCACTCAAATTTCTGAGCATTCTTGTGCATATCTCAGGCTCCATTGAGCCGATCACCCTGATCTGGGTATCATTAGAAAGATCTTTTCCTCCTGCAAGACCTGTTTTTAAATGATGCCAACTTTAGTCAAAGGTGATGACATCAGAAGTGGAACAAATTCTCGTCACGGCCAGTTACCAGCAGCACGGGAGTCAATGGGTTAATTAATTATTATGATTAATTAAACAAGTTGATGTACACTGTAATGTTTTGTGTGATATTACCTACATGTACTGCTTTTGCTTACCAAATCTCAACTACTGAAAGCAAGAACTGTTTTGCTTAACCTCACCTATCCTCTTCGCGCTCTGTTGCACATAAGGCCGCAAAAGTACTTGGGGTTTCCGTAATATAAAGTGTTTTACAGGGAAGGGTTATTGGCCCTTTGCCCAACCCCCAACCTGGAGGGCCAGGTGCTGCAGTTCGTCTGACCTTTCACCTGGAACCTGCCCAGCAAGGTTGAACCTACCAGGGACTGCAGTCCCAGCTGATATAGCTTCCAGGGTCACTAAGGTACGCAAACCTCCCCACCACGATAAGGTGCAGCACTTAGGGAGTTTTGCTTAAAGGCTGGCAAATTTCAATAGCAAACACAGGTACATGTAGGTTTTATGGTACATGTATATATGTTTATGTTGTGGTCAATGTCAAACTCCCTGTTCACCAGAATACAGAGAATTTTAAAAGAAAGGAAACAGAAAGATGTCCAAAGAAAACAGAAAGTAACTGAAAACAGAAAACACTTGGCAAATGTGAGGTAGGACACTTCAAACAAATATATTGTGTTGATTGTGTTGATAACCAGCCACATACAAGTTTGTAAATGTTTTAGCAATGTCACTTGATGTTTGATGCACGGATCTTTATAACAGTAAAGTATTTTGAGACATGCGGTGGCCTACTGGTGAGTAGTTACATGTAGTGTAAATGAGTGCAAATAAAGTGGTTCAAGGTCTTGTCCTGGTCATTGTGTTTTGTTCTTGTGCAACTGATTTGCTCTCACGGTGCCTTTCCACCTGTTATATAAATGGGTACTGATGAATTTAATGCTGGGAGGGAGAGCTCTACCAGCATCCCATCCAGGGGGAGTAAAAATACACTTGGTCGCAAGCAAAGTTACCGGTAATTACCAGGATTAATGAGCCACTTGGCTAATCAGTGGACTTAAAATTTTTTACTTAGTGTAATATTTGTCACATGTAAACATTTTCTCCTTATTTTAGAGTTGTACAGAAAAACTTGGTATTTGTAGTGGGATTAACTCAAAGATTAGCAGACCCTGAGGTGAGAGTTATGTGTTCATGTATTACAGCACGTTGTATTTGAATGTTTCCTCCACAGACTTAGCTGTTAAGAACACTTTGTATTAAAGCAGAAACAGTACCACCTAAAGATAATGCTTGATAGCTTTTATCTGAATGCCACACACTATATGTCAGGTTTCATCTGCTTAGCTAAATTTTAGAGGCACTTCAAGTCACAGACTTGGCTGTTAATATCTATTCTCTTGTATACATACATGTATTAACATTGTCTTTACAGACTTAACTGTGAGAACAACTTGTAAAGCAGTGTCACGTGAAATACTGCTCAATAGCTTTCATCCGACCGAATTGTCACACACTATATGCAGAGTTTCATCGCCTAATTTAATCTTTAGAGCCACTTTAGATCACTGTCAGACTCTGTTGTAAATTAATTTCTGTTCTCTTGCAGCTTCTTAAGAGACCAGAGTACTTTAGCAAGTTTGGAAAAATACACAAGATAGTTGTGAACAATAGTACAAACTATGCAGGTCCTCAGGTGAGATAAAATTGTGACCAATATTATACTGAATCATGTTGTCGCCCTTTAAGGAGGCATTATACAGTGTACAATGTACAAACCATACCTGGTTGATGGGGTGGTGTGATGGTTAATGCACTGACTCCAGGTGGAGCTGTTCAGATTTGAGCTTGGCTGGGATCATGGTGTTGTGTTCTTAGGCAAGACATTTTACTCTCACAGTGCCTCTCTCCACCCAGGTATATAAATAGTACTGGACACACCATTAGGACAACCATCCAATCAGAAGAGCAGTAGCTACATGTAGCAACTCTTATTGTTGTTTCCTGTGACAGAATTCAGGCTTGTCCTAACCCAAAACTGGTTCAGTTAACTTTCATTCAAATTGAAAGCTGTCTGAGTTTGCTAACTATCTTTAGTTGTTTACCATCACATTTATGTGCATACATGCAAGCAACATATTTTTATTCATATTTCAATAACCTGCTTTTGTGATTTTCTTTAAGGGTCCAAGTGCAAGTGCGTACATCACATATGTTAGAGAAGAGGTAAATAATGTTTTGGTTGACCATGTTGAATTTTGAGATTGTTAATTGGACAGTTTCTTGTTGGGGTTGCAAAGTTATGCTACAGAAAATGAGATTAGCTCAGGAGGTGTTGGCCACTTTGGCTTGAGTGACTAGACCTGCCTAACTGAGAGATCTAAAACCTGTTTTCTTTTTCTTTTCTTTTTCTTTTTTTTCTTTTTCCACGCACAGGATGCGATTAAAGCGATAATAGCTGTTTGTAATACTCATCTTGATGGCAGAACACTAAAGTAAGAAGTTATTTGTTTGTTAAAGGTCTTTTAAATTAGTTATATATTTTATGTCATAATACTTAAACATTGTTCTCACATCTGTGCACTGCAGAATAATTTTCACTTTGTTTCTGCAAATGACCCAATGGATTTTCATAAACAAAATTTACATTGTTAATTACATAATTATGTGTAAACAGTACAATATAATAAAAATTAAAACAATATTTTATGTAGTGAATGCTATAGAGAGCTTCTTAAACTGGTCCTTACAAAACAGTTAAGTGTACGTTATAGTTTTACTCTATTTCTTATAGAATCTTGGAGGCATTTTAACTTTGAATTTTTTTCACCCTACAGGGCATCTTTAGGAACAACAAAATATTGTAGCTACTTTCTCAGAAATGTACCTTGTCCAAAAACGGTGAGCAAATTTGATTTTTGAACACTAGGTTTTTGTACAGTGCCTGTGGTTTTCTAAGTTAGGTAAATGCAGGTAAAATTACTATTTGACTAAACTCTGTTTACAGTTGCAAAGCAACAGTTGCCTATAAGCAGACTCTTTGCTTGGAAATTAGTTCAGAGGGAGGCAATTGGCCTCTCTTTCTTCTTGTTTGATTCCATTTGCCTTATCCTTCGCCTGAGTGAAGAGCCTGCTGAAAGGCTTAATCAACAGCTGAAATATAATTTGTGGTGTCAAGGGTATATTTTTTGTTCTGATGCCATTTGTTCTCTGGATCTGCAGGATTGTATGTATCTTCATGAGCTAGGCGATGGTGCAGGAAGCTTTACAAAAGATGACATGCAAGCTGGGTTGGTATTCCTTTCTTTCTCTTGTTTACTTCGTTTGTTTTCTTTTTGGTTGTAAACAAGCTTGATTAACAGAGCTCAAACACAACAACTTAATTTGACTTGCTTACTGCAACTG
The DNA here is from genome assembly GCA_964020085.1 of Micromussa lordhowensis. Lineage (NCBI taxonomy): Eukaryota > Metazoa > Cnidaria > Anthozoa > Scleractinia > Lobophylliidae > Micromussa > Micromussa lordhowensis. The sequence goes on along the minus strand of OZ026602.1, from coordinate 18,616,740 downwards.
ACCAATCCAAGATGGCGACTGGTACATTTACCCACAGTTCTTAGCGCATGAAAACTTTAGCAACATTCATAAAAAGGTACAGAAGGGTTATAAAATCTTCAAACCTACGATACACAATGTCCTTGGTACAGGGACAAATATTGTAAAAATTTGGCTTTCCTTGTGTTTTATACGCTGTGTTAGGTTCGCAAGGTATTGTGGTAAAATGTACAGCCGCCATCTTTTTTCCTACGGTGGATTACTGTTGACAAACTTTACTTGAGACTTAGAGCCATTAACATTACTGTTTAATAAGTTTTATTGGACTAGACTTACAGTGCCATCGATTGCCAAACACTTCTGATTTAGCCCAGAAAAAGACTTCAACTCGGGTTCTTGAAAATAATGTTAATCACCAATAACAGTTCTTTCCTTTACTCCCCTCTCTGATGATCAAACTGTACAGACTATAACTTGATTTTCATTCACACAGTTCTCACTTGCTCATGCAGTCACTGACTCACACAATCACCTCCTTCAGTGTTTGCTTGAAGTGAATAATTTTTTACCTTTCTTTTCAGAAAACATCAAGAATATGAACAGCAGTTAATTGCTTTTTACTCGAAGAAAATGTGAGTTTTTCTGTTGATCAATTTAATCTGAAGTTAGCAGATTTGAATTTAATTCTAATTTGGTAAATTGCTAGTCTCCTTGAGTTTCCAGGATAAGAATGGTGCTGATAATATGATCGCCAACTCCATCTTAGAGTTTTTCATTCTTTTTTTCTTTGTACAGGGGCCTTAATAGTGATAAGGTAGGTTTAACATGCGTTTTGCTCCATTGTTATGCTGCTTCATTGTTACAGGTGTATGCTGCATTTTCATGTAATATCGTAGTAGCCCTGTTGTACAACATAGTGATACATGTACACAGGTGTAAATTAAAGGGGCTAGGTCACGTAATTTTAGGCAATTTCAGCATTGATCAAATGGTCATAGAATTAAATGAAATAACAAAATAACGGCTCAAAACTACAGAAGAACTCAAACAAAGCACAGGAAAGCTAAGAAGGGACAAGGATGGACAAAACTGGGAAGGATCAAAATGGATTGCATTTGGGCTGGAAAATCATTCTCAGTTATATTGCCATGATTTTGCAAATAAAAGACTCTTGCTCTGCCAATTTGACGTTATTATTAAACAAAATTACCTAAAACAGCTTGACCCTAGGCCCTTTAACATTACCTGTATTAACTGGGTGCTGTGTGCTCCACAAAAGTTCTTTTGGAGTATAAAAAATTATGTAGAAAATTTACAGTACACCAAGGGTTATTATTATATCTCTCAGTTACTACGCACGCTGTGATTGGCCAATTTAGCGAGCCGCACTCTTATTGTATCTGTTTTTGGTGCCAAAATGTTTCCTGTTTTACTGCCAAAAGTTCTTAAAAAAGTTTCAGTGGCAGCAAATGGTAAAATCCAAGACTCCCAGAAATTTCACAGTAACACGTAAGTTTACATGTATCTCGCCACAAAAGTACTTAACCTATCAGTAAGCCTTGATGAATAACATGTAGCAGGTAGTTAGGCATTGGTTTTCATTGTCTACTGTTTTTTGTTTGTCTGAAGGATTCAAATAGTCATTGGCCAGATGATGGCAGTAGTGAAAGTACCACACCACCTGGTTTACCTTCTGGAGCAGCTTGGTATGTATAAAAACTGTTACAAATGGAAAACGTTTTTGTACTGTTCATCATCTTGGGTCAGAAAATCAATAATTATCATCAATGGTAAGAATTAAGGTAAGGCTAGGTAAAGGTTAAGTCTGGATACAAGCCACAAAGTGGCCCATGCAGGACCTTATCCCAGTTTTTGTAGTGTGAAGCGGGAGAGTACAGAGTACAGAGATTTAATGTATATCTTGATTGTTTGTTGAAGGGCTGGCAAAAGTGAGGATGATGAGGATAATACACAACACCATGTTATAGAGAGTGAGGACTGGGAAGATAGTTGGCTTCCTCCTGCTGCTAAGCTCGACAACACCACCTCTGATACTGTGACGCAAGAAGAACCAACAAAACCCCCACAGACCTCACTCAGCAACTCCGGTGAGACTTTCATGCCTTGGTTTATTCATTCACCTTCTGTTCAGGTCTATAATTTAGTACCACAGGGGTATAATACTATAGCCCGACACTCTAAAACAGTTCTGTCTGATAATCAAAAGCTTGTAGATTTTCTGCTAGGCTAGTGAATTCTACAGGTTCATTCATTTTGCCATTATGATAGTATTCACAGTGTTTCAATATGCTTCAATGTTGACATGTCCTGTTTATTCATGTCTGCAGGTTGGGAAAACACAGAAAACACTCCACGTGCATTAGAGTAAGTAGTCATTTACCGGTATATTATTATCATTTCATTTGGTATATACATGTACATGTACTTGCTATGTGATTTGTAAAGAACTTCTAATACAAAAATGGTGCTTTTTAACTTTCCCCTACTGAAAAAAAAAATCTAGTTTAATGTAGCTTCCTGATTTAAGATGCAGCTGTATCGTGTTCTTCATTGAAGAGAGTTACTAACAAGTTGATTATCACTTCAGTACTTCTAGTTTGTTTGCTGCTGATCTCTGTAGTGGTTTGGGGTTGGCTAATCTACATCTGAAAGTTTATGGAGAGGATGATTTAGGTATGTGTGATGTACATTCAGCACACTTGAAGCAACTTTGATGTGACCTGTCTCTAAATCAAGTCACCTCCTGTATGCAGTTTTTTTCAGAAGTGCCAAGCAAGATTGTTCTCATTAGTCAATATAGCAAATTGACGTCAGTTTTTCATGTGTCTGTCTTGTTATTGATTATGAATTTCATCATAATATTGTCAAAGTTGCTGTGGATCCACGAGGCAATCAAATTGTCTGCTCTCGCTTGTTAATGCATCGTATAAATTATAATGTATGTATCTGTCAGAAAATTAGTAAATAAGCATGCAAGAATCTGCAGTTGTTGTAAAACATTATTTCAACGTAAAATATTAATCAGTAACAAAGCTATTTAGAAACAAATTAACAAATTTCCAAGTATTGAACACCCAGGCTTCTCTACACCCACAGAATTTGGTACATGTACCAATGAGCTTTGTTTGCACCAATTCATCAATTTCTCTACATCCCATGGTTAACACATGCATACAAGGTCATTCACTATTGCCTTCTATGTCTGTGATTTTGACTCATGTTACTTGAGCTTTGTACGAATTCTCACTTGGTTTGGTCTTTGTGCCTCTCTGCTATCTATTCCTAGGTCTGCTAAGGGACAATTACTAACTTTTATCCTGGTATTTTCTCTTTTTATTATTAATTAGGGTTTGACCCATGGAATGAATGTAGTAAAGGCTTAGCAGATCTTCTGCAAGAGGAAGAGAAAACCACAGAACCCGATTCAACACAACACATTTCTACAGCTTCACATACACACAGTTTTCTGTCAGCATTTCCTGCAGACGTAAGACCTTGCTAAGCATGTTAAATGAATATTGTACCTTAAATAAGTCAATCTCTGTTGTCGAAGTAGCTGTTAGCCAGCAAATTGTCCTTAAAAAGAGAAATCATTCACTTTTTGCGGCATGGAACGAACATTTTACTTGTGACAATCACAGACAGGTCATTGGATGCTTTGCACTTTTGCCAACATATGGTCTTTCTGTCCAACTCCTGCTCTCCACCCTCGACACAATGTTGATGTTGATTCATCCAAAGCAGACCCACTATTCCAACATTTCTTTGGGGGGAAGGGGGTCAATATAATGCATCACCAGTTGGCATTTTGTCAAGTGTCCCAAGGAATTTGGCCAGGATTGTACAGTATGTGGAAATGCAGCATTTAGTAGGCATGACTTACAAATGGTTTGGTGATAATGCTTGAGTTAAGTAACTTGTAACAAGCTTGGAATTGTCCTTGATCCTGTCGATGACTGTGCATCGTATTGTGATCTTCTCTAAGGGCGATGATATCAGAAACTGGCAAGATGGACTCAGAGCACTTCTACCAAACATTAACATAAGTTTCTCAGGTACAGTAGTCAGGAATGAAGAAATGCTATATATTATTAATAGTATTGCAGTTATAGCAAGGAACCTTGAAATGCAGGCAGCTTTTATGGGTTTGTCCCCTAATGCTACCCTGCATCTGACCATGCAGGAGTGAAAATGGCAAGGGTTTTCAATAATTTATGCCATGAGATTAAATTCCCGACTGATAATGATAAGAATTCTTGCATAAACTGCAAAATTATCTTTCTGTTTAGTTACACAAATGTCTCTTTGGAGCTGGCTAGCACTTGTTCCAATCTGTTCCAAGGTCATAAAATAGTAAAATAAATCATTTACCATAGTAAAAGGATAGAAACTTGATTTTTATGGTAATACTGTTTTCCAGATTCTCTTCTATCTCAACCACAAAATTCCTGGCCTCCCTCGGCATCCCTTGTAACAGAACCAACTTCCTCTAACTGGTCATTTTCATCACAACAGCCACAAAGCTCATTCCAAGGTGTGTATTCACCAAACAGCAATTTCTTTGGTTTCTATAATTTCAGCTGATGGCATTAATTTTTGCCTTGTACATCTTTCACACAAACATTGGAATTACAAATAATCCTTAATTCCTACTTGCACATTGAAATGTGTTAAGCAAGAGTAAAACCATCAATCAGTTGCTCATTTGGCAAGCGCAATTTTTATCTCTTATTAATTCCATGTTAGTAAAGAAATCTGTAAATGCAAAGCGTCCATTATATTTTACGCAGAAGTATGTTTCTTCATGTTCTGAGCTGTCTAACAAATTTGGCACTCCTAGGTGTTCAATGGGATTTATTAAGAGCAGGTGTACATGTACATGTAGGTCAATATACCAAACATGAACCATGTTCCTTTGTAACAAGATTGAAACGAAATTCAAAACAGTCTACACATACATGTATGATGATACAGAGAATTAACTCTGAAGTGTAAATTTAAGTGCTATATATAAACGTTAAACATTCATATGTACACATACATGTAGCTGCCCACTACACTAGAACCTCGATTTAACGAACCTCTGTATAACAAAATCCTTGGTATAACGAACAATATTCTTCGCCCCAGAAATGAACCTCAGCATACTGAAACCTCGATTGAGCGAACAAATTTTGCCAGTCCTCTGGCCTTTGTTAAATTGAGGTTCTACTGTAGCAGGTTGGAAGATACAATTTTGATGTGAGTCCTGTTTTCAACTTCTTTCCGCACAGTTCGTCCTCCTCCAGGATTTGAACGCAAATCACTGTCAGGTCAGGTGCCCATGATTGATGATCCCAGTATTTTGTGGTCGAAAACAGTTGACGCAGGTCAGTATCTATTGCTGTAGGTTACCAGAACCCCAGTGTTAAGGTACAGTTTGTTGTTTGATAATATGCTCGGCCAGCCAGCCAATCTTGATGTTTAGTGCTCTAGCTGCGTCTGGGTGTGAGCCCTGGCTTGAGGGGCTAGGAGCGTTGTGGTGTGTTCTTGGGCAAGGCACTTTACTCTTGCAGCACCCCTCCCCACCCTGGTGTATCAATGGCTAACAGGGAATTTGATGCTGGTTGGGGGGACCCGGAATGGACTACCATCTCACAGAGAGGGGAGGAGAAATACTCGTAGTTGCTCAATGCTACATATGGCAGCTGCAATAAGTCCCGGATTGTAGATTGATGAGATCCGCCAACCAATCCATCCTTTGTTCTTCATGTGGTACAAAATAATGTCAAACAATTTATAGTTGAAGTGTAGTTTTTGGTGTTACTTATTGCTGACAAATCTGTAATCCAGTCCCTATGTACTACTAGAAATTTGAAGAAACATAGTATTATTTAATTGCTTTTCATACTTGCTGTGGTAACGAAGGGACAACTGTAATGTGGCTGACAATTAGAATCCATCACTTAACCAATTCATGACTTTTCTCTTTTCTTCTTTATCAGGCAACCCTCAACTGAACAAACCCATCACAAGACCTGTTTCTAATGGATTCCCAGGAATGCATCCCTTAACAAGACCAACAGGTCTGGGGAGTTCTGCGGTATGAGTCCTACTAACATTGTTTGCAGTAAACACGCTAGGCTCGATTTCCAGCCGCTGTTCGGGAAACGAGCCCGCGCTCCTCCCCCGAACTCACGGCTGGACTCGTCTGGTTGCCTTTGTTGGTTTCAACCAATCGGAGCAGTGCCCGCAGAATGTCGTCGGGCATAATTTTCACGCATAATTATAATTATCAGACTATAATTTCAAAATGGTGGCGGAAGGCGGGTTAACGAGTGAAATCATTGATCGTATTTTAGAAACGTTTAAGATTGATTCCTTAAAGGAATTACAGCGCAGAAGCCTAGAAGCTTTAATTAAGGTCCAATATGTCTTCATAATTTAGCCGATTGCCTGAACTAAGCCGAACAATGGCATATAGAACACGCAACACAGTCAACAGACTCACGTGTAAACAGCGACATTTGAATCATGTAACGAACAACAGGAGGAATAAACTTCTTAAACATCGAGCGCGAGAAAAATAAGCTCGATCAGATATATGCAAGAAACATAAGAACGACTCTAGACAAACGTATACCTTTCTCGAAGTAAAGCTACGGCGTCACCGAAGAATAACGTAATAGGACAAATATGATATCCGTGATAAGAATCTACATACTGTTCTTGCATGCTATATTAATCAAACAGCCGGGCCCGCATCACACTATAGTGGAATCCCGATTTCTCGAACCCTCATTTTTTCGAACTTCCCGATAACTCGAACCAAAAGTCGTTCCCTCTCCTCAGTCGAACACTGTAATTTTACCCCCGATTTCTCGAACCAATTTGCGTTTCCCCTGAAGGTTCGAGAAATCGGGATTCCACTGTATATGCTGCAAGTAAGCAACATGTTCACGGTAAATTTCATATTTTGTCCCTCGAAAGCAAATTCTCGGAGACATATCTTGCATTGGAAATGAGCCTAAGCAATGCATAAACACATGGCAAATTACGGAGGTGTCAAACTCTGCAAAGCGACTTGCCGAAAACAGCGGAAACTATGCAGACCAATGACCTCTAAATTTGCTATAGCACAGTCTAACGGCTCAGCTCTACTAAATATTCCTCTTTATAACACAACATGAAGTGCCCTTAATAAACACGAGTGAAGCAACATAAAGGTTGAGAGACCGAACACAGAACGGCAAATGTACAAATATCACGAACCGTAGGAGTCGTGTAGGCTAGTTAACCTCACTTCTCATGTTGCTTTTTCGCGCGAAAATCTGACACCCGAGACACCCGAGAACGCATAAATTAATTTTTTTCGATGACGTCACGGACATGGATGGCCGCTCACGCGTCCAGCCGTCTCTTTTCGGGGAGGAATGTAGACCGGACACGAGAGAGCGGTGGAAATCGAGCCTATAAACACGCTTGGTTTAATCCCCTAGGATAGAAAATAAAACATCACTAAAATTGAAAGCACAAGTAGAGTTTCATCACTTGTAATTTGCAGTATTCAGTGGGAGGTGCGGTGGCCTCATGGTTAGTGTGCACGTCTCTGGATCAAGCGTTCCGGGTTCGAGCCCTGGCCAGGGAGAACTCATTGTGTTCTTGGGCAAGACACTTCCCACAGTGCTTCTCTCCTCCCAGGTGTATAAAAGGGCATTGGTAATCTTAATGCTGGGGGTAACCCTGCAATGGACTAGCATCACATCCAAGGGGAGTAGAAATTCTCTTACTCTCTTAATGCTACAGAAGCAGGGATACGTTTTGGCCTGATTGGCCACATGGCTTGTGGCAGACTTTACCTTATCTTTTCCTACGGTGTACATGTTTTTTGGCCACTTGACCTTTCAAATGCATAGCTCTTGACAGAAATAAGAACTACATGTACATCAAGTTTCTTTATTATCCAATGGCTGTCTATCAATAAAAGGACAGATGAATTTAGAGCGTCTTCCAGTTTTTCCAATCTTACAGTGGCTGATATAAGATCAAAATAATTTGTGCAGGCGTTTGGCTCCGTGTCAGCCAGGTTTCAGTATTGTGTGTTTTGTTCTAGGCAGTCTCGTCAGGAGAGAAGCTAAGAGTACAATTTAACACAGAATCCTCACAGGGAGTTAACTCCAGTGGTTTGTCCAATTTGAGTGAGAACAGAACTGATGAAATTCCACAAGGCTTAGAGCCTTCTACAGATAATATAACAAATACAATGGCAGAGGCAACTCACAGAATAAATAACACATCATTGGGGTTGCCAAATCTCATTGAACAGCGCAAGACTAGAGTCAGTGAATTGTCTATCATTGACGTAAATGATCCTCTTCCTTCTAAATGTGCTCACTCAGTGTTAGACTATAACCCTGAAGGGAAAAACTCTGAAGACAAATTACAGGAGACTAAACAACAATACAGATATGGACAGAACCATGAAGCAGTTGGCCGGCCGCAGCAACAAGGCAGAAATTCAGGCACCAAGGGCAGACATAATGAAGTAGCAGGCTCGACAAGAAAACAAACTCAAGGTGGTCTTGACAGAGACAATTCTCATGAGAAGGCTGGTCCTTCACAATTTTATAGTAAGAGAAGGAGAGAAAATGCAAGTGGTTCTGTGGGACACAGACATTTTGTTGGAAAGCCACAACAAGACACCTCACTAAATTAAAACTGAAGTGATCTACTTTGGTCAGAGGAATCTTCTAAGGAAGGCACAAAAAGATATGGGCTGTCCTGAAACTAATAACAGTAATCATTTGTCATTAAGATTATGTTGCAAAGTCATGCAGAAATTTTAGGGATGAAATGAAAAGACTGGCCACTTCAATGGCTTTGTCATGGTGTACTTCCTTTGCCTCTGTCATGATGAAATATGACAAAGAAAAAATCTAAAATACTCCATTGCTTGTTTTGGAAGATTTTTCTTAGATGACTTAACTGGCTACGTCAGTCATCTAATAGTGCGTTAAGGCTGCTCCCCTGACTATTCAGCTGCAGCGTGATGCCAGAGTGAACTAGACATTCTCAATACAGATGAGAAACCAGAAACCCGACCTGTGTGTGCCCAGCATAAGAAAGACAAACTGAAAATTTTTTGAATGTTCATAGATTTGGTGACACATCTTTGCTTGTGAGCAGGCTTGCATTTGAGGCCTTGCTTGTGATAGCACAAATTTTGGTGAGTGCAATAACAGCTCCCCAAGAGAAACTGTTAGTCAACTGTCGGCTTTCTGTCAGCCGACATTGTCTGTAAACTTGATGGCCTTCTGTCAGCCAACAGTTGACTGTCGCAGTGCTTTCAATAGGACCCAGCACCCACTGGAGCTCCAGTGGGTATTCTGTTGAAAGTGGACAGGTATATCTAACTTTTAAAAATTCTCCAGAGAAAAATTCTCCAGGGCTTCTCATATTACTCCAGCGGGTGCTGTTCTGAGGTAGCCACCTACTACTAATCTTATTGAAAGCACTGCTGTCGGTTGGTCACAGTTTTTTGGGGGAAGCTGTTCTTCACTTTTACCCAAATTTTTTGCACTTTCCTTGCTTACCTGCAAGAGCCCAAATGTTAGCTTTCTGTTAGTATACTGCTGTGTGGTGACCACAGTTACACAAGCTGTTTCAAATATTCCCAATTTGAAATGCTGTCCACTTAATCAATGTTTCAATGTTGTCTACATCTCTCCTCATTTCTGACACCACTTGTGTTCGACTGCTGTCTAAGAATTAAATAAGTCAAAAGTATTACAGATATAATGTATGTGCTACTAGCTGTAAAGAAGTGTAGTGCTGGTGGTCATAATTTCACATGTCATCGCATAGATATTGAATTTTTTTCTAAGACATCCCTTACCAAGTCTCTGCTCTTGTTATTTATCATGAAAGTCTTGTGCATTTGTAACAGGATGTAACTGTATAATGGGAAGGTGCTTTTGTAGAAGAGCTTGGCACGTTGCATGTCCGAGTGTTGTGTTATAGGTGCCCATAAAACATAGTGGACATTGTAAAATGATTGTATTCCAAAAGGCTCTTGATAAAAACAAATTGCCTTGTACTCTGCATTATAGACCATCAGTTATTCCAGTCATAACAGTTGTGAAATATATCAGTACAATAATGGCTACAAACTCCTATTTAAGATACTTTTAGTTTCATGGATTCTCTTGTTATAAGATAAACTAGCTTTCACTCTGAACAGTTCTTTTCGAAATTGCCGTTTTCCTAGAGTACATTTGATGGCCAATTTGGCTGCGAACACTGGACAAGCAGAAAATAATTGTTTTTTAGTCTCCTGTAAAAAAGTAAACTACAAATTAAAGAAAAATAATAAACACAATGAACTGTAGGTGCAGTCTGATTTTCATCAGGCTGTGTTAGTAGCTAAAGGGGATTTCTTTCTTATTGTGGCTTCTTAAGACTGGGGGGGGGGGTCCCATATAGTAAGGATGGGGGTGTTCGTCAGAACCCCTTAGAAGTTCAATGATCCTGTTCTGTGGGCATGGCTTGAAAGTTTTTTCACTCCTAAGAGGTACTAATTCTGGAACAACATGTGATCTCCTGTGAAATGTTTTGGGCTCAATACCCTATAAAGTACCACAAAAGCTTGTGTGAGCCTTTTTGAGGCTGAACTGCCTAAGAGGTACCGGGGTTCTCAAGTCCGGTTGGGGAGGGTTTGTTTTAGTCCAAACAAGCATTATATTTGTGCTTCTGGCTGGACCACTTTTGTTCATATTGTACTCTGGCTGTATTCAGTGTGGGCTGTGGGCACACTTTCCAAAAATATCGAGTCAAATGCAAACAGATTAAGCCTAGGCATAAAAAGAAACTTAAGCTGGATGGTTGACTGACTGACTTAGTGACTAGACTTATAATTTGGTTTTATCAACCGAGTTGATAATGTGAATTGGCCACCTTAAAGAGATTTGAAATCTAACGTTTCGAGCATTAGCCCTTCTGAGCAAAAGATTGATTCATTGGCCAATTGAACAATCAATTGGTCAGTAATCTACTAGTTCTGGCTCTATCTCTGTCACGCAACAAGTGTTGCATGATCGGTACCATTGCAGTACATGTATGTGACAGAGAGAGGATTAGAAATGAACTGTTGGTCAGTTGGTTGGCAACCATTGTCCCCAAGCCGCTCATGTTGCTGTCCAAGAGAAACAAGGGCTCTGGAGAAAAACATGGCTGGCTACGTACAGGAAGGGGTTTCTCTTAACCACAAGAAAAGTGAGCTGCTGCTAGTAATTGCCATCACTTCATCTGACCGAGAGCAACAGAAGTTTCTCTATTGCTAATAAGGGGGGGACTGCATGTCTTCACCGCTGGCCAAGGGGAACAGAGCCAATCAAACTCTCCCTCCTCCACCCTCAGTCTGAGGCTGGCCATGGGAAAAACTGTTAACTTTAGCATATTTATAGGTCTCATAGATGATCACAAAAGAGCACAAACAAGAAAGGTAAATACAAAATATTGCACTGATTTATTTTGACAACTCTTCACTGGACATTCTTCCCCAACAGACCAGATATCTGTTCCAGAAGATTTTCTCTTTTTTATACAAAAATATTTAATTTCCTACACAGCCTTCAAAATGAAAACAAATTTAACTACTAAGTTTCACAAAACATTTAAGAGATAGTTACAGTAATCAAGTGTTCATAAACAAACCACAAAACCTAAGGTTTACAACTCTTGACACTGGCATCAGTATAAACCGGGTAGTTCAGAAGGGGGTGTTTAATTGTCAAGATTGCAGCAAGGTCACATTGAAAGTTTCCTCTGCTTACCCATCAAAGTGTGAATGACAGAAAATGCAGATAAAGACAGACTGACATTACACTGAACTACACTGAACTACACTGAACTAACTAAAGATATTCCTGAAAAATATCACTATGAATGTCCAAAAAGTAAAAAACAAATACCATTATCAGAACGCGATTTGAAAGCTGTGGAAATGAGTGCCAAAAAAACGTGTGGGAAGAATAGAAATTGTGGGTCTCATAACAAAAACTGCATAGTGCCTGGTATGCAGTTTTCAGTGGTAAACAAAACTGCCTTCATTAGTTGAAGAGTTTGTAATATAAAACATCACCTATAGGTGATAACATTTAAGAGGGGGCAATTGAAACCTGGTATAACTGACATGGACTACAAATCAGCAATGAAAAGATAGCTTCAAGCTAACGTCTAAGATAACAATACATGAAGTAAACTGCTGTCATCCGTAAACTGTGCTACACAAAAATCTCTGCATCTCATTCTTGTCTTAAGAAGCTGCAATCCAAGAGTCTGTAGCCCTGACAATTAAAAATAAGTACACTGTGCACGTTTAAATATCCCCTTTGAGCTGAAGTGCTTTTCTTGGCGCTGACCGAACGAATTGCAGTCTCTGTGGACAAGAAACATATAGAAGTGCAGAAACTTCCCTCATAATTTTTATAAGAAATTTAGTTAGGTATACTATAAATTACTGGATAAATAATTATGGCAAATCATCTTCTGAAACAAGGATACAAGAACTAACTTTCCATTTACAGTCATTGACAAAATCATACAGATCAAATAATTATTACAACAAATAATACATGTACAAATAAAATTGTTGTTTGACTGGGACTTTTCACTTGCAGTCCCCTTTATTTATTTATTTTTTTTCTACTTGGATTCCGTAATTAATGAGTGAAAATTTAGATGAGGGGAGAGGGGCTCATTGCAACAGAAATACAATGCCCGATGATGCCTAGCAAAACTCGGCATAATCCAGTACATGCCTCATAATCCTGTAATGTATGGACTGCTCAAGGTGTGAGCAAAGTTAACTTCACTTCACTAGAGATTTAATTTTATTTCCATTGGCAATGTTATAAAACAACTGATTCATGTTTTCCGCAGTGTACCATTGAATTATAATGCACTTGGGAAGTTTGGAGAGCACGTCCCAGAAAGCTAGAGCTGCTTTGAGCCGTGCCTCAAGCAACAACTCTTAAGCTTTCTTCATACATGTACTCTCCAAACTTTCTGCATGCATCATAACTTGATGATGCACGTTAAAGGATGAATCAAATTCAAATTAATTTAAGAACAAAAATTAAATGAAGTAAGACCAGTTACAGACGTTTTACAGGGTTTATGGTGGTATGAAGAAGAAGAAATTAGTAGAACTAAGACAGTACTGTTGTTACTATTTCCACACTATGGTTAGTCAGGGCTGCTGTGCAGGAATAACACAAGCATAAGAACAAGCAACATAAGTAGATGCAGTGATGTGTCAATTACTACTGCCTTTTGTTTGGATTTTGTCCCACAAAAAAGGCACCACTGATCTCAAAGTGTTACTGTGTCAGCATATATGTTGATTGTGCTTATGTTTGCTTTGCATGTATAAACTAGGACTTAGCAACAGTGTTGTGTCTAGCATCACTTAGTAATCAAAACATTGAGAAATTGCCATCACTACACAATGGATTTATAGAAATTCTACTGACTGTGAACACCTGGGGACTGCAACTGCTCAAGAAATTTGATGCTTGACATACTTGTAACATCTCCATGACCTTATGAGAATTAAGGGTGTATCAATAAAATGTGCATCCTGGCCCATCGTAATCCACAAGTCCTACCTACATGTACACAGAAGAATCCCGCCATCTCTGAGAACAGCATACTCAGTTGTAATTGTTGGAAACAGTAGTGTTCAGTTGCATTCATATATTCATCCATTCCTGCTTTTTCAAAACTTCACTGAAGGCTTAAAGCTACAACAGGTTGACTCTAACACTCACCCACTTATAAAAAGAAAATTTTAAAATCATGTCAAGCTTTGTTCACTTCACTATGAACATGTCAGCATCAAATTTCTTCTTACTGGTTTGAATCCACCTAAGTTGCATAACTAACCAAGGCAAATAATAAAGCTTCTCTGAATGTATTTTAGTTGCTATAAAAATTCAGTATTTTTACATCAATGGTTAGAACTATGTTGCTTCCAACATACACAGAAAGAAAAGAAAGATGCCCAATTTTGCAAAAGCACTGCCACATGAACCCTCAATCTCCCTTGGGAAGACCATGTTTGCATACTTAGTCTGTTTCTTCTTTTTTTTTTTGCTTTAAAGTGGTACTATGATCAAATTTTTACCCCTTGTTTTTTTGAGTGTATCACAAAGAATTCCATGAAAGAATGAAAACGCCGTTTACCGTTTGCAAATATCTGCATTAGTTCCGGAGATATTTAAGTTTGAAAAATGGGTAAAATATGCAAATGAGATGGCTGATGACGTCATACACTCAATCCAATATTTTATTGAGTATATAAATAGAGTTATCTTAGCCAATTTGCAGCGCAAAACCTTCAAACTTGGCAGGCTAATAGACCTACAGGAAACACACCTATGACTACAAAAATTCTGTTCCCATGGCAACCCACTCTTTTCCAGGCCACACCCACTTTATTTTAATATTTTGGTGATTTTCAGCTTGAAAATGTTAGACAACGCCACAAAGTCGAGCTAACATATTTATAAGCTTGCCGGATCATGCATATGAAGTGCTGTTAGCAATTATCAAAATGGAATGCCAAAGTTGGCCAGAAAAGCTTTTAATATGGGGGAGGTCTGGAACCCAGTATGTTGCCATGGTAACAGAACTGTTAAGCCCATATTGTGGAGCACATTTAGAAGAATCTTACTGCAAAGAATCAAACATTTCTGTTACAAACTGGCTGAGATATCTCTTTTCATCATACTTGGACAAAGTCTGTTTGAGTATATGACATCATCACTTGCCTAATTTGCATATTTTAAAAACTTGAATATCTCTGGAATGAAAAGAGATATTTGAAAGAAGTAAACAGCATTTTACTTCTTATGCAGTCTACATGTTTATGTTTTTAAATGGCTTAAATAGGAAAGGTGCGATTTTCGTCATAGTACCACTTTAAGGTGAAGATGAGAAAGCAATGACTGTAAGAGTTAAATGGCTATTCTAACAACAGTTTAAGAAGAGATCAGCTTTATAAAGTGACTTCAAAAGTTTTATAGTACATTACAGTGAAACCTGTATTAATCAGACACCCTCTATTAAGTGGACACCAGCTTGAGTCCCCAAAATTTTCTTCCCACATTTACTGTAAAATAAACATGCATTTAGCGAGCACCTCTCTTAAGCGGATGCAGAAACCAATATTTAGCCATTTTGTTGCACAAAACCTGCAATACCAGTAAACAAACGCTTCAAAAGCTTTTTGGTTCAAAAAGCTCAGCTCTGTCTGTCGTTTTAAATCCAAGTAAGTAATTATTTCAGATTGAATCGAATCCTGCGCTGTGATTGGCTACCCGAGCGGGCAAGATGGAGCTATCTTGCCCGCTCGGGACTACCCACCTTGTCCCGCAAGAAAAATTTCCCCGAAAGCCATATAATAAATCCTTTATTGACCAAGCTTGTTCGGTCAAGATGGCTTGATATTGACCTCGTTCTTTTTTTGCGTGTTTGTGGACCTCGACTCTGTCTCGGTCCATAAACTCGCAAAAAAAAAACTCGGCCAATGTCCAGCCATCTCGATCTCACACTTGGTCAATAACCCATACGTAATAATTGCTGAACCTGTTTAGAGCAGACACCCTGTATAAGGCGGATACCAGTGAGTGTCCCAAGTTTGTCCGCTAATAAGGTTTCACTGTATTTTTAATTAAGGAGTACCTCTCTATATAAAATATTGTTACTTGGGCCTTTTTTACATGACAATAGATGGTATTCTTACAATCAACATTCTAGCTAAAATGTTTTGGTCTGTTAGAATAAGTTGTATTTATTATCAAAATGCTTGAATGTGCCATATCTTGGTTGCTTTTTACACTACAGCACTTAAATTTCTCAAAATCACAAATAGTCCACAACTTTAGTAAGTGACGCTGACAATTTCTTGGAAAGTGGGCCTACTGAGTACTTATCATTTGTCAGGTCTAAGAGATAACTGTCGCCATAACAACTTAAATGAAGAATTTTGTGTTGAATTTTTCTTCCAAAGCTAGCATCTGAGCTGACACTTTTGATTAACTCTTCTTCCCCAAAGACTATAAAATTTACTGTAGTTAATTATTTTGTTGGTTTATTTTGGAGGGGGGGAAGAACGTTTTCATCTCAGAAAATTTGAAATCTGTCATTCCAAAACCCAGATGTTTGGTTATTAAAGTTTCCATAATGTAGGAATGAGCACCTAATGGAACCTAGAATATAAAATGTCAGGGAGGGCATCCTTCTGCTTCCTGAGGCTGCTATAGAGCCAAGTTGGTCTCTAGCCACAACAGCCCCATTTTTTGGTTTCAGAGATCTGCAGTATCATCTTGTAAAATCTCAAACATTCACTACAACAGCCAGACCTGATAAATGAAAATCACCCGAACATTACCAATTAGGCTCACACTTTATGAACAGGGCCTATTACAGTTGATGTTCCCAGATAATTGCAGCTGATTGACAGTAAGTCCTAGTTACATCTAATCCTAATTTTTCAACAGTAGTTACATTTAGTTGCGGCACCAATTCTTTTTAATCTGGATTTTCACTTTGTGGTATACTCTCCACATAGTTAAACTGAAAGTATCCTGTTCTGTCACCAAGCTGACCAAACCACTTTCCATTATCATGTTTCTTGAGAACTGTGATGATATCTCCTTTCTGCAAAACAGTGCAAGGTGCAAAGAAAGGATTATGTTGTTTAAGAAAGAATGCATACCCCCACTGTTGACAGCTTGTTTGGTTTCAGCCCTGCCCTCTCCTGTTCCAAACCTTCCTTTCAATATTTTGGCATTTTATACCCCCACTCCCCTCCCCTGCATGACTTTTCATGGGGTGGGTACAGACATTTTCTGTAGCTGTAAAAACATTTTATTCATAACAATTACAATTTTGCCTCCACCCCTTCCCACTGCCAAACCACTGGTAAGAACTGTTACTTGCAACAGGTATATGGCTAACAAAGAGTCTGCAATAGCGAGCCCAAGGTTACAGCAAATTATCTCCAAAAGGGAGAAGTGGCACATTTACAGTAACAATATCACTATAAATTTTACCTCGAAAGCGAGTGTTGAGTCATCGTATGGCATGAGATGTTTTCTTGTGGCACGCACTAACATGGATCCACCCACAAGAGCGGGCTGACATAAAAGAAAACAAAGTTAGCTATTCAAGGCATTGCATCATCTCAACTCACAACAGTCAATCTATGTAAAAAACACTATGGATACTTTCCATTTAAGTCAATTAAAAATTCATATCAGACACAGAAACACCACCTGTACCGATGGGTGCGGTCTCATATTGGGAGGTACTGATGTTCTTCTGTTGCTATTATCTGGTGTTGTAGTTGTTGGTGGAGGCATTGATCTCCTTTGGTCATTTCCCAGGTTGGAATGGACAGTTGGCTGTGCAGGAGAAGCTGGCTGCTGCTGTGGTTGAAGATCGACAAGCTGAAAGTCAAAGATGGACAGATCAGATGTTTTTGGCACATAAAATTAAAAAATCAAAGGCTGCTATGAATAAGTCGTGGATACATTACGCTTCAAAGTCACACCTTTCGTCTTTCAATCAATTGAGTGAACAATAAATTAAATTCAAGGCTGCGCTCTAGGAAAATTTCAGGGCGCCCTTCGGGCGCCTAACATGGGCAAGTAGGTCGCCCCGCCTTCCGCCCAAATTTATTAAATAAGTAATTAATAATTAATTAGTTAATATTCCATTTCATGGTTTAATCAGTTAGTAATTAATCATGAAAATAATAATCATAGAATTTAGCATTTTACTGTTGTTTTACGGCATACGCAGTATTGCAACTTATTTTTTGCAAGAAAGTTAAAATTTTCAGAAAGTAGACGAAACCATTGTATAAGTTTGTGCGACATCCGGCCGAGGGAACCATGTATTACTGAATGACAATCTTTACTAATCCGTGACGTTTTGAAAGAGTATACTTTTTACAGTTCCAGGGAATCCGCATAATTGGCAAACAGTTCAATATTCACTTCACCTGGCACGGGCGGCGAAGCGAGTTACTAAATTTAGCGGTCACGTACACTATTTTAGCGAACTTGTGATATCATGAAATCCTGTTATAAATTAACCACATACGTGTTAAAACCGCTTAGAAATTTCTTTCAAGACCACTGAAATAGGTTTCGGAACAAAAGGGTTCTTATTTTAAACTTTTGTTTTCGCCAAATTTTCGCCAAATGTGGTGCTGTGTCATAGCTGGACGAAGCTAATTAACAAAAATTTGCATAAAGGACGGTTTCGTTTTATTTATCACGTGCTCCACTGTTCAAACTGTTGAAACACACAAATGAAACATAAGCATCAACCACTTCAATAGAAAAAATAGATCTTCAGCACATGCTTGTGCAAAAATCGTGCAGTTTCTCAGTTCTCACGGGCAAGGACAAAATAATATTTCGTGCTAAATCATGTGGAACAATATTATTACATAACACAGACGTGACAACTATGAGCGTGAACAATCCTTGTTGTCCTGCCGAATATTTTTTAGTTCTGCAAATATCATCAAATTAGCGAGTAAAATTATAAAATGTTAGCTACAATCAGATGCTCGCTTTACCGCGTCGTTCAATGGACAAGAAAGTTGGGCCATAAAAAACCGGAAGAGAAACCACCGAAGCGAAACAAGACCCATGACTTAACCTAAATCTACGTGGTTTCGTTCCGTTCCGTTTCAATGCGTTCGCTGGTTTCGTTTCGGGTTTTCGCACAAGCCGAAAACTAGGCGCCTGGACGGGCGACCGCTTTTCTTTTTCAGTCGCCCGAGACCAAATGTTAGTCGCCTGAGCACAGCCTTCAGTTACACGTGCATGTGCTGCTGCGACGAGTATTAAACTCTCTCGAAGAAACGGACCGCGCCGTCATTGAATCGATTTCCATTGGGTTCCCGTCGACCTATCGATTTGTTTACATCTGAGTGAGTGACACATTTGCATATTCTGCCCCACACCAATAGTCGTTTCAACGCTTCGCGTATCCACGACTAAAAATGGCTATAAAATATCCAAGCCCATTTGCTGTTACAAAACAAGCAAGACCCAGTCGTTTTTGCTGACCCAGCCCTCCCATAATAATGCACAGTCCCTGATAATAATACAATTTTACTTCACAAGAGTGAACATTAACTTCTTCAGGCCCAGCAGTTTTCATAAGGTCCCTCTCATAAATTAATAACAAATAGAATAATAATCTTTCATTGCATAGCAGAAGGGTACATTTGAGTACAGAGACAATTAAATTAAATTTAAAAGAAACAATCAGGCAAGCTCGACTCTAAATAAATGTACATGTATGCTGACCACTGTATCTGTTAAGGATGCAATTCTGTATTGTACTGCTTAACAAACTGTTTTCCATGTGTCTCAAATCTTGTCAACAGTAGCTTAAAAAAACACAATCATTCCATGCACTGTAAGAGAGTTGGCTGGGAAATTGTGATTGGATAGCATCTAGTATTATGAATATGATTGGCCTCTGACTGATTAAATGGATGCTACATTACTAGTCAAGAATTTTCAGCTCTATTTCTGCCGCAGAGGATGGCAGAGCATGTGACAGCAGTACAGACCTTTTTAACATATGGTTCTGGAATAAGGCCTTTGTTGCCTTGTTCATCCATAGCAGTCCACCACTTCTCTTCGTTTTGTTCCACAACCACTAAAATATCGCCTCTATTGAAGCTCAGGTCCTCGTCATCCTGTACATCAATGAAACAATCGTAACTATAACAAAATTCTCGATTGTGATTGGTTCTCCACATGCTTATTTGTCACGTAATTGGTGCACCATCGTGTGAGTGTCCAATTATACATGTAGGTATCGACTTTTTGTAATTGGATATCTATAATTGGATACCTTCAATATATGCATATCAATTATATGAGCTTCAAAGGCTTCCTTGTTAATGTTCCCTACAGTTTTTTATGGAAAACACTACTGATTTTTTTCTCCCTCAAAAGAAGTTCTCAAAATACTTTTTTAATTTCAAAATTTGTTGTTGATAAATTAATAAATGGACTGAGTGGAATACAATTCAGGGAGAAATTGTGCTTGTTATTTCAAATTGGCCGTGCACTTTGCTATCATCTGATTTTGAAATTACTCACCCAAAGATTTTCCAAAGACATTTTTGGTAAAAAGATTATACTAAGAACAAAACTTGATTATCCAGACTCACTGACACTCACTAAAATAGTCTCCACAATTGAGAGTTCAGATAATCAAAAAATAATCTAAAAATCTACAAAAAACAAGATTCAAAGCTAAAACATACATTTCCCGTAAATGGATACTGAGCTTGAACTCTAAACAGCTGTCAATCAAACAAAAAAGCAAGTTAGCATACAGTAGTACAAGTTTTAAGCATTGCTCTTTTTCTGTGTTTTAATTCAACAAGGTCCAGTAATGAATGTTTATTCCAAAGCATTTTTAATTCAAATTTAACCCATTGACTCCTGGAGCTATTTGTCAAAAACACACCTTTTGGACATTTTGGAGATTTTCAGCCTGGAAATGGCCAAATTAGCTCCAATCTATTCAAAAAGGCATTTGCAACACGACAACATGCCTTTCTTTCCACTAGCATCACATTTTACTTCATTTTCGCTTGGGCATGTGCAGAATAAATATTTTGAGAAAGTGACCTACATGTATAGGCTCTTGGGTTTTTTTATTTTTGCCTTTTTTACACCTTTTCTTATCTTTTTGTAGCAGTGGTTGACCTTCTATTGTGCTTCCCTCCAGTTCAAAAATTTCTGAGAAAATATCATCAAGATGGGCAATTTTTACCATGGAGTAGCTAGGTGTAGTCACGAATTTCTGAGCATTTTCGTACATTGAGCCAATCACTCTGATCTGGGTATCATTGGAAAGATCTGTTCCTCCCGGAGAACTTGAGTATAGATGAAGCCAAGTTTGGTCAAAGGTGATGACGTATTCAGTTTAAGATACTGCTCATTACTTTTAAGGCAATCCAAGGTCTTGCACCAGCGTATTTAACTGAATTGATCACCCTAAGGACTCAGCGTACATACAATCTTAGATCTACTAATGAGCTTCTTCTTCAGCCTCCTCGAGTAAAAACTCTAAAGACATTAGGTGATCGTAGCTTTGTAGCGGCTGCACCAGCTTTATGGAATAAATTACCACGTGCAGTTCGCTATTCTCAAAATGTTCAAACATTCAAGAAAGCCCTCAAGACTCATTTATTTCAGAAAGCTTATAATCTACAGAACATCTGATCAAGTATGAATTTTATAGTAAATATTATGTAATTTTATAGTTGGAATATTAATTAGCTTTAGATTTTTTCATTTTTCATGTAACTGATTTGATTGTAAACAATAGAATTATAGTTTTTGACATTGTAAAGCGCACGAGAGCATCTTCTCATGTATCGTGCGCTATAGAAGTAATAAAATTATTATTATTATTATTATTATTATTATGACGTCAGAAGTGGAGCAAAGGCTAACGCTCGTCACAGCCGGTTACGGCCGGCACAGGAGTCAATGGGTTAACAAAACAAATTTTAAATGGTTCAGCCTTTGATGCAAAAGGATCTGGACAGGATGCCTATGAAAGCTGTACATCTGCATGGAATTACAACAATTTTCAATAATGATGCTGAAACCCTTTTCAGGGATGCTCAATATAGTGTATATATGTACCCCACAGTAATCTGTGTTGAGACATGACAAGCTGTTTAATTATGTTTTACATGCCCTTAAGTCTTGAAGTCTCCTTCACAGCTATTATTGAGGGTGGCAACCATTACTTGGAATGCAACTGTCATTCCCATAATGACTGCAAAGGAGACTAGTCTTGAGTATTAACTTTACATCTTTCATCATTATTTTCATCACTATTTTCAATCAAACAAGAGCAAATGGAGCTAATATTGTGTGCAAGCTATAACTTTTATAGTCAAACCTCTCTTAATATGGATGTTGTAGGTTAATATGCAATTCAAGTTAAAATGATTTTAACCTAGTTTGATTCTCAATTTTCTTTGTCCTCTAACCCTAATTATTCATGATCCATGAATAATTAGGGTTAGGAGACAAAGGAATTTCATTTTAACCTGAATTTCATTTTGACCTACAACATGGACACCAAAGAAACAGACCCGAGTGTCTGCATTATGGAAGTGGCCGTATTATAGAAGAACAGATAATATGAATCTAGTCTGGGACTACATGTAAGTTAACTGTCCTTAATATAGAGGTGTCAGCATGATGGTGGCTGGCATCCATATGGAGATTTGATTGTATTTTCTTTGTACTCTGTTATGTAACAGACACATGCTTTACTTACCGGTTCTGTTAAGTTTGTAGAATCCAGAAAGTGATTCTTGTAAAATTCTATAATATTATGTAGGTCAGGAAAAGTGTTCTCTCCTATTTTATAACCAGTGCCTATACTGTTGATGATGTAATGACTCACTTTCCCATTTTCACTGAAACATAACAAATTAAAATAATTTCATTTTCATGAAGTACATATAAAGTGGATGTTTACAAAATCAATGTTCCCCACTAATCACCAACACAGATGTAGTATATCCAGTCAAACCTGTATTAAGCAATCACCCTTATGAAATGATTATGTTAGCACTCTCACCAATTTCCAGGCAGAAAAGTCACCAGTGAGATAGCTCACCACTGAGGAACAAGCCTGGGAGGAGGGGGTGGGGAGAAGAGGGAAGAGGGCACTTAACAAAGTTTAATACATTATAACAAGAGGCTTGTCGAAGGTAATCTCACATGCAACAAATTACAATACAATTAGTTTCTGTGAGATGTATAGTAAGAAATGATTGTCTAATGCAGTCATGTTTCAACAATAATTCCATGAACATCTTTTAGAGATGACAGGGAAGATTGCCAATGTGAAACAGAGCGGAAAGTTAGCTGAAGGTTGGTTACAATCACATCATATCACAATCACATCATATCAAACAACTGGGAGTGGAATAGCTGTTTTAACCAAAGAAACCAAGGAATATCCTTAAATTTTCCTAATCTTTAATATAAAAAGACTGGAAGGCGATGTTAGTCGACCATATTTGTCAGCCATGGTATTATGACTGATATCCAATGGCCACTAAGCGAATCAGAACTTCAGCAATACATTATCCCGTGCTTCAGTTTTAATTAACGCCAAATCTGTGAAGCCAAGTAGAATTATAACAATGATATTTTCAGGCACTGACAGATGCTGTATTTAAAAAAAAAGAGTTAAATGGTAAACATGCTTTTTTATGGCTATAACAGCAGATCACCAGATAATCGAGTTTGACATGTACTGTACCCTATACTGAATTATTGAATAATTGTTATTTTGATAACCAAGCTTATTGCGATGCAAAAACAAATGGATACAAATAATATAAGGGTTCCCATCAAAAATGTTAGCAATGTCATCCCACCACTACCATTTCTGTTAAGTTACTTCCTGTTTTTAAACTTTGTGCCTGTGAATTATTTCCTGACACAAAACGGAAAACGTGGTATATACATGCTGTATAAAGTGATGTAGACTTTTTGCTTGTTTTAGAGAAGATACAAATCAGGATATGGCTTGTAAAGACTGATCACTAGCAGTGACAACGAAATCTCGGTGTTGACAAATAAACTTGCACTTTCAATTCATTTGACCGTATCACGTATAAAACACACGAGAATTCACTTTCGTTAAATGCAAATTTAAGATCCAAGATTTCATTAAGATTAAAACATCCAGGAACAAACCATTTGTAGTTTAACAAGTATATAGCAAGATGACAAACACTCTTAACGTATTTATAATGAATTTAAACTCCACGAGAGCGTCGTTTAACAGTTCTGCATAAAGTACTACTAAGACGCGTGCAGCGAAAAGCAAATTTAGATCTCGCGATAAAATTTGCTTTCTTTGCAATTACAGTAATTACACAATGAATGACCTAAAACTCTGACCACACAGATAGGCTATAAACCATCATAATTCAACACTATAAAAGGGTACTGTTCGAGCCATCGCTAGAGCCTAGTACAAGGTTGCTGTCTGAAGGAATCTTTGACATCAGCGCAAGAATGTGCGAAGTTTGCTTAGCTAAACGCATGTTTGTCGATCGTTGAAATGACATTGATTATAAAAGAGCAACGTTATCAGAATTTTAAATCGTTTTAAGCATCACAGAACTCTGCTATGATTCCACTAACCTCACAGCAAGAACAAAATCTCCAGGAATAGACGAGCTGTCGCGAATCAGATATGTACCAGGTTTCTTTCCTTTCAAA
>OZ026602.1:18522384-18587384 GCA_964020085.1 Micromussa lordhowensis | reverse complement strand
TCCAACCCTACATGTGGATGTTTAAGAACTTGAGAGGCCAAAAATTAAAATTATAAGATTCAATGTGAAACTTATTTTTTAGACGGAACATTGCATCCCTGGCAAGCATGCAAAGAGCAGACGATAATGGCAGTGATGGCGAGGAAGGTCAGGCCTTTTATGCCGGTGGCTCCGAGAGAAGGTGGGGTGTCCTGTGAAATGCCACAGGATACAGTTCTTTAGCTCTTGTGAACAAATCAGTGGGCAATACCCTGTATGAGACAGACCTTCAGAGAATCAGGGGATCATCAGTCCAAGGTGATAAATGCAACTACCATGATTCCCTATACATGTAGGTGCATCTCATAGAGGGAATTAGCCTTTCATGAAGTTTCAGTGGTTTTCAATAAGAGTCAGTCATTAAAGGCGTCATCATATAGCTATTTATGGACAGGCATAAAATAATGGCTCAAGATAATTTTGAAAACTGCTATCGACAATTTGATTTTTAACCTTCCTTGCTTAGAAATCATTGATGTTTGGTGTATAACCTATTGGGTAATTTGAGTCTTTTTTCCTATATTTTGTTCACTTGCCAGTGGGCAGCAAATTCTTGGTCCTCCAAGGAAAAACCCGACATCAGATGACGTCACGCAGAGTATATTTGATGAGGCAAAAAGGTACGTTTCCTGTATGACAATTCTCTTTCTCAAAACAAGAGTCTCTTTTTTCATGATCTGTTGGGCCTCAAGTTTGTAGAGCTCTAAGAGTCTTACTGGATATGAGTTTTGTTTATGTTGTATGAAAGAATAAACAGTTTAAAAAAACTGTAAAATGATGCTTTTTCAACTAGGAAAATCAAGCTATCAGATATTTTGAGCTACCGGTAATTGGTTACAGCCATGCTTATGAAAGTGAAGAATGATCATTGCAGTATATTTTCTAATTTAAGCAATTGGAAAGAAGAAGCCTGAAAAAAATCAGGGCTTCAACGGGATTCGAACCTGTGACCTCCGTGATGCCGGTGCGATGATTTACCAATTGAGCTATGAAGCCACACATTGGGAGCGAGGTTGATTTATTGAATTCAGATCTTCCCGTGAGGAATGAAATGATGTGATGTATATACAAAATAATTTATATATGAACTGCGATTGTAGATGAAAGTGAAGAATGATCATCGCAGTATATTTTCCAATTTAAGCAATTGGAAAGAAGAAGCCTGAAAAAAATCAGGGCTTCAACGGGATTCGAACCTGTGACCTCCGTGATGCCGGTGCGATGATTTACCAATTGAGCTATGAAGCCACACATTGGGAGCGAGGTTGATTTATTGAATTCAGATCTTCCCGTGAGGAATGAAATGATGTGATGTATATACAAAATAATTTATATATGAACTGCGATTGTAGATGAAAGTGAAGAATGATCATCGCAGTATATTTTCCAATTTAAGCAATTGGAAAGAAGAAGCCTGAAAAAAATCAGGGCTTCAACGGGATTCGAACCCGTGACCTCCCCAATACCGGTGCGATGCTCTACCAACTGAGCTATGAAACCACACATTGGGAGCGAGGTCAATTTATTGAGTTCGTATCTTCCCATGAGGAATGAACAACTTTGTCATCTACAACTGCAGTTCATATATGAAATATTTTGTATACATGTATACATCACATCAGCCATGCTTATTGTAGCATCTGGGAGATCAAAGGCAGTATCTGTATTTTCATTGTAGACATGGAGCTGAAGTTGTTGGCGATGAAGATGTTGCTGGACCATCAGCACCCCACCAGCCAGCTTTTAAGGGTGCAGGTAGGATTTGAAGTACAAATCAGTGACTTGTGAACTAAGGAAACATGATTATGTGACAACACCAGTGGAAAACCAGACTTCTCACCCACAACTGGGATCTATGCCAAGCCACATCACACAATGACAAACCATGTGACTCAACCCTCACACTCTAGCACTCAGACTCCCAGATGTGTGTGAGAAAAATGTTTTCCGCTTCTTTCGTTCCTCAACCAGTGGAAACAATACTCATCTAATCCTGAGAATGGAATAGATTTAACCTTTGTCATCAAGTAAGCGCCAAGCATAATGGTTCATCAGTTCTGTCAATTGATTTGTAATAATGTTACCCAACAGTCTTCCTTTACAGCATGTAGAGATTTCACAATAGGCAGGCGCCCAATGCAAATCATTGGCTACTTCTAGCATTTGCATTTTCACAAACTTTAATGACACCCAGTTTTGTTTCACCAACAAAATCATGATCTGCTCTTTCTGAGGAAATAAATGAACAGGTGAAAAACTAAACAGTGCGGCTATTAGTATCTTTTGTACCTTTCAAACTTCAAAGCAAGAGCAATTTTGTGTGCATTATGTCCATGTATCAGATTGTAGGCATGTGAACATTTTCCACATTGAGGCAGAGGCAGATTATGCTGTCTTTGGCTTCCACTGTCGAGAAGTCACGCAGGCAGACAGGTGCACTGTAATCAAATATTATTCTGTTCCAGTTTGGGAAACAATGATAGACTGCATTAGGCTGATTGACCATAAATTGACCTAACCCTCTACATGTGCATGTGGTGAATGCAAAAGTCAGTCTTTGTCATGAAAATGTTACTCAGAAAAGCACCAAATGTATTGTAATTGACAGATGGAAGGAATCTTAAATTCCTTCAACAACACAAGTGTTTGGAATTTAAGACAAAAAAATTGAAGAACCAAAAATTCTAAGCTGAAACAAAACACAGGTACATGTATGGTGATCAGGCATGAATTTAAAATGGCTGATCAAGTGGTCCTACTTTTTTTCATGGCCTGGGTCAGGGTTGTTCAGGGTTGTTGCTTTGTGTTCTTGGGCAATAAACATCATTCTCGAAGTTCCTCTCTCCACCCATGTATATAAACGAGTAATGGAAAACTCTTAAGTGGTATTACCTGTGATGGTGATTACTGTCAAATAGCTCTAATTGTATAATGAGCACACGTGTGTGCGTAAAGCGGTGAAAGCCATGAAAACGAGCAACAAGGCCGCCAGGAGTCTAGGGCAGAGAAACCACCTGTCCTGATTACCCACATTTTTTGTTAGTCCCAAGCCATTCCCACTGGATTAGAAAGCTAACACACAGGAGCAAGAAACAGCCATAAACAATTTGCTTTGTGGGAGAAATATGATGGCCGTTTTGACAACAGGCTTTGGCAAAAGCATGATTTTTTTCCGTGTTTGCGCTCGCCAGAAAAGAATTGTTGTCTGCGAGAGCCAGTATCATTATTATTTTGCAGTTGAAGAGCATCATCAACAACCAAATTTCAGAGATGTTATCGCTGAACTTCACAGCAATGGAATTGTAGGTAGCTCACTAAATTTCAACAATTTCTTTGCTGCTGAGCTTTCTTTAGATGTTCTATGTCCTCTTCCAGTTTGAGGACTTCGATCTGGCGACAAAACAGTCATTAGCAATAGATGCTTGCATCTGCTTGAATCATCAGAAACTTTAATCTCAGCATTTTGAAATCCTTCACAGTTAGAAACGTTGAAAAGGACAACAACAAAGTCTACAATATTATTGTTTACACTTCTCTCAATCTCTCTTGACAGGCTTTTTTGGAGTATCGCCTTTCGTCACCATCGAGCAAACACCACATCGGAAAATATTGTTTTGATATGTTCTATCACAATGGCTTTTCCTGTCCATTTCGCCCCAAATTGGAAGTTCAAATTACGATCTACTCTCTAATTGGCTGGGTTAATGCAATCCACAAAACCTGTCATTGGTTGTCAAAATATGCAATAGGGGACGGCAATAAAAAGTATGGATAATCCAGGCAGGTGGTTCCTCACGGCTATGCCACTTTGGCAATCAAGTAGAATTGTTTTCGCAACTTTGTCTCTTTTTGTGCGTGCTCAAGTTGCTTAAACCGCCAAGCTACACCCGCTACAGGGTTGGGGGGCAGTTTGATTTCACCATCCTACTATTTCATTGTCCTTGCAGGATATCGCCTTGGAGACACAGAGGCTGAAAGTTCACAACCTCTTCCAGAAACAATCTCAAACAGACAAAGCAACAGTCAACAGCAAACAGTAAGCTACCATGATGATCTCCTGTGGAATTACATTATTTGTTTAATATACATTTATTTTTTTGGCTTGCTTGTTTGTTTGTTTTTTGTCTGCCAGTCAGAAGCTGATCTGCAAAATGTGTTAATCATTATATGAAGAAGATATGTGCGTGGGAATATAGTTGACTTTAAAGTCTGGACCCAAGAATCTTTCTTCAAGTTTTCAGGAACAGAACGTTCTTTCAGGAACAGACCTTGGGGCAAGCTGGCCCCTAAGTTTTCAGATTAAGTCACCAGCAAAAGTACTTCAATCAGTGAAAAGCATGGAAAGTTAGTTGCCAGTGAAAAAAAATTCAGTGACATTGGTGACCCCAGCGATCGCAACATCAAGCTCTGCCTAGTGTCAGTTACCCCCTTTAGTCACCCTTTTTTCATCTGTTTCAGAGAGGTTGCTTAGAGAATTTTTTTGTTGCTTTTACAGCCCAAAGTATACATTGCAACTTTTGAAGTTATTGTTTTTCACTGATTGGATTAAGTCTTACAGTGGGCCGACAGTAGGTCATCACTGTGTGTGAAGGCCTGCTTCTATGCATCTATGAAGGCCTGCTTCTATGCACCTATGATTCCTTGGCAGGATCAGTTCTAAAATCCATTTACATGTAGAAATATGAAGTATTAATTAAAGGCAGAAAGCTGCCCAATTCTTGTGTCATAGATTTCTGATGTTTAAAATGATAGATTGAATTAAAATGTTTTGAAGCATTTATTTGTGAATGCCTATGCCGATGATGAACAGTTGTACTCGTCTGACAAGGACCTCGAAACACTAAACACACGACTGGAACACAAACTTGGAATTGCTAACAATTGGTACAAGCGAAATGGCATGATTGTAAATCCAGAGAAACACCAGGCAATGGTGCTTGGCGCGAACAGTAATTATAATTTCTCTTTTCCCGTTAAGAATTCAATTGATTTATTGGGTGTAACTATTGACAAGGATTTGAGCTTCAATCGTCACATCTCACAGATATGTGAGAAGGTCAACAAACAATTTAGTGTTCTCAAAAGATTTAAGAATATCATTACTGGTAATGTCATGCTACGTCTATACAAGGCTTTTATCCTACCACACTTTCAATATTGCTCTCTTATTTTGCATTTTTCTGGCACTAGAAATTGTGATAAATTGGAGTCTTTGAACAAACGTATTTTACGATTTATTTTTAATGATCCATTGTCTGGCTATGATGAACTGTTAAAGAAAGCAAAGACAGCATCCTTATACACTGGAAGACTTCAAAACATTCTTATGATAGTTTTCAAGAGCTTGTTTGTTTCTACGTATCCTAGATATCTAAAAGAACTATTCGTTTTTCGTAACTCCAGTTATTTATTAAGAGGAAAGAATATTCTGACCTTACCTATACCAAGAACTACAAATTATGGACTTGAGTGTAATCCAATATCAAGCTGCTAAAATTTGGAATTCGCTCCCAGACAGTATGAGAACAATGACGTCATTTAAAGATTTTAAGAAAGCCATAAAGGAAATAAATTTTTAGTTATAGTTTTAGTTTTTGTATTGTAGTGGAAATAAAGTGTATGTATGTATGTATATGTATGTTGTCAATACATTTTAATTTGCTTTGTGGTATTTTCAACTCCTTACAGACAGAAGTTGTTCTGAAGTTCTGGTCCAATGGCTTTTCTGTGGACGATGGTCCATTAAGATCCCTTGAAGATCCTGCAAATGAACAATTCCTGAGTTCTGTCAAGCGAGGGTAGGAAATCTTGCAAATCTTGACCTTGAAATTGTTAAAGGTGTCATTGGCAGGCTAATTAGCGTCATATGAATTGTTTTTTAATTTATAGATTCTCCTCAAAACCCCAAAGGTGGCACCACTGCATTTGGTCAGGGGTACACGGTCCCTAGTTTTCCTAACAAGGGGTTTTTGGGGGTTTACGTGTCCGGCTGTGGCACATGTATGACCTTACTTGATGTATCTCTTATCCACTTTGTTTGTAAGCTAATTATCACAATTAAACAGATCTTGGGCCTGGCTGACCAACGCGCCCATGCCTCAACCTTTGAGTGTGTTCAGTTGTGTAGTGAAGGCAAAATGTGCACTTTTCAACAATCCTTGCCCTGGTCATACCTAGTTATCAGCTACAAAGTTAATTTCAGAACTTTTCATTAATTAACAAGATCCTGGTTGAACAGAAAGGTGGGCAATGCTATGCACAAGATAAATGCCTATCTAGTGGATGTGTGTAAGCAGAACCAGCAATGCTGTCCACCTGTTTCCATGGTTATTTATCATGTGGACAATGTTATCCACTGTTTGCTAATTGGTCATTTGTGTTTCCCAACTGAACCTCTATTTTACTCTAAAACATGGTTTGTAGAGGAAGGTCACATAAACTCTTGTAAAGTATTGATCATGAAAGCGGGACAAAGGGCTGTAAACTGGATTTGAAATGAAAAGCAGAGAAAGAAAGTTTGGAGAGAATTGAAGAAATATGTGACCCTGGATATAAAAAAAGAATAGATGAATAGTGGAAAGGGTTCATGTTTAAGTGTTTCCCATTTGGTGTGTATTAACCGTCATCCCTACCAACCCCTCCCCAGCCCCACAAGGTAACACCTTCATGTAAGGTGCATGACACTGTTCACAATGAAAGTGAAGAATGATCATCGCAGTAAATTTTCCAATTTAAGCAATTGGAAAGAAGAAGCCTGAAAAAAATCAGGGCTTCAACGGGATTCGAACCTGTGACCTCCGTGATACCGGTGCGATGCTCTACCAACTGAGCTATGAATCCACACATTGAGAGCGAGGTCAATTAATTGAGTTCATATCTTCCCGTGAGGAATGAAATGTTTGTTGAGAAATTTAAGATACCGCAGTGCTCATGTATAAGGTCAACAAAGGTCTTGTACCAGATAACGTCCCTGCCTTATTGGCCCGTAAAGATTCTACGTACTCACTACAGAACAGTGATTTTGTGACACCACTTTCCAATTCCATACGTTATTGTAAGCATGAAACAGATATGCAGGACCTTCGTTATGGTCTAAACTAAGTAAAGATATAAGAGATCCCCCTACTCTAACTACTTTTAGAAACAAATTAGAAAACTTAACTTATCACTTAACTTGTCACCAATACCAGTAATTGCCGTAAACTTTGCAGTGAGTTGATGACGTTGTAAATAATTCTAATGATCATTCGATGCAGTTTTTTTTTACTT
Source organism: Micromussa lordhowensis (assembly GCA_964020085.1). Taxonomy (NCBI): domain Eukaryota; kingdom Metazoa; phylum Cnidaria; class Anthozoa; order Scleractinia; family Lobophylliidae; genus Micromussa; species Micromussa lordhowensis. The sequence goes on along the minus strand of OZ026602.1, from coordinate 18,580,076 downwards.
TTCTTTGGCCGAGAGCTCACCACGTGACCTGCAAATAACTGCCTACAAATAATGGTCTGCTCATGCGTAGTACTGTCTATAAAAATAATATTCTGCTCATGCGTACAAATGTAATTGTTATCACACTCTTGTGTGAAAAATGGCAGATTGCTTCCCTGAGCTGTCAGAGAGTGATTCAAATATGAAAGTAAACTTGGTGATCGAATGGTGAAACGATATTGAACTCGATTATCGCAAAAGATCGTGATTTGTCAGTGTCTCACAGATCAATGATTTGCCTCAGCCTTTGGCTTCGGCAAATCATTGATCTGCTCGCCACTGACAAATCACGGTATTTTGTTCAACTTCGTCCAATAATTGTTAATTATTTTAATATTGTTATATGGGCCGGGTTGTTCAAAGCCCAGTTAAGCTAACCCAGGGTAAGCGCGAATTTTGATTGTGAATTTGCAACTTTTTGGTGAGTTTTTCTGCTTGTATTGTTTGTCCTTCGATTTTGAGTTTGAATAATCTCGAACTACACAAAACATGGGCAGTGAAACACATTTTTATACAAGAAAAATTGATACTTCGGTTACCCTTTAATCCTGGGTTAGCGTTAATCGGCTTTCGAACAACCCGGCCCAGGCTTATTCTTGTTTCGTGTTCCAATTAGTCCATAGGGCTAGAATACTGATGTTATCTTGTCTTGCTCTTTAGAGAGATTCCACAAGAATTGTTAAGACAGTCACGGAGAGGAGAAGTCCATGTGAACATGGAGGATCACAGACACGAAGACTACATCCCTCCACCCAAACCCAAACTCCAGGCATTTTCTGGCGAGGGACATAAATTAGGAAGGTAGGTTTGTTGTGTTGAAACTCGCTTACATTGTAAACAAGTTTGAAGGCTTTCCTGCTACATAGAGTTTTACATAAAAAGTAAGCTGGTATACCAATCATTGTCCGGGAAAGCCTCCCCCCCCCACCAAACTCGGGGGCACCAGACTCGAGAGCGGTTGTTGAAGTCGTGTCTTAGACTCCTTTGATAAGCTTAGGATTGTCCCCCTTTGTTTTTTCCACCCTTTAGTTCTTTGTTTCGTTTCGTTTGTTCACCTGCTTTACATTCTTTCTTTCGTTTATTTCTTTGTTCGTTCCTTAATTCCAACTGTGTACGTTACTCTCAAAAGTTTTGGACTGTAGAGGGAAGACATCTGGCTTTTAAAGCAAATTGATGAATAACCAAGAGATTTTTCACAGTCAATGATTTCTTTCGTTATTTTATTCTTTAGTCCAGCCCCACAAGTGAAGTTCAGTCACTCAACAGAACATCAAGCTGCACCGGCGGACAATAAGCCAAGCACTCCTTTGGACAAAACCCAGCCCGTTACCAGTATACAGATTCGACTGGCTGATGGAACACGGTAAGTCGACATATTTATTTTCACCCACGTTATGTTCAAAATGTTGCCAGCAGTGAGCATGGAATATACCGCCAACCAACCGCGGCCATGACAGCGTCCATTTGTTTCCCGCCATTTTTCGCTGCTGCCGTGATAGCTTCACTTGTTGAGTCGACGCTGGCAGACCTAACTACTACTTACCTGCGTTTGCCGCCGTTTTATGCTGCGCCTGTCACCTGACAGCTTTTACTTGTTTCCATCATTTTGCTTGGCGGCTCGTTGAGGCCGTCGTAGCTTCTTCTTGTTTTCCCGCCATTTTGCGCTGCCGCGGGCGGCGACCATCACAAGCTCCAACATTCTCAATCTTGCAAACTCGGCGTGGAGAAAAGAGTTTCTTGGTCCCTGAAAACACTTGTTCAAAGTATTCGCAAAGTATTTAACAGGTATCCAGTTGTCACAGACAGTATCATACATTTAGGAAACAAAATTTGCTTGGCAAATATTAGAGGAATAAGATGTATTCGCTACACAAACGGTTTTATCTCTGTTGGGGAAGAGTCAGTTCCACATTTGCGTGGTCTAATCAGCTTTAGTAAATTCTCAGCTCCGACTATTGCATTTCAAGCTTTTTGATTGGCTAAAAAACTCCGACTATGAGCCAATAGTCGGAGTTTTACGTCATATGGAAAATAGTGCGCCAAGTTTAAACATTTTCCGCACGAAGTTTTCAACTTCAGCCCTCTATAATGGCCGAAATAAAAATCGGCGGCAAAACCCGGTTTCAGAATTTACTAAAACAATTATGCCATTCGCCCTTGTTGGATATGAGGTGATTATAACCAACTCGCGCTACGCGCTCGTTGGTTATTTTATCACTTCATATCCAGCTCGGGCCCATGGAATAATTGTTATATAAATTTAACGTTCTAACTAATATATCATTTGTTTTTCTTTCAGTATGGTTTCCAAATTCAACCACTCTCATACAGTTGGAGATATTCGACGATTCATCTGTGCGTATCCTTTGACAAAAAAAATAACAATAATAATAAATACGAAGCTCAGAAAACTAATTCTCTTTACAGGTCACCGCACATTCCCCTGACAATGCACTAATTTGGCAAGGAGAAATCAGATTCAGTCATCCAAACAGTTAAGAATGCACAAGAGTACAACGGTGTAAACAAAGAGCCATTTTCGCACGCAACTCTTTGTGTTTTTCATATAAACATTACTGCCGTAAGAATTGTGTCAATTCGGTGCAAAGTGTGAAACTCGTGATTTTCTTGATCATTTAAATGCAGTGGAACTTTACTAGAGCGTTTTTAAGGGCGTCATATTGGTTTTCCCCAAAAGAAAGGAGCAAACGCATTTCCCTAAAGAGATGATTTTTTTTGACTCGCAATTGGTCAATCGATTTCATGGTCAATAGACCGAATTTGTGTTCGTTAAATACCTAATCGTACCTATTTTGGTACGCTCCGGCGGCATCGGGCGAGTTTGGTTGAGCCTTGAGAACATACCAAAAAAGGTACGAAAAGCTTGCGCTGCAATTCGTGACGTCTTGTGAGGACTAGTTAGAAAATTTGAAAAGCTAGTGTTTTATACTGTCGATATTATCGTAGATTCGCATTAGCAACATGAACAAGCATGGGAAATGGTGACGTCACCAATCACGCTGTCGAACACCAGCTCACAAACCACCGAATTGACTGGGGCTGCTGAATGCTTAATCTACAGTACAAACTATTTTCAACAACTGACTCTTCTGAGAAAGCTGGTACACCATCTTACAACAAACACCTCTTAAAGGGGCTCAGTTACGGCATTTTTAAGGCATTTTGTCCACGTACAAATGACCTTTAATTGAAGGGAACCTGAAAATAGTAATTTAGCAAGATAGAAAAACACCCAAGAGATAATGAACCATAAAGAAACAAGGATGGAGAAGATTGACACGGATTACAAACGACGAACTTGAAAAATTTATGCTAAACTTTTCAAGATGCACAAACCGTCACGTAACTCCTTAACAGATGACGATGCTGTAGCTTATTTTTGATCTTGGTTAATTTTTAATTTGTGGTTTCGTTACTCAATTTTTGTCTTTTTTTGTTTTTCTCTTATTTTTTTTTCAAATTATCCCTAGTTAATTTAATTATTATTATTGCAGCCAATACCCTCACGGCTAAGCGGACCAATCAATTTATGCATCAGTCGATTGAAACCACGGCCCCCTGATCCCCGGGACATAGCGGTGTTAAAGATGGCTTATTTCTCCGCCCCCGGGGCCAAGAAACCTGTTAAAAGCCCCGCATAGCGGGTGCATGCGAAATCGGAACCAAACTAAAGAAACAACTCAAATTGGCATCGTTCTTCTCGGACACGTTGCAAAGGTTAAACTTTACGACTTTATTTGACTTTATTGTTTTTCTTCTGCAATCGTCATTTGCTGCGAAAATCGGCCTTTTAATATACGCAAGTTAAGGTACAAGTCGACATTGTGTTGGGCATTAACGAAAACTAGCCGGTAAGAATTATATGGATTTTGGTATTACATAAATGCATGGCGGTATTTTTAAAATATAAAACACAGTTGGTATGTCATACCTCAGTGACTCGGGTGCAAGTCTCGCCTTGGACTTGTTCTGTCCAAGTCTGTTCTGTCCGGGTGCAAGTCTCGCCTTGGACTTGTTCTGTGTATCCATTCTCGCTACAAAAACGTTGCTAACGACCCACCTTATCTCTGATAGGAAGCTGGATAGTCGATATCTCAAACGGCTCGTAAATATTAAAGGTCGATTTAAGTAATGCATATATTTGAAATAAATCTCAAATTTATAGGACGAGAATTCTTACCTTCAATCCGCCGTATGAACTCAAACATATCAGTTACCTATAGCAATTGGGCAAGCAACTTTCGGCAAAAATATGTATCTCCTTCAAAAATATTCTAACTTTAATTAGTAGAATTCTACTAGTTTTCTAATGTAAATGCTGTAATCTGATTGGCTAAGCCATTGCACACTATCAGCCATTAGTGTGCAGTGGCTTGTTGTGGTCGACAAAAGTGTAACGTTTTCTCGTTTCGCTGAAGTTTTGAATAAACATTTAGAAACAAATGAATAAACAAAATTTTCGAGAAGACTAAAAGGAGAGGATTTACGGTTTCTTGAATTAAAAAAAAGCCCGAAAGTTTTGATAGAAACTGATAAGCCCGTACACAACTGCAAATGTCAAATTGACAATTAATTCAGTTCGTGTGAGTAACTCTCTAAAGCATGAAGTTTAATACTAAGACCAGAAATAATTGGAATCGTTATTTGAAGGAAATTTCATTTAGAATTGTACTAAAAGAATTAGATTATTCACTCTCGATTTCTATGAGGTGATAGTTGGTTCGGCCTTTGGCCTCATCAACTATCACCTCATAGAAATCTCGAGCTCATGATCTGATTGTTAAATATTCGAACCTTAACTATTCTGCAATATCTTAACTTTCAGAAATAAATTATACAACTACTTCTTTTCAAAAATATTTGAATTATGATTCAATCCGTATAAACGTATTAAACTGTTTCAAAAATCGAAATGTCCAAGGTCCTTTTTCTTGGGTGCTCTATACACAGAGGTGGATTTCACTCATTTGCGGGAGTCTTCTGAGATGACAATGTAATTGTAGATTTGCGGTATTAATATTTACCAGATTGAAGACTTTGTTGAAGCTTGTTGATTTATTAGGCAGAAGTGGTGGGTAGAGTGAATGGCAATTTTAAGGAAGACCGACAAAAAGTTGAAAACAGCATGGCTTCTAAAGTAAAACATGAAGACATGATTGATCATTGCAGTTATAACACAACTTAAGCAGTTGTGAAATTAAAGCCTGAAAAAACCCATGACCTCTGCGATACCGATGCAGTGCTCTACCAACTGTGAGTTATCAAGCCATTTGGGAGCTGGTCACATGGTGAGTTCGTAATATACCCGTAGAAAGTGAGGAATGCAAATGAATATATGAAAGATTATATATTTAACTGCGACGATCAATCATGTCTTCATATCTTTCTCCGCAGTTCAAATATATGATCTTTCGTATATTGATTTGCATTCCTCACCTTCTAAGGGGATATTACGAACTCACAACGTGGTCAGCTCCCAGAGGGCTTGATAGATGAGTTGGTAGAGCACTGCACCGGTATCACAGAGGTCATGGGTTCGAATCCCTTTCAGGCCTGAATTTATTTCAGGCGGCTTAATTTCACAACTGCTTAAGTTGTGTGTATAACTGCAATGATCAATCATGTCTTCATATCTTTCTCCGCATTTCAAATATATGACCTTTCATATATTAATTTGCAAAGAGAAACATCTTGACCCCAAATAGTTTAAATAAGAACATATGAGCTCCCTGAAAGGTCAATTTAATACCAGTGGAGGCCAAGGATATGAAATTGCTGCGGTTATTTTGGTGTATTTTGCATGTCTGTAAACTTTGTATTGCATGCAGCAGATGATTGCTCTTCGTGTTAAATCCCGGCTGTTTGTCCCCGCTCCCGGTGATCTCGCTCGCTGTTAAATCGCCGCTCCACGGACCCGGTTTACAGGCATTTTGTAGTTAAATCCACCGCCTCGACTCCCCCCCCCCCGGGGGGGCCAACGCGCTGTAAAAAGTGCGTTAACTCCCGGCTTTGACCGCGTTAAACCCCCGCTATGTTCCGGTGGTCGGGGGGCCGGAGTTTCATTTGACTGATGCATTAAACGGACCAGAATTTTTACATCACCTACTGACAGACACATTTGAGTTGACTCTGAAGATGACTTCCGCTCAGGTTGTTGAAACGTCGGTCATCAATAACCAGTTCTTCTGAGAACTACCCTCACCTACACGATCACGCTATACGAACTACTGATTCTCCTGAGTTCAGATCATTTAGTATTTATTTCAGGGAGCTAAAATCAAAACCGAGACTATTTTAACCGCTTGTGTCGATTCTGTCAGCCAGTTTAGATGCACTTCGCCTTTCACTATTGTCCCTTAACTTAGCCTATGAACGTACAGCTCAAGACCGCAAATGGCAGGAATGAACTTTGTCCTTATGACAACGTTTCCAAACAAAGAACTTGTGGATGATTCCCAGAAACTGTCTGAAGCAAACCTTTTAAATGCTGTGATTGTTCAGCGGCTCAAGTGAGTGAAAACTGGGACCTGGTTGTTGGTGATGGACGAGGAAGTCTGGTATTGAATGAAAATGCACGCGACACGCACGTGGTTCGAAAGACGTGTGTCCGATTTTGAATTCAGTCTTCTCATTGGTTGTAGAGAGAGGAGTCGAACTCCTGGACTGCATTTGATGGGCTTTATGGCGTTAGTGACTTTTTATTGCCCTTCAGCTATTACTGAAAACAATTATAAATTAGCTTCTATGAGAAGTGCTTCTAGGAAAGTATCTCTCATCGAATAAAATTTCCGTCATGTAGCGAATGTTTATAGTTGTGTGTTTTGTGTTCAAGCCTCTGAAATTGACAATGTCCTAGAGGATAGCCACTTACAATGTCCTCGTAACAGTCAGCAAAGTGGATGGATACCAAGTGTTGCAATAACCTTTTACTGATGTGATGTGAGACGCGTGCTGTTCTCGTTTTTCAGTGTCACCTTTGCCGGTGTTCAGTGTTGTGTATTTTTTTCGCGTTCGCAACTGAGAGTTTGGATACGCGTGAGGGCTTGGCCTTCTAAACCTCAAGTTAGTTGATGTGGTTGTAGTTGAAATCGACGGACTACTCAAATGATAACTGCTATCAAGCAGTACTTCTGTTAGCTTTTTTAGGGGCTTGGGACTCCTCTAATTCTTGATTTGACCACTCTTGGTAGTTTTAAGATCAGAAAACTTGGACTGGAGAGGACTGCGAAAGTAAAATCTCCAAATAAAAACAAATATGGGAGAGATGACAAAATATAGCCTGTCTGGGAAGAGAACCGTGAATTACTGCGTAAGAATAGTAAAAAAACAGACACCATTGTCTCCATTTTGTAAGTTTATTCGCCTTTGATATAAATGCAGGTACATTTTTCTTCCTTAGCAGCATTTTCTGTTCGGCTTCACTTGAAGTCAACAAAAAAAGGGCTGAACTTCCTTCGTAAGATTTATTGTTATTTCCTGAGTGCTTTGTTAAAAACCGTTTTATTACACTCCCTTTTCCTTATTTCGATTAATTAGGACTGGGCCATTTGCCAGCTAATTTTCGATTTAACGCTTCAGTGCCGACATCTTTGCTAGTAGAGTCTTCCTCTTAGAAAGAGAAAGTGAAGACGATTTGCACTGATTGCGGAATTTGAAACGAAACGCCCGCTTTCAGCTCGTTGAAGGAAGTTATTGATTTCGAAAAGGGGCTCGAACCTTTCAAAAAAAGAGATAATAGTAGTTGTTTTAATGGATTCTAGGGCACGCAAAGCCGCATGTCTCTCTAACTAAATCATCCTTCAGATTTAAGACACCGGTATCTGAGCTAGAAGTTTTGATTTATTTAAAAACTTGCCTTTTTTTTTCTTCAGCGCGTGTTTCATTTTTATCAGATGCCCATTTAATTTGGCCTGAATAACTCCAGCGAAAAAAGAGCTTTCGCCGGCTTGCTTCTGTAAAGGAAGTTTAAATACGTTCATAGTAGTTTCTGGATATTTACAAAACCTTGTTGGGTCGCTCGAGCTTTAACAAACTGTACCATTTGTAGTTTTTTTTTCTCTTCTCTGTCACACACACTCAGAGGCGCGCGCACTCATTTACAGCTCAGTGGCTTCCTATATATTTGAATTTGACTGGTTTTCTTTACATAAACTCTAATATTAAACTTTAAATCAATCTGGACAACATCGTCATAGTGAACGACTGAGCTTGAAAGATTTGTCGATCTCAACTGAATTTGCAGGCTTGTAGCACAGTTCTCTGTTTTTCCTGCGACTTTAATTCTTCGGTGTGTCCTTGCATGCGCGATTTTTTCCAATCTATCTTGGCTGCTCGGGCTCTGTGTTCTTTCTTCCTGCAAATACGAAACGAAAGAGAAATGTTCAGCAAGATAAAAGCTCTCTAATGTCGCGTTTCTAATAGCGAGAACTTGTTTACTCTTCATACGAGATAATGTGTAATAAATGAGAGTATTAATATTTCGTACTCTCTAAATTTTCCCAGGGTGCTATGTGAATGTCTAATTGCATTATACCTCCTTTTCTCTTCATTGCCAAACTTGATAACCCTTGACGAACCCTTCACGTGTAGAAAAAAATCTTTTTTCCCTAAAACTGCAACAACGTAAGCACAGATTTTCAAAACAACCCCTTAATTTCTTCGAGGAGTGATATGTAAATTGTAGATTTTATTTTAATAAGTTGAAAGGTTATAATATAATATTGGAATATTTATTTCCATGTTCGAGGATTGAAATACGTCCTTAGCCAGAATTGGTTACTTAGAGACGGGAATGACCACGGCTAAATGTTCCTCGGATTTGAAAGAAATTGCTTGAAAACTTGTCTGAGCGGGGATTTCAAGCTAGCTTTTAAACTCGGAGCCATTTGGGAGAGTACAGAGGGTGATTTATCTCCAGCGCAAGGGAACTTTATTTTGCACCAAAAGCCAGGTGCTGTTCGCCTCAAAGGGACATATGTTGTTTTTTAAAGTGCAGCTGCAGCTTCCAACCCAACTACCGGATGAAGAAAACGATTCAACCGATTTTTCTCCCCGAAATTTCACTTTCTAACACGGAAACCCGAGCTATTGACTCGTTTTAACCATGCGCAAAGTGTCCAGCTTTCAACTTTTCAAACACCAAAAAGAAAAACACAGATTTCTGCAGACTTACTTGAAAATTTTCGGCGCGCTGGAAGAGTGTGTCTCTGGGTTTTAATCATATATGAGGCTAAACGTTGTCTTTTTTGCCTGAGAACTTTTGGTCGTCTTTCGCTCTCCGTCCGCTGCCCGGTTCCTTCACCGTCGTTGTCTGCGAGAGAGAAAAAAAAATTACTCAAGTTTAAAATGTGCGCTCAATTCACTACGCTGGAGTTCCGGCAAATTTTTCAGTTTCAAACCTACCTTCGTTGGGTTCTTCAAAACGCGAACTCAGCGTAGCCTGTAAATATGCGATATATTTTATCGCTTCTTCGATAACTTCGATCTGAAAAAACACAAGAATACAGTGAGTTACCTTTTGGAATTTTTCTAAGTCTTAGTCGCCGGCAATCAGTGGCTTGCTATAAAGTATCGTACCTTAGAAACACGAGGCCGTGATGCTGTAGATGGAACAAGTGATCGTAGCCGTGAATATTCCAGCGACTTCATCTGCTTCTTGTAGTTTCGAACGCATTTCTTAATCTGGCGACTTCTTGAGTCCTGGAGTTGTTTTTCCTCGCTGCTCCCACTGCTATACATTTTACGAAATCTGCAGGACTGTACGTGGAAATAAGCAGACGTAAATAAGTTTTACCGGTTAACCGAGAAGTCGAGAGCTATTATTCGTATTCACGCTTGGAAAATGAACTGATCGTGTAGAGAATGTCAAGATTAGGCAGATATTTACCTCTAGAATTTCGTCGATGATTTTTCCAAGCGCAGTAGCGTATTTCTTGTGCGGCCGTTGTTTCACTCACAAGCGAATGAGTGAAAGGCCCTCCTTTCTGGCGCTAACTATAAATTACCAACATTACAATAGCACAATTCACCTGTAACGGCCGACAAGACAATGAACCATAAACACAACTGTCTTCTACCAATCACATCGCGCGCTCGCCCGGTTAACAATTAAATGTCTCTGCGTGCCGACCAATCAGCTTCGAGGACATCACACTACCGAACTACTGGTACGGTAGTTAATGAAGTTAAGTGAAATTTTTTTTCGTTTCTTGGCGGGTTTTTTTTTTCTGTTTCGAGTTTCAGAAACGCTCGTACGAGTGAAGGGCAGTTTTGAGGTCGTTTTTAAACGCGATAGCATTGCGTTACCTTAAGAAGTCGATAGCTTTGTGTGGGTTTATGACAAGATAAGAATCGTTGAAGAGAATTGAAAGAGAAATGTGGTAGCTGTGTTGAGATTCCATTCAGCAGTTGAACGTTACCTAGAGCCAGAAAAACAGTTCTAGTTTTTTATTCTATTCGGCACATTGACATGGGCGATCTTTCGTTTCCATAGCTTTCTCGCTTTCAATTTCGAGAAGAAAATATATTAACATGGGAATAACCAGAGCAAATTGCCTGCTAAAATTAAACTTTCATAAGCTCTCCTTTCACTCCGTGGTCGAATATGCTAGTAGATCTACATATATGTCAGTACAGCTGTTTTGCTGTTTTTTTTTTCAAATCGCTTAGTCCATACTGAAAACCCAGTGAAACCAGTTTAAAATATAAAAGATAATATTAAGCGCGTGTTGCTTAACCCTCTTGTGTCTTCCTGCGTTCCGTTTTTCGAAAAAGTCGAGCGTATTTTTTTTACGACAGTACTTTTATTTTGCTACAGTTTTAAAACACGTGGTTTAGTCCAGCTGCATTTAAATGCCTGCTAGCTCAGATAGCAACAAGAAAGAACCAGTTTACTCGCTTTTTCGGGTGGTTGTATTGCTCTCTTCAAAACGCCGGTGAACAGGGTGAAAGAGCTCTTGTTCAAGATCTTTAAATATTTTGCTTCAATGTAATTTCGACTTTTTTTCGATGTCTTCTCTCCAAAAGCCGGCGTTTAACTTAATTCTGTTGGTATTTTGAAAGTATTTCTGTGATTCTCGCCGTGTTTTCTAGTTCCCGTCTAATTCAATTGACTGGCGTTCTGTTGTTAAGTTCCTATGTTGCAGTTTGCCTTTTTTTCCGAAATAATGACATTTTTATGTCTTGATAAAGAGAAAACACTTTACATTTAAAAGCCCGCTAAAAGACAAAGTGGAGTTTAATTACGGCCACCCCGTTTTCTTCAACCCCTTTCGCCGAATCTCGAGGGTTTTGAACTGAAATGCTCAAAATCTTTTTTTAGCATTTCGAACGCGTGAAATTAATGTGACGATTAAATTGAGTTGTGTTGCTTTATGCGGTAATAAATAGCCTGTCTTCAAAGCGGGTCGATATAAAATAACACGCAAATTATAACTGCAGCCAATGAGAATGGAAATTAGACTTTGTTTATGAAAGGAACAGCGGGAAAAGTGTATCAAACAAGTGTTTTTGTCAGTAACAAAGTGGCGCAGTTTTGTGAGCTATGCCTTGCCCGCTGCTGCCTGTTAGCGGGTATTTTGATATTTTTTTCTGCGGCAGTTTCACTTACGGCTTGTGTTTAAAAGAAGAAGAAGAAATTGCCTGTCACTTTGTGGCATATTTAAATTTCTTTAAAGCACCGGTAAACGATTCTTTGAAAATATTTTCCTACGCTTTTCTGTGCGTTCAATCGGCTTAAAAACTCTGATGCGAGATGAGATATTTCCTATTCGCCGACTTGAGCAACGAACAAAGCGATCCTTCGGTGTGTTTCACCGGCAATCATTTTCTATAATTCAAATCTGACATCGTATGTAAATTTGCTAAAGTGTTTTTCTTTTTCGGAAGATCCAAGTGCGAAACTGCCATTTATGGATGGTAAATAAGGCGATTTTTCCAGCTGGTGCGCATTAGACAGAAACATCAGCACATTTTGCCATTAGAAACAACTTGGGCTTGATTAAATCTTCTAAATACAGATCGGATGTTAGGAAGAAAACAACTAATTTAACGAGCGTTTAAGAAGTGAGACTACCGAATTGCCGGTGCAAATTGCTCCCTTTTTAACATCAGTGTTTCTAAAATCGTAGAGTGCACGGCGATTGAGTTCCTGTCAAGATAATTGCCCTTGCTTTCTTCGTGTATCGCTTGAAAACTTTCGCAATCGCTGTCTTAATTCCCTATGCCATACCCCTAACAATATTAATTCCCAAAGCCATGCGGTGAAAGAAGTCGGTTCTGGGGAAGGTCAACTGCCGGAACACGCACACGAAGTTTGAATGTTTTGCACGTGTTGTCTATCTACGCGCGCGTTTCATATGTTACACGCGTGTTTGAGGATACCGGAAGGGCGAGGATCTGCTTGTAGAACTTCACGTCGACTTGATGGCGGCAGAGAATTGTCCAGCATCTTCCCGACTTCTTCATGGAAGGAAGCAAGTTCAAGAAAAGTTATTAATCGTGAGTAGGAGGTTTGAACCCTGGCCGGGGACATTGTGTTGTGTTCTTGGGCAAGATGCTGCACGATTCTCAATGCCTCTCTCCACCCAGTTGTACGAACAGCTACTTGCCAATTTAATGCTGGGAGTAACCCTGCGATGGACTAGCATTCCATCCAGGGGAGCAGAATTACTCCTAGTCACTTCATGCTACAAAAACTGGAGATAACCCCGGCCTGATGGGCTTCCCGGTGCGAGGACAGATCTACCTATTGGCAATAAAATCCGCTGTTACCAATAGGTAAGAGCTCCCATGGCGAACGGTTTAGTTATTGGATTCAAATCCTGGCCGCGGACCATAATCAAGGTTAAAAACTGGTAAGATCATGCTGGTCAGTTGCGCATACTAAAATACCGACTTTACCTTAGCTCATGTGAGCTCGTACACTTAATTATGTTAACTGGCTGGGGAAGTCGAAGAATCAAGAATATATATCTTAATTGACCACTCCCCCAATGGGGCTTTTCAGGGCCAATGATGAAATGATGAAACAAATAATGTAAATGAATATAACATGATTAAAAGATCCCAGCTGACAGGAGGCAGACCAGTTGGCTATTTACAAGCATGACCGTTGAGTTGAACCAGGGTCTACCGAGAAACAACTCCAGCTTAGTGGTAAGAGCGGCACTTGAACCTGCGACCTCCGGCCTCCTAGCCACGTGACCAAGCTGCCTCCTTAGGAATGTGGTCCCCAAAGCTAGTGGCATAGCTGTCTGTTTGTATTATGTAACAAAAATAACTGAAATACCAAAAAAATAGCTTTTTGTGAACTGTTTTCGTGACAGGTTAGTATAGATGGTAGGCCTAACCGTAGAAATAAAGCTGCGTTTTCAAATAGCTGTTATCGCAGTTATCAGCGGTTTTACATGCAAACGAGGCGAAGGGGTCAATTCTGCTTTGTATTGACCCTTTCGCCTCGTTTGCGTGCATTTCTAAACAAAAGAACATTTGATCGCAGACTCGACTGCAATAACAGCTATTGCTCCGGCGTAGCCAGTGTGTTCAGGGCTTTAATAGAGTACCTGTGAGTTTGAGATGGAGCTTTAGTATTACTTTTCAAAGCTAGTGTTTGTGCTTTCGATTGTCGCATTTCACACCAATCTCCTGCTTAGTGACAGCCTCTTATTCAACCGGTCAACAACAGAGACACCCGGGAAACGTAACTGGATTCTTCTGTTAAATAAGATTTCTCCCTTCTGTTATGAAATAATTCAACCTATACCAGTTCGTCTCGCGAGTGCTCCACGCACGTCCGAATTGATACAAAAACAGCTCGCGCGAGCAGCAGATGACGAAAAAAAATAATCACTAACACGCGGGGGAAAAATGAAGTTAAAAAAAAAGCTTGGCCTGTGACTCTTGATGGCACATGATCATCCAAACTTATTGGCATACTTTGAAAACAAAAGCCTCATTGAAGAACGTATCTATATGTTTCTTTTCATATAAGAAGACAAAGCCCAGTGCTTGACTACAAAAGAACTCGAATTTCTTTTGTCTGTGAGCTTTTACCAAACCAACGTGTCGTTTAAAAGACAAATCAAAAGGAGTATTTTCACGCAGTTCGCCATTTTATTCCACTAAAGAAAGTTCATAGTTTTGGCAATTTTTTTAGCCAGTGACAACTTTTCGTCGTTGTAAAGTATGTGTCTCGTTTTTAGCGGATGTAAAGAAGTGTAACGAGGTCCGTGAGAGAGAATCAAAGCTTTTTGTTGTTCGTAATTCAATGCGGCAGGTATTAAGTACCTCAATGAATGGCATTCATTTGAATTGTTAAAACCCCCATATAAGCGACGACTGGTTCATTTTCTCATCCACTAATGTCCACAAATTCAATTTGTAAAACCAAAAGGTCAATTTTGTCATTTTAATCAGCGAATGATTAGTAATATTATCATTTTAATTTCTTAGGTTTGTTTTACTACCAGGAAACGCACGCGAATTCTAATTTTCTTTTAATTCCAAATGGACGGTCTTCGCTTGATTAATGAGTGCGCAATTTTGGATGCTGTGCAAATAATCGCCGGGTAGGGAAGATTTTATCAAATTTAAGTCCCGTGAAAAATAATCTGAATGCTAATTTTTTGCGCGCAGAATTATAAATATATTAAGGGAAATTAAAAGCAGCAACATCTGGCTTGCGTCCAGATTACAAGGGAGATGATCTGACTGTTCGTGTAGCAAATACTTAATATGTTTTCTCTTATCATACGAATCACTCCTTAAAATCTCAAAAATCACGATACCGCTTTTGCCAAATAGAATTCTTAAAATATATTTCGATTCGAAAAAGATTAAATATCACATTTCAATATTATGACAAGGTCATTTTAATGTATTTTAAGTTTTGGCAACTTCTAAGGCAAGACAGTCGGCCAACGGAGACGCGATGTTTTATAATATTCCGAGCATTGTCGCAGACTGTTTTTATTACATTAAGACGGTCTTTGAACAAGGATTCGTAACGATCGAGTTTGTTTTATGTTGTGTGTTTTATAGCAATTCATTTGCCATCAGACGATCTCATTTTCGTCTTTCCTGACGAACCCACTTGGTACAGTCCACTCTCCGAGGTTTTCAAGCCGCTTCGTTTGGTAGAATTTTGTCTTTAAACAGAAGTTAAAATGTTTACCCTTACCCACCACAGCGGGTATCGTATTGTATTATAACTCGGTATAGCCGTCGTTGAGAGCCAGGCCTTTCCATTAATGAATTCCATATTAACCGCAATATCATTTTTTTTCCTCCTTTTTTTTGGTTACGCTTATTCGATCTTTTCAAGTGGTCACCGTGCTTATCAATGATAATACCTTTTTTCTGGTAATGTTGAATCTTCTCTTTGATATTCTATCGATCTGTTACAATGTGTGTCTGTAGATTTGTCTGGAGTGGCTCTTGTGTCTCCAAGACAAAGTTCCATGGTCGTCGAAAATATTCTTTTATAGCCCTCCATGTCACACGTGCCTTTTATTGTATGTTCTTTTTTATTCGGTGTCCAAGTCGCTCATAAAACGCTTGCTTTATAATCGTAAAACAATTGTTTTATCTCGTTTAAACTGGACTTGGCTCAATTCAACTTTGTTCTTGAACTGAAGGCCCTATATTATTAGGCTGCAGTAGCTTTTTTTTTTCGCCCTAGCCGGTCATTCACGGGAAATTAACGCCGTCAAGAAATACTGATTCGATGTAGAACTTTTACCAAATTACTCAATGCTACAATTTAGCTTGAACGATTCTGAATTTCCCGTTCCGTACTTTTGACAAAAAAAAACCTATAAACTTTTTTTTGTTTTGTAAATGGATTTTTGAAGCCGGATTTTACAACAGCTCCGCTTTAATGTGGCAGAGATCCCCTGAAACCTTTGTTTCGGTGTATAATATCATCTTGTTTTGTAGCACCACAAAATGAAAATGGCAATTAGACTTGGACTTATACAAGCATCGGAGAGACTGACTCGCGTAAGACTGAACGATGTTGTGATTGTGGAGATTTTTGCTTGATCGAGGCTGATTAAAAGAAAGTGTTTGCTCGGAACTGAATCACTGGCTTGTTGTTTCTTACGGGTTTGGTTCTTGTTGTTGTTTTGTTTTTGTGTTTCCGTCTGACCATAGTCCAGTTCAGGCCCACTCTCAGTCACGCAGCGCTACGCTCTCGGAGAGAAAGAGAGGGACCCTCTCTCCGAGAGCGTAGTGTTGTGTGACATAGAAAGGCCAGAACTGCTCTAGTTTGACCAATGCGCAACTCACTAGGCCCAGTAATCTCTCTTTTTCTGGATTACAAGATTATCTTTGTCTTCCCAAGCTCACAGAAGCAGGCGGCACCACTCCCTCGGATCCCTCTCGGGTACCTCTCGCGTACCTCTCGGGTACCTCTCGGTTATTTCTCGGGTACCTCTCGGGTACCTCTCGGCTCGGGTATCCTAAAATCTTAAACGTCTCAGTCTTTTTATTCAAGGTATGTAACCACTCCACAATAACTGTTTTACTTCTTTTCAGGTTATTTACCTCTAGTCCGGTCCATACTGATATCATTAACGATTAGTTCCTACAAAAAGGACTGTAGTTTACTATACTTCAGCTGTTTCCGATTTATTTCTGAGATGGTACGACATAAAGTGATAGATTCTAATTGAAGCCATGGCGTTTTGGTGTACATGCAAATGTCTGTTTGGAGTGCATTCTTTTTACTAGTGTCAGTTTCAAGGTCCGGTCCAGACTACACCGGAAGAATTTGAAAAACGGATGTTTCACTCTGAAAACGCATCAAAATGTTTTCCTTCCCCACTACGCCGGAGAAATTGGAAAACGCAACAATCACCGGTCATTTTAGATTTGTGTTTAAGGAAAGCTCGGACAAGGAAATCACATGTTTATCGTCACTTTATCGTTTTCGAGAAGCTCCGTTTTCAAAACGTTTTCTGTCCACACGAAAACGAAAACCCGGCGTTTTCAAATTCCTCCGGTTTGAAGAGCGTTTACGAAAAGCTCCGTTTTCGTGACGGGTTGGTGTGGACGGTAGGCCTATAACCGTAGAAATAGAGTTGCGTTTTCAAATTTCTCCGGCGTCGGGTGGGGACGGATACTATAAGTGTGGTACGAATTGGAAATTCCTGCTCTCTCGTGACTCACGTGACGCTTTGTACATTTCCCAGAGCGCTAGTGTGAAGCATTCTCAGGGCGCTTATACCTTTTTCCTCCCTGGTTTTGTCGTTGCATTGCGCCAGATTGTTCCACAGCCTGTCAGTCGTACCAACAACAGGAGTAGCCTTTTTTAATTGCAAAATAGCTGCACGTGAGGATTCAGCATTCTTGTGTAATGGTTCAAAGAACCATTCTAAAAGAAATGCGAAGCACAGCAAAGTTAGTTCTCCGCAAACTTTGACAGCTCTCCTCGCTAAAGACGCTTCTTTTCTTCATGTGCATGGAGGTGGTTTTCTTGATGTTGTTTTTGTTTGACGTGATGTATATACGAAATAATTCATATATGAACTGCGGTTGTAGATGAAAGTGAAGAATGATCATCGCAGTATATATTCCAATTTAAGCAATTGGAAAGAAGAAGCCTGAAAAAAAATCAGGGCTTCAACTGGATTCGAACCCGCGACCTCCGCGATACCGGTGCGATGCTCTACCAACTGAGCTATGAAGCCACACATTGGGAGCGAGGTCAATTTATTGAGTTCATATCTTCCCGTGAGGAATGAAATGATGTGATGTATATACGAAATAATTCATATATGAACTGCGGTTGTAGATGAAAGTGAAGAATGATCATCGCAATATATATCCCAATTTAAGTAAAGAAGAAGCCTGAAGAAAATCAGGGCTTCAACGGGATTCGAACCCGTGACCTTCGCGATGCCAGTGCGATGCTCTATCAACTGAGCTATGAAGCCACACATTGGGAGCGAGGTCAATTTATTGAGTTCATATCCTCCCGTGGAGAATAAAATGATGTGATGTATATACGAAATAATGAACTGCGGTTGTAGATGAAAATGAAGAATGATCCTCGCAGTGAATTTTTCCAATTTAAGCAATTGGAAAGAAGAAGCCTGAAAAAAATCAGGGCTTCAACGGGATTCGAACCCGTTTGTTTGTTTGTTTTCTTTTGTTTTTCGTTATCATTGTGTTTTTGTCGGCGCAGTAGGTGGAACGAACATTCTGATTGCCTCAATAATCAATCAATTTTGATCACCGTGTAATTTTATTACACTCGCGTAGGGATATATACATATATACAGGGTAACTGGGGAGTGATTGATTTGAAGATATAAAGTCGGTAGATCAAATGAAAGTTATTGATTAGTGAATGCTTATTGTCGGTCTGTGATAAGTACCGCTTAAAACTGGAACGGAAGTGTTTAGCATGTCAATGTGAGGCCGAATGGTCGAGAATGGCAGTTGCCTCCAAATTTGAGAAAGTTTGAAATCTGCACTGTCTCGTCTATTAAAAAAGTTGGCGATTTTGCCACGTTAAAAAGACAGTCTTGTTTAAAACAGCAACAAAATTTACAAATATGTCGCTCGGTCAAAACAGCTTCCAGACCTCAGTAGGTGGTAGGTCTGTTTACAATGTTCATGCATTTAGTTTATCTGTTCATTATGTTGTTGGCGGGCTCACTGTGTATGGTATAATTAATCATTTTGAGTCAAGACGCAACACTTTGATTATCATGGCGGTTTACATCACAAGCGTATCAATAGAATGATTCAGTGATATCAGTACTAGCATGGACCAGTATAGACCGGGCTAGAGGTAAATAACCTGACAAGAAGCGAAAACGTTCTTATGGAGTGATTACATAACTTAACTACTCGAGTGGTAGAATTCTTCAACGTACCCTTGATTAATTCATGATCAGGGTAAACAGGCAAAAATCAAAATAAAGCGTTGGTATCGTAATTTGTTGAATTGCACTGTTAATTTAACTGTGAAGTTTTATTTCACGTAACTGTCACGACATGTCACGAAGTGCAATCGCGAAGCGAAACATTGGTTTTACTTTCTTTTATGCTTCTCTCCTTCTCCCTTACTTAAACCGATAATGTACATTGCAAGGCTGAGCTATGTTTGGGTCTGTTTGCTGGAAGGAATATACATTTTGGTTTCAAGTTCTGTTGAAATTCCTAAAGAAGGCCTCTGAAAGTGTCCGAACTGATGGATTTTCGTGTCCTTTAAAATCAGAATCCACGCAGGAAAATATATACAAGCGCGCTAAGGTCATAAATCGAAGGTGTATACAAAACGATCTCTACTTTGTGTCTGATGGTTTCGGGAAACGACGAGACACGCAGAACAGCTTCATTTAGGGCCTGTTTACATGGAGGTGGGGGACCCCAGGTAGGTGAGGTAACCCGCCTAGCCGTGGTCGAAAAATGGCCAGCGTTTACATGCAAACTTACAACCCCGGGGTCTCGGGGTGACTTTACTTGACGTTGTTGCGTGGACACTAGGCATGTAAACATTGAAAATGGCGGACGAACGACGCATTTTGGCGGTCAGTGTTATTTTATCTTTATTTTCTGCTCTCGCTGCAGCATTTCAATGCTGTGGCGTTTTACTGTCACTTTTGATGATACAAAGCCTCCGCCAGAGGCAGTTAACGGCCATATTTTTCTGGTTCAAATTTTTACGCGCTTTGGCGCGCTTGCAAATGTAACATGAACTCGACCCCGGCTAGGCGGGTTACCCCACCTTGAGTCGTTTACATGGCAAAATGCGACCCCGGCTAGGCGGGTTATCCTACCTGGCAGACCGGGCAACCCGCCTAGGCGGGTTACCCCACCTATCATGTAAACACGATCAAATAAAAATGAGAGATTATATGGAGAGGCGGGTTACCTCACCTAGGCGGGTTACCTCACCTACCTGGGGTCCCCCACCTCCATGTAAACAGGCCCTTAATGACTGATACAAGGCTGAAAGTAAAACGAGTCAATTTGAAATCGTTGTTAATTAATTCGTTAGCACAAAGTGAACGAAAGTTTAAAACCTCTATTTGCCATGAAAATTATGAACACTTGGCGATAAATCATGATCGCGAGACTTTTTGGCGACAAATACAGCTTAAAATTTTGGCCAGCCGTGGAGTACGGGCCCCCAAATTGACCAATCGCAGCGCTCGTAGAAACTGAGAGATGTAATATATAGAACTATTTATTTATAACTGCGGTTTCTTTAAGCATATAGCGACAAATGTTTCATAACAGAAAAGCAAATTGACGGAAACCGTTTGAAAATATAATATTGCTGAGTTGATTCGTCTAAAATTATCCACCGTTCTGACCAGTTGTATTTGGGTAATGTACAACAAATGCATATGAGCAATAAAACAGTCATCTCGTCATCCAAATTTGTTCTCGGATTAATTCAATGAGAAAATGTTTTCCAGCCTATTACAGCGCAACCTACCAGTTTTAACATTTAATTATATACATGTGCGCTTTTTGTCTTGTTCCGTCGGCACTTCGCTAAATTAGAGAATAATTGGAGAAAATTGAACAGCACGAAGCCAGTCTACCGACAGTGAAATAAACACTTCGCAATGTGTTTAGCATTAGGATTGACCGCAATTTATTTTTACGTTCTTTTCAACATCTTGCTTCTATTATGTAATTTCTATCGGTCTGTTTCAAAGTAACTTGCGTGCAATCGGGCGTTTTTTTCCGTGGCGAAAAAAAAGAACGCCTGATCATCAGTTGAGATGAATGTTGATGATACAACAAAAACGATAGCTTGACTTGCCGAGAATACTGGACTTATGGAGGCCACTAGCTTTAATGGTCTCAAAAACACTTTCAAAATATTTTTGAGGAGAAAACTTGTTCACTTTTTGCAAACATGTCCATTCTCGACTTTACCAGGACACAGTTTAGTTACGAAACCTTTGACATTTTGCCGCGGTTTGGCAAAGTCTTCGCGCAACTATTAAACTTTTAAATTAAATAGAGGAGCGTTTTTCCGGTATACATGTGGCTGGACATGCTGATAAAGATAAAGGTAATTTATTTAGAAACATAAACACTGAGGGATAATAACTTAAATTTTACTCAGAGAAAAAATACCATTGAACTAATTCTTCCTTTTGCAAATAGTTCAACGCAGTTTTCCATGCTGTTGACTGGCTAGCCATAAAAACACGCCTACTGAGACACCTAGGGTTTATAGTCAGATTCCCAGGGGCATCTTATTTCACAGTACCATGTCTCACAGGGGTATCTTTCATCCCCCCGGGCGATAAGACTACATTTATTTGTACTTTAAGTGGATTTCATGCAGCGGATTAATCTGAAAACGAACCACAAACATTTTGACTGAAAAAGACTGAAAGAATTCTGCAAGACCGCCTCTAGGAATTATGCCGTGCATACTTGACAATTAAACTACAAGCGCGAGATTTCCATCGCGTGATGAGTTGACGAGGGTGCAGCCCGAGTCAACTATCACGCGATAGAAATCGAGGGTGGACAATCCGTTTGTTTTAGTATAAATCTACTAGTCGTTCAAAACTTTATCTAAATCCTCTTCACAGTTATTTCGAAAACGCAAAGAAGCGGCCGCCATTTTCTTAAGAACTGCATACTGCTAGGCTGCTACTCACTGTCTACAACAGAATAGAGAAGTTAGCGTGGCCAACAAAAAAATAACGGCGTTCTTGATAGAACGCTAGTAGATTTATCCTAATGTATCTCATCTACTCGTAGGCGAAAAGAAAATGTTGTGTTTTAGCTAGGTGGCTGGAATTCATGCAGGGGGGTTAGTTTGAAAACGAACCACAAACATTTTGACAAAAAAGCTACGAAAGAACACCTCCGTGAATTTCCTGTGCGTTATATATCCCGCTTAGTTCTTCCCCCAAAGAAAGGAAATTCACTTATTTTCGAGAATGGCTGTTCCCGCAGTGTCCATAAGTCCTGTGTTTGTAGGCGAATTAAAAAAAAAATAGAACTACTACCAGCTTGTTAGTTACTTGAAATCCACCAGATATTTCACCGGCGCTGTTTCAGACAGTTCTGTCCCGTTCCTAAATGGTTTCTGAAAAAAAAGCTTTGAAACTCCTCAACAAAATGGGGAAATCTTGACCATGATCGAAAATTAACTCAGAGAATGTGATGTGCAAAAGTTCGAAAACCTGGTATTTCGTTTTAATGGATTTTTTTTGAGATATTTAATGGACATTTTTTTTGTCCGCCTGCCTTCATAATGACCTTTGAAGGTTATACTTTTATTTACAGTCGCTTATCATTTCCTGATCATTGGAGAAATTGTCCCTGTATATCATATGCATAGCTTTTTAAAATACCAGAAACATAAATGACTGAATGCAGCCATAAACGGAAGTTTTTGTTTAAATATCTGTAAGGTTTTTTGACAGTCGGCAAATTTGTCTGGCTTTTTCGCATTCATGTCAAACTTTTGTGCATTTTAGTACAACTTGGCGTGTATATTTCTGTGGTAATATTTTTTCCCTCAATCTTATCGCCAAAGACAATGGTAGCCCACCGGAGACGTTAGCTATTTTAATGGAACTTGAAATGTCCTATTGTAGAAGGATTCTTAATTTGAGTTTTTCTAGTGAAAATGGCGTCTGGTTGATCGTTGCTGAGTGTTTTTGGTGTCTCGAGGGAGGCTGTGATGGGAACGTGACGTTTTCCTGTCCCACACTTCTCTTCTATAGATTGATGCATTTCATGCAATGGCCTTCGCGTCCTAACTGACATGTACGCTAACATCTGACAAATCCTCGGATTAAGCCTAATAATAATTATGCTTTTGATTTTGTAGAAACGAGCCCAGTAATTGATAGGAAGCCATTGAAAGTTAAGAATGCCGGACAAACGATGGTAAGGTTTGAGGGAAATGAATTACTATTTAAACGAGCGAACCCGAAAATTAACAGGATAAAACGCTCAGAAACAACTGTTTTTAGGCAACTGTGATATCTCATTTGGTTTGACTTACGTTCGTGATTAATGAAGGAGGCTGAACGAAAAGAAACATTACATGGCTTGACCTATAAGCGAAAATAGAACGTCTGCAAGTCTCCCCTGAAAGTGTTCGAATTTTCAGAATTTTTAAGCTCTCACGTAGATATTAATAGAAAGTTTGGGAAACTTCTTATTTTCTCAAAGATTTAAGTCTCGTTTTGGAGGATTAGTTTAATCCGACATGTTTTTCCTTTGAATTAAAATTGAAGTTTTATTTTTTCAAGGAAGTTTTTAAGGCCACCCGAAAAATAAATTTATAACGGTCTTTTTACAATTTGCAGAGTAAACCTCTGCCATTCCGCATATTTTTCGAGGTAAGCTTGTTTCTTTTGCCAATTTGTCGTGCTTTGCCAGTAAATGGCATTTAAAGTTTTCCTGATCGGATTTAGACCAAATTAACAGCGATTTAAAAATCTCCTGCTAATTCCTCGCATTTCCGTGGTTTTTCCCCCTGCGGCTTGCCATCCCGGGCGGAGAGTTCATTGTAACCAGTAATCCTGGGTTTAGCGTTAAAAGAAACCGGTGTTATTAAACTCAGTGTGAAAAAATCCAAAACTTTTTGCACTGCCGCGAAACGCAACAGAAACATTGTCATCGACGCAAATTCCTGGGAAATGACTGCAGAGAAATCCTTTTCAGTTCGTGCCTAAACTCGCCACGAAAAGATAATTTTTCATCTCAAACGGTGAATACCTGAAACGATAAGTCGAATTCGTGTTACAATTGGAACAAACCTAATGTGAGTGTTGACTGACAGAAGACCACAAGGAGAGACGCAGGGATTTTATTGGTCCACAGCGACCAAGAGGCCACATAAAGTCCATCACGGTAAGGAGATTTTGAGCTTGTTTCTTTTAATCACGAAAAGGGAAACGTCCATAAGAGCTGTCATTCAGCTCGAGTTGCCCATTTATTAGCGAGTACTTCATTCAACATGGCACCCCGTGCAAATCGCCAGTACTTCAGAGTGAGATTACATGGCTTCTCAGTGATTAATTTAATTGCTTTAGCCATTATTATGGTTTGTTTGGTGGAAGGAACGGAATCGGCTCGCGATACGAAGGCAGTGAAGACCTCGAAATCGAGCAAAGAAAAGGTAAGGCTATCCATAATGCGATTGTACAGTACTTCAGTTCAACAATCAGCTAATTCGAATTGCTCAGAATCGTACGAGAGCCGCGCGAGGTCACGAATAGAACATGAAAATTCGCTTGGATGAATACGGCGAGGTCCGGCGCTACGTGCGCTTTATCTACCATCAAAACGAAAACTAGACATTATTTACACAGTGAAGTGGGCTTTATTTATTATGGGAGATACAAAATCATCATTAAATAGCCTCAGACGTCCGCGCGAGTATTTCCCGCCGAGTACATGTAGTGGGGTTTGCTGTCAAATTCTGAACTCACGAGTTCAACGAAATTTTGGCAATCTCGCCAGATGGATAACAGATAGCCACCCAGGATCTTCTCAGTTTATCAACAATGGTATTACATGGCAAACTAAAAAAAGCTGCCAACAAAACCATTACCTTTCACAATTCGTTTGATTACGCACTCATCCCTGTCTAGCCGTGTATCCGTAAACACTTCTAAATCCAAATAAATTCCAAGCAAAACCTAGTTTTAATCGTCTCGGACGGATGTAGAAAGAAAAGAAAATATTGACAATTGTTTAGTATCTTGATTTGTGCTTGCGAATACTGTTACAGACAGTTTAGAACAGTTCTTTATTCGTCCACTATTTCCTTAAACGACAGACTCTGTAGAACTGTTTTTAGCTCGTTTTTCGCGTCGTTATTCATTCGCTATGTACTGAAAGGGGTGCTTTCAATGGACGACATTACTGATATATCGTAACCAACACAGATGTGTCTCGTATCTGCTTGCCACCCATTAATTCTGATCTGCACCGTCCAGCCGGAGGACGCGAGGGAAATTGATAAGTCTATTGATCTAATTATTTTTTAATAAGATGGTCATTTTATGGAAAAAAAATGACGGGAAAAATATGGAATGGGAATAAAGGGCTTTTTTTTTGCTCGAAGCAAACCCTGCAAGTTGTGTTTACTTTCACATCGCATCCACGCGCTGGAGAATTATTTTATTTTTAACCTTTTTGGCATTTTACAGGAGGAGTGCATATTCCGCCAAGACGAAGATCAGCGTTATTATGTGGAATGTGGCGTCACTGGAGAAAAAGGAAAAACAAAAAGCAGGAAAGGCCCTAACTCTCCCGGAGACAACAAAAAACGCCCAAACAGCCAGGTTAGTAAAACTTAGATAACGGTTTATTTTCCCGCGTAATTTAAATACTCTACAGACCTCAAAACGCAGCCTCCGTTTGATAAATAAGGTTCTAAAACGACAAATAAATAAAACTAAATCAACTGGTCGCTTTTAACTCGCAATTTAAAACGAAACGAACTGAGGATTGCAGACCTGACGAAAAACCATGTGGCCCAGTCTTCTGATTGTCACGGTTGTTATCTGTCAATGACTTATTGTTCTGGGTAAACGAAGCTCGCTGCGTAGACCAAACTAAAACACTTTTTCATTTCCTTTTGTGTTGTTTTATTTTGGTGATTATCGATAGACAAGGAGATAACGAGAACGTCAGGTTACTTTTGTTCAAGATGTTGTCACGCAAGCGTTGTAAATCGCACATTATGTATCTAGAACTATTATTTGCTTAGAACCTAGTAGGATAGGTTTAGAGCCTTCTTCCGCAAGAGGAGGAACTAAAAAAAAAACGTCAAAGAAGTCGTTTTTGAGGAAAACTTTATTTTATCGTGAGCTGTAGATCTCAGAAGTTCCAACTTGTTTGTTGGAGCCATTTATTGTGTTTGAGTCAGATATCGTTTCAACTTTGATCTTGCGCATGGTTTGGCCTTTGAACGTTTTCCAGCATATCTGCTAAACTCTAGGAAGTCATTGCCTTTTTTCACCAAAGTAAACGCCCCAAACATATGTTCAAAACACTCGTTTGGAAAAACATATTCGCAACACATTCATCATCTCGCCAGTTTTTCCTCTCACTCTATCCCAAAATTCCTGTTCGCTGGTTCACGCCAGGGTGTTGAGAATACAAACCCATATCATAACACTTCTCTGACATCTTGTTTTATTTCTGATATCCCTGTTGGAAGAACAAATCTTTCAACATGTCCGCTCACACTCACGAATGGCACAATCTCCATTTTACCATAAAGGCGCCGCGAATTACTGACTTTCAACAAGACAAAAAACCTTAGTTAGCCTTCGTTTAAACTTAATTCAATTTCTTGTGATCTGGCTTTCTAGAATGGAGTTCTTCTGGTTTTGATTTTCATAAGCCGCCAAACCCAGCATGCGATACGAACATCTCGTTTCATTAATTAATTAAAGTGGATTATAGCTTTACCGCTAACAAGTTATTATGCTCAGTCGACAATAGCTGGAAAATAATTTTGTTTTTCTAGTTGTGTGCTCATTGGGATTAATTCCTCTTCAAAGATAGATAGATTTCTCGCGTTTTACTTTGAGAATATCCCGAGGGGCTTACGGGTAGGAAACCGACGAAATGTCGTCTTATCTAAATTCTTCTTCGTTCTTCAACAATTAACCCGCAAGAAACTCTTTCATCGCTCGCTCTGTTAGCGTGGTATATCTGTTGCTGAAGAAATCCTTCATTGTCTGTTGCTTCTGGTTTGAAAATATTTGAAGCTGATCACGGCTTGTTGTAAGAATTCTTCGCAAGCTTTTCAAACGCAGCAGTACACAACTCTTTGATGGTTTAACAACACGTGCTGTTACACAAATGTTTTTCATACTCTTCCTGTGCAACAAGTGCCTTAGAAAAATAGAATTTGTTTACCACGGAGTCGATGGCGGTACACAGGTATTAATTTCACAATATGGCGGACTGAGCGCTTAGTGAGGAACATGTGTTTTTTCGGAATTCTGTCTTTGAAAGCGCTGGAGCTGCCAAACATACCGCAGATTACTCGGGTTCTATAATAGACTTAGAACTAAGAAGTGACTTTGTAAGATAGCGGCTCAGTAAGTGTATCGTGGGCTACGATAGTGATAAAGCTTCTGCATGGAAAATAGCTAGTCTGGGATAGGGTACGGGGTTTTGGTCAGTTCCTACTCTAGATCAGGGTTGCAAAATCAACCTGATCATGGTGCAGTATAGGATTTCATTGCCCGTGGCACACCCTCAACCTAAGATTTACAGACTACCCAGTACCACCCCCCCGGGTATTTCCGTCACAAACAAGAGAGTAGAGTGAATTACTGGTCTAGGTCCAGAGATGTAAATTAATCTATTCTGTACGTTTGGAAGCACTTTCGTTCGTTATTTCAAACCATCACTTGGTTTTGCGAAAGTGGGAAGCCAAACTTCCAGGCATCCCAGCGAGGGTCTATCAAGAAAAGAATTAACAATTATTACAGGAATGGAATGCAACTAAGGATTTACACCACAAGTGATGTTTGAAAATTCTCTCATAGTTGCACAGCACGAGCCTTTAGGAGAGAGCAATTTGAAAATAATTTTCAAATATCACCTGCAGTGGTGTGCATCCTTAATTGCTCCAGTTTTTATACGATTACCATGAACGCGCTTATATCAATTCCCACTGCAGGGCAAATTGAAAATTATCATTAAATTTACCTGCTATCGGCCAACCACAATGAAGTATTTTTCTCAGACATATAGCAAATTAAGAAATTATTACAAGACAAATATCAAAGATTCAGTGGAGTTAGGTCTTAAGAGTTTTTAAAAGTATCAACACATTGTCAAGCAGACAAGAAATGAGTTTGAAAACCCGTCAGTTACTGCAATTACTGAGAAAACACGATAAAACCGTTAACACTGGTATTTGAGCATTTAAAATATCTATTAGCTTCTTACCGCACCCCACCCTACCTGCTCAGAGCCTGACTTACCCCCTCCCTACCTCCCCCTTGGTTTAGTGTAAGAGTTGACGTCATCTGCCGACCAAAACACCCTTCGACTTTCATGAAAAGAACAGAAGGTTAACAAACAGAATCCATGTTGCCGTGCGTCTGTTCAATAATGAATCACAGATGACGTCAAAATGTTGTAAGAGCAAAAACGTGGCACACGAGACGGTAAAAAATATTGTTTATGACATCATCTATGCGTCTGTCCTTTAATTGATCTTGGGTAAGAACCAGTCAAAATGTTAAGGCGGGGGTAAACATGAATAGGCGTGAAATTTGAAGTGATATAAAAAAGGAAATTGTTAGGATTAAGATGGGTTGGAAACACTACCAGACAGGGACCCCCGCAAAAGAGAGCCCCAGGTTGCTAGGGGACTGTTTGGTATCCGTCTACTAATTCTTCACTTCAAATTTCAATTTTCCAAATCCATCAAATCTTCAACATTTCATATTTTCCTCAATTTAACGCGGCTATCCTTTGAGAAGAAATATCTCTTTCCCAAAATGCCCAAAAATCACCCAAAAATTTACACACAACTGCCAAACAGTGGTTAATGAGATAAGCAGAGAGATTTAGTGTCGCTTGAAACGTGACCGAGATATTGGCAGAAAGGCCGTGTTAAGCGACGTCAAAACAGCCTTCACGTTTACCCCCGCCTTAAAATCATTCGGCATATTTTATGATTTAAAATTGAGGACAGTCCATGCCTGTGAGCAAAAGCTCAAGAGTTTCAATTCTCTAGTACTTTTATGGGATCTGGTTCGTCACCTTAAAAATCGTATATTTCTGTAACCTTGGCTGAGTCGCTAGCATTGTACATCCCTGGTTATAAACGCTTTTAGTATTATTATACCGGGGTAATTATTATCCTCGTTAATGTCGGCTTGTATTGACATCGTATTTTAATGACCGATAAGTAGATAATCATTTATCGCTCTTGGGAATTAAGAGGTCATATCTGGATTATTGTTTTCGCGAAAAAATTGGCCGAGATCTCCTTAGATTTTGATAGGTAGAACATGCAAAGAATGTAATCCAATATATTCTCGAAACGTATAAATTTAGTCACGGAACTATATTTAGTCACGGATAACTGCTTTGTACCAAACTCGATTCCAATGACCAACTTCCGACAGGTACAAAATCGTAAACGTTGACTGCAAATTTTGCCCGACCAATATTTTTTTTTTGTATCGTGTGGCTGCTAAGAAAAACGCTGGCCCACCTGAGATAGGTTAAAGTGGCTCTTTGACGCTTTAAAACTCAATTAATTAATTACTCTATTCATTAATTATAGTTCAATGGTGCAATTCATTCATTATAGGTCTTGCGTCTGACATGAAACGTAGACTTGACTGATTTTGATCTATCGCTGGCAGTGATTAAACAAATTTCTAGCTAAGGTAGGGTTTTTTATTTGCCAAAAGTGAATACAAGCAGTCTCGGCCTGGATAGAAACATTTAATTAAAGGGTCCTTTTTACGAGTCCTCTAATTTATCCTCACTCGAATTCAGAGCGAGAACACTCTACTGAAATTTGGAGGTAGTGTGAGCCCATCTCCGAATCCTATCCATTTTTCTTTCAGACCAAACTGCGAGCTCGGTTCATCATCCTTTCGTCTTCTGACCTAGTGGTTTGCATGCATAATTGGCTAGTCGGTCACACCAGATGAGATTGTTTGGTAATTCCCTTGCCTTTTCTCGCATATTTGTGAAAAGACTGAGATAAATAGAGTTTTTCTAAATCTCCCTGAAAAGAATTCCCATTTTTAGACCAAAATGGCACAATACTCTAAAACAGCTCAGAAATCCGCTTCTCAAACTGGGGGTCAGTAACAAAATTTCTTTCGAAACATTAAACGCGTTGTAAAGCTCAATTGCATACCAGACAATAAATTCTTTGTGGTCGAATACGCAGCACGCGTTCGAGCACATTGAAATGTTACATAACCCCCATTTGAAAAGTGAGGGTGATTACTTGTCGAATCATTTTGAAGTCCAAATATTTGTCGGTGATGAACGCCAAAAATGCCACTTCATTAGGGCTCATCGTCTTGAACTATCGCCTGCAGAAAATATATCGTGAGACAGAAAACACAAGCACATCTTTTTTTAGCTTTCGTGTGGCACGAATTTTTTGCTAGAGTTTATTTTTGCAAATCGGAGCTTTTTCGTATTTCGGCAGTGGAGTAAATTTTTGCGACAACGTGTTTTTCGTATCGTGGAAAAAAAACCGCAAAAATCTCAAAACTTTGTACCGGCGAAAATTCGTGTTACACGGTAGTCGGAACGGAAGAAGAATTCCTTGCTGATCTGGATTCGAGGATTAACACTATTTGAAGTATTTATGAGTTACATTAACCACAACTAGCTCAAGTTACTAGTAGGATATTTATCTTCTTACTTTCTTTATCGAGGTTAACCGCGAACATCGTTTCACTGCGTGATATTGTGCACACTTAAGGTGTCTACAACAAACGGATTGCCCCCTCATGGTGATGATAACTACGGCTTAACTTTGGCCAATCGTCGCCTACAAGACATTGCCATGTTAATTTTTAAAGCTGTAAACGGTATGTTACTGGGATGTATTAGTGACTTGTTCGTCGTACGCGATAATGTGAAGAGCACAAGAGGCACCAAAAAAGCGCGTAGTCCCACGTAAGAAAACTACAAACTTTGGCTTAAAATCTACAACTTTTATTGGTGCCAAAGTGTGGAATTCCTTACCGGATCAATTACGTTCAATGACAATCGCCAAGGAATTTAGAAATGCTGTGAGAGAGCTACATTTGTAATGTACAGTTTCCTATCATTCACTGTAATTCTTCTGTTTATTGTTTTTCTATTCATATAGTTAGAATGTTAGTCACTAATTGATCTTGTAGATTTTTTATCCTTTTTTTTGTGTGTTTTGCCTTGTTTTCATATCTTTATATTTTTCTCGGCATATTAGCATGACTGCATTGCTAGGGGCCTAAATCAGCCTCATCAACTTACTTACTTACTTACTTACCAACGCGTTTTCGTCGTCTGCAGCTCAAAATTGTACTACGTCAGAGAGTCACGTGACCTAGCCTGGCTCCCGCTGAGCCCGAACGAAGCGAGCCGTCCCTGATCGCTTCGCTCTCCGAACTTCGCCGAATTTTTTTTTCCGTCCTCGCCAGGAGCCTGTTCGAGAGCAAAACGTGGGTTTCTGTTGCATGCACGATAAAGAACGTTTTGTAACTAACGTCTCAATAGAGATTTCTGCCGGTAAATTTGACTTCAGCTGATCACGAAATGAAACTTGGGGCCTGATTACATGAGCCGGGCTGGCCCGGTTAGCAGGGCTGCTTCGATGTGCCGAGATGACTTTCAGCCCGGTATTACATGAGGCGAGCCAGCCCGGTTGATGGCTGATGCGATGAACCGTGGGAAACCGGAGCAAGCTTGTTTTTGTACTCTCACTGGTTTAACGAGCCGGGCTGGCCCGGCAAACGCGATTACATGGAGAAATCTCAGCCCGGTTAGCCGGGATCCCGGCACCGCGATACCGAGATCTCGGCTAACCGGGCTGGCCCGGCTGTCATGTAATTACGAAGTTGATTTTTATTGCGTTTAACAAACGTGCCGAGATCCTGGCAAACCCACATCATCCCGGCTAACCGGGCCAGCCCGGCTCATGTAATCAGGCCCTTAGAACTGGCGATTAGAGTGTGAGAAACATAGATATTAAATCCTTATGGTGTTACCGGCTTAGTTTTGCATCACTTGGAAAAGTATGATAATTGAGTAAGTAGCGGCATAGATCGAGTCTGCTTTTTTGCAGTTGTTGTGTTACGATTTGACGACAGTTGTTACGTAGATGCAATATCACTTAGCCTCGTTTTCAACTCGCAATTCCACGCTAAATACCTCGCTTCGTAAACCAATCAGAATGCAAGACTTTATTCAAATATGCGATTCTACAGTAAATAATTAACCGGATTGTTGGAGATGTTTCTCTGCCACGGCGTAGAGGGATCAAACGCACTTTAAAAAGCCGCGCTCAATGATCACATCCCTTGTGTTTATCAGCAGTGCTCTTCGGAATGCCGCGGAAAGCGAGGACAGAGAGGGCAGAGGGGGAGAAATGGATCAAAAGGACAACCAGGCCAAAAAGGACCAAGAGGACCCCCGGTAAGTACAGTAGTGGAGCCGCTTTCACTTGAGTGTGGAAAGTTAGTAGCATTTGCTTTGGTTTTGCATTACTATGCTAAGCTATTGGCTCAGAAACTGGCGCCACTTTGTCACTTAGAACTAAAACTAAAACCAATCCTCCGTAGGAAAATAGATGGCGACTGGTACATTTACCCAGAGTTCTCAGCGCACGAAAACTTTAACAACGTTCATAAAAAGGTACAGAAGGGTTATAAAATCTTCAAACCTACTATACACAATGTTCTTAGTACAGGGACAAATATTGTAAAAAAATGGCTTTCCTTATGTCTTATACGCTGTGTTAGGTTCGCCAGGTATTGTGGTAAAATGTACAGCCGCCATCTTTTTTCCTACGGTGGTTTTGACGTCAGCTACATGTAGAGTTTTGATTGGTCCATTGGATTGTCTGTGTCTTCTGTGATTGGCCAGCGTGATAACTTTGGTTTCGGTTTTACGTCACTCACTGAGTGAAAACTGCTGTAACAGCAGAAGGAAATCTTTGCTCGTGTATTACATAACCACTGTCATAGAACGGTTTCCAAACGAGTCGTAAAACTCAAACCAAACCAGTTACTTAGTAATTAGACTACTCGGCCAATCTCAAATCATAGTTAAACCAAACCCAAAATCAAAACCGTTTTATCATTATCGGCCTCATTTGTAAATGCGTCTTTTTAAGGACGCATTTAATTGGTTTTAAGCCATTTAAAGACCATACAGCTTATTTTCACAGAGTTTTTTAAAACTCTGTGAAAAAAAAAACTCTGTGTTTTTTAAAACTCTGTGAAAATAAGCTGTACGGTTACACTTGGAAAATTGAGATTGTTAATAATTGCTCGAAGTTTTCTCTTTTAAAGTAAGTACTAGACGCGTTCTGGGATATTGGCAAAAGGTTTTGGCAGGACGGATCAAGCTCAACGAAATCTGTACAAAAAATACCTTGGGGCCGATAGTCTCACTGTATGGTCCCAAACACGACTTTATGGCTGAAAACGAACTGTAAAAATATTGTACCGGCAATGAAGTATTCTGACTGGGCGATTTGAGTTATTGTTGTTCATAGCTGCCATAGTCGTGTGATAAAACATCATATTTTTTTGTGCTTTAGGGGGACGACGGACGCGACGGTGTGAACGGAATGCCAGGGACCAAGGGATCGGTACGTAAATCAAAGGGTCTGGGTGGGGGTGCTGAGGGGGTGGTGTTGGGGGTGTTGAGGGGGTGGTGTTGGGGGTGGTGCTGGGTGTGCTAAGGGAGTGGTGTTGGGGGTGTTGAGGGGGGTGGTGTTGGGGAAATTGAAATATCAGCTGTCAGTTAAGTGGTCGGACATTCGTCGACTATCAGTTAAAATTTTAGCTTATATCTCGGTTATAAATAAATTTTGCAGATCTGCGATCTTAGTTTTCAGTTCAAAGAAACTGCGTTATCATTCGATGGATTTTTTCCTTCTGTTCATACGTAATACTGTCTAAATGTGTTTAACTGCAAATAATGTTCTGCTCATGCGTAATTGAAACCACGCTCTTGTGTGAAAAATGGCAGATCGCCTTCGGATTCGGCAAATAATTGATCTGCTCGCCACTGACAAATCACGATATTTTGCTCAACCTCGTACAATAATTGTTAATTATTTCTCATTCGACGGTTAAAATTCTCAGCAGTCAGCTAAACAAAATCAAGACACTAAAATCAATAATCCTATTTTTCTTAAATTTTCCTATTGAGTTCTGCAAACTCTGTTTCAGCTAATAATGACAATAACTACTTTGTACCCAACTGGCAATCATGTGGTGTCGGCAACAAATGTTTAGTCAATTTTGTCTCGCGTTTTCTCTGCATTACACAGTTACAAGGTTACAAATAGCCATCGACACACACAATAAAGTGCACTTCAATCGGTTTAGCTTATAAAACACCTTTTGAATATTTTTGATAATGGTTAAGTTCTTAATATGTTATTGTTTTGTTGAAGATTGGACCAATCGGAAGTCCCGGATTACAAGGTCCTCCTGGAATACAGGGCGGCAAGGGAACAAAAGGAGAGCAGGCATGACATTTTATCATGACTAATGTATTTGCATACAACATTTTTATGACAACTCCAACCTATGTAGGTGGAATATTCGTGAGCAGAGCACTTGCGAACGAAGTCGAAAATAATCGATTACTTTCCGGATTTTGAAGAAGAACTAAAATGAACGGCCTCAAAAGTAAAGCTGCTTTCAAGCGTCTTTAGTTTGTCTATAGAATTAAACACCATACTTCGTGCCAGATGACCCTACTTAAATTGTAACGGCCATGGAATGAAGACAGTGAATAAACTAACCGCCGTTTTCCATTTCATTTAGGGACCTCGAGGGCCGTCCGGCTTACAGGGGGCCCCCGGATTACCCGGGAACTGTGTGACGCCTTCGTCATCGAACACCACGATCCCCCCGGTCTTTTGTTTACCTGGAAAACCGGGCCTCAAAGGCGCCAGGGGTGAAACCGGAAAGCGCGGTTCACAGGGCCCCCAGGGGCCCCGAGGGAATAAAGGATCTAGAGGAAACAAGGGCAGTGAAGGCCCTCCAGGGAAAACAGGCCATCCCGGACCCCCGGGGGATTTTGCGGGGCTGACATGTCTGCCTCGGTACACAGGGTGGGTGGACAGAGGTGACTGGCTAAGTGAACAGCCGGAAGTTCATTGCGATAGAAGAGAATTCTTACAAGGATTTAGTCTGGAAGAAAACAAAGCTCGCGGTCAAAGAAGATTCAAATACACATGTTGTGCGCTAAGATTGACCATCCCTGGACAAGGTTAAATAACAGTTAATGGCAAAAACAAAGGACAAATAGACCAGTGCGAAAGCATCTGTTTCTGGACTTGCTATAAACTCCCCAAACAAAACTTCCGATTTCCAGTGAGGTTGACTCGAACATCTCCAAGACAGACTCTGAGAAGTTGACAGAATAATCGTCATAAATTAGCGAGAAAGATGTGTATAAAAGTATTTTCAAACGTATGAAATTAGAGATATTTTGAGTAGCACAACACGCTTTTGTACATATGGTCTACCACGAGGAGTGTATCAACAAGAGAGTTAATCTCCCTGGTAGTCCTTAATTCCAAGGTAATCCCTAGCTCCAAGGGTTCATTTTGAAAATGGCATCCAGTCCTTCCGCGGTTAATGTTACCACGTGCGTCGAGCAAGAGTTTTCGCATAGGACGAATATGTGTGCAAAGTCGATTGGGCTGACCACGTGATTAAACTACGCGCCACAGGATCCCCAATTATCTGTAGATTCTCTTTGGATTTATAATGCTAGACGCAATCTAAAAATAGCTTTAACGGTATTACCTTAGGAATAAGGTCACTCTCTCACTCTTCATCTTCTCTTGGTATAATAGATATTCAATATGTCTCTCTAATAGTCAGTAAAATAAGCAATATAATAAAGAAAAAATCAACTCCTCTTTGACCGTCTTTCCTTATTAGTAGTTTATATGCTTACAGTGAACAGAAAAAAAAATTGTCGCACAAAGGCAACGTTTTTGAGCGTACACGCGACATTTAACAGAAAGTATACAGATTTGCTGAGCTGCTACAGGGGGGGGGTGCTCACCGGTAACACGGCAGATGGATCCCCTACCGGGGATATTTACCATGAAGGGAGGGGGGCTTATGATTCTTCTGGGATCTTTACGGTATGCCCATGTAAACTTAATCGTCTACCCTCATACACATTTTAAGTAACTTGGCTCATTCTGACTGAGGGTCAAAGTGTAATCGGGTTCAACAGTACCTACTGAATGGCTTAAGGCGGGGGTACACGTGAAGGCTGTTTTGACGTCGTTTAACACGGTCTTTCTGCCAATATCTCGGTCACGTTTCAAGCGACACTAAATCTCTCTGCTCATTTCATTAACCACTGTTTGGCGGTTTTGTGTACATTTTTGGGTGATTTTGGGGCATTTTGGGAAAGAGTTTTTTCTCAACGGATAGTTTAAATTGAGGAAAATATGTTGAAGATTTGATGGATTTGGAAAACTGAAATTTGAAGTGAAGAATTAGTAGACGGATACCAAACAGTCCACTAGCAACCTGGGGCTCTCTTTTGCGGGGCTCAACTGTCTGGTAGTGTTTCCAACCCATCTTAATCCTAACAATTTCCTTTTAATATTATTTCAAATTTCACTCCTATTCATATTTACCCCCGCCTTAATTTCCTTGGCTTTTCGTTTTTCGTCGTAACATTGAAAGATTCTTTTCATTTATCGAGTACTGCTCTACGAATAATAAAGTAGTGTACGAGAAACAACCTGTTTCACAGCAGCCCGCAACGAAAGGAAAAATCGAAGAAAGCACTCTCCGATTTTTTCTTTCGGCGAGGGCGGCTGTAAGGCTACCGAGAAATGCCAAGAAAGAATTGGAAAACTGATTAAGATATGGACCAACTTAAATACACGTTCACGACAGATTCGTTGGTTATCTGCGAGTTTTGAGACAGCAAACGTGTGCAGATAAAACAAGAGAATCACCTAGAGAATCACTGCCACCTGGCTCAAGCTCCCGGCCGGACCAACACTCCTGGTCGTCAAATAACCGAGGAGAATGTGCTGCCTTTTTAATTTCATCTACAAATGGTTAGACGTTCAAGTCTTCTCGGATAAGTGCTATAAACCGCACGCCCGGTATCCTGTATCTTCAGTGTTAGTCACATGACCGCAGAATTGACGATATCCTTTTCTCAAGAACAAATTTGTTTTTCAGTTACATAAAGTGTTTGTCACAATAGAACATATTGTTTCACATTACGAGACAAAATAAAATAATGCAAGACGTTTTCTGAATGAACGCTAATGATATTTTCGCTGTCCACACCCAATACGTATCGTATGGCTGGTTGCTATGGTGATTGTCCCGACTTCCTTTGCCTTTCTCTTGACGGAATTTAAGCTCCCTAAAAAGAGACTGGTAAATATTATGGACGTTTTTTTAAGCCAACTAATCGAACGACAGACAGGTAAGCAACTTCTGAGCAAAGTTAAGGCGGGGGTAAACATGAAAGCCGTATTTTGGCAGGGTACTATGTTTTTAATGCAAATATCTCGTTTACGTTTCAAGCAATCAAGAATCTCTCTGCTCATCTCACATATCTATGTTTTACGTTGTTTTGTAAATTTTTGGGTGATTTTTAGGTATATTTGGAGAGAAATAGTTTTTCTCAAAGGATAAGTAAAATTGATGGAAATAGGAAATTTGGAAGATTTGTTGTTGTTTTAAAATTAGAGTTTGAAATTAAAAATTGATAGATACACTCCAAACAGTTGCCCAACAACCTGGGGTGCTATTGTGCGGTCGGGCAACTGTCTGGTGGTGCTCCATAACCCTTTTTTTCCCTTTCAACCTCTCTTTAAAGTTACCAAAATTTCACTTAAATTCAGGTTTACCCCCGCCTTAATAACTTGTTACATAGACCAGCTCGATAATAAATCTACCTCATGAAGTTTTTAATGACAATAAATAAAACTGCAACAACAGAGTGCTAGAAAATTCCTCTCATAATTTTAACATATTGCTCAAAACGTTTCAAATTGAAGTACCTATAAACGTGACATAACAAAAGGCTATGCCAAGGACAGAATTTTCATAAGACCTTGTAAAGCTATGCCACACTTCCATAGATCCCATCGTAGTACTTACGGCGCAGAACTTGGTAGCGTTTCGAATTATCTTTAGGCATATAGCGATCATTGCGACGATCAACAAGAACTTGCCAAATTTGTTCAATCGCTTCTTGCGCAGTTCCACAAGAATGTTGGGATTGATACCTGTCAACAGGAGAACAAAAACATGTTACAAACACTGCGCCGCACAGGACCCCTGTCGGTGAGACACATTATGTTACTCTCCATACCCCCGTGATAGTGACAATCGGACCGAAAAAAAGTGCCCCAAAGGAAAACCAAGACAGAGAATAAGTTAAAAGGGAAACGCTTCTCGTTCCGGGCACTTCCGCTGGATCTGAAGTGTTTTTAATCATTTTGCTCGCGCTTACAAATTGTGAACACGTGCAGGTAAAGCAACATGGCAAGAACTTCATGCTAGCCCACATATAGAGCATTTTCCCATATTGTCTTATCCATATATATCCATATATGGGTATGTCCTATCCATATATGGATATATGTGGGCTAGCATGAAGTTCTGACCAGCAACATCCACACACACTCTCTTCCTTCCTTCCACCCTCCCTCCCATCCTCCCTCCCATCCTCCCTCCCGCCCTCCCTCCCACCCTCCCTCCCTCCCTTCATGAAGGACAAAGGGAAAGGGAGTGGGGTAGGTAGTATTGTTTTTTTGTCAAGTATTGTGTGTAACACCAAGCTTGTTCTCATCAAATATGAAATCCATACTCCAGTCAATCATATCATAAATCTCATCACTGTGTTCACTGTGTTCTTCGATGCACCACTAGTGGTTTTTTGATGACAAAATAATTCAGTTCTAATTGGAAGATTGTCAGTTATCGAAATCAGTCATTCCCTGGGGTGTTCAATTCAGTGGAGGACTTCGAAGGTTACCACTATAATCCTCTAGAAAGTAAAGCCAAATATTGCCACCTTCGAGAACTATCCTTTTTGTTGTTTTTTTTTTCCTTTATAAGGACCGAAGACAGTTTTCTTCGTGTCAAATTAGAAAATCGCCCTAGGCTAGACATTCTTTGGTCACGTCACGCATCACATGTCACGACTAAATACTCACGAGTGCGATTCAGTGAAGTTGAAGTAGCGATCTTTGATCACTCCCTTAATCTTGAATTCCTTGAGAAAAGAAATGAAATACGTTAAAAATAGAAATGAGGATAATTCAGCAGTTGCATAAAAAAGATTTAGCACGGCAAGATCGCAGCGAGCTAAAACTAACGAAATTTTCCAAAAGAGTATTTTCTGATGTATGCCGGCTAGCAAATCTGTCACTCGCAGGGTGGGGAGGCTAGAGATCTCGCTTCACAATATCTCGCCTACTCGAAATTAATATTTTTAAAATTTTATTTTGTCGCTTCTTTTTGCGGGCAAGATTTCAAAGCGAATGAATTTCCAAAGAAACCGATCGGGTTTACTTTTTGTAGACTATGTTTTTTCCAACCAGTTTGAAAAAGGTGCCGATAGCGTCATTCCATTTTTAATACATCACGACGCTTCGACGACAAATAAATTCCGGAAAATTTGAAACAGTTTTAACGCCAAATTTGAAAAAGAGATTTGAAATTAAAAGGAAAAAAAAGAAAAAGAAAAGAGAAAAAAAAATAGAGACGAGTTTGACTATCTCGACCGGGCTGTGAACGATCGCCTATTCACAGGTGCTATCCC
The DNA here is from genome assembly GCA_964020085.1 of Micromussa lordhowensis. NCBI lineage: Eukaryota > Metazoa > Cnidaria > Anthozoa > Scleractinia > Lobophylliidae > Micromussa > Micromussa lordhowensis. Next base: position 18,540,497 of record OZ026602.1, on the reverse strand, counting down.
ACTACTGTTTGACGCGGGAGCTTTTGCCTGCTGTGTTTCCACCCTGGGCCGGTTCGCTCCTCTTTAACCAACCTGGAGAATTCAGACTCCTCTGTATTCACCATATTGACGCCAAACTTAGCGCGGACACCCGATCTACATAGCACGACCACCCCCAGGAATCCCGCCCTCAAGCCATTCAACGACCCCAGCCTCCAAGTAACTGGATTACAGGCGTGCGCCACTACGCCCGGCTGACAAAATGCGAGCAAATTTAACTAGTCAATCGTAACAAGCCTCGACTGCCTGCCGGAAGTGAGAAGGCTTATATTTGAAGTTATATTTGAAGCCCTTAAAACAACAGGATTTCTACTGAAATCCCAACTTTAAAGGAAAGAAGTACATAATTATCTTGGAATTGATGTTAAATTGAATGCCAAACGTTGACTACACAAAGCTAGCCGGATACAGTTTGTCGCTTTTGTTTCAGCGAAGCCTTGTCGGCAGAAGTTGAAAGCTTCATATTTGATGTGTGGTATAGTGGAACGGACTTGTGGAATATGGAAATTGGATGAAACTGTCTCACTCTATGTCCGCTGTACAGGATCGGAAAATAAAACTTAACATCGAAAGAGTATAAGGAGAGACTGCTACACCAAAACAAATAAACCTTCTCGCCATTCCGTTTGGGAAGCTTCAGATCTGAGGTGATGCTATTTTGCTGCTCCGTTTAGGTCTCTCTACTTTGTAACTGATGTGGATATACTTTACAGCGATACCCTCTCCCGCAACAACGCATTTAATAGTTTAATGTTTATGCCTGAAATTTCGAACAACTGTTTAAATTTAAAAGCATCTCGACTCTGTTCACGCGTGTGGTGCTAGCGATAAGATATGCTCACAAATCGCAAGTGTACGATGTGCTCATATGATGGGGGATTGGGGCGAATGCTAAAACGGATATTTGAATTGCGCAACAAGGCCAGTTGTATTCGCTGTTATGTTTTAACTACTATTTGTTTATGGAACGAAGTGACTGTTTCGTGGAACGAAGTAACTATTTTTTGGAATGAAGTGACCGTAAGATGGAACGAAATGACTTGGAACGAACAAATAGTTTGAAAACCCTTCCTGAAAGTTAGTGGAGCGTCGTGGATATTTTTCTTCAAAGTTTTGAACTGCGCGCAAATTTAAAAGAAATCTTACCTGGTGCCCCGCCAGAAAAAGGCAAGAAGCAAAAGACATAATAGCCCGCTCCAAGTAAAAACAAAGCGCATTTGTATCACGTATCGAAGCTCAAGCCAAGATCCTCCTCTCTGTGCTTAAGCTACACGAAACTTACGACGGGAATAAAATTGACGTTTCAATAGACAGCTTACACATCACAATGGCCTTTGGTACTTAGCGCGAGAGAAAGAATGCGCGCGGATGAGAGTGTGCGCGCGCAGTAGTGAAGGCCGGGCGGCAGTGCGTCAAGGGAAGAGTTCCTCAGAAACAAAAAGCAAAACATAGCGTGCACAAGGGTTAAAAAATATGACATCGTTTAGTGATGTAACACAATTTGGATGTTGCTAAGACAGAAAAAAAACCAGCTATTTTCGTGACTGTTGAGACATTTGCCCCTTTGATACCTACAAGTTTAGTATTCTTATGTTTTGAAAGTTATGGAGTCTAAAGCCCCGGTCGAATGATCGCAACATTTCGGCGCAACATATCCCAACATTGTTGTGTGTTGCTGGCTCACATTTGACCATTTTCAAAACTGAGCCAACAACACCCAGTATTTTGCAACACGTCGCAACAGGGTGGTCAAATGCGTGCAGCATTTTGCGCCCAACAATGTTACGATTGCATCGAAATGCTGCAACGTCATATTGGTTGCAACTAAAAAGTGGAAAATACTGAATAAACGATATCTCTGGAAATATTGAAGCAGTGTTCTTGAAACTTGACACCACAAATGTGCATCAAAAAAGAAACAAAATGACACCCTTAATGCTGTTGCCATAGCAACTCTTTTGGCTCCAGTCTCTCTCGGTCAAAAAAGTAAATATCCCCATTTGCAATCTCTAAAGTGAGCCAAAGGGTCCTACTTGGAACAGACATAGTTCTTATATTGTCTTCACTGCCATCATTAGATTGGGCAGGGGAGATGGTTCTTGTTTTAAGACAAAACTGGGAATTTCTGTTTTTATTGACACAGCACCAGCGGCAAAACCGTTGTCATGGCAACAGCACTAAGGGTGTCATTTTGTTTCTTTTTTGATGCACATTTGTGGTGCCAAGTTTCAAGAACACTGCTTCAATATTTCCAGAGATATCGTTTATTCAGTATTTTCCACTTTTTAGTTGCAAACAATATGACGTCATCACTGATCTAATTTGCATAATAGAAAAACCTCAATATCTCTAAAACGAAAAAAGATATTTCAAAAAGAAAAACACTATTCTTCTGTATTTTGAAAGGCCTTTCAAATAAGCACAGATTATTTTTCACTTCATAGGCACTTTAACCCAGCGGCAACAAAGCACGCTTTTTTTCGTTATCATACCCAACAAAAACAGATTCAGTTCAAGCGAGATCATCAAAGCAGACGAAATTTTACAACCTTTTTATTTATATTTGTGTTAAATACAACAGAAGCCATGTGTTCTTTTCTATCTAGAGGTACCTAAGCAGTTTGTTTTTAGCGGTATCATCACGCATGAACGTATCCTTCATTTACCTACACACCAATCGTGCCGATGGTATATGTTTGTGAATTACTTTCATATTCTAGGAATCCATTCTCATAACATCATTGATGGAAGTTCTAATATTGAAAGACTCGATGTTCGAACTGTTTGGTTTACCTCTGTTCGATCATGTCTTTTCATGGTTCTTTTTAGGCAGATATCCAATATATTTTCATTTCCTCTCTGATCTCAAGAGGGAAAATTAACAACTATGCTGTGTCAGTAACCATTTCCATGCTGAGTGTTTCACTAAAAATCAAATTCGAAAATCACTTCTTGAGAACTTCTTTTATTCCAAGAAAATACTCTGCGTTCTTGCAGAAAATGCAGACATCTTCCGCAACTCAATGCTTCGCCCATACTCATCTGAAAAACACGATAAATATACAAATAAGTGAAAATAAATTAAAGCATCTGATGGAAGGAGCGGTGGCCTAATGGTTAGCGCGCTGGACTCCGGATCGAGCGGTTTGGGTTCGAGCCCTTGACGGGGTGACTGCGTTGTGTTCTTGGACAAGACTCTCACAAAGCCTCTCTCCGCACAGGTGTGTGAATGAGTATCGGCGAATTTAATGCCTGGGAGGTAACCCTGCGATGAACTAGCACCCGTCCAGGGGGGGGGGGGAGTAGAAATACACCTAGTCGGTTAGTGCTAAGAAATCCGAGATATATAAGCTTTGTCGGCATGGACCACTTGGCTAGAGCAGAGTTAATTAAATTTCTTCACCTGGAACAGTATCTGGCAGAGAAAGTTATGACAGCAGGCTGACTGTTTGTAGTGAACTGTCTTTATCGGAAGCACACTCGCAAAAGGAAATTATTGCTCAACCAAGTCCGTGTATGATAATACTTACCTACAGGGACGCAGTGAGCTTGTCATTGAAAATCGTTGAGTTTCCGAAAAAAAATTATTCAATCAACAATTTTTCTTACCTGTCAAATAGAATTTCTCGCCAAAGCGACAGCACGTGTTCTTGCAGCGGCATTTGACAAACAGCTCCTTGATAGAAGCTCTATACTGTTTGTTGCACAGAACATAAACCAAAGGATTTAGCAGAGGATTGATGTGAGCCAACAGCTCTGAGTAGAAATAGGTAGTGTCGCTGTACGAAGATGGACCTTGTATCAAGATGTAAAGACGGTAAGACTGAAAGAAAACAGGACAACATCAACGCCAACGCTTAGCTTTTTCAATACATCTTGGAGAATTTGGTTTTTAAATAAGTCGAGTAGTTAAGTTTTGTTGTTGTTGTTTTTTTTTTTTATCGTTTTTTGTTGTTTTTGTTTGATCGCTTTTGTTGCTGTTTTTGTTATGTTTGCTTGTTTTCCATTCTTATGACATCTACTTAAAATTGTCGCAGAAAGGTGAATTGAAACTGGGATCCTGAGTTACACAGACTTAAGGGTCTGATCTGAAGAGGTCAGAATAAAGATCTACAGAAAATCGTGCTTCCATTGAGAAAGGCTAGGCCTCATAGCAGATGTTCTCTATCCGGCGAGAGTGCTAGAGGCTCGTACTTTTCAAACCTGGCTGTGTGACAGAACAGGCTCTCCACCCTGCTAGAATTTTTGCTTGCTTTTTCCCTGCCCCAGGCCTCTCTGTGCGCTTTTATTGTGTCAATGACACAGGCACTTCAAAAGTCTACCTCTATATAATATCGATCTTTGTGTGATATGAGCATCATGCGGCCACTGCAGTTCTTTGGCCATCCCCATAAAATGGCTCGGTTTGCGACCAGATACCTCGTCCCTTCCCCTCCATAGCTCGTAAAATAAAAGAGGACAAAAGGAATATTGACAAAAAAAAACAATAGATAATTTTAAGAGAGCTTTGATTATATCTTCCCGTGGCTCCCATTTTGTATCGGAGCCACTATCGATATCATTTCTAAAAGGTGTTCAAAGACACCATTATATTAGATAGGCTGATTTCAGATGCATATGAAGTGTAACAAGCTTGGGAAGACCCGTATTATGGGAGCAGGCAATAAATCTAGAACATTTTTCTTTTCCTTTTTCGAAAAGAGTGGGTCAGTCGAGCAATAGAAAACGAAACATTTTATGGGACGGCCTTATCGGGATTGCTAAAAGTCTCTTGTGTTAAATAATCAGAAAAATAATTGACTGTTTCAATCAACTGTGCTGGACTACTTACCAAGAAAGGCACGTAACAAAGGCAAAACAACACAACTATCACGGACGTCAGCCGAGCGAATCCACCTTGCTGTTTGTTAACCTTGTGAATGCTTGCTCCGCGCTGCTGTTGCTCCGACAGTGAACTACTCACTTTTCGTTTTTTCTTAAAAAAACACAACATAGTAGCGCAAAAGTACAACAGCGCCACAGTTACAAGACTTCCTTCAACTACTGTGGCGTAAAGCAGAATTTTCCCTCTAGGTTCAACTGACGTGAGGTCCAGAGCACAGTACAATCCTTTACTATATAAACGAAACTTTCCAAATCCCGTAGCAGGCAAGATTAAATGTAAACACGGCCATATTAGTCCAAGAACTAATGCTTTCTGAACTCTTTCGCGTGTGATTTGATTCCTGTAGAAGAGTGGCCTTGTTACGGCGAGAAAACGAAGTAGGCACATCACAAAGACGATGAGAAACGACCAGCTCAAGAAGGTGGTGGAGATAAACGCTGTTATAGAGCAAAGAATTTTGCCCCCGGTCCAGGCACAATTCGCATACGAAATGATAGAAAAAGGCAGTGTTGATAAAGGGATAACAAGATCACTAACAACCAGTGTCCGAACGACAAGATGATATTTGTTTTCTTCCAGACCGGGAAGTCTCCATATTGCAACTGCTGCGACGAGATTAGCAAGGAATGACATGAACTGTATAGTTGCCATCGAGATTAGCTCCGCGAAGTTTTCGCATAACTTCGGCGAAGAAGCTGTGTGGTTGACTGTTGAATTCATTTGATACATTCCCCGTTGAGCAGGCTTCTGTGATGAACTTCTGCCCAGGGTAAATAAAAATTAAACGATCATTGATTACCCGGCGATAAGAATTTTTAAAAGCTTTAATCTGCCAGTCTGAATTAAGGTCGTGGCCCAACGTACCAGGAAATCGTGTTAAAAAGACTCAACGGGACTTGTGAAAACTATCTCCGTTTCATTTTCAATCTACGCAATTTATATTTCTGTGTTTACCCGCGTCCTAATTACTCATATTTCTGTGGTTTTTCCTTGAATAGAAATAAGAAAAGCTTTTGCGATTTGTTTGTTTAAGCCAACACGTATTATGGCCAGTTGCGACTGGAGGTTAAAAATACTTAGATTCAATTATAAAAAATATCCCTACTTATCTCTTCGCGCGGACAATTCTCATTGCATGCATTAAAGCAAAGAGGTTTGTACAACTCGTTCTGGATTTGTAATGGCGCTAAAAGCAGCTTTAAAACTGAGGATATTTCGACTTAAGCAAACATCTTTGTGAAAAGTGACAGTCTTGTTAATAATTGTTTTCATCAGAGAAAGGCTCCTGTGTTTATGTTAGACAGAAAATCAATTTGTATCGTTTCACGTAGAAACCGGAACTTACAGCTGTATAAATGTTTTGTTTGCCGCAAAAAATATGAAGAGAAAGGATAAAGGGTCATCCCGTAAAGAAAGTATAACGACAAACTGGTAAATTGGAAATAAATTTTAAAATAAAAGAGAGATAAATTGGGCATTTCTGTTTGAATAAAAGCCGGACTAAGTGCCAGTTCTCTTTGCTTAGCGTCAAACAACGAGTTCACGCCTTTCAGCTCGGTTGAACCACCCCCCTCAAGAGCTCTCACCCTAAGAACTGCATGCATCCACGCAATCCGAAACAGTATTGCTAATTCTAATTGCATTTCCGAGTATCACTTTGAACAGGCGCGCCAAAAGTAAGCATGCCTGCTAGCTGTGTCGTTATTAATCGACTAACCGCTAATTTATGAATATATTTAACTTATAACTGCAGCAAAATATAATTGAAAAAACTCTCCACTTTTATCTGACTCTTCCAGTTTAAGTGCACAAGGTGCTAGGCGCAATCCAAATAAGCCTAAACATTCATAAACTGAGTTGAAAGATAATAAAATGACTAATCAGTCCTTGCTGAATCGACCATATCTTGCTTGTTACCTAAACCTTACCACACGCCGATGAAGTATATATGCAAAATATGTAAGTATTTCTTTGTGGAATGAACGGCCCAATAAAGCAATAAAAGTGAAAAAAATCTTGGTGTTGAAAAAAATTAACAAACGCGACAGACACTGGATTGGCTGAGATTGTTTTGTGTCAATTTCTCCAAAATATCATTCGAATTATAGCAAACTTTGTAACATTATCACAGCTGTGTTGCTTTTCTCTTCTCAGTTCTCTGATCTTCTATTTTCTCTTAAAAATCATTCAGGACGCTGGTGAAATAATAACCGCGGACATTAAAAGCGTTCTTCCCGGCCCATTCATTTCCAAGAAAAGAGGCCATTGACGAGCTATTTTTTCTAGTTTGCCATTTATCGATTTGATTTTCTCTTTTTCAGTTGTCACCATGTCAAATTGTTTTGAACACTCGACTCTGAGCCTCTCAGGTCCTTGAAATATAGAAGACAGGGTCAGCCAGTCTCTGAAGTCGGATAAACATGTAACACGCCAAAACGAAACACTTGAAAACTTGTGCACCGTTCAAAGGTGTTCTGCGTTTTTGTTCCAAAAACAAGCTCCTCAGAAGATGAATTAATAGCAATCTCTGCTTGGTTTTCTTAGGGTTACGTTCAAACTTTTGATTTTCGCTGAAGCGACATTTTGAGATACTACCTCTCTTAGAACTGTTGAAAAATTTATTACGGAATAAGCCGAAAATAAAGTTCTACCCACGTATATTTCAGACATCCTAATTCAGCACTTACAACGCAACCACTTTGTCGGAGTCGCAGGTTTTCACGTAGCGAGAATAATTCTGGTTCAATTATGGAAAATAGTTCTTTTAAGCAAACAGTTTTTCAAATAATTTGGTTTTATCAACTGAGATGATAATGTGAATTGGCCACCGTAAAGAGCGTTAGCCTGTCGTCGGAGCGAATAGGGCTAAGGGTTAACGCTCGAAACGTCAGTTTCCGAATCTCTTTACGGTGTCCAATTCACATTATCAACTCAGTTCATAAAATCAAGTTATCTTGTAATACCCCCCACCGACGCAGCACCACAGTTTCTTTAGAAACTTAACCCTTCATTAGTTGTTCAAATAAGTGTTTATGATGTTCACGCCAGTTTTTCAAAATTCTAAGCTTGATTTCCGCCCCTTTCTCCGGTCGGTCTCCGAGCGTTTTCGTCTTCGGGAGAGGAGGATGGGTTCCTTTTCCGAACAGCGGCTGGTAAGCGAGTCTTCAAAAGTCCCTGATAGGTTTTTCTTAAGTACCTTATAAATTACTTCGAACCTCTTCGCATCCATAATGCTGGTTGTTTTGAAACTTTGAATTTACTTCATGTAAGTGGTTGCTAAATGTGTCCATTTTGTGATATCTTACATGAGGCAAAACCTAAAACGCAAACAAACTCTCGCGAACACGCAATTATTGATTTGGAGGTGATGCATGAACCCTCCGAAACAATTTTGTTCGATATCTTTTTTGAGAATCAATCAATCGATAACGTTTTTTCGGGGGGGGAGAGATTTGTCCTACCCGCCCCTCATCAATAATCTAACAGTAGATCCCTTAATTGAAGAGTTATGTACCTGCGGAAGCTGCGCAAAGGAGTAATGAAAAAGCAGCACAAACTGCAACAACGCAATCTGCGAAAATGAAATGCCTTTCTCGAGAAACCCAGTATACCTTAAAAAGCAGATATATACAGAAAAAATGCCCCAAATCTTACCCTACACGTAGAAACCAAAACGGACTAACCTATGTCGAAAATTTGATGGTACAACCCAAATATCACAACGAAATTGTGCTTGAAGATCATATACTGAAACTAAAATGTCAAATATAACATCACTGTGAAAACCCTAACTTTATACCAAAAATTGCCTTTATTTACACATGTTGCGATGTCGACTGGATAAAAAAAACTTTTGGCAAATCCGATGAGTAAACTCAGAAAACACAGCTGCAAATGTCTGAAATTTCAAACCCAAATGCTAAGATTACTAGTATGAAACCCGATCGTTTTAACATGCGACTTTGCGCAAAGAAGGTTCCATACATATGCTAGATAGTCCAACATTTAAAGACCTTGTAAAAGATTGTAATAGGCGAAATGTTTGGCTCTTTGGGTGTAATTATCGAAAAGAAACTGGCTTTCAAAAACGGCAAAATTTCTGGGTGGTAAAAGCGCTAATGAGCTCAAACATACTTTGTAAAATTTTGAGTTTTTAAGTCGTGGTTCACATTTCTTGGGACAGTTTAATAATTCGAAATAATCGTGCTATGCTATCACTTTCAGTATTCAAAGCTGTTATCTTGTAGCTTGATCAAAAATTGATTTAGCCTGCGCACCGGCTCCCGAATTCCTCAGTTTTACTTTGCTCACCGAATTTTTTCTGTCCTCGCCTCCAATATGGCGATAAAAAGTGGAGCAGAGACGTTTACAGGTCCAGTTTTACTAAAGGGAAGTGTTAAAAAAATTAAGGAAAAAACCTTCTGGGATGTAAATGCGAAAGGCAAATGTCAAACTTATTATAATCACAAATTATGTCAAACTTATTATAATCGAATTTTTAAAATGAAGTGGAGAGTCGTAAAAGTCGGGGGTGGAAGCGGAATCATGAATCATGAATCACAGCGGTAAAATTAGAAAGAATCATGAATTTTCGTGATAAAAACTTGGGAATCATGAATTACGAGAGATAGTTAAGAATCATGAATCACGAAATGAGTATTCCATCGATATTTGAGGTAAGTTCTCGAAAGGCAGGTGATTACAGGATGTGACACAGTACCGATCCACAGTAAAACTGCCGCACATTTGATCTGCTGCACCTAATCTCGTTCCCAGATCTTTTCGTCTGATGTGGGCCTTTCCCAGCATTAATTGATGACAGAGCTGAAATCAACATGTTATATGATACTCCATTACGCTCGGCAGTAGTCGGAAGCTGGGTATTTTAGAGTCCGCATGTTATTGAAAGGTGCAGTAATCCCTGTATGCGAGAATTCTGCAAGCTCGATGTGGACGTTTTGCACAGTGAGCTCATATTCAAACTCTTTCCGAAACTATTTGTTTTCACCATTGAAAACAGGTACGTGTGGACTGGGCCAACCGAAGGCTCAACAAAAGCAGAGTGAGAGAGTATCGAGAGAGTAATACCTCGGTATCATTTTTCTCGGGAATTTAAATTCCACGATTCGTCAAGACTGATGATATTTTAACCAGAAAATAAGTTTGGCACATAAAAACAAATGTAACGTATACATTTTTTATTTCAGTGTTGTTTTGGTTTTCTGAATAAAAAATTTCAAAATGAATCATGAATTTCGGAAAAAAAGTGGTAATGAATCATGAATCATTGGGGTAAAAATGACAGGAATCACGAATATCGAAATTCAAATGATTCCGCTTCCACCCCCGAGGTTACAGTTATATTCTTGGTCACGTGATACAAACATGGCGCCTCCGAAGGACTCTAACTTTCGTCGTTATCAAAGAATTCGATGGACGGTGTTTATTTCGCTATTTTTAGGTTATTCTTCTTATTACTTCTCCAGAAAATCTTACACTTTTGCTATTCCAGCTTTGTTATGGGATCTAAAGTTAACAAAGAACGAGCTTGGAGTTATAACAAGTGGATTTTCGGCTATGTATGGTGTGGGGAAATTTACCGGAGGGCTTCTGTCCGACTCGTTGAGTGCTAGGACGATGTTTACGGCGGGAATGCTACTAACTGGTGTTATAAACATTACAATTGGTTTTACTGGTCACGTATGGCTGTTAACTTTTCTTTGGAGCGCCAATGGTTTGGCTCAAGGCTGTGGTTGGCCGCCATGTACAAAGTTGCTCCGAGAATGGTTTTCCCCATACGAGGTAGCCTTTTATTTTTTGCAATAAGTAAGTCTTATATGTGTAAGTTTAACTTAAACAGTGTGAGGAATTTTCGAGAAATTCACCGTTCTTCCCCAGGACTAGATCCCTGTGAATCCCAAGGATAGATACCGGCAACAATAAACTAAAGACAATAGCCTCCATTTGGCGCGAAAATTTGCTCGGATATTTGTCTGCGGACATTATCTGTTTGGAGAAGTGAACTGTGGGCTTTGAGTAACAGATAATCTCCGAGGGCAAAGTTATTAGAGGGAAATGGTTATGAAGCCCGGCAAACATCAAAGGCGCAAACAAAGATGCCAAGATTTATGTTGGAAGGCCCACGACTATGCGCAATCTTTTATTGTGCATTTATACACTATATAATTATGAATGTGTAACGTAACAAAAACGTTTCTATTGCAGACCTTCCAACCCTCACGGTTTGACCGTGAGACTCACGGTTTGGGATGCCAATTCACGGCTTTGCCTCTTAATCTCACGGTGAATCAGAAAGCCTTAAAATTGCCAAACAATTCCGGAAGGTATTATTTGACGCATATTTTTGACGTCTCCAGGTTTGAGGTCCTAATCTCCAGGTTTATCTGGGCTTTTTTTCAAAACCTGCAGATTTGGACGTGATGGGGGTTGGAAGGTCTGCTATTGGTAATTTCCTCAGTACAGAGTAAACAACTAATGTATTTGTGGACAGTCAAGGCCAAAAAGGTGAACAAAAACCTATAACAAAGAAGTTGGTCTGCTTTCATAACCATTTCCCTCTAACTATGCCGAGAACAAATATTCAAGCTTTCACATGTGTAAAGATCTTTGAGACTTAAATAAACACAAGGACAGCCTTGTGAAGGCTCTGTAATTCCTGAGCTCAAATTAAGAAGTCGAAAAACTACAACTCGTGGTGCTTGCTGACGCGAGCGCTGGGTGACCAAGCTGCTATTGCACAATATTGTTACATCCTCCCCTTTCTTAAATACAGCATGAAACAAACTGCAAGTGACAGCAAATAAAATAAAAATAAAATAACAACTAAGTCTGTGAGATAAAGATCAAAGATGTCCACAAAGTTTAACTGCCCTGCGCAAAGTCTATCCTAACAGTATAACAAACGAACTAAAGATGTTCACAGAGGGAATATTTAACTGCCCTGTGCATCCTAACATAAAATGAAAATATAACAAGTGACAGTTCTGCTTGACTGCACCCCTCAGGGCTGGCAGTAGTCTTTGAAACGGACCGGGGTCCTAATTAAACGCCCTCTGGTGGATCTTCTCTCAGTTGGCTGAGGGGTCTCTGGAGCTCTTTGAGAGGTCTCTGGTCGTTCTGGAGCTGTGTCCTCAGGTAGAGGTGTGCCAGGCTGAACTGGGTCAAGGACTCTTTGAGACTGGTCATCTGCCAGAGGTGGCTCATCTGGTTCCCCTACACGGCTATCAATTGCAGGACTCTCTTGTGTTGCTATCAAATCCTTCCTGTTTCTCCTGTATCTCGTCCCTTCGATATCAACTTCATAGGACCTTGGCGCAACTTTATGGAGACGTGTTGCTTTCTTCCACAGCTTTTTTCGATCTTTTGGATCTGGCTTCATTCTTACGATATCTCCAGGTTTGAGCTCTTTTAGTCGTTTGGCCCCTTTGTTGTAGTAGTGTGCTTGCTTTTCTCTTTTCTTTGTTACAAGATCCTTAGCAGGCTTTGGAAGCTTGGGTTTCAGTAATCTTGCTGAAGTTGGGAGGAGAGTCCTGGTTCTCCTTCCCATCAGCCTCTGTACTGGCGAGGAATCAAGTCCTTCAGTTGGAGTATTCCTCCAGTCGAGTAGAGCGAGGTAAGGATCCTTGTGGTCGAGCACTGCTTTCTTGAGAATTCGTCTGGCCGTGTTAACTGCTTTCTCGACTTTTCCGTTTGATCGAGCATGGTATGGAGATGATGTGATATACTCAAAGTCCCATTCTCGAGCGATTGTTTTGAAATCTGATGAGGAGAACTGGGAACCATTATCACTTCTGACAATGTTGGGGATTCCATGCCTGGCAAACTGTGATTTCAGACTTGTAATGACTGATGAAGCTCTTGTATCAGACAGGGCTCGTAATTCAAAGAAATTGGAGTAGTCATCCACAACAATGATGTACTCTCTCTTATGCAGTGTAATTAGATCCACAGCAACCTTTGACCAGGGTCTGTCGGGTACTTTCTGTAGCATAAGGGGCTCTTTGGGCTGTTCCATGCGAAATGAATTGCATGTTCCATAAGCAGAGACATGGTCCCTGATAGCTGAAGTCATTCCGGGCCAGTACAGAATTTCCCTTGCGTGCCGAAGGCAGCCCTCAATGCCAATGTGGCTGGCATGGATTTTTTTTAGCATCTCAGACCTCATGGACGCTGGTACTATGACTCTGTTCCCTCTGAAGAGTATTTCCTCTTGCACTGTCAGCTCGTCTCGGTAAGAATAAAATACACGGATTTCTGATGGGACCGCTTCTCTTCTCTCCGGCCACCCAAGCTCAATAGTCCTCTTCAGTAGCTGCAGGACTGGATCATCCTTAGTGTTCTGTTGAAAATCTGCAAGGTGTTCTCTGGTGACGGCAAGATGTTTAGTCATGTCAACTTCTTCTACTGATCGGATGAATTCTATTTCGTTCTGTGAGATGTGGTCTGGTAGGGGTAGGTACGCCCTGCTCAGGGTGTCGGCAATGTACATCTCTTGGCCTCTCTTGTAGACAACTTTTAGCTGGTAGTTTTGCAAGCGCATCATCATTCGCTGGAGTCTCTTCGGGGCTGTAAGTAGAGGTTTCTTTAGGATAGCCTCCAGGGGCTTGTGGTCAGCCTCTATGGTGACCTCTCGGCCAAAGAGGTACTGGTCAAACCATTCGCATGCATGTACAATCGCCAGCAGTTCTTTCTCGATCTGGGCGTAGTTTTTCTCTGTGGTTGTAAGTGACCTTGACGTGAATGCGACTGGCTGGCCCTCTTGTAACAAAGCAGCTCCAAGGCCTGATTGCGATACGTCACATTGTAGGGTGACCTCTTTTGACACATCATAGTAGCGAAGCTCGGGATGACTAGTGATGAGTCGTCACTTCACGTCTGTAAAGGCTCTTTCATGGACTTCATCCCAGTGCCATTCAAATGTGGTAAGAACTTTGAGAGATAATTTGCCATTCCCAGAAACCTCTTTACTGCCTGTACATCAGTGGGCTGTGGCATCATCACGATTGCCTCTACTTTCTTTGGGTCTGGTTTCAGTCCATAGGCTGTAAGCAAATGGCCGATGTAAGGTACCTCAGTAAGTCTCAGGTAGACCTTGTCCTTGTTAAGGGTGAGATTTCTCTCTCTGGCTCTTTCAAGGACGATTCTCAGGTTCTTGTCATGATCTGAGGTGGCGGTCTCCATGTTGTCTCCTTCTCCGTACACCAAAAGGTCATCAGCAATCACTGCCGTACCTTTGATATCTCCAAAGGTATCATTCATTCTCTTCTGGAATTCCTCAGGTGCCAAAGGGCATACTTAGCCAACGGAAACGACCGAAGGGAGTGTTAAAGGTGGTGAGTTTGCTGGAGGCTTCATCTAAAGGGACCTGCCAGAACCCACTTTTAGCATCTAGTACAGAGAACACCTTTGCTTTGCTAAGTTTGGTGGCAACTTCTTCTATGGTAGGGAGAGGATAGTGACGCCGCATGATGGCTCTGTTTAGATCTTTTGGATCGATGCATATTCTGAGCTTGTTAGGCTTGACCACAGTTACCGTACTTGACACCCAATCTGTCGCTTCACTCACTGGGGCCAGAATGTCGTTCTCCTCCATTCTTTTCAATTCCTGTCTAAGTGACTCTCTTAGGGTAACAGGTACCTTGCGAGGTGGGTGTATCACCGGTTGTGCTGCTGGGTCAATCTCTATATGGTAAGGGTCTGTGAGGCATCCGAGGCCTTCGAACATCTGCATACTCTATTAAGATGTCATCATCAATGACTGTTTTCGACGTTGATGGCGTATACTGGCTGTCTTGAGTTACTGTATCCACATGATGGAGAGGGTCTTTCACCAGAACTTTCAAGAAATTCAACTTTTGGCACCACTCTGCACTCAGAAGTGGTCTCACGTCTCCATCAACAACTTGGAACTCGAGGACATGGGACGATCCATCTCTCGTGCACTTGAGTTTGCACTTCCCCACTGGGTACATAACTGCTCCATTGTACATGGTTAGCTTAGCCTTACTTTTGTCAATATAGAGGTCATCAGGATCTCCAATAACTCTTGCATAGTCCTTCAGTGGTAGAAGGTTACAGGACGCTTCACATTCGAGCTGGAACTTGATATTAGCGTTGTCGTTTACCGTCATTGTCACAAACAATTGAGTAGCAACGTCATCATTACTCTTGGTGTTCAGTGATCCAATTTTGTGAGTGACCTTGTCGATAGCAAATTCGTCTTCAGTATCATCTTCTATTTCTACCAGATGGAGTCGTTTCCCTGTTCTTGGCTGTTCTGTTTCTTTTGTTCGGCACTTTTTTGCAAAATGATTTGCAAGACCACACTTCTGGCACTTTGAACCATAGGCTAGGCAGAGGTTTTTATTCCTTGGGTGTCTTCTGCCACAGAAATTGCAATCTATCATAGGGAATTTACTTGGCAGTTTTTCAGGAAGCTTCTCGGTGGTGATGGCGCTGATTGATTCATCGGTGGTCTTGTCCGCTTTTATTTGCTTCAGTTGGATTTGGGTGAGTTCGGATGACCTGACTTTCTCAATTGCAGTTTCCAAGGTTAGCTTTGCATCTCTCAGGAGTCGTTCTCTCACTGAGGAGTCTTGTATACCAAAAACGATCCGATTGCGGATAAGCGACTCTTTGAGTGCCCCAAATTCACAAGTGTTCGCTAAGTTTTTCAATACTGTCACGTAGTGGTCGATGGACTCACCACTCTTGATTTCTCGAGAAAAACATAGCGTTCATATATAGTGTTCTTCCTGGGGTTGCAAAAGGTCTCGAACTTCTCCAAGACTTTTTCGATTTTGAGATCGTCACCTTCTTCATCCCACGTGAACGTGTTGTAAACATTGACAGCCTCTTCGCCGATTACGGTAAGTAGAGATGCGACACATGTGGGCTTTTCTTTCTTTGCTACGCCTGTTGCTATCTCATAATTACACCATGTTTGTTTGAATTTCTATCACTTCTGGGCTGTGTTCCCTTGCTGGAGTTGTAGAGGCTCCGGCGGAGGCAAGCCAAATGAAGCGGCGGCCATGATGGATTTCTAAAGCGTATTCAGGCTTCAGTTCGTGGCGTTCACGAGTTTACGCGAATCTTTGTAAGTAAATCCAAGGTAACCACTTCTGACACCATGAAAAGATCTTTGAGACTTAAATAAACACAAGGACAGCTTTGTGAAGGCTCTGTAATTCCTGAGCTCAAATTAAGAAGTCGAAAAACTACAACTCGTGGTGCTTGCTGATGCGAGCGCTGGGTGACCAAGCCGCTATTGCACAATATTGTTACAACATGGCAAAGTAGTCTTGAGGTGAATTGCGAAATAAGTGCTCCTTTTCTATTACATGAGCTCGGTGACCCCCAATTTTTTGTTTTGGTATTTGCTAAGAACAGTCTAATAAAGAACATATTTGAAGAAGGAAGAAAGTTTGATTGTATCTAACATGAATTTTTTTGCAAAATAGTCCCATAATGGGTGTATTTTGACCAAAGCGAGGACTTCAAGCTAACTAACTCCGAAAAAGTGCAATATTCCTGCAACAAGGCAATCAAAAATGGCTTAAATGAAGCAATACTACTTATGTGAATATACATGTAAGAAGCTTTACTTTCAGGATAAAATTTTGTGTCTTTCAAGTAATCAAGACTTAATTCTGTATGAAGATGATTAAAAAAGTTTGATAGTAGAACAATTTCAAGGGAATTACCTTAAAGGCCATGTATTTTTTTTTATTTTCGAACATCAATGCACTGCCCTGGAGAAAATTGGCCCACAGTCCTTTTGTACAGATGTTGCTGTGCTCGTTCTGCACTGCCACAACACTGAGCCCTGAATATTTCTCAGTACAACCCTCACGCTTAGTTAGTAACAGGTTAATATTTTTAAAGTCAAATGGAGGCTATTTTGTTTATCATGCCTCAAATATCTTTCACAGCATGGGATCTTTGAAAATTAGGGAATATCACTTGAACATTCTCCAGTTTTAGCTGGGGCATATTCTTTCATGTATCTAATTTAGACCAATTGCATAGGAGCAAAAATAGATATTCAGGGACACAGTAGCTGCAGCAAAGTGAAGGTTGTAATGGCTAGTAATTTTTTTACTAGAGAAAAGAAATGTCATGCTTATAGATGCTCTTGTACTTTAACACAGCAATGTTTTTTATCTTTAGTTAGTTCTTCTTCAGTGTTTGTGCTTGGAATGTAAAGAGTGTATGCCCCTTTTTTATTCCAGCTTGGTACTCTGTGGAGCCTTCTCACGGCTGGATGTAACCTAGCAACAAGTATATCTCCAGTAATAACAGCATTTCTGACTACAAACTATGGCTGGTCAGCAGCATTTATCACTCCTGGCGTCAGCACAGCCGCTATGTCTGTCTTAGTTTATTGTGTTATTTGTGACTCTCCATCAGAGATGGGACTGGATGAATTTAGCCAAAAAACTGCAAAACCATCAAGGACTGAACACAAAACAGCTATGACTAAGAGAAAGCAGATTGTAGCATTGTTAATGAGTCCATTTTTGTGGATTTTAAGTGTTGGGTATCTTGTGACTTTGTTTGTGAAAACAGGAGTTGGCGAGTGGACACAGCTGTTTTTGATGCAGACGATCGGAAAATCACAATATGATAGTGAGTATATGGTTGATAAACTTGGACAGTATTTTAAGATAAATCAGTATATAATAATAATCAGTATTTTTATTTAATGAAGAGGAGAAATAATTAAATCAAAATACTGTACAACTCCAATAAGTCCCTCCCAGAAAATACTCCTTCTTAAATCTCAGATGTAAACTCCTTCATAATAAGATTTCAACCTCTTTAAAAAAAGGTACAACTTTTTCAGATCATGAGCCTACATATATGATTACAAACATCCTTACAACTGTGCATTCATAGCCTTTATTTCAGCTTGATTTGACAGCTACATGTTCGAGGAAAAGAAGAATAATGAATAAGTATTAAGCTCATTTAAATGTATAATAATACACAGATGTACAGCAATGTGATTGTTGACATCACCATTTCTCGTGGCTCGTTTGTGTTCAGTCAGTTTCGTGTTCAGGTTTCTGCCAGTCTCACCACTGTAGAAAGCCTGGCAGTCGGAGCATTTGATCTTGTAAACTGTTCCCTGCCTGTTGTTGGGTTCATCCCTGTCTTTAATGTTGGT
>OZ026602.1:18487384-18517384 GCA_964020085.1 Micromussa lordhowensis | reverse complement strand
TGAAAAGTACTTTAACTAATTTTTCTAGTTCTAGAAGACAATAATTGTTTGGAAGAATTGAGTGGAGTGGAGGCAAGAGTTAGGGTATAATAAGGAGATAAGGAGATTACGGCTCCTTAAAGATGACTTGGACATGGTGTAGGAGACTACAAACTTGAATTACCTGTCCAGTTGTAAGACCTTTCTACAGCTCATACCCAAATTTGTTTTGCTGGTCAAACCAAGTGGAGAAAAACAAAACAAAAAGCATTGTCCTAATCATGAAAACAGTACAGTTCAAGGGAAAATATTGGGGTTGTGGTGAATAACTCCACAGTCCGAACATGCCTGTATTTAGAAAACTCGTGACTGTCTTAAAATCCCTTTTTCTTTCAGCATGAAAATGGAATCTATCCATTCCGTACAGTAAGGGTTAAGTTCCAGGTTTTTTTTATTTCTTGTAATGCCTTCTTTATTTATTTTTCCTGTAAATCCAGTTGGAGCAACCCTTGCAGGAATTCCCCTGACAACAGTCAGCAAGTCTTACGACTGGGGAGGTGTTTTTGTTGTCCTTGAACTGGCGTCTTTGTTCTGTGGCTGCTTGTTGATTGGAGCACGAAATGTCAGCAGGCACATGATTGATCCATCAAAGTTTGAATGAATATTGTACATAAACGAAGAAACATGGTCCAAACAACCCAGCTCTTACATTTAACTTGTTCTTCACTCATGGAGTCAAGACTTGAAAAAGTGTTTCATATTTCCAAGCTTGCCCATTTTAATAATATTCTTCACCATATTTTGACCCTTGTCACCCATTCCATTTTCCAGGTTCCAAGAATTTCAGGTTTACAGATTTATCTGATATTATGCAAAATGTAAAGTCGTGGTAATACATGTACTTGTCCTAATCTGTCCTCTTCCAAATAATATAAACAGTAGCTGTACCTTTAATATTTTAAATTAGGTCAATGAAACTGTTGTGTTTTTTTCTCTTGTAATATGTAATACTGTCTTTTTCCCTTCTACTTTATTAGTTAACTTCTGTTTTTGTATATAGTTTTGTAATTCAGCTATTACAGCATGACCCACCTAAATTAGACTTTGCTAGTTGCGTGCATGCCCTTTTTTTTTGTAAAATTTAATTTGAAAATAATTACGTGTACAGTGTAGAATTTTACATACGTGTAATTCCTTGACGTACATGCAAGTCAGTCTCCCTTATTGTGGAGGGCTTGTTGTCTTGATGATAGTTAACTTACATTATGATAGTACATGTACCTTAAGTTACATTTTTCTAAAGCCATTATAAACAATTGTAAAGGTTTTCATAAAATTATTTATCTGAAGGTACCTTTAAATAAGTACTGGTATTTATATGAGCTTCATTGAATGAACTCATGAAAGGATCAAGACAATTCTAGATAAATTTCAATTAGAAATAGTTATTAAACCCTGCTCAACTGGTGACAACATTTTGCTTCAACTTGATTCAACATTAATGGTTGAAAATTCTGGAACACACTTGACTGCCCCTTTGGATATTTTGTATTCACATGTATTAGATTAGGAAGTACATCTTGTTTGGTGTATCTTTCTCTCCATAAAAGGAGTGACCTTGTGTCTCAAAGTTGCCCAGTCTTATTGCCTCCATTTCGTGTTTGTAAATTATCACAAGTGGTCTCCTTCAACTTAATAGTGTGTCCAGTGCAAACCTTGTTTTGCCCTAAGGGTGTAAGCGTAAAGAAATGAAACAGGCATTTCTGGTCTTCTCTCACATGCACAGAAGATATTTCACATTTGATTTCCATACTGATTAAGTCCACTTCCAGGATTACTTCTAGAAAACATCCATACCCTTCCAACAGAAAGTCACTTTTGGTGTGATTCCCCCACCCTCCCCCCCCCCCCCAACCCCCGGCCGGAAAAGTTCAAGTTAGCTTCATTCTTTCCTTTTAAAATTTAGGTTTCGAAGCTTCCCTCTTGAAATTACCCAATTAACATTTAATCACTGTTACGTTATTGCTTTAGAAATTATTATAAGTATAAATGAGTATAAAGCTAAAATAACAACCTCATTCCCAGGGGCCGAGTAGGAGAGGACCCTGGGAACAAGGTTGCTAAAATAAATCAGTATTGAATGAAGAACAATACATAAGAACAGTTTCTTGAGTCGATTTTATTAAAGAGAAAATACAAGAGTAAGACTTAACTATACATGTAAATTGGAACATCTATTTTAAAGCTTTGTTCTGTTGTTCAATAAAATTGCCACGACACTTGTACCCCATCATGGGTTTGGTGTCAAATTAATGTCTGCCAATGTTTTGTTCAGTGACGCATGTAGCTCTCCTTCCTGACAAGAATTTCCAACTTAGTTTCTCACTGGGAACTCGTAGCCAGGGGTGATTGAAGTCACCATGACACAGCTATAGCTTTGTGTGGCTTGTTGCATAGTCTCCACAGAAAGAATATCATACATTTAGCCATTTATAAATGGTTAATTTCTGTTCATCAATTGTGGCCATAAAGTCATTTCCATTTGCAGCAAAGGGAAGAACATCCAATGTCTCCTTTCCTTGGTTTGGTAGTTTCTGTAACTGGGTTCCATTGCTACCATTCCATATTAAAGTCTATATACAATGTGTAAGAAACAACAAGTAATGGATGTTAGAAGACTTGCCAATTACAACAGAGTCGTCCATTGCAATCCCCTTCTTTGAGACAGCCCAAATTCCAATTTCTTCACAGTAGTGTTGGTTTGTTGGATTGCAGAATAGAAACTAATGCATTTTTAAGGGGGGAGAACAGGATATAGCGAAACTGCCTTGATGTAGCAATACCGCTTTCATGAACAGTGATAATGGCTGGCTTTTTGCTTACAAAAAATTGCAGAAAATTCTGTGGAATATTTTCTATCAAGTGTACACAAAAGTCAATCTGTTTCTGCAAATAAATTGATGTTTTGCAAAGAGAAATTGGCTATCCCCAAAAAACTTGATTTGTATAAACCCTCCCAAACATCTAAAACTCTCAAGGTAAAATTTCTCAGGGAATATTTGGTAATTTGGACAGAAAAATATGACATCAAGGACTGTAAACCCACTACACCTGCTACACTTGAGTTTGCTTGGTAGGTTGTTGTAATTCACTCACACAGCAACACATTTGTTATGGATGTGAAGATCAAGGTGACAACTAACTCAAACTTAACAACAGTCCTCGATGTGTAGTAAATAATGTTGTAACGCAGATAAAGTAGAACTTACTGATGAAGAGCTCTCATCGCCAGCAGCCACCATTAGAGTGTTGTGATCGTCAGGACAAGTAAAGAGCCTGGATTTGCTGAGAAGTTTCTGTGTTGTGCCACCAACACACTGATTGATGGCTTGACAGGTGCAGAGACTAGCTTCTGCTTAAAAAAATGTAGAAGAGTGAATGTAGATGTTCAAACAGGGCTGAAAATGTACTTTCAATTCAACCAACCAATGTTTATTGAATTATACATTCTTTGAATCACTTGAATTTTAATGGCTACCTTTGTTAATCAGTTAATTCCCATCCTCAGAGACCCAGGGGCAAAAGAGAAGTAATACATCAAACACGAAAGATGGTGTTTGACCACATTTCCAAACACAGGGAAGAGAGTCAAGTCTTTCTGATGTACATGTACTGTATTTTTAATAAACGACTTTTGAGGTGTTTGAAAAGACATGTCTGATATATCTTCTCAATTGACATTAAAACTGAGGGGCAAACAGATCAGATATCCAAACACCATCACTGTTACAGTCAAGATTTCTTCCATTTTATAAACTTGATGATTAACATGTAATTGTATTGATGAGTTTGTGAAATCTATACATGGGATGATCATTTCAGTATTGAGAGCTAACATTTTGAGGGCTGTTGTTTTCCTACATTGCATTATCCATATAATGTTTTTGTCAGTCTAACTCCAATGTCAGTGAAGGAATATTTATCACACATGCATGTGCCCAGTTCCAGTATTACCAAGCCTGCATCGCAGACAGAAATTTACCCATAAATAAGTAACCCGTGGTAGCTAGCATCTGCGACACAGGGTAGGATTACCAGACACATTAAACTGGGAATTTAAAATTAAAGTTTTTGGCTGACACCACAATAAAGTGAATTACAATGAAGGCAACAGCAAACCTGCTTTGCTGCATATAATCTGTACAAAACATACCTTCCTCATTAGCCTCCATTGCTGCTGCTCTTTCTGATTGAGCTCGAGCTGTCGACACTCCTACACCATTCCCTTGCAACTGACAAACCTGCATTTAACAACACAAATGAATAATCTGCTGTACATAAAAAGTGAAAATTGTCCTCAATGCAGGACTTTCCAAAGGGTTACTATAACTGCTGTAAATGTGATTTAATTGAAAAAGATGTTCAGATATGCTAAAATTTTAATGTGAAACTCAGTCCTACCAAATGTCTTGTTTGAGGAAATTTTTTGGAAGGGCGGAGTGAAAACATGCAGTGACGAGTTGTAGGCTCAAATGACAAACTGGTACAGGACCCTAAACAACAAGAAACAAGTAACAGCAATATTAAAACTTACATGTAATAACAATTCAAATTTTAAAATAAATGCATAATGGCGCTCAGCAAAGGACACATTTACATGTACATTTTATTACATATATATATATCAACTTTTTACAAGGACCCCATAGAAGAAAAGTCTTTGTTTCAGCCAAACATATAGAAGTTGGTTGACAGTTTTACAATGTATGTCAAGTCTCTCGAGACAAGACTAATAAGAAAGGGAACCAGTATTAAAGGTTGGTTTTCAGTAGAACACATTCAAGCATTTCATAAGCGACACACACAGACCCAGTAAGGTGCTGTTAAGTAGCACCTTTTGCTGGGAAATTGTGCAAAACAAGAGGCACAATTATCAACATCTTACTGTGACTGCCTACAAAATGTAAGTCGGGTTATGCTTATGAGCAAGCAAAAACCAGCCTTGAGACCATAGTTCCTATTGCAGAGTGTCCAGCAGCACAGTTGTTCAGAAAAATAGGAAATTCACGATTGAAAAATAGGAAATAATATTATAAGAACTTTCTTTCAAAAAATTAGGAAAAAAATAGGAGAATCAATACTTCTTTCATGAACAAAGATAGCCTCCCTACAAGTACATGCCATCAGCTATCTCAACCCACCACTTTAGTCCAGCAACAGTGATACAAATGTAAATATAACAACACAAGCATTTTGATTTTAATAGTTATTCTTCTTCTGACATGTACACAACTCTCATTCACATTGTGATAACAACAAATCCTTAGTGAAGTTTTAAAAGAAGAGTTCACTCTTGTTGAGCATCAACATAAAACGTTAATTTGACATTTACAGTTAATCATTAATTACTATTGTATTTCTCTGATGTACCTTCAGGTAGGGTCAAATGATGTGGTAAATAGTCGGCACCAGGTGTTTTTTCCCAAAAAGAAGCCCCTTCCAGTTTACACACAAGAATTCCTCCAGGTCTGAAACAAAACAAACAAAATAATGTACATTTGGAGGCACTGTTTGATTTAACCTTCTAAAGGTTTAATGTTTGCATTATTTTGTTCTGCTAAGAATTAACTTGCTAAGAAAAACCAGCTAATCAAATTAACAGTGAATGATCTACAGTACTTAAAAAAGAGCTTTCAACATGCTCTGACCGCTAGAGTGTTTTTAAACCAGTAATCACTCAAGCCAATTACATTTATGGCACAGGAAATCCAGTGAAATGTGTGTCGTCAACGTATGTAGTCGACGCAAAGCACAGGAAAATCTCATGATTGGATGAAAATGTGGGGCTACTTTTTTCCAATACTTTATTGTCTAGCACACATTAAAGGGTAGTTGTGACTGATTTTCATTGTGATAACTATTAGTTTTTAAGTGATCACTCTTAAACCACTTCATATATTCCATATGTAACTGCACAACCAGACTGACTCAGTTCATCTCACCTCAGAGCACCATGTGGATCAGGCGACACATGGGCAACAGAGATGACAGGACAGGATCCCCCTGTTGCACTCTGGATGCTCTTTAGATAAGTGTCGGTGTTTCTAACGTCAAAAATTAAACAAGTGCCATTCTGAAGCCCACAGTAGATGTAATTGGTGTCATAGTCATTCCAGGCACAAGACCAGGCTGGTACGGGTGTACTGTAACTAACATAAAACAAAACACATTTCAAATTGTTAATGGTTTGCATGGGTTCTGATTTACCGTTTACATGTAGAAGCCTGTTAGTGTCAAACAACATTAAAATAATTTTTTAACAATTACGTGTAGTTTACATAGCAATGTAAACAGACTAAGCTGTAGATACAGTGATACTGTCTTCTATTTTAGATTGTTCTCGCAGATCTGCTTTTTGAATACTTTCTATAATACTGTATTATTTAACCTACATGTACAGTAGGAAGTAATGCAATAGTCAGTGTCTAAGATCTACATTGTATCTTACAAATGAAACAACAAACCAAAAGATGTAGTGAATAGTAGAATGCACATGAGTGCATGTATTGTACTACAGTATAAAATTAATTCCATGGATTAAGTAAAAGGTCTCTGAAAGAGACAATTTTCTTCTGATTTGTAGAAAACTATACACAATTTTATAAATGTGCTATCTCCATGTAAGTGGCTCATTTTGCCAAGATACTGTATCATTGCCCACAACCCATACATGTAGGACAAAATACCTACATGTACAGTGTATTCAGTCAGCTACTTATCTGTTCTAAGGAAAATATTATAAAGTAGCCGAGCCACTACACGCGCTCTCATCAGCCAATAGGTGTGTTTAGATGAGAGTACAATGTATGTAAAGACAGTTGTGAAGTTTAGATTTGCGCGTACTTTTGAGAATTATTTTATAAAAATAATAGAGTACTTTTTCCATGTCTACATAGCCTCATCTAAACACTCAGAGGGTTGGGAGAATTCTCAAAAGTTTGCATAACTGTCTTGAATTCTCCCAACCCCCCTCGTGTTTAGATGAAGCTATGGAACATGAAAAAAAGTGCTCTATTGATTAAATATCTCAAATGCAATTCATTTTTATTGACTTACGTCTGCACAACAGTATTGCTGAGCATGCTTGTCACCCTCACTGTCTTGTCCATGCTTGCCGTCAACAAAAGACCATCACCTCTGCAGTTGAATGCCACATCACGCACAGACTTGTGATGAATCCTCACATACTCACAATGCTTGGAGTCTAGAGAGCTCACCTAAATTTTGACACGAATGATTTTTCAAGATCTAACAATCAGATCAACATCTGCCATCCCTGTCAGTTGGAGGTTCTTTTATTCTTACAGAAAATTAGTCCACTTTACTGGCCGATTTTCATTGATCTGTTGCAAATACCCGAGTGTAATGGATCTTGAAGTTTTTAACAGAGATCTCCCATTCCTTTACATTGTATATCATCCCTCCCTTCATTACAGCAAGTGTCATAAGGCTATGCAAACTTTTTACCAACAACTATGGAAACCTGGTATTTATTTAAACAAATTTATTATTTGCACAAGAAGCCAATACATTTAAATCTTTGTACTAACCTTTACGACACCGAAGCCAGGAAAGAGCTGGTTTGGTGATGGCTTCGACACCACTAACACAGCGTGGTGTTGATCAAATGCAACCACTCTAGCTCCACTCTTGAATAATTAACAAAAAGAGAATATATTGAGTTGGATTGTCGTTCAAACAAATAATAGTAAAAATACAGACCACATGAATAATGCAACACGGTTACCTAATACATGTTGTTAGCTTCTCCCCAATATTTGGAAGCCCATATTTTGGGATAAAAGATAAAAGACAATAAAGCTTGAAGCGTCATTTAGAAACAAACAACATTTTCAAGACACACAATGCTGTGGTTGTTCAAACCCTACCTGAGAAACTTGAAAAGAGGTCTGAAGGACGTAAGACTTCCTTGTCCTCAAACCCTGACTGGCGGTGCTCTGTCCATAAGTTCTTATGCCAGTTGATGAGCCCTCCGCTTCTGAATCACATCTACAGCATAAACTCGACCTGCAGATATTATGGCACATTTCATATACACATGCGTATTATTAGCTCAATTCTCTCCTTACAATTAAACTAAGGGGTAGGATCTTGATAATAATGAAAGAATTATTTTAGGAAGGAAAATATCACGAACAATTTTTTTCTTTTCTGTACGTACAATAATAAGACAACTCTATAGCATAAACTCTGCAAACTGGACCAGTGATACAATCTAAATATTACTTTCCAGCTCCTTGTGGTACATATAAACTGAATCAAGGGTCAAGACCGCCCACATTTTTCTGTTTGGAACTGCTCCCATTTATATCCAGACTAGTCACACAGGAGTATTATTATTCTCCCTGGTTGAAATCCTTCATACATGTAAGACTTCACAGGATCTAGTTTGATATCGAAATGTTCATGCATTACTATACACTGTACATGTAGGATCATGCAAGACATCCTAGGGAATACTGCACCCTACACATGTAGGATCCTAGAATATTCTACAGGATCTTGCACAGGATCTTAACTCCAGTAGGATCCAATTAGGATCCTACATACCAGGATCCTGGAAACAGTTTTAACAACTGAAGGCAATAAAATGTTATTCTGAACTTATAGCGTACTACACATAATACAGGAACATATGAGTGTGTGTAACTACAGGGTTATTTTTAAATGATTGCTTGCCTTTCTCTCTGTAAACTAGAAACCAGTTGTTCTTGCTTTTTAAGCTGTGTGACAATCTTCTCACACTCAGCCTTAGCCAGCTGGTACTGTAGCAGAGCTCGTGCCTCACGCTCTTCTGCTTTCTGTCGAGCTTCTTTCTCTTTCTCCAGATCTGCCAGTGCTCTGTCACGTTCTGTCGTATCAATGGACTTGATTGCTTTTGTGTAAATATTTCTAATGTCTTTCTTTCTTGCTGGTGCATTGCACTGTGGACATTTGTCATTTCCTCCTTTGGCTTTTAACCATCTTTCAATACAGCTTCAAGGGAAAAAATCAAAATATAGTGAAGTACATTTTAGGGTGTTCAGCGTGAAAAGGTTGACAGCAGGAGCTTTTGTGGTGCCTTTTTAGGGTATTGAGCCAGACAAAAAGGCAGGAGCTTATGTGTTGTTCAGAACTGGTATCTATTAAGTCAAGGGTAAAACACATTTAAAGCCGCGCCCACAAGCCAGGATCTTGGTACTTCATAGGGATTCTTTTCAGAATTTCTGACGAGCACCCTGTCCTTTTTACATGGGAGTCCCTGCCAGGGTTGATTTTTCTAACAAGTACAACACAGCAGTGTTGGTATTGTCAGGTGACCAGAAATTTCAGACATGCACTTAGACAGTACTGAGTCTTCACTTTACAAAGTGTCTAGTTAGACAAAATATACAAACTAAAAGATAATTTACCTTCTTCCAAAGAGATGCCCACAGCTGAGAGATGACAACCGGTGAGCACCTGAGTTTGACCATGGCTCAAAACAAATTGGGCAACATTGTGACTGCCAGAAAATAGAGAAACAAGCATTAACAGTCCACAAAACTCACTGTCAACTTTGATTTTAGTGGTCACACAGACAGCAGAGAATATTAGAAAACCCTGACATTTTCCTTTGAGCACATGCAGATTACTAAAGCTTCCATCTCCAGTGATCAAGTGGTCATAAAACTACATGTACATGTATGTGGAACTACCTCAAATATACAAGTACTAGTCAAATTGGTATCCAGTCATTTGGTACCCATGGATCTTTCGTACCCTGGCTTAGACACTTAAAACCCTCTACTAATTGGGGACACTTACTATGTCTCGAAGGCTGAGTGAAACCAGGAGGACAATTATTTACGATCAACTGTTCTGGGACTGTATATTCCTAAAAAGCCTTGATAATCAAAATTTCGAAAACACCACATTTGACACCATGATATCCGCACCTCTTTCAGGGTGGCACAAAAAATAACAAACAGGTCTAAGCACGCTATTATTATTTCGGTAAGGAGGTCAAAGGAGAAGTTATTGTAGAAAGTGGAAGCTTATCTCAGCTCTTGCTGGGGAATTTGAAGCTTAAGTTATGTTATTGTATTAAAGCGCGCGTAGCGGTATGCACTGCAAAGGGTGAGTTAATTTATCTTTCTACAAGAGCTAGACTGCTACTCGGCAAAAAAAAGAAAGAAATATCTCCACAATTCACGAGCCAAACTTACATCATCATCCTTCTGGGGTGATTTTATCGGTGACTTTGAAATCTTCACCTTAGAGGTGTTTTTAGAGGACGGTTTTAACGTCTTGTTTTGAAACTCGTCTGGAGAATTCACCGCTGAAATCCCTAGCACTTGTACACTTCTGACAGCCGCTGGGGTGGAACTGGACGTTGATGACTGCACTTCTGTATCTTCTGGGACATCATTTTCATCGTTTGATGGTTGTATGGCTTGACTTCCAGGGCCATCGTCTCCACCGTTGTCGATTTCCATCTCTTGGTCCTCATGATCCGGTTCAGTTAAATCGACAACATTGTTACCTGTATCTATTACGATTTCTTGGGCAAATTGTTCAACTTGCACAACTTCATGATAATGGATAGTGGCCATCAGACTTTCCTGATCTTTTATAAACTCCGATGAAATGTTCTATTTCAAACACTCTCCTGAATGATATTCACAATACGCGCCATTTCTAATACTTTGCGCATGTCTATTTAAGAGTAGACCCAGTCCCTCCACAATCTCGTTCCCAGAGTCTTCGTTCCCCTTGATTTCTTGGTGCTGACCAAAAGGAGCGCGGCCTCTGGGGCGAGAATGCTTGACCAGCGGGTCGGGTTAGGACTCTGGGAACATCTGGGAACGAGATTGGTCCCTCCATTGTCGACCCCAGAGCGCTCCCCAGAGCACTTTTCTTTCGCGCATGACAGAGAATGCAGTCTCTCGACCTCGTTCCCAAGGCCTTTTCCCTGGCTTTGGCATCATCGTATGCCACCACTCCCAGCTATTCCATAATAATGCCTATAATACCCGTGTGAACCCCTGTGAATCTATTTACATACATACTTTATTCGTCCTAAAAAGGCTTTTCAGAACGAGGATAGAAACTATGTACAGTTCAATTAATTAATTGATAAGTAAGTAATTTTAAAAACAATTATTAATATGTAAATCAAAGTAATAGAATAGAAATAAGCTATTAAGTCTCTAAAAGTTTAAAATTAAACTCCTCTTTAGGCAACGTGTGAAGGTCATTAATATCGGTTTCAACTTAAGAGTATAGTCCAGCGAATTCCAGAGTTGAACTGTTCTATAATAAAAAGGCAAAGATTCTTTAAAGCCAGTAAGAGAGTCTAAAATTTATATGCTAAATTTGATTTCTGATAATAAAAGGTTTGTAAAGCACTTTAGAATGAAAATTAGCGATATGAAAAGCGAACGACATTTCGAAGTCTCCATGTCATCATTCATTGTGAAAACTCAACACGCAGTTCGCGGCAAACTCTTTACATAACAATTAGAATATTTCAACACCCTTTTCATTCCCTAAATATTTTCACACCATTTTTACTATTTATTTTTAGCCATCTTTATCATATATTTCGAACTTGATAATGATGACATGCAGTCATCGAAATGTCGTTCACTTTTCATATCCCTAATTTTCATTCTAAAGTGCTTTGCAAACCTTTTATTATCAGAAATCAAATTTAGCATATAAATTTTAGAATGTTTTTTTTTTTTATGGGAAAGTTCTAAAAAAATTGTGTTTAATAACTACAGTGGCTGTAATCAGGCATAAAAATTACAATTTCCTCGATCGTGATTGGTTTAAAAAACTCCTACTTTTCACTAGTCTTATTACCATCACAAACAATGAGCCACTTTCAGATATACATCAAGCTCAGTACAACATTGTGTCGCAAATTCAGTTTCTTCTTGGGTAAGTAGTGTTGTTTATTGTATGGCGGTACAAGGCGTTTGTTTGTAGGATGTTCGTCATCAGTGCTTATATTGACAGGGGATTTGAACTTGAAACTCTGCGTAGCCGTTACGAAAGAGTGAAGGTCAGTGAAGAATGTTGCCCCAAAAACATAACACATTGACGCCGTCCAAGACTCCAACCGGAAACACTACTCGCTTACGATCAGGCCACTGCGCCATGGAGACGAGGCGGAAGTAGTACATTTGAAGCCACCTGAGAGATTTCATGTACTGGTCAAAACAAATCTCTCTCTCAAGGTTTGTTTTTACAAACGAAAATGCGGTGATTCCAGTTTTGTTTGTGCTTGTTTTCTCTTTCTTTCTTACTTACTCTGCTTACGTCATTCTCGATGTTTTAATAGTATCTTGTGCTCGTTTTTGGGATTGTGTTGCTGTTGAAAGACAGGCGGGCTATATCAAGACCCATCCAAATATGGGAAAGCGATTTGCCCTTTTGGGCAGAAGGCGTTGATTGGACTTCAACTTGACCAGACGGTGTGATACACGACGAAAACAGAGTCTTTTTCACTATCCTAAAACGTTTTTCTATCATTATTTTTTTGAAGTAAACTGAGCAACCCATGATTGTGCTAATCGATTTTTGGCAAAATAAAGAGTTATTAAATGGATCTTGTCCTATCGAAAAGAAAGCACAAAAAAACAATTATCAAAAGTGAGTTAGTCCGCAGCTATAGACAGCAATAACTAATTGAACTAGTAATTTTACGATAACTGCAGAAATCTCACACGCTCATTGGCTAAATGTCATTGTCAACAAGCGGACAGACACATGAATTTATAATTTTGCGACGCGTCAACGAGCGGGAGCGGACACAATTTGTCATCATAAAAAACAAATTTACGTTATTTTTTCATGCGTCTGTCCTGTTATTGACTATGAATTTCGTCATAACATTGTCAAAGTAGTCTGCGAATCCACTCGGCTATCACCTCGTAGATCCACAACTACATTGACAGTCTGGTTTTATCAACTGGGTTGATAATGTGAATTGGCCACCGTAAAGACATTCGGAAGCTGACGTTTCGAGCGCTAGCCCTTCGTCGGAGCGATTCGCTCCGACGAAGGGCTAACGCTCGAAACGTCAGCTTCCGAATCTTTTTACGGTGGCCAATTCACATTATCAACCCAGTTGATAAAACCAAATTACATTGACAATCTTATGACGAAGTTCGTGATCAATAACAGGACAGACGCATGAAAAACTGACGTCAATATGTTAAGCAGACATTTTGTCCGCTGACCCTTAAAAAAATATGATTTCCAGTCCGTACTGCGCAGTCTCAGCACCCTAATGTATATAAACATTATAAGTTCCTGCTCGATGGAACGTGAATCAATGTTGTTCATTACGAACCACATAACTTATCTTTGAGGCCTTGCAAATTGTTTTTCCAACAGCTACAATTGCGGTTGTTTTGAAACTTTGAATTTACTTCATGTAATTAGTTGCGAAATTTTTACATTTTGTGATTTCTTACATGAAACAAAACAAGAAACCCAAACAAACTCTCGAGAGTGCGCAGTACGGACTGGAAATCATCTTTAATCAGTGCACCAAGAAAAGTTTGCAGTTATCAAGATATCACAATGTTTTATAACTAAAGGCGGGGTTCTATCTAAAAGCCCTATTTTGGATGGGTATTATGGTTTTGACGCAAATATCTCGTTCACGTTCCAAGCAGTCACAAATCTCTCCACTCATCTCACATATCTATGTTCTGGGTTGTTTTGTAATTTGTTGGTAATTTTTTTTATATATTTGGAGATAGATAGGTTTTCTCAAAGGATGGAAGGCCTTTGACCCTGCACATCTTTTGTTTTATGCTCATTGACTATGCACGGCTTACATAATCGTTACCATGTGCATTTATGAGACGATCGGTTGCTTTACTTCTTGCTGCTACACCGTGCGGACGAGACCCAACCAGGTCAAAACAGCTGTCCACGGTTGCAATTCTTGGCTTTCAGTTTGGACTCTATCATGTCGTTGTCCCCTTAAGCTTTCTACGTAGTAATCAGCCTTGCTTCAATGTTATCATTTCCAAAAATAACCAATCCTTCTGAAGATTTAGTTTCATCAGATAGAACACCCTCTAAGAACTTAACGCTTTACAACGTTTAAGCTCGACAGGCACTCTCATTTTGTTACAGAGGACCTTTGAATTTTCACGCGTTGCGTGACATTAAAATGGCGGCGCGAGTGCCCGGGGGCTGTGCAGCCCGCTTCCGAAAACCCTTACCCTATTTATGACCAAAATCTGCGGTTTTCCCTACCGTATTCAAGACCAGACCAAAAATCTGATACCCTGTTTATGACTGTTGCGGCGGGCACAGTTGCCCTAAATCGATGATGATGAAAAAGTAGCTTCTTCCAAAAAACATACCCAATTTAAGACTAGAGTGCAAAAACTATACCCTGTTTAAGACCAAAATGGCTAAATCGATACCCTATTTATGACCAAAACGGCTGAAAAGCCATACCCTTTAGGGCCGCACATACCTACATAGCCCATACAAGGGTGTAACCCACCCCCACCCCCGGTCCAGCCCAAGAGGTATTTCGCGTAGGTCACAAGAGGAGTTATCGCTTAAGTGTTTGCTTACTGGAAAGTTCTTGCACTAGAATTATTACTTTCAATGTGTCGGAACGCTACCGTAATAATGTTTCGTTTCAATAGAAAAACACAATGACAGATGTTACTGTTACGTTGGTGCTCCTCGGGAAGGCACCAACGTTGCTTCTCCATGTAAAGTTCATACATTTGGATGAAACACTTTTCCGAATAACGCGCGAATGAAAAACCGGACAGACCTAAATCTTGGCGAAGTCAGTTGTTTATATATCAATCATCTATCATATCCCAGATTACGATTTTAGTTGTATGAGCACACAGAACCACCTTTTTGTATTTTGCCAGGGTTTGTGCAGGGTCAACCCCAAAATAGCAAACAAAAACATACAACAAAGAACTTTACCAGGTTTCCTAACCATTCCTGTTAATTAGCTATGCGAATCAGTCTCTTCTTCCCAAGTCAGTAAGGTTTTTACATGAAAGGTTGATCAGTAGCATTGTCATTACTCCACTGAGATGACTGGAGTAAATTCAGACAAAATTTTAAACGCAACGGTGTGTGTCTAGTTCAGTATTGGCACTGAAAAACAGATAAAGAAAGGAGATTAACAGTAAGTATATAATTCAACAAAATAGAGGGAGGAATTTTAGACCAGTCATTAGAAAAATGTGTAAGGGAACCCCGTCAATACAACCACCTTTTGTCCATAAAATTATGGTCTTACCAAAGGTGTGGTCCTATTAAAGGCGTTATTACAATAAGAAAATAAATGACTAAGTACTTTCTTCGGTTTAAAGAAAAGCGACAGTTTCGTGTGGCCATAACACGGGATTCCACTGTAATGCAATTTTTTTTTTTTTTGCCTTAACGCAGTCCCTAAAAAACACATCTCCCACAGTTATTTGAGATTTCACTGCGAGCTAATTAACAATTAGACCCGTAGCCCGAAAGGGCTACGGGTCAATAGCCCATGAGGGCTATTGACCCGTGGCCCTTGAGGGCGAAGGGTCTAATTGTTTTAGTATCACCCAACTTGTTGGACAGAAAAGGCAATACTAAAGTTAGCAAATGCAAGTCGAAAGAATATTTATTTGGGAAAAAACGAAAGAAAAACCGGCGAATTTCGCTACTCGATGTCTATTACTAATAGTCCCCCCTAGTAGCGTAGCCAATCAGAATGCAGGATTTGCATTAGTCCACTAGTTGGGTGATACTAACGTAAATGAGAATAGTCACAGCTGGATAGAATAGCTGACGTCACACGTCACGCACCTCGTTACGAGGCATCCTAATTTGTAACACTCGCGAGTGAAATGGAAAAGGTGGGCGGGAGAGAAGTAAGAACAACCAACCCATGAAGAATCAGTACAGTTTTCAATTCCATAGATCAGTGGAGATGTTGGGGAAAGGGTAAACAAAAGGACTGTTCGTAGTCACTCTCTCCTCCCCAGAGGCCTCTTTCGTGCTGCTTTGTTCTTTCGTGCCGCTTTGACCGTCGGAGGCTGGGGAGAGGGAGAAACGGAAGCGCGCGGGGAATGACGGGAAGGGGGAAGAGAGAAGCCTCTGCCATATTTTGTGCGGTCCCATCGTTCCCCGCGCCCCCTCCTACTCGCAACACTATTCAATTATTCCCCATAGGAAGCCTCTGCGGAGGAGAGAGTCGTAGTCATAATTACAGAGAACTTACATCAAGCATTTATATTAATTTCTCTAGCTTTCCACCAATTGGACAGAAGCACACTCTTTTTTCCTTCTCCACTCTATTATGACTCGAATTTAATTACACTGTGGTATAAATAATTTTAATTGTGACCCCCGTTTCATACATATCACAGACATTGACACAATATCCTTAAGGTTTTCTGTTTTTCTGTTCTCTATCATTGATCGAACTTTGTTGAAGACATAAACCATTGGCGCTTCCTAACTTGTTTGATTCATCTTTTTCTTAAATACATGAATCAATAATCTTGTGTTTCTCGTTCTCTGTGTATCTCTCGTGTACACACGGGTGTTCCTCAATAGGAAACCACTTAACACATGAAAAGTTCACATTTGAACTAGTCATTACGCCCTTTATAACAAGGACAATATCTGCTAAGAACTGGACAGTTTCTTCCAGTCTGTCGCCTTGAGTATCAAATGTTCTCAATGCAGATAGAGAGCTATGTCACAAAAATACAGGGTGTTATCAATGCACACATTTGTCTTCGGTTGTAAAGCGCCACCCCCCACCCCACCAAAAAAAAAAAAATGGAAACTGAAATACAAGACATTTGAGAAACTTAACAAAAACTCGGTTCTTGCTGTTTTGATACAAATCATCCCCGGGTTTAAGTTAAAACGCTTTCCTTTATTTTAATGCAGTTATAAAGCTTACAATTGACTAAAAATACATTTTCGCAAGACTCAATTTTCTGTGACATAGCCCATCCGAAGGGAGCCGAGGAATGGAACCGTTCTAAAACAACTTTACCAAAGTACTTTTTCGTAGATAGTTATGCGATTTTTGAAGTGTTTATCAAATATGAGTGGACCAAACTAGCTACAGTCGTCGCCGAAATTCCCTTCGTTCCAGTTCACTGAGCCCGCCGTGATCGTTTTCGGTAAGTGGTGTTGCTATGCAACATGACGTCATGATACTGTGATACTTATTTTTGTAGAGAGATGACTTTAAATGGTTCTAAGACTGATGTTGGTAAAGTTATTTTTAAGATTCTCAATCTACGCCAAAAGCACTGAGATGGAGAACATCTAATGCTCAAGGCTTTCATCTTTAACCTTGTGTACAATTCGCGCCTTTTTCCGAGACTTCAAAACCCCTGTGTCGTCTGTGATTCGAGGGCTTTGTCGTGGACGAACTTACGACAATAAATAATAATGCTGTGATGTTAAGGTTCATGGACACTGTTAAGCGTTGACTCTCACTACACAGTAGCGATGTGTCCTGCCATCAAGCGCTTCAGTTCTGACAATCGAAAATAATAACGAGAAATAAAATCAAATAAATCAAAGGAAAAAAACTTAAACCAAACATTCTGAACGAAAACGCTGTGAAGCTAAAACGCTTCCATAAGAGGAACGTTTGTTGTTTGTATGTCAGTAGGGCATAGGCCCATCGTGGATTGACTATATCGAGACCAATTGAGCTACTCCAGATCAATTGTTTCGTTGGATCTTCTGTTACGATCTGGCTACAATCTTCTCACTTTATATAAACGCATTTTCTTAATTGAGATAAATAGGCTAATTTTAATTTAGTAAAGTTAAACTATGGTCTCTCTGTCTGGGTCCAGCAAATGGATCCAAACATCATTAGAACTCGAATAGTCACTGAAACTTCCCAATAAACTGTCTTTTTGATCTACGAGCTTTGGCATGGAGAAGTATTTTTCAAGGATAAACCCAAGACGTGAGTCCTTAGATTGTCTTTTGGCAATACCAGATTCAAAAACATTTTCTTCTAAAGATACCGTCAAATCTTTCTTTTCGTAATCTTGCACAGACTCTTTTTCAGACTCAGAATAAAATGACCCGGAGTCCAAAGTCCATGATTTTGTTGCTTCACTGGAAGTCGATGATTGGATGCGCATACGGAAGCCATTAGAACGCATGCGCCATTCTTCCCTTACTTCCGGCGGAAGTAGGAAAGGCACGAGGAACAATAGGCATACTCCAAGTGTTGTGAAAGCACCGGCCATGTAAAACGCGGGCTCGTAGTTTTTGGTGAATTCGTACATCCAACCTGTCCAGATGAAAGAAGAAAAATTTTAAACCATCTGGAAAACCTCAGTCAGCTCTTTTGCAGGTCCCGTGTTAACAACGTGTTCAATAACCCAAAGGAATTCGCTGTATTTGGAGTCTTTACATTATCGAAGTAAGCAAAATGATTTCATATCACGTCCGGTCTTGTTCTCAACTTGGAGTTTTAGTAACCACGACGGCGACGCCGACGACAACGTCGATTAAAAAATGAATTTGTATTTTACCCACCAATCTCGCGATACTCTTAACTCATTTAGTTTGTTTCTCTTTGTCAGAATTATCACGAAACTGAACCTAGGACACAGCTAGCCGTCTCCAGACAACGCAGAATTTTGTCTTTTCACGTTGTCGTTTTGCAGAGGACGGCAAAGAAATCTACCAAGACTAGTTTATAACGCACGTGCACAGCCATTGTTCTGCTCATTAAAACTTTTTGCCCTTGCCGTCGTGGTGTTCTTTAAACCACCTGAACTATTTCTATTTCACTCACCGGCAACCGGAGGCCCCAGCATCATTGGAATACCAGTGAAAAAGTACATGACCCCATATGCTGTCGCCATCATTTTTCTTCCTGCTATATCTCCAGTAAGAACAGCAATAAGGACCACAAAGCAGCCCTCGTGGAAGCCAAACACGATGCAATAGGCTAGCAGACCGTTGAAGGTGGTGAAGAGAGGGAGAAGAGTGGTAAGAACGCTACAGACCAGCAGACACATTTGGTAGAGGTAGATACGATTGACGCGCGGGTGGTCAGCAATTCGACCGAACACAACCTTACCCACTGTTTGAGACATTGCCATGTAACCGACTAACACTGCTGATTTTTGTTTTCGTATTCCAAGGTCTTGTCCGTGCCGCACCTGCGAGAGATTGGAAGAAGCGAAAAAAGAGAGGATTAGAAGAAATATTTATATGTTTTCCGTCAATAAATTGTCACTTGATGACACCATACACAATCTGCCGATTGCCAGACGATTTTTTTTCTCGGAATTCCAAGAGCAAATCGAATTGAGCACGATGGCTTTTCCTTCTTTTTTGCCAAACAGCGTTTTAGCTTACACTTTCGCTCTGAAATTTTGGTCTGACTTTTGTTTTCCGATGGCTACCTCTTTCCCCGCGTTTCACATTGGTTACGAATTTTCCGGCCCTTTCCATCAGTTGCCCGTTTTCTCACATGTGCCATTTGTTGGAGTTTTTTCCCTCTACTTCAGTTCTGGTTCTTTCCTTATTTTTCCTTTTGCAACTTCTTAACAAAAGAACTAAACAAAAACACAGTTTGTCTTACTTTTAAGTTACCACATTTTTTTAACACGAGCATTTCCTGTGTGCACTAGAGTTATTAAGCTCTGCAGTGATTGGGCGTCGAGAACGACTAACTGCTGACTGCTGAGCCTGAAGACTCAGATCATAAGTTCACCTACCAAATGTACGTATGGTATATAAAATCCAAACAACACTAGTCCAACGACAGCAATCCAGACAATGTAAGCCTTGTTTTTGAGGAAGGAGAAGTCAATCCGTTTTGTTTCCTCTTGATACTCCTTAGCGTCGCTAAATTCCATCGGTGCCGGCACCAAATAGTAGATTAAGCCGCTGATCACAAGAAGCAATGAGGTCGCACTGAGAATGCGCAGTACATCACGCCAGTAGTAGTTGTCGAGCAGAAGGCTGAGCGCGGGCGCAAGTGATATCGTTCCCACTCCTGCTCCGGCCAGGCCAATGCCATTAGCGACGACTAGATTCTTTGAAAAGTAGCCGCTGAGCACTAGAACTGATGACACGTAACACATGCTGGAGCCCAGGCCAAACAGGAACGAGTACGTCACGTACATCCGGAAAATGCTGTCGACGAAGGACGATAGTAGAAGACCAACTCCGACTAATATTCCACCGAGTGTGGTAACCGCTTTGCATCCAAACCTTTTACACAGAGAGCTGCTCAGAGGCGAGAAGACGAAAGTGAGGCCAAATGAAATCGAGGCTACCCAGGCTGCGGAATAGAACAAATAGCGGATAATGAGTGTATATATATATATCGCATCTGTTCTAATTGTATACCCCTTTCATAATAGTTACCTTTGACTAAAGCTGTTATCAGAACCCTTTTCTTTAAATCCTTTTCAGGGTTTAACTAGGAACTTTTCAGGGTTTAAGTAGCAGTAGCTACTTTTGGTATAGAACAACCCATTGGTAGCCTCCAGGGGATATGGGTACAGAGCGTAAAAATAAACGTGAGCCTATCTAGCTGAGTACAGTACCGAACCCCTAAAGCCTCAATCCCCAGTCCTTTCAGCGCAAACTCACCAGCGGGCTCTTTAGTCGGGCACAGGGCTTCAAAAATAAATGCGAACCTAGATAACTGAGTATGCCTCTCCCTTTGTAGGGAGCCTTATGTTAACTGTACTGTGCAACGCTTCTCTGATTTGCTTTTTTGCGTTGCGCCGTTTGTTGACCTTAGTTTTGGACCCTTTTCACGCGGAGCTATCACGCCCCCTTACCTGTAGTGGCCTTGCTTTCTCCAAATTCTGTCAACAGGTTAAGGTACAGCAAGCCAAATACGTTGTGGATACCCATGACTACGAATTGAGTCATAAACGAAGCAAGAACTGCGAACCAACTCAGGCCTCCGTCAAGGGTTCCAGGCACTCTCAAACTTCTCTTTTGCATCATCATGTTTTGGTTGAATTCTTTGCAGCCTGACGAGTGGAAGGAAACAAGCGTTGGTTGTCGTTTCTAGAAAACTGCTATTTTATGAAACCAGCTAGCTAGAATGTCACAATATTATTTCCTTATTTCTTGGCAACAACATTGTGTACTTGTTGACTTGTTTGACTTACTTCTTTGTCTTGTGACAATTCGTTTTGTATGGGTGAGTGTTGAGGGAATAGATGTGCCGATCAATGAACGCATATCTAACTGGCAGTGTAATTGATTTACCTCTGTCCAGGAAAAGTTGGTGTAGACTTCTAGCTTCTTTCCAAACCACGTCTAGTTCTCAGATCTCCTCCACTCTGGGAACCAAACTGCAACGAAATACGAAAAATCTAACGATATATGGTAGCTCCTAGTTCTCTCTAAGACTATAAAAAACCCGAGTCTTTTCATGATTAAAGAATTACCATCATAAGCCCGCAAATATCACCTTTTTCAGCTAGGGGCACAGTGAAGTGGCTAAACTACAGAAACGATGGGGGATGGGTGAAATAGAAATTTGGTAGGCGTTACCGTGGTTACCGGCATTTTAAACAAGATGATTGAGATGGATTGAGAATGAATAAGTTAGACTTCATGTTCCAAGATACAGCATTCGTGACCAAGCTACTTTAATTCCTCCGTACTTCCGATCATATTAACTTTATCTTCAGCAAATTTATGTCCAAGCGACAAATTTTCTCTGATAAGTCTAGAAATCAAGCGCGTAACAGCACGCCCTTTCTGTTTTTTGTTTTCGCGTCGCAAAAGCCAGGGGCTGAGAGGATATAAAGCGTAGAAATTTTGCTATTCCGCCCCCATGCAGCATTTTGATCAGGTTAAGCACACCATCAGAGAGAAGCTTTGTTAGGGTTTTAACCTGGTTATTAAACACTTAAGTCACACTCATAAACCAGTAGGCTCTGGGAAGAACAAATCTTGGCACCACACGTCCGCAAGTTTATAAGTTTAGGGTATAGTTGTATAACTTTAATTTGGTTTGAGAGAATATCTGTTGAATTGTTCACGCTTGCTGAGCGCAGAGACCTGAAGACCGAGCTAAAAGGTTTAACCCAAGGGCGACTGCATCAGTCACACGGTTGAAAATAAAAGAGGCAGCAGCCTGAAACGATCGAGTAACACAACTGAGGAATGAAGCAAATGGCAAAAAAAAATAGCGAATTAAAAAAAGTTGAATCTGATCCAAATGTTAAATTGTTCACGCTTGAACGATGAGTGCAAAGATCGAAAGTCTGATCTAAAATTAGTCTCGAGTTAGGTTTAGCGCTTTAAGGGCAACTGTGTCACGCTATTGATAGATTTATCCTGTAAAATGAAACAGGCAGCAGTTTGAACGACCGGAAAACATTAAAGCAAATTGCAAAAGCACTCGTTTACGTGGAGAATTGAGCGATGCTAAAAATAGAGGGCTTGGTACCCACGACATTTTAAAAAAAAAAAAAAAAATGGCGTCGATCGATCGACATGATAACTTCGCGGTGGTCTTTCAGTGCTAAAAAGGTCTTCTGAATTATGATATCACATCACACAAGGCATTGATAGATGTATCAATTCGTTTTCTTACTGTCTATTCTGTTTCAACAGTTGGGATCTAAAAGGTTCCTCTTGTTGCATCGTGTTTCATTGCTTTTCTCAGTGGTAGTTATTTCAAATTTGTTACTCTTTGCTTTTGGGAGGAGGCTTTAAACTCGCGCGTTTACGAGACAAAATTGTCATCTCTTTATTTCAATAATCTATTCGAGAGTAAAAAAGTCTTCTTTCCCTCAAAAGTGCAATCACAAGAAACTGGATCTTCCTGAATGTAGTGAGAGATCCGTGAAGCGGGACGGGATTCTAGATTCTAATCGGCACAGTTTGCATTCACTCATGCCACAAACAGCCGCCTTGAGAGGTCAATTTCCGATATCAATCTTGCAAATAATAGTCTACACTACTGACGAAAAGATTACTATCATTTCTTTTGCAGAAAGCGTCTGGCAATCGCCGTCTTACTCGTTTGCAACTGGCTTTGAAATTAAGGAACTGAAATGAGATGGATTGGCACAAGAAATCGAAAAACGCATCGTCGAAGGTTCAATTTAGAGAGTCCTTCTCGAGCAGATTTTGGGATAAATTTTAATTTTGAATTCCTTTGATACACTGCCCTTGTGGTTTGAACTCTACCAACGTGGCTTCGCGTCCACAAACAAATCTTTCCTGCTTTATAAAACTTGAGGAAATCTGAAATAGATTGAAACTAAAGTAATAATAAAGAATCGCACGAAACGCTAAGAGCGAAGAGTCTTCCTTTGTTAAACACCCTTGAGACAAAAACTCTCGAACACCTCACCCTTGCAACTTGCAATTGATAGTGATTGTTTCTCTGTGTGGTCTAAAATCTTATCTTATCAGAGAATTTCTGAACTGAAATTAAATAAAATATAAGCTGATCTAAATGAAAACATGGTTACCGGATACAAATCGGAACCGCGCGAGATCACGCGGGTAAAATAAACAAAACACGCTGGAAAGGTAGAGAGAGAAGAACAAAAATGTTGTCAGCGAAATAATTGAAAGCATGGGATCGCGATCATGGCCGCCGCCACTTATGAGTTCTTAGTAATTTGATTTATACTTCCTTCGACCTTTCGTAAATATCCCCGGAAAGGGAACTATGCATATGGAAATGTGTCATTGTTTGACCCACTACGACACATGTGAGAAGTTTGATGTGTTAAACAGGTCTACAAAGTCAAAAAGGGAAAGCATTTAGCCTGAGGCATTTTATTTACAGGCCGAGTATCCAGGAAAATCTCACGATCGAGCTGGATCAGGTTTCGAGAACGAGAAACCTGTGAAGCAGCATGAGATAATTAAAGTGGAAAACAACTTGGTATCGTTGTAGCTGTAGATGTTTTAGCGACATTTTTCCACGAAGTCGTGCAAGAAAGGCTGAATCGTTGAAACTCTCCTGGGCCTCTACCCCGGGGGGATAGTAGAAGGTACTTCCGAGATTTTGTACCCACTTGAGAAGAAAGGAAAAATTCCCCTATTTTAATGAAGCAAAAATTACTTTCATCTAAACGGCCTACCCAATTCCATGTCAAAGTTACCCATTCACAGAACTAATTGATCGAAATCTTTGCCATATTTTATACCCTTCGGGGAAAGGAAAATCCTCTCCCCTACCCTCTCCACCCCCAGGCTACTGTCCGACACAAACTAGTTTATACCACACGCTCCCTTTTCCGTCTGCTGTCATCGTGTGATCAATCTTCACTGAAACTCTACCTTGATTTAATATACTTCAACTTGCTAATAGGAAATATTAATTAAGAGGCCAAGGTTGCATGCATTTCTTGAAGAATTATCCTGGGCCACATTGAAAACACGTC
Organism: Micromussa lordhowensis; assembly: GCA_964020085.1. Classification (NCBI taxonomy): domain Eukaryota; kingdom Metazoa; phylum Cnidaria; class Anthozoa; order Scleractinia; family Lobophylliidae; genus Micromussa; species Micromussa lordhowensis. The sequence goes on along the minus strand of OZ026602.1, from coordinate 18,492,929 downwards.
GCAAACATCAGTTTAGGGACGGTTCGAAATGCACATGTTTATAAATTACTTCAATAAAACAGCAGGAATTTATAGTTATTTAGAGAGGGCCAAAAACCAAAACCTGTTTAGCTGAATTGACGTTCTGACCCGTAAACAGTGCTTGGGTATTTTGGTCAAATCATTAAATGCATCCTCAATCCTCTTATACGCCTACTTCAGTTACAAAAGCACAACCTCTCTTGCCCGAAATAAAACGGGTAGAGAGTCACGTTCCATCTCATTCGTGGAATAATTTGCCAGCTGATAATCTGAAAATGTCCAGGGCACTGCTCCTTGCTGACATTTACTTGGAAGAAGTCAACACATGTTCCGGTCATTGCTTGTATAACAGGACTTGAGAACACGTACGAACTACATAATCTGTGTACCAACCAAAGGTTCCCATAGCGCTATACAAAATTGTGATTTTATTGTTTGTTTTTGACATAATTAAAAACCTTCTTTTCACCAATTTTGGATCAGTTGCAGCAAAGATAAAGTGTTTTCTTTTCCAACAATGCACTCTTCTGTAATCCTTATGGGCAATCAACAGTCGGTAAGCCGAACGTGTTGTTTCAGTTTTGTCACAGCTAGAGCTCTTCGCTTTTTGTGAAAAAAAAAAGAAGAAAAAATGGTTCTTATTCTTTTGTCAAGCGTTATTGCACGTGACACTAACTTCGTGACAATATTGGACGAATCAAAACATATTTCGTTTGTGTCGCTAGCTTATTCCTTCTTGAAGCTCTCCGATCTCAGCGGTGACCGGACGTGAGTGGGAAAGCAGCGGAAATCGGGCCTTCAGAGCGATTTGGAAATGTCTCTTTCTTTCAACGCACAGAAATAAAACACAACAGGGTGCCTATGCCGCTTTAGTGTCAAGTCAAGGATACTCCTGAGACCTTCCCATTCCACTCCTTCGGCATGTCCCCCATAAATAATCCTTTGAATACAGGACAACTTTTCATTGCTGTTGATTACTTTCTGTTCAGAGGTTTTTCTAACGGAAGCGACAACAGCCTAGTCAAAGACACCCACTCATACCAGGAAAACTGGTTAAGATATAAACTAGTAATAACCACAGGTTAGGAAGTGCGGGCGAGGGCTATGCATGATTTGTTTCACTGAGGTTAACGAATTCATTGTAAAACAGTGGCGTTGTGTTCTTTTTCCTTCAGAGCGATTTGGAAATGTCTCTTTCTTTCAACGCACAGAAATAAAACACAACAGGGTGCCTATGCCGCTTTAGTGTCAAGTCAAGGATACTCCTGAGACCTTCCCATTCCACTCCTTCGGCATGTCCCCCATAAATAATCCTTTGAATACAGGTGCTGTTGATTACTTTCTGTTCAGAGGTTTTTCTAACGGAAGCGACAACAGCCTAGTCAAAGACACCCACTCATACCAGGAAAACTGGTTAAGATATAAACAACTGGACGCCTGAAATGTATCATGTCATGAAACCTAGTTGTACAATTTGTACAGAGGCCTCGCTACATTGACCAGTACCTTCACTGCACCTTTACGCTGACATAACAATCGTTTGCCTAATCCGAGAACAGGGGGCAAAATATGAACCAAAAGAAGCGGCACATTTTGAGGAAAACGTTGGCAATTGGGAACACCCCCTCGCCAAATTTCCTTTCAACAACTGAAGCTCAGTTGTACAATAATACATCGCCGAAAACTGGAAGTACAAGTCATGTAATGATGTCCAGCGCATGTTTTTAAAGCTGTTTTTCACTATTCTTGCAACTTCAACTTGGACGTGACAGCGAGAACATGAACAAATTCGGCAATTAACAACAACCGCAATAAAACAGAAATAGAAATCTTCTTTGCTCCCAGTGACTCTGAGGTCACCCACAAGCGAGGTATTCTGTTTCGTTCAGTGGCCGCTAAAATCCCACAAAATCATTTATCAAGCTTGCGTCCCGAGCTAACGTGGCGTTCGCGTGAAGCCACAGTAGAAAATAGTACAGATATTTTCTACCCTGGCGAATTTCTCTCGATTAAAGTGATCTCAGTTCAAACATTTACGCGCGAGGACATGCAATCTCGCGACAAAAATAGAGCCTCCTCTATTCCGAGAAAATCATTCGTATCACAGTTACAGCCGTCTGCATTTTTGCGGCATCACATTAGACTGGCGTTATAAAGTAAAAAAATCCAAAGGGTTTACCCTGCGTGACGCCAAGCGGGGTTTGCCCGGACTCGAGATAACTCGATTGTATTACCAATCGTTAAACAAGTTCGAAATATCACAATGCGAGGAAATCAACTGCGTTAAGGGCACTAAATAAAGAAAATAAAGAAAGAATATTGTCTTACCCGTGTTTGGTGAAAACGATAGCGGAGAGGTTTCACTCTCGAATCAAGCGAAGCGAAGTTTAGTCTGCACGAAGTCGCCGTAATCAAGACAGTACAGATTGGGAGAATTTCCTGTGATCAGTCATCAGTTGTCTGATGAAAATAGAAATTCTCTCTAAAGGGTGACGCAGTGGGTAAACGAAATTTTCTTTAGAGAGAGGCTTTGTTCTCCGAGGAGAAAAGAAAATTGAAATTGTGCAGCAAAATTTGGTCTTTGCAGTGAATGAAATTCGGTGACCGCATACGTGCGGAATATTCCTGATTTTCCTGATTAAGAAGAATTCGACACTTCTAAACATCTCGATATGCTTGAAGGGTTAATACGATTTTAAGAAGAACAAAGAATTTTGTAGCATGGTTTTGAAGATTGTTTAGACAATGAAATCCGGTCCCTTCAAACATTTCAAGAGCATGAATTTTTTTCTTTCTCATATTTTGTAAACCAGAGCATAAGAATAAATAAGGTGTACTTTTAATTCAGGCCGCAGGTTCAATATCCGTGTAGCCTGATAATTGTTTTATCGTTCGATGAAACCGCGAAGGGTTTAGACATTTTTGGAACAAGGCGAAGATCTAAACCGTCTTTACAAACAAATCGCTTGTATGCGGTTTGGCAACCGCGTTGAACTGAGCAAGAACTCCAGCCGGGAGGGCTATATCTTTTCATATCAGTTCGACGAGAATTGAACACGAGCTAGTATGGCTGCAAGTCATGTCATAAACGATCAACATAACAATTTTCACGGGTTGTTTGATATTTTCGTTGACTTGAAACCTTAAAACTGCAGGTAGTGGAGAAGCTGAAGATCGTCAGATTATAAAAGGTTTGAAAAAAAAAATGTCTCCGCCGACATAACTCAAGCTAGATTGACCCAAGGGTCAATCCTAAGTTTCCAGAAAAATTTTTTAGGCGACATGCCTAAGGGAAAACTTCTAAAAGCTAGCGACAAATCGAAATACCGTACAAGGCTGATAATTTTGCAAGCATAAAACGAGCAGTAGAGAGATGCTGAATGAGCAAAGACCTTGATTTTTTTGAAAGTCAAAAATGATTGGTGTGTTTCCTTCGACCCGTTCGAGCATCACTTCCGAATAGTTTGGAGTTTGGTGAGGTCCAGACGATATTTAGATAACTCAAGCCATTATATTATGTCTTAATTTTCCAAGGTCTCGTTGAGCAATTCATTCGTTGTCTGAGCTAGCACGCTCATGCAAACCCAAAATAAAGCAATCAAAATCCATACCTTGTTTGGCCGCCTTGAAGCTCAGCAAAGGCCGGCTTGCCGCAGTCGTGGAAATAAAAGCGGATATTGGTCATCTGTAGCGAGTTTGCCTGATGGTGTGGCACTGCACTGTTTTTCAGCAGCCAGTTTATCCGGCTTGTCCAGTCACCAATTTTGGCCGCGTTGGATAATGGGATATGCCCTTTCCTCGGGGGGTTCCGTTTATACGTAACTTTTTAAAAACGGCAACAGAGCTTCCGAAATGCCTTCCTTAAACATTCACCTGAGACGGCACAGCAGCGTAAAGTTTGCTTTCTATCGACGAGTGCCCACATGAGAAACATACGCCCACTGGAACGAACAAAGTGAAACTGGATACAAGACTTCCGCTCTTCCACTCTGTGCGTTTTTTAGGGACCTCCGTGCCGGAAATGAAACACAGCTATACAGCTTTTCCCCTTTTCCCCATTCTGCAAGCTCTGAATGAATTAATGAATTTTCTACCCGTTAACCATGACATCAACAAGAAACATTGCCACGAATATTCCGCTAGTTTCCATGGCAAAATGCACGTTGTTTTTTCTTGAAGTATCTCGGTCAAGTAGGAAGCAATTGACCCCGTAAATAATTCGATTTGGACTTCGAACAACCGGCCGGCAAGTGTGCACGTGCTGAAATTCAATGACAGCTGTCAATTATCTCTCTTTATTTTGGGTTCCTCGAGAAAAAAAAAATGAATTTGAGGAACTTTTCTCAAAAAAGTGAAAAGTAATCGATGAAAAATAAACTTTGTCGATATCTCTGGTACTCTTTCTCGATGTTTGTTCAAAATGACGCTGCAAGTGCGCCGCTTAATCTCGCTAACCCTCCCCGTCTCCTCCCCTCCCTTGCCTTACACGCTTGCATAACCTCTAGAACGATCTCGGTTTTATACTTGTAAAAATTCACGTCTAAAGAAAGATGAACAAAAAGTACTCTCAAGTTTGCTGCGATTGGACCTGGACACCCTGAAGATTCAACCTGAGTGAGCGAGAAAACCCCACAAAACTAATTCTGGCGGGGTAGGGGCGGGGAACACGTGGATCAGATTTGAACTTGACAAGGAGCTTCCGTTATCGAGCGGATTAAATTGGAGTTCTGATGTCTAACATCACGTGAAAGATTCATGCACCACTTAAACCGGATCTCTTCAATTTAGAAAATTTGACCTTCTCTGCTGGTTTTATAGCGTGATGAGGACCTTAAGTCAATTAGCAGTTAAAGCTTATAGTATCTGATTACTAAGAAAATACTGAGGCGCATGCATGACCTTGGTGCAATTTGATGGGTCACCCCTCCTTCCCTCCCTCGAATTATCAACGCACCCTCTCTGGTGGGTAAGTTCTATAGTTAAAATATCCACTCCACCCCCTCCCTGTGAAGTCAATTGGTGTAAAACAATTTTTCAGCGGCATTCTCTCTTAAACACATTAGAAATGTTCTTATTCTCTCTGCTCACATGGCAACAACCACACAATTTTGTTCTAGAAGGGGACCTCATGAGGGAGGTGCACAGGAAGAAATTATCACGTTGAGTTGCATGAAGGTGGCAATTTCGGCATTTTTAGAGGTGGGGGAAACCCGGCGGGCATTCCCTGAGAAGAAGTTGGCTTGGAATGTGCAGCCCGCTTCCCAAGACCCTTACCCTATTTAAGACCAAACTTTGCAATTTTTCTTTCGCTATTTACGACCTTAGTTCCCTAGTTCAGACCAATGTTCAAGGCAATGGTTATTATGAGGTAGGATAGCATCTTCTTAAATAGGAAAAACCCATACCCTATTTAAGATCAAAAAGGCCCAAAATCGATACCCCATTTCTGACCAAAACTGCTGAAAAAAAACCGTTCCCTTTGGGACCGCACATTGAAGACCGTACAAGGGAGTATCCCCTTACC
>OZ026602.1:18479884-18482384 GCA_964020085.1 Micromussa lordhowensis | reverse complement strand
TGTCAATGGCTTCAGCTCAACATGGATAATTTCAAGTTTCCATTCGCGTTTGCCAGCAAACGAAAAATGCTGGACGCGCGTGATGGGCTTCCACAATTTAGCTGGCATGAAACTGCGAGCCAGGAAGTGATTGGTCAGGGCTCATTTGGCTCATTTTCATCTCTCAGGCAATAATTCCGCGTTTTTTTTTAAACAAAACGTCGCTTCGTGTTATGTTCATGATTTTCGGTATCCGCGTTTTTTTTAACAAAACGTCGCTTCGTGTTACGTTCATGATTTTCGGCATCGCTTCCTTTGTTGACGAAAGGAATGAAGCGACGTGGCAAAAAAAATACAATTAATTCTGGTTTTCTACGATTTTGCTGAAATTTTAACATGATGGTGCTGGATTTACGGAATAGATGAAACTTTCGTAACCGAAGATTTTTGTTTGACCTAAAGGAAAAACTACCCAGAAAAGATCATCGACGATTCAAACGAATATAAATTTAGATATGTTCCGAGCTGAACTTCTAGTGAAAAAATATTTTTTTTATGAGCGCTTGGTTCTTTATTTTTTTCTGCATGTCTCAAAACTGTTATCCGTACTGATCTTTGTTGTCGTTTCCTGAAGTTTCATCACGAGGCACCGTGTCTTTATCTGCACAACAAACTTTCGTAAATGTTCTTCTGTCGTCTGTAGTGAAACTTTGTCCACATTTTCTGTTCATTGATAACTCATTGGTTAACATATTCGACATATCGATTTCTTTCGGCATCGACTATAAGGTTGAGCCTTTATTACGTGTCTGCAAAGCTTTGACACGAATGCGCCCGACACAGAAAAAATGTAAACGCACTCGTTCCGTTCTCCTCACTGCCATGCCGGCTTTTCTCTATTTTAGAGATTCCCTATTTTAGAGATTCCCCCTTTTAAAGGTTCCCTATTTTAGAGATTCCCCCTTTTAGAGATTCCCTATTTTAGAGATTCCCTATTTTAGAGACTCCCCCTTTTAGAGATTCCCTATTTTAGAGATTCTCTATTTTAGAGATTCCCCCTTCTAGAGATTCCCTATTTTAGCTAGAGATTCCCTATTTTAGAGACTCCCCCTTTTAGAGATTCCCTATTTTAGAGATTCCCTATTTTAGAGATTCCCCCTTTTAGAGATTCCCTATTTTAGAGATTCCCCTTTTTGGAGATTCCCTATTTTAGAGATTCCCCCTTTTAGAGATTCCCCCTTTTAGAGATTCCCCGTTCCCCGTTCCTCGTTCCCCGTTCCTCCATTCCCCGTTCCTTGTTTTAGAGATAGCCATTTCGTTGTTGAACTAAACAAAACTAACTGCTCTAATCGGCTTAAAATATCTCATTGGGGGTCAAATTGCGTGGTGTGGCGGCGTCTCTACCTCGAAAATATATTTCTCTTTTACTATCACTACGCGATTAGAAGTCCAGTTCGTAGTTTTCCTGTGTAATATACCGATAAAGAGAGTTTCAATCAATAATTCTCCATTTCGTATAAGACAACAATTGAAATGTTGCATTTCGATGCACAGAATTTGGGCGGAAATTTTGCCGCCGTATTTACATTTACAAATTACGACCTTTACTCTGATTGGATATTACCTCACTATGTAAATAGTTCACCCCTGAACTGAAAACAATACCGTTTTCGTTTCTGAGGAAACGAAACAAAAATATTGATGACGCATGACAATTGCTCATGCGCACAAATTTAAAAAAACAGGAAGTGGACTGACTCATCCTATCGGCATCCATTTCTTTGAATGAGCGCCGCAAATGTACTGCGTTGGCGTCTCCTACATTCATTTGCGAGAAGTTACAAACTCACTGTAAAATATGGCTCAACAACAATTGCGAAAGCGACGACTGGAAGAAAAACTTGGCCTCAATCAAGAACAAACAATCAAGTCGGGTTTTGACCAAGAAACGATGGGCATTGTCTGGGATATCATGAACAAAAAATTCGAACTACGCGACCATCCCTTAATCAAATACGATGAGCAATCCGACTGGGTTTTCTTTCTCGTTGTGTATGATCACCATGCGGCAATCTGGGCTGTCGAAGAAAAGCACATGCAAAATCTGGATGTTTTAGAGCAAGAATATTTAACTCCGTACGACTCTGGAAAGTGCTTAAAGCCCAGTTCTGTCATCTGTCGGTTCCATGTTGTGTTACGACAAGACGACCATTTCTACGTGCTTGCTGATGATTTAAATCTTCATGGGAAAGAACCACAGTTTGATATCTGTCTTTATGTTGGCACGTTGACCCTATCATTGCGCGCATTGAAAGTGATCATGGCAATGATTGCGGACCAGAACTACCTTTTGTTTCAAAGCGATTGTCTCGAATATTGCAAACAGTTTGTTAAAATATATTTCGACTTGATCGAAGAAGAAATTAGCAATGAACAAACTGCTATATTGGAAAAGTTGACCGTCACAACGAATGCTTTGTCCGCATCGAGTGAGCGATCCGGACGACGAAATCGTTCTTCA
>OZ026602.1:18462384-18472384 GCA_964020085.1 Micromussa lordhowensis | reverse complement strand
CATGTGAAAACCAGCAATTGTCGGCAAGACGCCAAACGAACCATGTGTTTTTGCCGTTAGACTTAAGATGGGATGCGGGATTTGTCGGGGTTTTTCCCGGTGATATTCGGGATTTGAGCTGAAAACAGGAGCGGGAAGCGGGAAGCGGGAAGCGGGAAGCGGGAAGCGGGAAGCTGGAATTTTAATTGCGAGTGGGAGCGAGATTTTGTGTTCAGTTTTTCTGGAGTTGAAATGCGAGATTTGTAAGCGGAACAAAGCGAGATACGGGATTTCAAGTTTTAACGTTGACCTCATAAATTGACCAGCGCAAACACAGCAAGCTGCCAGAGACTGGCGAACCTATTGTGCGTATAGCTGTGTCAGGTTTCAAGTAAATTTTTAGAAACGCCTCTGTACCCTGTTGGGTTCTGTCAAACGTATCCATTATCGCTTGACTACGTTAGTATCATCAGACTGTGTCTCTGATACTGTATGTAGCACGTTTCGCGTTCGTCGAGAGCCTGTTCGCAGGCTAGACTGTATGAGATCTTTCCGTCTTATTCTGGTCATTTGTGTTGGCCTCTGACATCGATGACATCTTTCCATTTGCGACATTTTCAACGCTTGCGTCTGTAATCTTGACCTTCCGATCCTTTCCAGTTGTTCTAGTCTTTCGACCTTTTCCAGAGCGCTTGGCTTGTTTTGGCCAGTATGGCCGCACCGGATGGCGTTGACAGTGATTTACTGAACGAAGTATGCAACATAATAAAAAGCGTAGCCAATATTACGAAAAGGTTGCGAGCCCAAATTTCAAGGAAAGTGGAAACGCCTGTCGACAAGGAAGAAAAGGGAAGTTCAAAGAGAAAAAAATTGCTTGAGAAAAATCTATCTTATTAAACCCACTGTTAATAATCCCAAAACTCTCTCGTAAGCCGACACCCTCGGGAATTGGAAAAAAGTGTCCGTTAGTAGAGCTGTCCGCTTACGAGAATTTTTCCCATGAGAAAAAAGGGGAAAAATGTAAAAAGGGGAATTGAAAACAGTGACTGTAAGTAGAGCTGTCAGCTTACGAGAGTGTCCGTTAGCGCAGAGTTGACTGTACTATCAATTATCTCGAAGGTTTGATACATAAGCAACATAAGTTACCAATAATACACATGAAAAAATTCAGTACCCGATTCTGATTGGCTGAGAGCAGTGCAGTTCAAGTGTAACACCAGTGCAAAAAGTGTAACATCGGTGCAAAAAGTGTAACAGCAGTGCAAATTACACATCGTAATTCTGGATGATGATTGGCAGAAAGACAATGAGAAACTTTGTAGGCCAATGATATTATGTAAAGCAGTGAAAAAAAATTTATACAGAAACTCTGAAAAACGTTTTCTCGAATGCGAAAAAAGTGGCTTCATGAAACATCTTCCGGCAATTTTTCTGCGCGAGTTTTTTCATGTTTGTATTATTAATAAGTAGTCATACGGTTTTTCTGAAAAAAAAAGCTGAAATTGCACCGCCGGTTAAGAGTTTTGATAACTGATTTATTTCGGCCATGTCTCATCTTCACTGGAAAGACTTCAAATTGAATACGAGGCTAACAATCTAACAAAACTTTAGAAAACAACGAAACACAAAATGGGAATACGACAACTCCGTTTTACACGGGACAAATGGCAAAAGAAATTCTCTTATCTCTTGCTCTTTCTCGCCACTAAAGTCCTTTTACTTGGCAATAAAAATGATTGAATTTTAATTCTCGGGGCTCCTGGCTACACAGCAAGGCTTTCAGCGCTCCGGACTCCCTATCTAAACAAGATCAGGGCTCCAGGCAGTAACATGATAGGGCTCCGGGCTCCACAGCCAAAATGAATCAGGGGGGAGAACAGTTCTTCCGGGACACAGAATAACATTTAAGCAGATGAACAACACGACACCTGTTTAAGGGTTGTTGACCCCGGCTGGTTTGGTCTTTTCATTAAGGTTTACGCGAAGCCCTCTGTCCCTTCCCGTTGGCAATATATGGCGTTTTGCCACCAGGGTTTTCCTGCTAACGGCAAGCCGCAAACTGTAGTTTCAGGTTAGCTATTTGGTGTTTGGCGTTTGTGGTCACTAGCGGTTTGGCTACGAAAATGTGAAAGAACTATTTCACTTGAAGAGGCCGCCATATTTAATTTTCAGACAACGGCAGTGTTTGATTTTCAAATGGCAACAAAAAGTCATTTATTTGATTATTTTAATTGGGCCTGGTTTCCGGTGCTGAGATGAGATCAATTTTTCAGTCTTAGAATTATCAATTCCTTTTTTGGAAAAAAAAAATCATCTTAGTTACCGTATGGCTCGTTTCTGCTTGCGCTTTTCCTTCCAACCTTCCAAGTTCCGGGCTTCACGTCAATTTTCTGAGGTTCGGTTATTCATGCGCTAATACGATGCTCCCAAATACATATAAGGTCAATAAGAAAAGTTATGCTTGAGATATGAACGTGCTAACAAAATAGACTGAGTTGACCCTGTGTGGGGGAAAAACGGCGAAGGATCAAACCGACGCCTGCGTGAACAAATGACAGTTTACCTTGCTTTTATAGTATTATTCAATAACCACAGAACTTTTTCTTTCTTTTTCCTTGCCTGACTTCATAGAACAAAGTTTTCTTTCATACTGTTTTCACAGGGCTTTCAGATAGAGATCGAGTATTGAACACTCATAGCCAGACTTGTTACGTTCTTCATAAGAACGCAAAAGAGAAGCGTCAAATCAATCACTGTCATCGGTGCTAAATGTGAGACAACTATTGCATAACTTAGAGAAAACATTATGTATCCGCAGGTACAGGACACCCAAGCTCGTTAGTACTCGTGTGGTGTTTTAGTCATGATCCCTCGCGAGATGATATAACTTGTCCTGGTAAATGCCGCAGCCAATCACAGTGCGCGCAGTGACAGACACCTGCCAAGTACGCTAGCAATATTATTTACCAGACGTTCTTAATCACGGTTTAGTTTACGACACAGAACTTTTAAAAGGGCAGACGAGTTTAACAGCCCTCATTTATTTCGACCGACCATTCCTACGGCTTCGTTAGATGCTCCAGTTCCTCGTCCAACATGTAGTATGTTCCCGCATTACAACATTTCGTCGTATCTTCTACATTTCTAGGGGTATTAACCGCATCTTCTGGTAAAAAGTCTGATACTGTCCCTAAATGTAGCGAACATCAATACAAAAGCCATTTTTGAAAGTTGTGTGCTTTTGGTCAGCGGGTTAAGCTTTGGGTTCATGTCCCTGTGAAAAGTCACATTTAACTAGAGAACAAACACCTCGAAAGAATGTTCAGCGGGATTATCATGCATTTTTTACAATAAATGGGAATAACAGGTAAAAAAGGGTTTTTTTCCACCATTTCGGTGAGGTACAAGCGTTAAGCATTAGTGACATTTTTCCGGATTTATAATTGACTGATTGACGTATCTTTCTTTTCGGCTCTTCGTTTTCGTGTTTTGGGGTCTTCTATCTTTGGTCTTCGTTATGTGTTATCTTAGGTCCTCGCTATATTATGGAATATTCAACATTAAATTTCAAGGTCCATCAGTATGGAATTCCATTAATGAGGATATTAAATGATCTCGTTTGTCTTTATTTCAAAAGAAAATGAAACAGCACTTAAGGCGGGGGTAAACCCGAAAGCCGTATTTTGGCTGGGTATTATGTTTTTAATGCAAATATCTCGTTTACGTTTCAAGCAATCAAGAATCTCTATGCTCATCTCACATATCTATGTTTTGGGTTGTTTTGTAAATTTTTTGGTGATTTTTAGGTATATTTGGAGAGAAATAGTTTTTCTCAAAGGATTAGTCAAATTGATGGAAATGGGAAATTTTGAAGATTTGTTGTTGTTTTAAAATTAGAGTTTGAAATTAAAAATTGGTACATACACTCCAAACAGTTGCCCAACAACCTGGGTTGCCATTGTGCGGTCGGGCAACTGTCTGGTGGTGTTCCATAACCCTTTTTTTCCCTTTCAACCTCTCTTTAAACTTACCAAACCTGATTTCACTTAAATTCACCTTTACCCCCGCCTTAATCAAATATTACTAGACATCTGTGCATCGATTTTGTAAGATAAGAAATAAGACTGTTTTGCAATGTAAGAATTTTACATGTAGTCATTTTAAAATAGTGGTAGTTTACTTAACTCTGTTTATCTCTATTTTTGTGTCCCTGACTCTAACAAATATCTTTTCTTTCAACTGGCTGCCTGGCATTTTTAACTTTTGGGTTATTTCGGGCAGCCAGAACCCCTACCATCTGCTGTATATACATCTATATCTATAATTTTTCTCTCTCTTGTAGAAATTATGGATGAAATAAAGTATTGTTGTTGTTGTTGTTCGTTTACTTTAACTACCGCCACAAAACGGTCTAAAATGGACACACATTGCGTCCACATTGCATCAAAGACACCAAGACAACCCTATGTTGAGGTGAGTGAAGTTCATTTGCACATTCATAGCTTTACTTAAGTATATTTAGGCCTAAAGTTAATTTCCCATGTGTACAAATTCTATTAAGCGTTCGTTGCGTTATATTTAGCCACAACAGACTGAGCTTGGGCGGCCTGTGATATCCCTCGTTTATTCTCAGATTTCTGCACGTCTGCAGCGATCACAAGATAAACGAAACACAATATTGGCACGTAGAATGTTTTTCCCACGTCACAACTATCAGCCTGACCTATTCTATGCGTTCTTTTCCCCTCGATACTTCTACCCACGGTGCTTGCATAACCTGCTGTCAGCAACGTGGAACTGATCTAACATGTATCACAATTCGGTAGAATCGCTCAGCTTTCGCTGCAAACCCTTTGGCTCTTTTTATGCCACGTTGATCGCCCCTTTTCGTGTAATCAGCTATATCATTCAATTTTGCAAGTCTAACTAGCAGACATCCCCGTAAACGAAAAGCGCAGGAGCTCCCAGTCGAAGCAGATCCGATTTCGCGAGTTACCGTGTAAACTTAATCTTTTCATCAGTGTTAATTCGATAATACCTTGGACTTAGATCAATTGTTTCCGGCTGGAAACGCTTACAACGCTTCCATAACATCCTGTTTCAGCTGCCTCTGTGCTTTATATTTTGAGAAACCCACAAGCTTGCGAAGTCTAAGTCGTAGTCCGAAATGGAAAGTAGCTACACAAGTCAATTGACCTTCCGTTGTCTCCATATTGCTGCCATTCTCTTGGCAATTCATGCAGGAATTTGCAAAAGCAGCGATGACCATCTTGTTGCAATGGATCAGATAGAAAGAGCCAACAGAAACTCTGGTGGGTTTGTCATTTGTAATTACTTTCTTTATTGCTTTGTATCACTGAGACTTTAGATCTTTTAACATCGACCATACGGGCAGAAAATTAAGTCGCATATTCCCAAGAGGTTGCATAATTACGCAAAGGTTATTTTCGTAACGGCCAGTTTACTACTGTAGGTTATCAAATCTCTAAGGACGAACGCCTTTTGCTCGCAAGTTGGACACTGAATCAATTAATCAAATAACCGTTGCTTACTCGATACGCTAAGACTGAGTCGTCGTGTGGAAGCCAGAGGTTGAGGGGCTAAGTAGTGCATATAAGAGAGGAGGGGAGCAGCTGCCTCGTGTTGATCATTACCAGAACATACCATCTACTTGAAACACTTGGCGTGTTACGCGTGATCGGAGACAGATTTCACGAGAATGTTTTGTGGCGATAACACGCATTTCAAAACCTCTACATCCCAATAACTATGCGAACAGACCTTTCCGAAGGAGACTTTAAGTGACTTATTCAATGGTGGGTGCAAAGGGAATATTCTAAATACAGTTACGAAACGGACGCGGCATAAGATCGGGATAATATGATAAAGATCACTGTTGGTCAAATTAAATGCGACATCTGCCCGTCAAATCTTGGGAGAACGGAGGGACGGTAGACTGCGTCGCAGACGCTACCTACCGCTGGTTGCTAGCGGTTATTTACGGGTAAATTTCCGTCTGCGACACAAGATTAGGGACGAAGAAATTTGGAAAAATTAACATGAGCGAAATCAGGATGTCTTTGCACCCGTAACTACTCGATTCCCAAAATACCCTTCATCAAGTTTTTCTTCATCAAGAGCTTTTTTTTCCTCCAAAAAAGAAATTAAATAAATAAGGATATTATTGTTTGCATATGATTGTTCTTTCACTGACAATCAAAGAAGCTATCAGATCCGTGTTTCAGCACGGGCTGATACCTGAAGGATCATCAACTGCGCTGAACAGTTTTCCGTCAAAATCGTTTAATGGTTCAATTTTTGCAATATTTGACCCATGAAGGTCTTCGTTTTAAACCTTAAAAGGTAAGAGTTCAGTCACGGATTTTTCAGTTATTTTTGCCACGTATAAAATCAACTTTAATTGAAAGAAACCTGAAAATAGAAGTCTACTATAAAAGATAGAAAAACACATAACGAGATAATAATAAGCCATACAGGAGAAAAGATGGTTTTGGTTGGAGGAGACTAACATAGCCTGCGAAAACAGCCGTCCTTCTTTGCTCCCGGCCCGAGTGGCGTTTCGCGAGAAGGACGCCACTCGGGCGGGGAGCGAAGAAGGACGGCTGTTTTCACAGGCTAAGACTAACACGGATTACAAACGACGAACTTGAAAATAATTCACGCTAAACTTTTCAAGATAAACAAACCATGATGTAGCTCATTCAAGTACGTGATCCGCATCACGAGTGCTCTTAGCTCGCGGTCACAATCGACATCATAGTTGTGGGTATACTTGTTCCGGCCTCTCCTCTCACTGTTGACCGAAACGACTTGTATCGTCAGAAAGCGTTTCACTCAACACTGGAGGAGAAGTGGATTCATGGTCACATTGCTTTTCCGACAGCTTCTTACTAGCTACACGCGAGCAGGATTTTCAGCCGCTTGACAAGCTTTTTTTGTGTACAAGAGAATAAAGGCAATTTAGTTTGACCTTGTTCAAAACGTCTGGTGTCCGATTGACAAAATTGCCCTCGAGGGGAATTTCTCTCAAGTAACAAAACTTCATCGTGTGTAACGCTCCTAGAGGAAGCCTTGTCTAGAGACTGACGTTTTGGAACCATTCATCACACAAATAATATTGCGTCATCAAAGAAAAACTTATCAACCAGGGCAGATTTAGCTTATGAAAGAACATCCCTCCATCCTGATTTGGTCGTGCCCAAATAGCCGCCCCCCTAGCTCGTCCTAGAAAGATTTTTCGAGTGTGGTTAGCTTTATAAGATAATTTGGTTTTAACAACTGGGTTGATAATGTTAATTGGCCACCGTAAAGAGATCCGAAAGCTGACGTTTCGAGCGTTAGCCCTTCGTCGGAGCGAATCCATTCGCTCCGACGAAGGGCGAACGCTCGAAACGTCAGCTTCCGAATCGCTTTACGGTGGCCAATTCACATTATCAACTCAGTTGATAAAACCAAATTATCTTGTAATACTCCCACCGACGCAGCACCACAGTTTCTTTAGAAACTTGCCCCCTTTATTAGTTAGCTTTATGAAGACTTGGGATGTTCATAGAACACTCCAGTGCAATTCACTCGTGTTCGATTCGAATTGATTTACAATCCTTTCTCGCGCACATCCAACTGTATAAAAACCCGCGGTTGTTTTTTTTTTTTTTTCAAGTTTCTCCTAAAAAATTCAAGTTCATGATCTGTTATTTGAATCTTTCTCGTCAGATCCATCTGCTGAAGACGTCGCTATACTTGAAAATGATATTCGCCTTCCACCTTTGGAGTCTGATGCGGCCAGCGGTGAATTCTCCAATGCCTTGCGCATGAAGTCCAGACTGTGGCCTGGAGGCATTGTACCATATGTTCTGCATAATAGCATAAGTACGTATGGCAATTCATCTCTGAACCACTGAAATCAATTTATTTTATTATTACAGTGGAATCCCGATTTCTTGAACCTCCAGGGGAAACGCAAATTGGTTCGAGAAATCGGAGAGTTCGAGAAATCGCGTGTAAAATTACAGTGTTCGACTGAGGAGAGGGAACGACTTTTGGTTCGAGTTATCGGGAGGTTCAAAAAATGAGGGCTCGAGAAATCGGGATTCCACTGTATTTCTTATCATTCGCTGGCTAACATGGATATTTACAGGACTTGACTAAAACCATGATGTCTACAAAACCTGAATCAAAAGTAATTGCAGAGCCAATACTACCTTAAGCCTCTTTCTCAAAGCAAGTTTTGGTGCCCATCCTTTCATATGAAAATGAGATTTCATTCACATGCAAATTAAACTCATTTTCATATGAATAGTTGGGTCCACTCAGAAGGGCTGTTGACTTGTGGAAAAAGACGTAACAAACTAATTAGAACTGGAATTAAAACAAGATAACAAGTCATAAAGTCAAAAGCGGCCCAAAAGATTCAAGCGTGGGAAAAAAACGTCGTATGCGTGACGTCATGGTGTGAAACAAGAGAGGATGAAGAGTAAAAGAGTTAATCGCCCATACAGGCCTTTTTCCTAAGGTGATACCTCTCAAGTTATTTTTAGATCACCCCAGCTTCAGAAAACCCAGGAGGATCTAAAAATAACCAATCCTGTCACTCGAATTTTGCTCGCCAGAACAGCCCAAGCGACTTAACTCACAAAAACAAACACACGCGTGGTAAAATTATCAGCAGGAAGACTGGAAAACGTACTTGAGAAGTATTACCTTACAAATAAGGCCTATATGGGAATTCTTTCCTACCCTTCAGGCTTGTTTTCAAATTTATGCTCGACTGTGGGGATTAGTGAATTAGCTATAAACCTCTTTGTGATAGGCTGAGCAGTCAACACTAACCCCACGCTCTAGATAGCTGGAGTGTGCTGTACAAGTTGACAGTACTTTTCTAATGAGTGTCGTTGTAAACCCAACTCTAAACGCAAACCCAAATGCTAAATGACGAAGACTTTGGAAATGTTACCGGTAGTCTCCTTCGCAGCCATAATTGGGTCGTCACTGAAAACTTGTCGTTGCGCGACGTCCCTGATAGCGACAGCACAGGAGACTACTCTACCACACACCTATTGGTTTTGTTTTTTTTTTTCTTGACTTTCTTGTAACTAGTTTCGATTGTTAGATGAGCAAATGTCTACTTTTTCCTTTCTGAAAAAAATAGTACGCGTCTCCGGGAGGACTACAAATCGCTTGCAGTCCACTGGCCCAGTTCATCATTCGTGTTCACTCAGACATGCCTTATACTGTTATAGGAACTTTTTTCTACTTGATCAGCTGACTAGAGAAAACTCGTGGAAGTGAGGACATTGTAAGTGGTTCAAGGACCATTGTTTCTTCGCCTGTTTACACTGTTAACACTTTCTATTCTGCAGTAAACCGCACGGTACACATGAAGGCACTGCGAAAGGGCATGGAAATCTGGGAAAACAACACCTGCGTTAAGTTTGTGAAGCGGACAAGAGAGTCTCGTTACGCGTTCATCTACTATGGGTCTAGTGGGTAAGTAACACGCCAAAATTGTTATTGAGAGGAATACTGCGTATCTGGGCGAGAGGCCTGGGTAGCCCGAACTTCTGTAGGACTGAAAAGTTTGGGCGCCTACCTTAAGTTAAGGCCCGGAACAATATTGACGAACCCTAACCTTGAGAAGAGGTCTTGATGTGCCACCGATCAGGTTCATATTTTGAAGGTATTTTGAGTCAGAGGCTAATTTTTCGTGCATGGTACAGTGTAAAAACTCTCTATGCATTACAATACAACAAAGAAAATCACAACCGTGGAGGAGGTTTGGATTTCAACTCTCTTCTCGGTGTTTGAATAACTCGATGAAGCACTGTCTCTCCTGTTTGATATATTACATCAACAAGAAACGATGATCCAAGAGAACTTAGATGATGGTCTCTTGGCATCAAACATCTCTTAACATGCTGTCCATAAAGCGGATATAAAACCAAGCGAGCGACTTAACTCACAAACTCTTTTCTTCGGTTAACAGCTGTAACTCCAACATTGG
>OZ026602.1:18454884-18459884 GCA_964020085.1 Micromussa lordhowensis | reverse complement strand
CTTAGCCGACGAGGCCGTAGGCTGAGTCGGCTAAAATCAGACCATATTCCGCGAAATTGGGCAGGACAATTGTTTTATTATTCAACAAATTGATAACAAAACAGCCTAAATCCTTGTAAATCTCTCTGTCGCACATTTTCTCACTTCACTTTTTCTTCCCACCTACGAAGCTACATATACCGCCGGATATCTGTTACCTGCGGATGACAGATATCGAGAGCATCATGACCATATTTGGATAGTCGGTTACAATTTGTTGAATAATAATAGTAGCTATCATTTACCTATTTCGTTCTACCGGTGATTTTGCGTCTTAATAGTTTCTTTCTCACTTCAAACGTAAGTTTAAAATTGAATGATGCCTTACAAAGGGTTTTGACTGATGGCAGGGACAGTGTTAACCAGAAAAAATACCATTCTTGTTTTCATTATGTTCTCGAACAACCTTCTTTTTTGTTTTATTTCTGAATTTCTTTTCAGATGAATCTCCTGTACTCGTGCCCAGGTATGGAATTCCTTTGTAACTACCTAACTTGTTCAGAATCAATCTTTTAGTTAGCCTGGCTCTTGTGTAGTATCTATAATCCACTGCACTGTTGAATTCTTCTGTGCAATGTGCACGCGTCTCTTGGAAGGTGCTTTTTCATAAATCAGTTCCCTCTGTAGGCACATTTTCACATTTTTATTTGCGTTCAACGGCTAACATCAATTTGTCACAAAGTAGGCTAAAAATTCAATGGCTATTAAGTTTACATCAGTAGCTTACGTTATACTACATGTGACAAAAAAAGAAAATTAGACAAGAAAAAATACAACAAGAACAAAAGACGAACAAAAAAATAAATGAGTGAATAACTCCGTGATTACAAAGAGCGAATCAAGCTGAATTATTTCTTTGGTTACTTACGTATTTAATCTATCTACGTATTGATTTATTTTCTGGCCTGGGCTAAATATCCATTTCTTTTCGAAATAATCCTTCTTATTTATTTTACGTTCAGTTTCATATTTTTTAATCCATTTTGTTTTGGTAACCCTCAATTTTAGGATGTATTTGGTTTCTTCTGCAGTCCACAAAAGCAGCTTTCCAACAATAATAAAATAATTTAGTAATTTAGTTGAAGGGTATTTCTTAGATATTATACCAGATATAACATTCTGCAAAGAAAGACGAACCTGTTGATTTGATAAAAGGCACCAATAAGATTCAAAATCGTTCCAAAATTGTCTTGAGTAAGGGCATTGGTAAAGGATATGGTACAAAGTTTCTGGTTCGGCCTCACAAAAAATACATACATCGTCTGTTCTGTAGCCAATTTTGAAAAGAGTAAATTGTTAAGCACTTTATACTGGAAAGCCTTAACATAAGATTCGAGAGCGACAGAATGAGGTAACAGAAAAAATTCTCTCAAATGATCATCCGACAGGTTAAAATCGCTTTTCCATTTATGGATAATGTTTGGACGCTGTGCTTTTTCCGTGACAAGTAGTAAATAATAATGTTTCGATTTCTTTTTCTTCACGTCAAAGAAGAATGCTTCTAATTGCTACCTGTGAAATAAAACTGCTCAGTTCTACATCCAGGCAATTCCTCCTTGGCAATTCTTCTTTCCAACATAACTGAAGAGCCAACTGGGCGAACTTTCCTTTCTCAAAACATTGCAAAAGACGAAGAACAACAAAGGTTAGAATAGACCTTGGGAGGTTTGTTACCCCATTTCACGCCATGTGACGATAATCTTGAGAATTCTTGCTTTTTCGATATGAATGACCAATTTTGGAGGGATAAAAAGAACAATACTCTAGAGAATATTGGGTGGCCTGGCCTGGGGAAAGCAGACATCCAAGCCAAAAATGTGTATTAACCAGATTAGTTTATCACACTTGCTTACCATTATTTTTTTTTAATTTCAGAATTTCCAGTTTTTCCAGATCATTTTTCTCTCAGATCCGAATCGTCCACATCTCTCAGCTGCGTTGCTATAGACCAGCCAGGTGACAAAGAGTGGAGAGTAAAATACTTATGCTATAAGCCCGCCTTGAAAAAGCTGACCATCGCCTGGTCACGCAGCGGGACAATTGTTGGACAGCAGTGTACAAATACGCCCATGCCTAATGAAGGTGCTGCTGCAGTCTGGGGAAACAGCTTTCTTTGTGTACCACACGACAGTTTTTTGCAATTCAGTTGGTCAGTTTCTGGACGGATACGGGGAAAACAATGTGTGGAAATGAGGAAAACAAGAAGAAACATTAGAGGGTACTTCCTCTGCGGAACATCAAAGTTCCAAAAGATCGGTGGGTTGAATAATGTTAGATCCTGAGTTTATCTCTCTATCTCAAAACCAAGGTATGAACGTAAGAAATAAGAGCTGGCAGTAAACGTATGCGAAAGTTTGCAAAGTAGAGAAAAATATGCGTTACATCTTTAAATATATGAAATGCCATATTGCTTCCAACGTAAAACAGTTCAGATCTCACTCTAGTTACCATGGTTTTGAGCAGTTTCCATCGGCTACTTTTCATTTCTGCTTCCTGAGTTCACTCAGTTTGGTCCACAAAACTCTTGCAATGTGCCTTAGCTAATCATAGCAGACGGGGATTGCATTCTTTTTTAGCCAATCAGGGCACACGTACATCGTTTTCTTTTTCAGCCAATCAGAGCGTACCTTGTATTCTTTTTAGCCAGTCAGAGACGTAATATCGTATTCTTTGAGCCAATAAAATTACACGTGCATTGTGTTCTTTTTAACAAATCAAAGCAAGCGTATTCCTTCCATTCTTTTTTTAGCCAATCAGGAAAAGTCTTATATGGCTCTGTCCCACAAGGACTGGGAACTACCAAATTCACGAATTTGATTGGCTGAAATGATATTGAAAGCGGTCTAGATTTTCCAATCTAGACCTGTAATGTTTGCAGTGAAAAAGTTGCAAACTAAAATTCAAAATCATTGGCTATTTTCATCTAACAATATTTATTTATGGCAGTGCCAAAAACCCAGATGAGAAAAAAAGTAAAGAGGACGAGCAAACTTTGGCAGAATTAAATTCAGCTCATCACCATTTGCAAGCAAAATGTCAGTAGAAAAAACAAGTTACATTGAACGAATTAAAATGTTCTTGTTTGCGCCATATAATAAACATCTAATTAACCGAGCTTAGTCGGTCTGCATGGGAGAATCTTAACCTCGTTCGTGTGTACAGAAGATTCTCCAAGATTCGGCCAAAATTCTCCCATACAGACCTCCTGCTTGGTTAATGAGAGCTAAATATTAAACTTGATCGTGATTCGGCTTGACTCGCCATTTCGCGCGTTTACGGATGTCTTAGCTTATTCCGTCCAATTACTCCGAACTTGCCTTCACAAGTCCTTCAACGGACGCTATCTGTTCCACGACGGTCACAGTTTTCTCTATGCTTCGTTCTCGGAAAACAGTTCACTTTTCGCGAAAGATAATTTCAGACGCCACATTTCGGTGTTCCTTGTTAGTGCAGTCTGGCAGTCATTGGTGTATTTTTTTCTGTCATAGATGGTGGCTGGTCGAGGTGGTCCTCATGGCGCTCATGTTCTGAGAAGTGTGGAGGTGGATTTCGAATCCGCACGCGATCATGTGACGCGCCCAAACCCAAATATGGTGGCGCTGAATGCAGGGGAAACTACTACCAAACCATCGCATGTAACGTAAAAGACTGTCCTGGTAATGATGGGTTTTTCGTTTACAGTGGGCTGTCCAAAAATTCTTCACGGTTGTTAATTAGCCCTAAGTTTTATTTTTGTTATTGGGAGCTGAGATGGCGGAGTGGTGAGAGCGCTCGCCTCCCTCCAATGTGGCCTGGGTTCGATTCCGGCCCTGTGGCATATGTGGGTCGAGTTTGTTGTTGGTTCTCGCCTTGCTCCGAGGGTTTTTTTTTTTCGGGTACTCTGCTTTTCTTCCTTGCACCAAAACCAACGTCTCCAAATTCCATTTCGACCAGGAGAGAGAACACACATGAAAACCAGTTGAGGCTGACGTGGTTTCCTCTCTAGATGTTGTCATATTAGTTTGAGAAACTGATACGTGGTGACCTTTTTTGGTTGTCAATGGATAGATATTCTTAAAATGAAATACATCCTTCAACAGCAATACGAGGGTAGATGTTTCCTCTATCTCCTACTCAGCTACTCTTGTAATAAAGGGGGCAAGTTTCTAAAGAAACTGTGGTGCTGCGTCGGTGGGAGTATTACAAGATAATTTGGTTTTATCAACTCGGTTGATAATGTGAATTGTCCACCGTAAAGAGATTCGGAAGCTGACGTTTCGAGCGTTAGCCCTTCGTCGGAGCGAATCAAGGAATTGTGGGTTGTGTCTGGTTTATATACAGAAATGTGGAGCTACGCTATTGGTTGGTGCCTGGCAACGTGAAAAACAACAGAATGAATTAGTTGAATGAAAAGCGTTCATTGATACCATGAGGATTAAGAGTGCCGATTTGAAAAATAAATCTTTGTTCAAGAGTTTTGCGGCTTTCTGTGCTTCCTTGATGTAGGGAGAGGCCACAGACTGCCATATGTTGCTTAGAATGATTCGGCAGATTAAAGTGTCTAGCAACCGGTTTAGAAGCGTCTTTATCGTCTTTCTCTACGTCGCGAAGGTGTTCTCGGAAACGGTCGCCTAGTCGTCTACCTGTTTCGCCGATATATAACTTTTTGCCTCTGTTGTTCAAGCAGGCCATCATCGTGCCCAACAAATTGATCGGCAGTCAGCACTACAAACGTCTCAGAAGGAGAATAATAATAGAATTCCATTCACCCTCACATTTCACCCTCACAATCACGCAGTAAAATCTATCATTCTCAAAAACTTTAAATTACTTCAAAATGATCCCGATACTGGTAGAATCTTTTCGCAACC
This sequence comes from Micromussa lordhowensis, assembly GCA_964020085.1. Classification (NCBI taxonomy): domain Eukaryota; kingdom Metazoa; phylum Cnidaria; class Anthozoa; order Scleractinia; family Lobophylliidae; genus Micromussa; species Micromussa lordhowensis. The sequence goes on along the minus strand of OZ026602.1, from coordinate 18,454,995 downwards.
GCCATTAATTTCATTCAAACGCGACAAAAACATAGGTAACTTTTTAGTTAGAAGTGCATTCAAAACGAGTGAACAACCGGGAACTTTTAAATGCGCACGCGCGCGATGTAA
>OZ026602.1:18437790-18454684 GCA_964020085.1 Micromussa lordhowensis | reverse complement strand
GTTGTCAATGGATAGATGTTCTTAAAATGAAATATATCCTTCAACAGCAATATGAGGGTAGATGCTTCCTCTATCTCCTAATCAGCTACTCTTGTAATAGTTGCTCAACGATCTAACACAGAGGTCCACACCAGATTGTGGTAAAAGTTCGCATTACATTACATAAAATATACCATTGCCCCCAAATCATTTCAAGCAGGATTCCAAGTAACGTTATCCAAGTTGCGTAGTTGTTCATAGTATAGTAGGCCTCCTTCGGTCGATGTCGACCATGGAAACTGTGCCCTAACACTGTCAGTTCGTAGTGCTTCGCTCTAAACAATGCCGTCTGTGGCTTATGAGGCCAATGATCGAACTTATTCTTAAAGCATCGAGCATTGTTGTTCTCTCCAACGTCACTTTTGATTTATTTTCCAGAATTTCCTTCATGGCCGTACGATTTCACATTTCAGTTCATAAGTTTCACTCCCAAACGACAGGTATGCATCTTGATATACGAGAGGCAGCAGTACAGCGCATGGGCCCGCGCGCGTCTCTGCTGGCCAAGTAACAAGAGGGACTTGGAAGTCCGTTGGTCTGACAGGGGAAGTATATCTGGTATGAGATGCACAGAGATCACTCAGCAAAGCGGACAATACCAACCTAATGGCTGGCACGATAATTATTTGTGCGTACCAAAAACCGCACCATATGTGTAAGTATATACTGTGGGGAAGGAGGGGGGCGAGAAACGCAGTGTTAGAAAAGGATATATCGCACTCCAGTCTAACTGCCATAAGAATAACATTACTGGGGATGGTAGGTAGTCTGGGGTGCAGAACTGGATATTAATAAGTTTCTTTACCAAGATTTAAAATCGGTCTTCGTACTACATGTTCATTTCCCCTTGCAAACCCGGCCAATTACTAAGTGATACAATTGATCTAAATTGAAGGAGGCGGTTGAGATTGCTCTATATCAAGCACAATTTCCTTTCGGTGACCAATTAAATCATCTCATAAGATGAATTTGTGTCAGTAATTAGAAACTGTTAGAACTTAGCTCCTGTAACTCCGCCTCATAGACTCCCCTCTAGTCGAAGCTATTTCAGACTTTCTAACACGTTCAGGCTTTCCAAAAGAAGACCAGAGTAAAATGTAGTAAAGTAAACCGAGTTTACTAAGGACTTTGTAACTGCTAAAAGAGACCTTAAGATACCCCGGTTCCGGGTACGGGTACGGGTCAGATCACCCGTACCTGTACTCGGTTACACGGAAAACCAATCAAACTTAAGATACACCGGGTGACACCGGGAAATGTTGCGCAAAAGACTGGGTTCTAGTAAAAAAAATTCTCCACATTTGTGCTTCAAAAAAACTTTTTCATAATCCCAAAAAGCTTCAAATCAGAAAAACAAGTGTTTATGTAAGAATCTGGATACCAGTCTGGTCTAATAAGCAAAGATAAAGACCATAAAAACTTACCCGTTTATCCATTTTCACCCGGCGTACGGGTAGACCACCGATTACCCAGGGAAAACGTGTAGCTTTTATGGGAAGGACACGATCACGTGGTCATTTAATTAATTCAAAATGGCGCTAGCCGTACCCGTACGTGAAAATCGGGGTATCTTAAGGTGTCTATTGCTTCTCTTGTTTGCCTTCCAGCTTTACATGGTCGACAAACGGTCCAATTAAAGACTTGCAATGTTTACAATGGCAAAATAACGCTTTCCGCCGTCGCAAACTCTGGCAAAACAACTACCTGTGTGCTAACGAGTATCCAAAACCAACTCAATGTAAGTTTAGTCTAGACTATGGTATCCTGTGAAACGGCGCTCTAAGATTGTGTTCACACTCGATGCCTGAGCACGGTGCCTGAATACGATTCTCGCTGGGCACCTTTTTTCCAAGTACTCGCACAAGAATTCGTGCACAGTCTCGTTCCGGGATACAAAGTCTTCGTACTTCGGGAGTACCAATGTCTAAACGCAAGACTATTTTGTGCCGCTGCCCAGGCACTATTGCTAGGGCACCAAGTGTGAACGCAGTCTGAGAGTTTTGCTCTTGTTGTCGAGCTCTTGAGTTTGTCAGAAAAAGGTGTTACCTCAGGTGATTGATGGTGTTACATCACTAATCAGGAGCAAAACATATATAAGTTCGATTTAACCTACGTGCGTTTTTTTGCTCTTCGCACTGGCTTCAGGTGTTGTTTGAGTTTCAATCGTTTCGTTGCATTAATTTGCCAATTGTTTGGATTGAAAAGAAAAATGACTTTACCGTACCCAAATTCGCAATAAGCCACTCATAAGCCATGTCTACCGTCCTGATATACGCAAGTAAATATATGAAAGACCATATATTTGAGCTGCGGAGAAAGATGTGAAGACATGATCATCGCAGTCCTACACAGAACTTGGAGCTGATCAGCTCCCAGTTGGCCTGGTAACTCAGTTTGTAGAGCATTTACCGGTATCGCAGAGATCATGGGTTCGAATCCCGTTCAAGCGTGAGTTTTTTTCAGGCTTTAATTTCACAACTGCTCAACTGCGATAATCATGTCTTCGCATCACATGTCCTGATGTACTATGATATCGTGTCACAGACCTGATATGGCTTCGAAATCAGGATCACTTGGCCGAATTCGGTTCCGGTAAATACCTAATCGTACCTTCTTCGGTGGGCTTCGGGGGAATATCAAGTTTGCTTGATCGAGCCCTGGAATTTTGGCTCGACTTTTTCTCACCAAAATACGAACCATGTGTCTACCTGATATGTCATCGAAGCGGATGGCTAAAAAAGTACGACAAGGTATGAATATTACCTACTTCGTTCCCCCTCTTCTTCGTTCCTTTTCTACCTACCTGCCTACTTACCTAAACGACTGGCTTTCTTTCTCGCTTGCTTTCTCCTCGCTTATGAACTAACTCTATGGAAGTTTTATTTACACGTATTATTCTTTCAGCCCCTGTTACAGGCTGCTATCCAAAGTGGCGCTCTTTCTATGTAAACCGAGTTCCACACTGTTACCTTGTTATCACCAATAAACGCTTGAAGTGGGAAGAAGCAGAGGAATTCTGCAAGGATGAGAAGTCGCACCTCGTCAGTATAAAGAGCAAAGCAGAGCAGAACTTCATCAGAAGCATCATTGGAAGCAACTCGGTATGGATTGGGTTCGAGAAGAAACGCGATTGGGAGTGGACCGACGGGTAAGATAACAAAACAACAGAACAAGTCCAACAAATGTCATGGAACAGATTTAAGAATGGCCACTTTTAAAGCTTTCAAATGTTAATTGTCTGAGCAAGGTTAGGTTCACAAGTTTAGTTACGTTCTGCTTTTCACACCGAAAGTTTGCTCGGAGTCCTTTTTAACTCGTGATTAACTTAGTAAGTTAAGAGTTGTAGTGGACGATCAGATTATTTATGTTCTTACATTCCAGAACCCAAACCTACACTCATACACAGAGACCGCGTTACAATGATTACCTTGCGGAACGGGCATACCCTCCCGATATGATACTGATCATCTGAAATCAGGTTTATCCGTTTTAATCCGGTTTGAAATCCGTGATATTAAATGCATGCAGAAAATCGGCACTTAGGATGACCAGAAGATGGAATATTTGTCTTATTTATGTTTTATATCGCAACTCAGCTGCTCAAGGTGCAAGAAATAAGAGAAGCTAACAGAAATATATAATTTTTATATACCAGTAAGTCATTATTTGATTGGGAAAGTGTCAGTAAATAAAGCATACGAAGGGACGTTAAGACGTCAATTTTAACCAAAGTCCATTTGCAAAACAGTATATTTTAAGCTTATAAAAGCATTCGATTTGGAACTTTAAGCTCACGAATGAAGTTTTTCTTTTCAAAAAGTATACTAATTATCTAGAGATCTTTAAAAATGTCCGGTTCAGTATTTACAAGATTCAGGAGATTAGATACTAGATTGAAAGCTGAAACATCACCTCTTATTCCGCATTAAAAAAAAACTATGGTTAGATATTTTTAAGCAGTGATCGCATAATGTCACAAGTCAGAGGGTTCTATAAGTGTAATGCTTGTTTCCCTTAAAGTGTTAATTTACTGTGATAATTTACTTGTTCACGCCATATAACTGATGATTAAATGCTGACCTGTCTTGTAATCTTGAACAGGAGCAGCGTTGAATATCTCAATTGGTCCAGGGGTGAACCGAATAATGGCGGCAACGGAAATCGACCAGAAAAATGCGCCATGAACAGCGCGAGAAGCGGACAGTGGAATGACTACCCTTGTGATACGAAATTCAATTTTATGTGCAAAATGAAAGGAGGTTAGTTGAAATAAATTATCCCTGACCTGGATTATGAACCATTATGTCTTACCATGCCTCTTGAAGAAGCACAAGGGAGATGAGGAGGTGGAAGGGGCACTCAGCAGTTTATGCGTCCCACCTAAATGTCAATTTTTCCTGTACAGTGAAATCCCTTATACATGTTTATAACTAAAGGCAACTCTGCGCTAACAAACACGCTCGTAAGCGGACAGCTCTTCTTACGGACGCTGTTTTCAATTCCCCTTTTTACCTTTTCCCTCTTTTTTCTTATGGGAATAATTTTCGTAAGCGGACAGCTCTACTAACGCAACACCTCCCCCTTACCCTCCCCAACGTGTACACCCTATAAAACAACCTAGAACGTTCTACCTCGTTTACACGGCCTTGCAGCTTTCATGATGGTTTCAACTTTTACGACTTCTGTGGATGAAACCTTACCCTGGTGTGTGAACATTCAAATGAAAGCTAACAAACAGTACTTGAACATGACTCTGTTTCGTAAATACTCTTTTTCTTTGGCCAAGTTGCTTAACAAGAAAATGACACTGGTCCCTTTTCTACATAAGCTACCATGCATCTGCTATTGCAGACTACGTCACGCCAATTATAACTTAAAATTGGACCGCTTTGATATATTAGCAAAAGGACGGTCAGATACCCATTGCAAGATAAAGGAGACTGCTAATTAAGGAATTGAAACCTAACCTAAATGATAATGTTAGCAGCGAAAAGCTCTATTTTTAGTAGTTTGCATCTCTTTTAATATGCTAATTTTTTCAACTTCTGTCATTGTTATTGTTGAATAGTTCCTTATGTTAAATTTAAAATTTAGTTGTTATTTTTCTTCTCAACGGTCACTTCTGAGGATGTATGGGGAGACATACGAAACGTCAAGTGAAAAGATATAGTTTTTTGTTTTCCAACAATGACCTTGTTTCCTATAAAATACTTCGTATTCCGTAGGTAACTTGCAATACTCACAAAGCTTCTTTTTGTGTCTTATTTTCCAGGTGTATAACTCATTCAAGAAAGTTTAAGGCGGGGGTAAACATGAAAGCCGTATTTTGGCTGGGTATTATGTTTTTAATGCAAATATCTTGTTTATGTTTCAAGCAATCAAGAATCTCTCTGCTCATCTCACATATCTATGTTTTGGGTTGTTTTGTAAATTTTTTGGTGATGTTTAGGTACATGTATATTTGGAGAGAAATAGTTTTTCTCAAAGGATTAGTAAAATTGATGGAAATAGGAAATTTTGAAGATTTGTTGTTGTTTTAAAATTAGAGTTTGAAATTAAAAATTGGTAGATACACTCCAAACAGTTGCCCAACAACCTGGGGTGCCATTGTGCGGTCGGGCAACTGTCTGGTGGTGTTCCGTAACCCTTTTTTTCCCTTTCAACCTCTCTTTAAACTTACCAAAATTTCACTTAAATTCACGTTTACCCCCGCCTTAAGAGGGCTGCAGTGTGGCCGTGGATTTTTTATAATTCATTTTATGGTTACACTATTGCGCCATGTTACCTATAACCCCAAAAACTTTTATTAGTTTAACAAAATCTCCATACTTTTCTGAGTAAAATACCGCAAGAATTTCTGTGATTGCTTGAAACCTCGCTTTTTTATAGACCGTCAAAGTTCGCCTTTTCCAACCAAACGACCGAGTACTCGGGGCCTGGGAACTAGTGACGTCAAACAGGGAGATTCTCTGCGGCGTCCTTCGGTCATTCTTTGTTTTGGTTACAAACAATCAGTATTCCAAAGCCAAGAAAAACATTTCTTTTGCCTTTTTGACATCAAAACCTATACGATCGGTACGATTTTCAGATGATAAAGAATGTTTTTCAAAAACTAGAAGCTGGAATACTAGAAATTGACACGATAGTGGAAAAATAAATCCCTTATTCGATGGTGTGTATAAGTAAAATATGCAGTCGAACCTCTATTAAGCGGCCACGCTTATCAAGCCGCCATTATCAAAGTCCCAAAATTGGTGTCAGTAAAATACTGCAGATGGCTTTTTTTTAGAAATGACGATGGTCGATAAGAGTCTGAAATAGAATTTGACAGTTGATAAAAACATTCAAACACGCGTCTATTATGATTTTTTTGACGTGATTCTATGTTCACTAAGCAATAAACCCAGTCTAAAAAATATTCAAGGTACACCAAACCCTTCTATTAAGCGGCCGACCCCAATTAACCCATTGACTCCCCTGCCGCCCGTAACCGGATGTGACGGGCTTTAGCCTTTGTTCAACTTCTGACGTCATCACCTTTGACCAAACTTGGCATCATCTAGACTCAAGTTTTGCATGAGGAAAAGATATTTTCAATGACACCCAGATGAGAGTGATCGGCTCAATGGAGCCTGGAATATGCACGAAAATGCTCCGAAATTCGAGTGAAAAACTCGCAGCAAAATTTCCTGCGACTACACTTAGCCACTCCATGGTATAAATAAATAAAGGGGTTAAGTTTCTAGTGGGGAGTATTATTAGATTCGATTCGCTTCGACGAAGGGCTAACGCTGGAAACGTCAGCTTTCGAATCTCTTTACGGTGGCCAATTCACATTATCAACCCAGTTGATAAAACCAAATTATCATTGTAAAAAAGCCCGTCTTGATGGTGCTTTCTCCGAAATTTTTGAACTGGAAGCAAGCCCAGTAGAAGGTCAATCACTGCTGCGAAAAGATAAAAAAAAATGAAAAAAAGGAAAGGCGAAAAAAAATAAAAAACCCAACGAGCCTGAAGACAAAGGTCACTTTCTGAGCAAAAATTGGGATTTCTACGCATGCCCGAGCAAGAAATGTCGTAAATCGCGATGCTTGGGAAAAGAAAGGCATGCTGTCCTGTTGTAAATGCCTTTTTGAGAAGATTGGAGCTAATTTGGCAAATATCCAGGCTGAAAATCTCCAAAATGTCAGAAAAATGCGTTTTTGGGAAAAAGCTTCGGGAGTCGATGGGTTGGACGTGGGCTGTAATATAAGTGAGGCGAGAAACTTTTAAATTTTTAATCGAGTTTTTATATCGAGCCTATCAACGCCGCGGTAATCCAGAATTCCAACAGGAATATTGTTAGAGAATAAAAATGCAAGCTAGAGAGCAGTTTATTCAGTTATTCATTCGTTATTGGATTGTACTTGAACTTGAACTTTATTGATAAGATATATACATCATTAGAAAATTGCTTGTTAGGGAAAAGCTTGTTTTTGGTGTTGGGTAATATAATCGTGTGATATTTTAGCGCATTTGAAAAGTGTTACTTGATCCCTATTTCATTGTTCATCAAACACCATCAATTTAGGCTGCATTTAATCAGTTGCTATGGCTACATGTAGGTTCTCTTGACGCTAGTAGAGATAGTGAATTAAATCCGATGTCTAGTTTTTGGAAGCGCTCTTCCTGGAAATAACCTTTTGACTTTCCGTAACTTGCCAGGATTTTCTTGTGTAAGTTTTTAGCCAAACTACATTCGTTTAGTAGTTTTTTTTGGACCTTGAATTTCGACTATCTAATTAAAATTCGTATCTTGTTAAAGCAGCTTTAAGGGGAATTACAAGATAATTTGGTTTTATCAACTGGGTTGATAATGTGAATTGTCCACCGTAAAGAGATTCGGAAGCTGACGTTTCGAGCGTTAGCCCTTCGTCGGAGCGAAGGGCTAACGAAGGGCTAACGCTCGAAACGTCAGCTTCCGAATCTCTTTACGGTGGACAATTCACATTATCAACCCGGTTGATAAAACCAAATTATCTTGTAATACTCCCACCGACGCAGCACCACAGTTTCTTTAGAAACTTGCCCCCTTTATTAAGGGGAATTAGCCGGCCACTTCAACACTCGTGTTTAGTTACTCAATTTTATTTCCAGCGATGGCTGTTACAATGTTACTCTGCTTTCACTTTTACTTCAAGTACTTTAGACTGCAACTACTACGAATTCACTTCACGCGTTTCTTTCATGGGGTCAACCACATGATCCATCAGATCACTGTCAAACTGTCAATTCCTTAATTTTATGCTAACGTCAGGGCCTGCGCAACCCGCATAAGATGCTAGTGCGATTGCGCGCAAAGCTGTTTAGCATATTTTCCTTCGAGGCTATACGCAGTGACTAAAATATTTTCGTCCTAGATTTTCGCTATCGATTTTTAGGTGGTTGGCCAAGATAAAACAACGCGAGAAATATAAAAATTACAACCTTTGTTTTCATCAAGTCAAACCCAAAAACCACACTAAATTTATGCATAAAAGTTGTTGTTAAATATTTCTTACAACATACGTGTCACAAGTGTAATTCCAGCTTCGTGGGTTGGGCTTACCTAAAATTCAAGCCCGCCTTTCCCATATCATTACCCATTGCGTGCGGTTGAGTTTAAACATATGCATACAAACACCTAAATCCTGATGGTAGTAATTAAACATTTCCTGGCGCTTTTGTGTGAAGTATAACAAGATACGAATTTTAATTAGATAGTCGAAATTCAAGGTCCAAAAAGAACTACTAAACGAATATAGTTTGGCTAAAAAATTACACAAGAAAATTCTGACAAGTTACGGAAAGTCAAAAGGTTATTTCCAGGAAGAGCGCTTCCAAAAACTAGACATCGGATTTAATTCACTATCTCTACTAGCGTCAAGAGACCCTAGCCATAGCAACTGATTAAATACAGCCTAAATTGATGGTGTTTGATGAATATGAATAAGCTCAAGCCCAACACGTAGCACCCAGAGAGAGTATAATTTTAGCAGTAATGAAATAGGGATCAAGTAACACTTTTCAAATGCGCTAAAATATCACACGATTATATTACCCAACACCAAACACAAGCTTTTCCCTAACAATCCAATAAGTTAACGTTTGAATAACGGAATAAACTACACTCTAGCTTGCATTTTTATCCTCTAACAATATGCTAGACAGGAAAATATAAGGATATGTACGGAAATTTGTCGCCAGTAATGCTATTAACGTTGTCCGTCAATCAAAAGGACCACGGGCTGGTCTATAAGATATCTGTTTAGGATAGAAATTTCCCAAAACATACTTATACAGGGCTAAAACAAAATAAAGGATTAGAAAAACATGCTCTAAACTCGTTCTATTTAATCACACTTTATGGACATCTCTACACCCTGACAAGGTTAGTTTCGTTCACTTCCAATCAAAACTCGTACCAGATTGATTCTAATTGTTAATTTCAAGAAGAATGGTGACTGTTTGATCGGGGCATAAACCACAATAGTTGCCATTCCTTTTTTAAATCAGCGATCCGAGTTAAATCTGGTCAGAGTTTTGCCCCTGCCCAATGTGAACAGCACTGATCCGCTAAATTTGTGGACGGGCGTCTTTCAAACTACGTAAGCCCTCTCTCTTTTTGTGACCTTTGTGAAAATTGTTTTGTACTGGAGAAGAAGCTACAAGGATAGAGGAGGCACTTGGCTGTGGTCGTAGATCGTTTTTGTTTTGTTTCCGTAAACGAACTACGTTTCGGAGATAACGATTGGTATCTAATAATCCTGATATTTCTGAAAGCATAAAGACGGAAAGAAATTAAAGCACACCGAAAACAAACACGAGTAAGATAACGCGGCCCTTGTCCGTGGGAAGGAACAGTTTAGTAAAATGCTTTAATGAAATACTCTTTCAACAACAATGAAAACACAATACCAAGAGATTAGGAATGAGGGAAATTGTCTGAAGAAACAGTATGATTACATTTCGGAAGCTTTGAAACAGCTAAGCGTTAAAACGTGCTAAGCTGGCGGTCTTGATTGAATGAAAGCAAGAAAAATTCCAATTAAAAAATTCCACTTCAATTCCACAATTGTTTTTGTCGTCGTGGTGGCGTTTCTAGCGAGGAATGCAGGAAGACAAACAAGCTCATTTGTCGACGGCTTGTCTTGCAATAGCCATTGTGAAAAGGTCGGAAAGAAGGTTCTGAGAATCACAATAGGCAAAGACAATGGCACTAATTACTCGCTAAGAATTCAAATCTATACGTTTGTTTTCCTCCCGTGTCTTTGAGGTAGGTATTTTTTTATCCTTTTTGCCACACAAGTCGCGTTTGAAACGAAACTTTAAACGAAAATGTGTCGGATCGTTTTCGTTGCAGGAAGCTTTGCAGCCTGTCTGACGGCCAACCAACAACTGAGGCACAATTTGGGGTCGGGTATCATTTTCAAATTATTCAAATCATAGAGGTCTGGAATCTAGACTAAAAAATCAGCTTTTCATTGCTGACGTTCACGTTAAATGAACAGTCTCCTTAATTTTGCAATGAAAGACATGCAGTTTTGCCCGACGCTAAAATGTCAAAATAATCCGGCTATTTGTTGGAACTAGTGGTTTTCACATAATCAGCAATATCTTTGAAACGCTCATGTCATGGACTCTTTGTTTTATTTTGTCAATGTAAAATGAATTTCAGTCCCAGCAACCGGCTTTGTAAATTTAGTTAGAGATCTAGTGAGCGGCGTTGATAAGGCGATCCTTGTGTGGAAAGAAATCTATTTGATACGGCGTGTGCTCTGGATTACGAAAGAGCAAAAGTTGTATTTAGCCTCTTCTAGGCGTTCAGTTAGCTGGTATGCAGCGCGAAAAACGGAACGTAGCGCAAAAGAGAGAGGAACTTGTCTGGAACAGGCTAATTATGGACACAAGATTTCAGACGTTTAGTTATTTGGTTGTTGTGAAGACCTAGGTAGGGTAACAGAATTATGATATCATTTTTGGGAACAGAAAGAGCAGGGTTGCGTGTAGAAGCTTTCGCAACAATTATTGTAGTAAAGAAGAGGCGATGCCTCAGTTGTAATGAGCACTTACTTTACATATTGACAGATTTATTGCTCATAGAAGCAAAAACGCGCTCGTGGCATAGTAAATTTGCTCAGTTTAACAATGCCTTAGGATAGTCATTGTTCGTTGTGCATTGATTGGATCTGAAACTCCTCCCTTTTATAAAAGTGTTTTTCGTTTTCTCGGTCAAACCGAAAAAAATCAACGCCTTCCATTTAATCGACTGCCTTGGTCTTTTGCAGTTTTAAAAACCCTCAAATGACAGTACCGTGCGAGAAAAAAAAGATGTATGCCACAATGAATAAATTCATGTGCTCATTAAGCCGAAATGCGATTGGCTGATATTTTAATAATGCGGCCTCTTTTGTGTTGTGTTAACCCACTTTGCGCGTCGCAGGCGCTGTTCATTCTGCCGAAACATGAAAGGTTCGGAGCGTATTCTAGTGCAGTTCCTTTATCGAAAAGGAACCTCGTGTACGCCGTGTACGCATTAGTTGCTTTGAACTGCTGAGAAATGCCGTTTGCTCGTCGCTCGCTTGCCGTGAAACGTGAAAAATGTAGGGTAACTACGGTGGTTCCCGTGGTAGGATTTTGAAATTGACTTCGCGCGCGAATAAACTGGAAAAGGCGTTTAGCCGGATAAACAGCTTGGTTTCTGAAGCGGTAATTTTTGGTTTCTTTCTGATAAAAGCTTTGAGTAAACCGCTTGTTCTTTCCTTGGTGTACGAGTCACAACCCCATTGGGCTTGTAGACCTTATAATGTTATTTCGTGTACCTTTCATATAACAAGACTTAGCTTACTTGAGCTAGTACAGGAGCATAGCGTTTAATTAATTTTTTTTTTTGTTTTTACAGGATACAGTTTTATTCGTTCCTTATTTGCTGGAGCTGAATTATCACAATTTACAAGTTTGGCTGCAGCATTCAACGGACGCCATCATGGTGAGCTTATAGTAGGCATAAACTTAATCTAAACTCTTATGTTGTCAGCACTTGAGCTAAACTGGCTTGTGTCTGGTCGAGCTAAAATCTTAACGACAGTCATTTGCCTGAAAGTTTCTCTTGTTTTCATTTTCAATCGAGATAGTCGGCGAGATTTGCTTATTCAGCCGTTTGTTTGTTCTCAAGAATCTGACCAAAAAATGTGTTTTCAGTGTGAGAGAATAAATTCAGGTTCTAGTTACGATATAAATGCACGCTGTGGAAAAGTTTACCTGGAGTTCTGGAATGTCCATCAAAAGTTGTCCAACCAAAGTTAGAGAATAACACGCCAGGTTACAAAAGTGGACATTACTTTGTTGGTGGACTTTCAAAATGCATAGTTTCCTTTAGTAGAAAGGCAAAACCATTTCAGTTACAATTCTTGTCTCACCTGTATAATATCAAATCAAAATCAAGACTTGAATGAATTGAAATCAACTTTTTCTAAAATCTGTTGTCAAGAGTGAGCCATGACAGTCCATTCAACAATAATTTATTATGTTTTATAACGAAGTTTCCATATAATGCACACTCTGATTGGGTGAAACAGCGTGCCTTATCAGAGTACAGATACACAGGTTGGCGGCAGTAAGTGGTTTTCAAATTTCTGCTTAAGAATTTCGACAAATTCAACCAAAATTAAACATGCTCTGTGACTCGGACAAACACAGCAGAAACAAGCTATTTGTCTGTAGTAAATATAGCTGTACGGAGACCATTGTTAAAAACAGTGGTAAACAACAAGTTTTGCTAGATTCCAACAAAATACTTAATAAACAAATTTGCAACCCAGCAAATACAGTCAAACCTCAATTATCGAGACCTGTTGGAACCAGATAAAATAGTTCGGATAATCGAGGGTCTGGATAATCCAATATGAATATTAATGAAGAACAAAACTGATTAAATTAAGAAAGCAACATTTAATCATGAAACAACACCTTTACCAATGGAAACCAGGCGTTCAGGGCTTTATTGAGCTCTTCATTATGTGCAACTTTCAGCAATTTTTGCCTCTGTCCTTTGCTGGTCTCTAAGTTGGCGCAAACTTCATGATCTTTTCCTTGTTCTTGCGGATATCAGAGATCTGCTGCTTACTAATGCCAGATTCAGCTGAAAAATTGGTTCCTTTTTCTCCTTTCTCTAATCGCAAAATTATGGAAAACCAATCACAGAAGCTGAAAGAATGAAAGCACAGACTCGTGCCATAACATCTGCACAGTACAGTGAAAACATATAGTACTATAAATATTCTAGGAAAGGAAGTGAAAAGGTTATTGCTACTTTTTGAACAACTCAAATTGATCATTCAAGCCCAGCTGTAGTCAGAACTGCATCCTCCACAGACTATGCAAAGCATTGAAAATTTAAAATGATCGAGCATTTATATCGTGACCAAATTCTGGTCCTGTTTTCCTTACAAATTTCTATAGATATGTTGATTTATTTAAAGTATCTCTGTGTTGTTGATATCTTAGCCGATGAAAGCCAAAAATATATATAAAGCTTGTGTTTGCTAGTGTTCTGAGTTCTCTAGTTCTCACTTAGTGCTGTGTATATTTTTGGAATTTACCAACAGGCTCTGTGTCATGAAAGAACAGTCTCATGCTCATACTACACAATTTACGTTTTCCTCTGTTGTAAGATGTTCCCTAAAGCCCTGTCCAACTAGAAATGTTTGGCAACCAAACACGATCAAACTTTGTCACCAAACAAAGTTTCATTCGCCAAACCTTACCCATTTGGACAGGGCTTAACCAAAACAAGGATAACTTGGTGAATAAGTAAAAGTGTTTCATTCTTGTGATTTTTTCAGACCAGAACAAAAATCAAAAAGCTTGATTATAAAACATGCAGGTATCCGGCCAATTCAAGCTGCCAAAAGACTTTTTTGCTATCTTTTCATCATCTTGTAACACTTCATGTTAATGTATAAAGTATAAGTTACTGTAACCACCAACCTGCTTGATGGGGCAGTCATGAGGCTTCAGTACTTATTTTATTTTTATTTCTACTATTCTTTTTATTATTTTTATATATATTATATTTTTTTTATTTGATCTATGCTGCTCAAATTTTGATTTTGTTTATTATCACATGGCTATAACTATCTAATGATGTGAACTTTCAATCCTCAAGGATTTTTTGGCTCTGGAACATCGAGATGTGTGTGGGTTAAAGACAAGTCTTCAATCCAGCTTAGCTGCCTAGCCTCAGAGGAAAATAAGGTATCCTGTAACAGTAGCTGTTGAAATTATTTTTGATATAACTTTTGAAAATTTCAGCGTTCTTTTTAATAAGAAAGTAAGCGTTAATAAAAGTGTTTTGATATTTTCAAGATGTCATTATCAAATTTCAAAATGTAAACTTCACAGATAGCTATTATCATTTGAAATATCATCAATATATGTTGCAAATTTATGTTCTTATACACCCACTTACCACTTTTTTCAAGAAAGTTTCTTTCATGGATACTTATGATTGGATAAGGACCAAATGAATTCAATTTATTGTTGGACTGATTAAATTTGGAAAAGCAATACTCCAGAGGAAACATGCCATTTTGTAATGGATGTTACCGGTATATATATCTTATTAGACGTTTTGGTGTGTAGTATCGCTGTATATTTTTACGAGTTGTGCGGTATTTTGACGAGCCCGTAGGGCGAGTCAAAATACAAACAACGAGTAAAAATATACAGCGATACTACACACCAAAACGTCTAATAAGAGATTTATTATCCAACGATTTCTTTTCCCAAAATTCTGACTTGCCAAGGTTTTGAACTTCACGCGGCCGGGAGGAATGAGACGAGTACAAATATCGTGTGATATTTGTACTCGTTTCGCGCGATATTTGTACTCTACGAAGCAGAGTTGGATAATAAAGTCTAAAAGACTGACATTTTATTGCACTTTTCAATAACACGTGGACTCTGAAATTCAAAGCTCAACCGACAACCGACCGTCAACCAAATGTTCGGCGGCTCCTCCCAGCTTCCGACCATGTTGTCTGAACTGTACTCAAACGATTTGATTTGATTACCGCGTGCTCGGCAATAGTCGGAAGCTTGGAGGAGCCGCCAAACATTTGATTGACGGTAGCGAAAAACGCATTTGTTGGTTGAGCTTTGAATTTCAGAGTCCGCATGTTATTGAATAGCGCAGTAATAGAAAATATGAATGAGGGTAATCAATGGAGTTTTACAGATATAACTCCCAAATGAGTGGCCCTCACTTAACATAGGAAAATATGACTATGATAATGTTACATTAAAAAGCAAAACATCCATCTTTCCGGTCTGAGTTAATTGTTTTTTTTTTCACTTTTTTTTGTGTATGCGCTTTGTAGCAACTGTTTCTAGAGTTCCCTTTGCCTTTTAAAGTAATTCTGTGGTGTAGGTTTTGGTTTACCCAAAACTTCAGGGGAAATTAAAGTTACTAAAATGAACTTGTGCTTGTAAAACTGTGTGAATGGAAATAATGAAAGCTTAATAATGGTAATAGAAAGCACACTTGCATATATGTTGCTATGCAAGAATTACTAGTAAAAATAAGATTGTAAATGAGTCCTGGTTAGTTACTAATGTCAATATACATTTTTTAATTTACCTCAGTATACCATGGATTGTTAAAGGTTTGCTTAAATGTATCACTGAATGACTCTGCTTGTATTCTATAATTTTAAACCCTCAAATCACATTTGATTTATCAATGAGTTTTGTAATTTAAAAAGGGAATTAAACAATCAACAAACTTTATATAAAAATATACATTGCAAATACAGTAGTAAAAAAGTAGCAGGAATTTAATGGAAAATGATTTCTACCGGTATATTGAGTTTTCATTTTGGCTATTAGATTTAAAAAATGTATGTAATGGTGATTGATGTGTTGTTGAAAATCTCTATACATGTCCTGGTTTGTAAATTTTCACTTGGTTGATTTTGGTTCAATATGTACTGCTTCACTTCTCATAGCCTTCTTTCTTTGATGGACAATTTTTGTTGTTCTCCACTTCTACATCTCTTGTTTTTGTTTGGAATTCTTGCTGTCCTTGTTCTATTTAGTATTCCGTTATCTTTGTTTCATCTTCAGTGCAAAGGCATTCAAGTTAATGTTTGTTTGTAGAGTTCCTCTGTTCAAAAGCTGTTGTAATGGATTGTTGGTTTGGAGTTCTTAACAATAAGTTTGTGCACCACATGCATGTTGCAAGCATTCAATTTAGACATCTTTGGTTACTGTTTGTGATTTCTAAAGTGTTGACCCAGTTTGATCCCATGCATGAGTAAAATTACTGCTGCATCTCAGAGTCTTCATTAGAAGACTAGAAGACTTTGTAGAAGACTTGGCAGTTGGGCATCATTGTCCACATGCTGATTTTAATGCCATTGAAGGTTGAAAAAAAAAACACTTCAGGTGAATGGAAGTTCTTTCTCAGCAATGGTTCAAATTAATAAAGAAGGTAAATTTGTTGACAGTGGATCAGTGTTACATGTAAATGTGTGGGTAGAAAGGATGGCTGCAAGGAGAGGGTGTTAGGCTGTTGCTACATCTGACATTTAACATGTATTCATAATGCATTTATTTGGTCACAAAGCAAAATATTAGACACCTGTAATGTCCCATCTTATCTTTGGAACCTGGCCCTGAAGGTTGTGGGAGGAATGTCCCTGTAGACCTTTGGTCGATCAGAGAGTGATGTGCTGTGGGGTGCCCGTAATACTTTAAAAATCATTGACCAGCAGGTTTAAAGGGTAGCCCTTGAATGGAATCAAGATTTATTGGGTAACCAGTATAAATCAAATGC
>OZ026602.1:18322790-18432790 GCA_964020085.1 Micromussa lordhowensis | reverse complement strand
GAGTAAATACAGCTTGAAGTGATGGTGTTTGATGAATGTGAATGTCACAAGGCAGATTTTGGTTCTGTTCGGGGGTTTCAGGAAAGGGACTTCACTTCCGATTTTGTCGTCTCGGCTCAGTTTAATAGATGTTGCTTGGCTGGCTTCAAGTTACTAATGTCTCCACGCAAAGTCACTAAGTACATCACTAAGCAACTAGGCACATCACCAACTCCCTAACTAAAGTCTACAGTTCAAACGGCACTATAATGAAGCATTTTCCTGGCCTGCAATGTTCTGTGATTGGTTAGGATGAACTACACGTTGCTTTGTGATTGGTTAAACTACATTGTTTTGGAAATGCAATGGAGCTTAATCTGCCCTAACCATGTTCTTCATTTAGCTATGAAAACCCTATGTAACCTTAAACTGGACGGTTCATTTGAAAGGCTACCAAAAATAAACTTAAATATATGTTCCTTTCCATACAATCATGAACATTGGAGAGACTGGACGGGATCTGTTTTCATGATATCGTTTCAATAAAACAAAGGCGGCACGATCAACTCAGTAAATATTTTACGGTAATAAAGTAAGTTAATTAAAGTGTTCCATTGCTCATAAGTTGTATGGAACCAAATGCAAGTTCGTGCTGGTCAAAAGACCAGAGGAGTTCAGCTATCGCTTGCACCTGGAGTAACAGTTTACAATTACTGGTGTTAACAACCTAAAAGAGTGACCAGACTATTACTCAAGCGCAGAGTAAAAATGGAACTTAATTAGTTTACCAGGATTGCACAGAACAATAGTTCTTTACAATTTTGACTGAAAAGCTCTTAAGTCGATCTGGAATAAATAAACTCCGCAATAGAAACAAACGGATCAAGGGATTAGCGTGGAAAAATTCCCACGATAAACTTTTCCAACTTGCATGACATATGGTAATTTACTAAAAGCACGTGCACTTAAGTGAACTGTACTTTCCTGGCACGTGTTTGTTGCTTGGTAACAATCTGGCCTTAATATGAAACAACCCAGATCACGTTTCAAAAAAATAAAAGTTTCTTTTATTTCTTGTTTTTTCTTTTTGGATTTTTGGACTTTTAAATTTTTGTATTTTGGTAACACACAACCAACAAAAACACATCAAAACAGATGTGCCAGAAAATGGAAAAACTATAGTAGCAAAAAACTGTCTTTGAGGTAGAGAAAGACCCACGCGACTTAAAAAAGATACTGTAAACAAATAAAAGAAATGATTTGTTGACTCCGAAGAGTCCTGTTCCAACGGTGGGTCGTTCTCTAACCATCAGCGAGATAAAATCCTAACATAAGGA
Organism: Micromussa lordhowensis; assembly: GCA_964020085.1. Lineage (NCBI taxonomy): Eukaryota > Metazoa > Cnidaria > Anthozoa > Scleractinia > Lobophylliidae > Micromussa > Micromussa lordhowensis. The sequence goes on along the minus strand of OZ026602.1, from coordinate 18,431,474 downwards.
CATAGAAAACATTACTGAAGGCAAATGCCAAATGGTAGAGGCATGGAAATGGCGTTTTTTTAGACAGAAACTCGATGGGGGAATGCGCACGAGCTAAAAAAAAAACTAGACAAGGTAGGGGAACTGAACAATACCGAGTGGGGAACAAATGCTTCCCTGGAAAATTTATTGTAATAATCTAGGAGGCGTGACGCAAGAACATCGTATTCAGTCTCTACCATTTCGAACACTAATTCTAGATATTCATACGCTTCGTCCCTTGTGTAATCCGGGTGTAGCGAGCGGTAGAACGTTGGAAGGATGTAGTCCTGGGTCAGGAGAAAGTAGCGGCATAATGCAAAGATTTCGTGCTGTCGGTGGTCGTGGGTCCAGGTGAAGAAGAGTGTGTCATCCAAAAAGGAGTTGAAGTGTGTCTTGCTGGTCACAGGAAATTTCAGTTTCTGGAAAGCAGAGCTCTGGTGTCTCGTGTGGTTGCTGACTGGTGGCATTCTTCCTTGTAACATGTCCATGTCTTTAAGAAGACGCTACGAGTCTGCAGCTCCTTAAGAGCCTTGCTCGTGTAGATTGTCACGCTCATCCCTGGTTGGTGAACGGTCAGGGCCAGGCATTCGCTTTCTGGTGGTAAGGCGGCCACATCTGCAACGTGCTCCAAGTGTGAGGCCGTCCAATCTGTTTCCATTGCTGCGACGATAAAGAACCGTTAGTGAGATAACGCCAAGGCAGCTTATACTGAACGCTGAGGCAAAACCAGAAAGATAGCCCGGAAGACCCATTAAAGAACTATCGTGGATATTATTGACACTGCAAATATCTTCAGCGAGTGTGGTGGAGAACTGACCATCAAGGGCTGTAAAGGTGGTATCAAGATCCGCCAGCACTGTTTTATTTAGCTGTTCAGGTTCCGGTATCGCAAAAGGTGAGTGATCAAGTTTAAATTCACTGAGGTTGTTGACCGCAGCCGCCCATGGTACAAATTGTACGGAAGATGCCGTAACGAGAGGAACAGAAACACTGAGGCGGTCAGGACAGCGACCAACTCCTGTTGCCATGCCAATTAGCGAGACGTTGCAGGGAACCTTGTATTCCGGAAGACAGAGGTAGAGCCGTGGTTGTTGTTGCAAGGTACGTACGTCCGCCAAGGTGTAGGAGTGGATGCAGATTAGTAAAGTCCTTAGCGTTCACAATGTGCCGCGGGAAGGTGAGTTTCATGTCAAAGTTGAAAGGGAAACCGAGCCAAGAAATATTGCTAGCTACTGTTAATACATTAGTTGGGCAGATAAAAGCTGCAGTGTCATGGTAACATTTGTTCTGCACCTCCGTTGTTACAAGTTATAAGCACAAGATATAACCTCGTAACTGGGCCCGAATAACAAATATCCATTGAATGGAATTTAACAGAGGTCATATTCAAGTGTACAAAAACCGTTTAAATTGGGAACAACTGGAATCGTCAAAGGAATGCTTGCTTCTATTTGATTTCCTACATGCTCGATGTCAACCATTGGGTTGACAAAGAGTGGAAAACCCTCTCATAGTGCTTGAGAAGTAAATTTCATAGATAGTTCGGTTTCCAAATGTGATGCAATTTGAGGATGGAGGAATGGTGGTAAGTGGGAAAACCAAATAGAGTTTTTGTTTCTACTGTGGAAAATTGATGTAAAACGTCTTGCATTTCTGTAAGCCATAAAAGGGACGCAAATGCTTGGTTCACGGAATTAGTGTGCTTAGAAAGAAACTCTAATAAGAGAGACTTGTGACATTGGTTTTCTGCCGCAAATGTGTTCAATTTGTCCTGCCAAGAGGAGAAGGTTTTGTTGATAACTTTCTTGGTCTCTTAACTTCTTGTAGGTTTTGAAAGTACCTAAGTGTCCACCGGACAAATCATCATGCGCATGCACTAAGACTTCGTAACGTAACGGAGGGGGAAGCACTAATTGAGCGTGGCACCCTTTACAAGCGCGTTTCCGAGTTACATCAAGGTGGTACAAAAGACTATTTTCATCAAGAAAGTAAATGTCCTGGCATAGTAATACTCGTTTCGCTCTTAAGTTATCGTGTGGTAACTGATCATAGTCTATTATGTCAGCGAGATTGCTGTCCCGACGTTGAAAATCGTAAATCTCCTTTGTCTTGACACCCACATGCTTGAGGGTGTTAAGCCTACATGTGCCATAAAGGCGTCATGACAATGCAGCAGCATTGCCATTGGTTGTTCCCGGCCTATGGACAATATCAAAGTCAAACTGCTAAATCAACACGAGTATCCAAACAATAGTTCAGTTCCAAGTTTGTGGGCTGGCCTTTTCTCAACCTTTTCCATCCTGAAAACATGTATATAATATTCCCCATGACCATGCTTGAAACCACGTTCAATTATTTCATAGTTGGCCTCGAGCTCCGGAACTAACGTTTTCCGCGTCAGCAAAGCCAATGTCAAGTTAGGTTAAAACTTCTCTTAAATTGACGCATGCTGTTCGTTGATCTCTATGTGGCGGTAATTGATCTGTTCTGCCTGTTCCTTGGAGAGAATCATATCGGAGGTTTCAAATGCTACAGCCATTTTGGAGAGTACGATGAAAGACTAAAATAATCGATATGTAAATAGATACACACGACAGTCCTTGCAAAGAAGGTTATATTGTTAAAGCGCCTTTTGGGGAGTTAGCCAGCCACTTCAACACTCTGTTGTCTGGTTACTTCTCTCTTTTATTTCCACTGATTGCTGTTACAAGGTTGTCCTGATTACACTCTTCACTGATGTTAACTATCACAACAACTACTTTGATTACATTGGACTGCAACTGCTGCTGAGCTACTTCTCACGTTTCTTTTATGGGGTCAACCACATGATCCGTCAGATCACTGTCAAACTGTCAGTTCCTTAATTTTATGCTCACGTCAGGGCTTGCGCAATTCGCATAAGACACTAGTGCGATTGCGCGCGAAGCTGTTTAGCATATTTTCCTTCGAGGCTACTCGCAGTGACTAAAATATTTTCATCCTAGATTTCAGGTGGTTGACCAAGATAAAACGTGCAAAATATAAAAATTACAATCTTTGTTTCCATCAAGTCATACCCAAAAAATGACACTGAATTTAAGGATAAAAGTTGTTGTTTAGTATTTCTTACAACATACGTGTCACAAGTGCAATCCCAGCTTTGTGGGCTGGGCTTCCCTAAAATTTAAGCCCGCCTATTCCATATCATTATCTTGGTACGTGCTCTTGAGTTTAAACATATGCAAACAAACACCTTAGTACTGATTAAAGTACATACACTTTTCCTGGCCTTTGTGCGAGGTATTAATGAGAACAAATTTTAATTAGACAACCATATTTCAATGTCCAAAAAGAACCACTAAACGGATAAAGTTTGGCTGAAAAACTACTCAGGAAATTGTTATAGGTGTCTAGATTCACAAACGATTATTTCCAGAAAGAGCGCTTCCAAAAACTGGCCATCGGATCTATTTCATTGTCTCGACTAACACCAAGAGAAACTAACCATAGCAACGGACTAAACATAGCTGGTAGTGTTGGTGTTTGATGAATATGAATAAGCTCAAGTTTAACAATATAGCATTATGGGAGAGTATAATTTAGCAGTAATGGAATAGAGAGTAAAGCAACCTTTTTTTAAATGCTTTGGAATGTCTCACGATTACATTACCCAAAACCAAAAACAAGTTTTCCCTTAACAAATCAATAGCGAATGTGGCACTTAATAAAACACACTTTAGCTTGCATTTTTATTCTCTAACATATACCCCCAACTTCGATTGAGCTAGTCCCTAGCTCACTTCTTAGGAGAAAATGCAAGCAACACTTAAATTCCTTAAGTAAAGAAAAAGTATGGAGTCCTGGAAAGAACTACATAATCCCAACACCAAGGCATTTTGTTTCTTTTTTTTTTGTTTTTTTTTTGTTTAAACACGGGCACTCCGAAAACAGTTCCGCAAATCAACTCTTTCGTTAGATATAACTACACAATCACATATTATAAGAATATCCAAACAAAATGATATAACTACTGATAATGAAGTCTACGAAATTCTACCCAACCAGAAGGTGGGAAAGGAACGGAAGGATTTAAAAACAAATTATCAGAATCTGAAGGAGACAGAAAATCACTGTCCTCTGGTATTCAAGAATATTCTAAATAGTCGTCATGTGAAGGAGGGGGAGGCGGAGGGGGTGGATAACGGAAGAAATCAAAACAAAATGGATAAGGTCCATGAGGAATGTCTTCTGAATGGTTATAAGCTGAGATGAATCTTCGAAAATGAGGGCACGTATCGTGTAAGGTGGTACGTGAATAATATTGAAAGGATCTTAGAACGCATTCCTCATGGATGAATTGAGAGCAATAAGGTAGCCTTTTAGAAGGATACTCGCTTGGAGCGTTCATACATATAAAACAACATCGTTGAAGGAAACGCTCCAAACGGGAACGAGAATGCTGGGGACGATAACGTCGGCAAGAATGCTGACGCGGCTTATTGATAAAACTTTCTGATTTCCCATCTAAAAAAAGGAAGAAGAAAGAGGAAAATAAAAGCTAAGAAGATATTAGTAATTACTTGTGATCTGTACTGCATATAGGTATCCCGTCGGTTTACTACGTCAGCCTTATTGTAACCACGAGTAGTACGGTATCGCCCCTCAGTGAATAAGACAAACCCAGAGGCAAACCGGCTGAATACCTACGCGGTCGTGGCAGAGTTCCGGCCACTGACCCATCACTAATTAGAGATAATGCATAAAATACATCAAGTAAGAAAAATGAAAACTGAAAATAACGGGATTGACGCGCCAAAATTCTTCACGAATTAATCGCAAAAGTAAATGTGAGTGAAGGAGGCGCCCAATACACTATAGCTGGTTGAATTAAGAACTTCTACTAGAGCTTCGTTAAACAATGAACGGTACCTCAAGTGGTGTGGAACATAAAACTGAATTAGATCGAAAATAAGCACTTGTGGTAAGAAAAGAAAATCACACAAACGTAGGAGTGACAAGAATCGTGAAGGCGAAAAGGTACTTTGAGGGGTTAATTCTAGGAAATCTAACAGGAAATCCAATTCGTAAGGCGTATAAAGAGCTGAGAAACAAAATCTTTGCTTCGTATGTTCCTTATAACAATGACTACACCTAGACGTTGCGAAAATACCATTAAACATCAAATTAGCGTGATAAACTGGGCTGCAGTGAGAAAATAACGCAGGTGAAACGAAACGTGTGTAATTATAGGCAGGAATGCGCAAAAGATACGTCCTAGCTGGCGATTCTGCTAACTGTTTGATAGGTCTGTTAGGCTCCAGGTCCTTGTGAAACATCTAAAATAAAGTAACGATAGGCTAAGAAACTGCACAAAACTAATTTTTCGACAGGTTTGTTGTCGTGCGCAATACAACGTTCGGTACATGTCTACCGAAACAGAATGAAGAAAATCATGTTGTTTTTTTTGAAGCGAGTTTCTTACAATGGCCAATGAAACTATGAGGAACAGCGAATCGACAAGGAGCTGCAGATGTCGTCTTTCTCTGTGTCATCTTCTCCTTCCTCTCCATCGGGTTTGGTGGCTTCGAGAGAATAGACAAAGATATTGACTTCATAGAGGTGTTCCAGCTCGGGAAGTTCTTTGAGCTTTACACCACAAAACCTTTTCTTTGTCCTGCAGTAAAAAGCAAAATAGATTGTTAGCGTCTCGTTAGCTCCTAAAACAATGTTACTGCATTACTTACCGTTTCAACTCGTTTGGCGCCACCTCCGGTTTGTCGAACTTCAGGATTCGGTTCAGAATGCATCTCCTGGAAAAATAGTTTGTCATGTCGGTTAGCATTAATACTGTGAAAGAACATTATGCCATAATGTGTTTTACTTACTGCTTCAAATTCACTCCAAGGCTCCATTGGTATTATCTGACTACCCGGGTTATTCTGCGAGGATAAAAGCAAAGAATAAATAATGAAAATTCAAATAGAGTTGAGTAAGGAATCATGTCAGTAAATAAACGCTACAAAGATAAACAGCTATTGATTTTTTTACACCAACTTTTACAAAAGCAGAAAACATTATTGGAATAGTACGCTTCTTAGTTAAATGTAATATTGTTGTGGACGGGAAACAATACAGGTGTTAATTTCTCATGCAAATTCAGTGAAATGACTGGCTAACGGTGCGTGAAATAATATTTATTTATTATCACTTTCAAAGCTACTGTATGTTCAAAATCAAAAGAAGCAGTAACTTACTGTCTTTCCTGAGATCAGCGCTAAATCATCTTCCAGCGAAAGAGCGACATCGATGGTATGAATCTAGTGAGAAGAGAGTGGCTTTAGCATTTGAAATTACAAAATCAGCGAACCGTTATTTGCCAGGAAGAAATGTAATTAGGTCTGGCTTCGAACTATGAAATTTACCGAATGACAATCAGCGGGCGTTATCAAACCATCCAATATCTTCTCCATAAAGTCTTGAGCACGGCCAGTTTGACCCTGCGGGTGATAAAATAAAATGCGGAAAGCTACGACAACTAAACTGACTCAATATTTCAAATGTTCTTGCATTCTTTTTTACATACCAATCAGAGAGTAGCATACAGCACACGTGACTGCTCTCGACCAATCAGAGCACGAGGCATGTCATTAGATGACGTACTTGATTTCTTTGCATCTAATTATCCTTTAAAAATGGCCGACGTGATCAAATTGTCCTTTACGGGTCTCCTCAAGGGAATTTGATTAGGCAGACAATTGCAATTATGTGAAAATTTATTGCTCTATTCCTATTATCGGCGCAACAGAAAAAATTATTTCATCTCTAAGTACACAATCTAAGCTTTCTAAGGAACTTTGAAATGGTAAAACTATTAACCAAATAAACTGTTTCAAGGTACGGGGGTGTTGCTAGACGTTCAAAAAGGTATTTACAAACAAAACAAAAGTATAATATAAATATACGAGAATAAATAATAATCTTAAAATAATAGTAATAGGGAAAATATCAAAATAAAAAGTGTTCAAACTCATTCATGAGCTCAGTGGAAATTTCTATGCTATGAGTGTATGCGAACTGAGTAGCTTGCGCTACCGTGTCCTCATGTTCAAATTGTGTAAACCATTTATCCATGTCATATAACATAGAAGACATCCCATCAAGCTCTGTAGCTATTGCACTTATCATTTCTTCTTGTTTCTGTCTTTCTAACATACGCTTGACTCTATTTGCTTCTGTCTTCTTCCTGTTTTTCCTGATTTGTTCTATTCTTTTCTCTACCGGCTCCTCTGGTTCCGGTAACATTTGATCCAGTTCTTTGGACAGTTCTTCATCTGTCTCAGAGTCAGAGGAGGAGGATGAATACGCCAATCTCTTTCTTGGTCTTCGCCGAGATGATGGTGGCGGTGACGGCGGCGATGGTGGTGGAGGCGGTGGTAGATGTGATTTTCTAAAATCCGCCATGACAACACAGACTCCAAACAAGTCCCGAAGAATTTCATCAGGATCGTACTCATCGCAGCGTTTTTCTTTTCTCTGTCGGGTTCTTGGCGGTGACGGCGGCGGTGGTGGTGGAGGCGGCGGTGGAAGTGATTTTCTGAAATCCGTCAGGACAACACGGACCCCAAACAAATCCCGAAGAATTTCATCAGGATCATACTCTTCGCAGTCTTTTCTTCACAATGTCACATTGAACTCGCTTAGACTTGCCCCATTGTGAAGAAACCAGTTTTTGGACTGGTTAGTCTGGATAAATCAGTTAATGAGAAACCACAGCAGTAACGACCAGAACATTATAATGTATTCCACAGCAATTTTAGATTAAGTTAATTTATACCACAGCGATACCACAGCAAAAAAAAAGGAAACCGTGGTCCCTCCCCTACTACTCTGTTGCCAGATTTCGTAGTAGGAAAAGGTCCAATGATGTCGCAGGCTACTCGATCAAAAGCATCTTGTACTGGGATGGGCAACAATGGTGCCTTGTGATGGTTACGTGGAGTCTTTCTTATGGCACAGTCACAGCAGCTCTTGCACCAGTGTTGTATGTCGCTGAACATGTTACGCCAGTAGTACCGGATGCGCAGCTTCTCATAAGTCTTCACTGTACCAAGGTGTGCTGCTGTGGGGTCATCATGGCCCCATTTAAGGATCTCATAGCGCAAGGCTGCAGGAATAACTAACTGCTGATGAGTAGTCGTACGCCTTCGTCCTTTAGGAGTCCATAAATGAAAAAGGAGACCATCCTCGCTTAAGAAGTAGTCGTCGATGTTGAGTAGGAGTGAGCGAGCAATGCCATCCTTATCAGAGGGCTTGGAACTTTCAAGGTACTGAATAAGGTCAGCAAGGTCTGGGTCAGTCTGGGTCTGGGTCAGTCTGAACACCAGGGACATCATATGCTGAGATTGTCAGGGATGGTGGTGCGTACTGGCGACGAGATAGGGCGTCGGCATTTCCATGGACAGCTCCTGGGCGATGTTGAATGTCAAAATCATATTGTTGGACCAATAAAGACCAACGAGCTAACCTACCTGATGGGTCGGAAATGGACATCAACCACTTGAGAGAGTGGTGATCAGTATGCAAAATGAATTTTCGTCCATAAAGATAGGGTTTGAATTTCTTAATACCAAAAATAACAGCTAAAGCTTCTCGCTCAGTTGTGCTGTAATTTTTCTCGGCAGCGTTGAGGTCTCGACCAGCATAAGCAATAGCGACCTCCCTGTTATTCTGGATTTGCCCTAAGGTAACACCTAGTCCCTCAATAGAAGCATCAGTGTACAAATATGGAATTGTTCTTTGAAATCTGGAAAGGCAAGGATGGGGGCGCTTATTAAGGGGTCCTTTAAGGCTTTGAATGCCTGTTCACGGCTATCAGTCCAGATAAACTTTTGATCCTTGCGTAGTAGCTTATTCAAAGGAGAAGCTATCTTAGCAGAATCTTTGATAAATCTCCGATAATAATTAGCTAGTCCGAGAAAGGATCGAACTGTCTTAACACTGTGGGGGCGTGGGAAATCCCTAACAGCCGAAATTTTGTCATCGTCAGGGGCGATCCCCTCTGGAGAAACTACGTGCCCTAGATACTTAACCTGGGGACAAGCGAACTTACACTTACAAGGCTTGAGTTTTAGGTTAGCATGTTGAAGGCACCGCAAACATGATAGCGTTCTGCAAGGTGACTACTTGGTTCTATCAGACCTGTACTCCCTGCTGGAAGGGGTGTCTTTGGATAGACGGGAATAACCGATTCTGACAAGGGTGCTAATATAAATGTTGCCTTGGCATGGACAGTGGTTGATTCGGGTGTCTCAGATGCGGTATCTAGAGGGCCAGGAGAATGATGTAATGGTATTGGAGGGTTACCAGAGAGCACAAGGGTATAGGCCTGCATATCAATAATCGACCCATATTTCATTAGAAAATCACGACCCAGAACAACTGGATAAGTGAGATTGTCAATTACCAAAACCTCAAGAACATAAGGCACAATATCCAAAGTTAAGGTGAGGGTTGTTTGTCCTTGAGCCGGAAGTTCCTCCCCACTAACTGTGCGAATAGTAAGTAAATTAGACTGCTGTAACTGGGGATTAGATGGCAAAGAAGAAAAGAAAGAACTACTTACTGCGGTAACAGAAGCACCTGTGTCCACCAACATTTGTGAAGTCCGAGTTAATATAGAACCAATTACATACAAACTACCAGGAGGAAATGAAACGGACGGGCGCATAGCGTTGATTCCTGGAATTTCATAAGATGGTGTCTGTGGAGGTGTATACCAAATTGAAGGTGAGGAGCTTCGGTTAACCATTGCTGTCTCCGACGAAATCCATGGTGAATTTGTGTCATCAGTCAAAGCAGGTGGTGTTTCTACATCTTGGTTGAGTGTGCCAAAACCAGGGAGATCTGGCTGTTCGGTTGCTAATGAGCGCTCTGTAGGGTTAGTATCCGAAACTATGCTTTTATCTACTGTATCCAAGTCCTGTTGACTGAAAGGTGAACTAGGATATATTGTATGCGCAACTTGATCAGGGTTGTGCATATGGTTATCCTGATTATGTTTCAACAATGAATGTAAGCTAAAATTATTATCTGTAATGTCACCATGGTGTTCTGGGAAATCCACATTAGTCGATGATTCGTCAGTTGTTGAAAACTGCCAAATACTTTCATGCCGGCAGTCTGAAAGTATTTGTTGATGCCAGGTGGTGATATCTTGATGTGGTGTACCCAGTGGGGCATGTATCCCTATAACATTGCTTACCTCTTGGGGAGAAGCAGTGATTTCATCAGTAATTTCATCAGTACAAGTCGGAGCTGAAATTTGTTGAATATTTGGAAGGTCATCAGAACAATTTGGTTCTGGTATTATAGAATTTGGAATCTCTTCAGAACAACTTGGTTCTGGTACTATAGCATTAGGATTTGGAATTTCCTCAGAACAGTTTGATTCTGGTATTATTTCAGTAGAATTTGAAATTTCGTTAGAACAATATGGTTCTGGTATCATTTCAGTAGTGCGCTCTTCGTCTGGCCAAACTCCGAGTAAAACACTACATGCGTTTTCCCCAACGGGGCAATCAGCTGTTGCGGTTTTCCTATAGTCTGTGGTCTCCTCAAATACCTGGGTGTGTGTGTCTAGGCTTGTTTCCTCAACAATTACTGGGCTTTCCAAGTCATATTCAATTGGACTATTCTCTAATGGATATTCGGTTCCCGGGATAACCACAATATCCAATTCTGGCGAGCCAGTATTAGGGACTGTAACACACTGATTTGCACTGACATTAGGGTTATGAGTAACATTCTCGTATGTAATTTCACTATTTACACTATTATCATATGTACAAAGATATTGTTTATCTGCCCTGGCTCTTGCAAGGAGCAAATTATCGCCTGCAAGAGCCTCTACTCGTTTAACTGGGAGGTAGGGGAACGAGTTGTGGGCCGCCTATGGGTTGATTGTTGTGTGGAGGAAGTCTGGGATCCCTAGTGCGTTGCCGACATACCCTCCAAGTATGACTGACCCGATTACAGAAAGTGCAAATTGGGTCTCCCTCAGCGCTCCTGTAGCTTCGCCCAAAAGAGCAAAAGTCAGGCTGGTGCGGATTTTGATACCACCGCAATTCGTTCTCTAAACGAGTGACTTGCCATTGTAACTGGTCAACCTGAGTATTTTGCCCCCCCCCCCCTTGCCAATTGCGGGGTTGAGAAGAGCGCGGTGCTCCCGGTGGTTGATCATAGGCAGCAATAGCATAGCTAGCTTGCATTTGTTGTTGTTGCCTTTGTTGCTGTTTTTGGATCTGTTTGATTTGAACGGACAAGTCGTCCAGTTTCTTATCAGTGTTGGACACATTCTGAGCTGGCGCAGCCGCAGCTATCACTTTGGTAGTGCTACGAGGTTGCTCCATGAATCTACTAAACATGGTTTCCATTTGTTTTAAAACAGAGCGCGTATCTGTAGCTCCCTGACGGCGATTAACTATGTCTTTCATTCGCACTAAAGACTCGGCCTCATAAAATGTCTTGGGCCTACCTAGCAACACATATGCCTGAAGGTCACCCTGTAATCCTTCGATAAAGTAGCGGACCGTTTCTGCGTCAGACAGTTTTAAGCGTTTGCATAGGCGCGTTATGTCGGTGATGTAATCATCTATGGGCTCGCCTTGAGCATGTTTACGCGCACTTAATTGCTGGCTTAAAATCCAATCCTGCGGACCGGAAGCAAAGCGTGCACGAAATGCATCAAAAAGAGCAGTTAAAGTGCCTTTGGCCTCATCCCGTAGCGTGATAAACCAAGCGTGCGCAATGCCTCGCAAATAGAGTGGAAAAGCATTTAATTGTAACTTCTCGGACCAATTGTTGAGTTTTGCTATATGGCAAAAATTGTCCAACCAAGCTAATGCATCCGCGACTGGATTGCCATCAAAATTATCCGGTTTTAGCCCGTGAGCTGTGGGCTTCATTTTGAAATGAGCCTGCATTAAATCGAGTTTGGTGGGCTGTGCGTGCGAATCCTTTTCGAGATCACCCCTTAACGCAGTCGTGAATTCTTTGAACAGATTTGTAAGTTCCTCCTTTTGGGCCGCCTCCATGTCTGACACTTGGTGTGTTGGATCGGGACAAACACAAATTTCAGTATCGGTCTGCATTGCTGCAACCTGAGTTTTTGCTTTGGATTGTGAACGAGTAATATTTTTAACAGATGTGGGTTTCGGGGGCATAAATTTTAACAAACACTACTCCTATCACTCCCCGTCGTGTTCAGAAAAAAGTATGATTGTCTGATACAGTGCAATATAAGGAAATAAGTACTAAAAATAGTGAGGTAAACATATAGATATATGATGAAGATAAGGTAAAAATGTTAGTGATAAGTAAGGCTAAAGAAACAAATTGCAGTTATTAACAACAGTCTTACATTCTGGTTCCAGGCTTGGAGGTCTTGTTTGATTATCCTTGCTTGGTATTGTCTCCGCTTGTATTCCTTAAACGATCGTGGAATCCTTTTCAAGGGTCTTCTCGCGTATGTGTTCTTGCTTGGCAGGAGCGGATTCGTCAATGAAAAGGTGCACAAGCGTCCGCTTCTTCAAGGGGCTTAACCCTTAATGTTCAGTTCGTTTGTGTAGCCGATATGTGGTATTATATTTTATCCACCTTTAGTACCTGGTGGCCTCTGTTTGGGCACAACCCCAGGAAATAAGTGAACGTGTCCCGCCAAGTGCAATACTACGGGGTAGACGAACAGGCCGAACAGCTAAAACGCCACGTCCGCGTCCACGGCCAGACATACAGGTTAAGAACAAAAAGCAAACTGACCTGTGCTCCTCGGGAGCGGAGAAATTAACCTCCGCGATTACCCGGATTCTCCACCAACTTGTTAAAGCGACTTTGGGGAATTAGCCAGCCACTTCAACACTCTGTTGTCTGGTTACTTCAACTTGTTAAAGCGACTTTTGGGGAATTAGCCAGCCACTTCAACACTCTGTTGTCTGGTTACTTCTCTCTTTTATTTCCACTGATTGCTGTTACAAGGTTGTCCTGATTACACTCTTCACTGATGTTAACTATCACAACAACTACTTTGATTATATTGGACTGCAACTGCTGCTGAGCTACTTCTCGCGTTTCTTTTATGGGGTCAACCACATGATCCGTCAGATCACTGTCAAACTATCAGTTCCTTAATTCCATGCCCACGTCAGGGCTTGCGCGATTCGCATAAGACACAATTGCGATTGTGCGCGAAGCTGTTTAGCATATTTTCCTTCGAGGCTACTCGCAGTGACTAAAATATTTTCATCCTAGATTTTAACTATCAATTTTCAGGTGGGTTGACCAAGATAAAACAACCTGCGAAATATAAAAATTACAATCTTTGTTTCCACCAAGTCAAACCCAAAAAATGACACTAAATTTAAGGATAAAAGTTGTTGTTAAACCGCGCAGCCGTAGGCTGAGCGGTTTCTTGCTCTGCCTTCGTTTTTTTTTGTCGGTGAGCAGACCCAAACTCCCACGGCCAATTGTCTTCACCGGATGATGTCATCATCAGCCAATTACAGGCCATTTCTCAGCTCTTTTGTCATACCTCCCCCTCAGGAGGGTTTTGTCAAGTTAGCGAATTAACTGTTTACACAAAAAAATGCCGGCCTTCGGCGATGGGCGTCAGGACATTTGCAAGGAGAAAGCGTCTAATTTGGGACCAGCTGCTGGCTAGTAAGGCTGAAATTATCCAGAGTTAAGCTGTATTTTCGTTTTGCGTGCAAAACAGAACATTTTGTAATCTGGAATGTTTGCATCGTTTCTGTTCACTTTCAAAGGGAATATTCAATGCGCTAAACAGGTATTACGTCTGGCCATGGAATACGCTGACGGTGATAAATGTAAGATCGTGTATAGTTCGCCAGAAGCAATTGTGGAATTTTCTGGGGAAAAAAAGTTAAAACTTAGCCTTAGCGCTCGTCAAAAACCCATATTGTAAAATTTATATTGAAAGGTCGAGGTATTTTTTCATTAGACGCAAACAGAACTCTCCGATTACAAGTCACGCTAAACTCGCGCTATCCAAAGAATGTAATCAGATACTCTTTTTTTGTATATTTGATGAAGTGCAGAAGAGTCACGTTTCGCAGACAGTGTACGTAACCGCGTTTTTTTAAAGCGCGGTTTACAACCGCACCGCGGTTCTTGTTTAGTATTTCTTACAACATACGTGTCACAAGTGCAATCCCAGCTTCGTGGGTTGGGCTTCCCTAAAATTTAAGCCCGCCTATTCCATATCATTATCTTGGTACGTGCTCTTGAGTTTAAACATATGCAAACAAACACCTTAGTACTGATTAAAGTAAATAAACTTTTCCTGGCCTTTGTGCGAGGTATTAACGAGAACAAATTTTAATTAGACAACCATATTTCAATGTCCAAAAAGAACCACTAAACTAATAAAGTTTGGCTGAAAAACTACTCAGGAAATTGTTAGAGGCGTCTAGATTCACAAACGATTATTTCCAGAAAGAGCGCTTCCAAAAACTGGCCATCGGATCTATTTCATTGTCTTGACTAACACCAAGAGAAACTAACCATAGCAACGGACTAAACATAGCTGGTAGTGTTGGTGTTTGATGAATATGAATAAGCTCAAGTTTAACAATATAGCATTATGGGAGAGTATAATTTAGCAGTAATGGAATAGAGAGTAAAGCAACCTTTTTTAAAATGCTTTGGAATATCTCACGATTACATTACCCAACACCAAAAACAAGTTTTCCCTTAACGAATCAATAGCGAATGTGGCACTTGATAAAACACACTTTAGCTTGCATTTTTATTCTCTAACACTAGAGAGCCGGCCACGCCCAGTTTTTTCCTAAGGTGAAAATCATAGTTGCACTTAATGTGCAGGTCCCAAACTTTGCATGTGCACTTGCATCGACCCTGTGAATACAGCCGTGGCATTAGTTTGGAAAATTAGAAAATTTGCAAACCTGGGCTAACTAGGGAGCCGGCCACGCCCGGTCTTTTCCTAGGCTGAAAATACCACTTGCACATGATTTGAGGGCACCAAACTTGGCGTGTACACTCGCAGCGACCCTGCGAATAGATTTGTGGCATTGGTTTGCAAAACCATGAAATTTTAATTTTTGGTCAAAAAATCGACTGTCCCCAAGCTGGGAGTGGGGAAAAGACGTTTTCCGGTACTAGTAAGAGGGCAGGCGTTGGCAAAGATCGAATGAGCAATACACCTTTATCACTTAGCGGCCATTTTAAGTCCCAGGGGATCAAAAAGCTTTGCTTTTGCCCGCGCAGCCTCGCACTGGATGAGAGTTTGGGCGGGCAAAATGTTTTGTTTCAGTATTGCGTGATAAACGTCTATTGAGCTGTATCGGTCCGTGACAGTAAGCCCTGCTCTGTAAGTGTTCCCGGGTACGAAATGATGGCATTTTGAGGGAAAAGAAGCAAAGTTGACCAAACTTGCTCGGTTGATAGCGTGGCAAGAAAATGACCGTACTTGCTGCCAAGTTGTCTCGAGCTAGGCAACGAGAGAACGGATGGATGTTGTATGTGATGGCCTTTGCCCAAGAATAGTGGCTTAGATTCGGAAGAATCATTCTTCCCTGATGTATCTTGGCATTCCGTGGACTTGACGGTCGGACTGGTATGTCTGAAGCTTACTAAGGTGAAGCAGTGGAAAAACGTGGCAAAGATAGAACAGGTTTCCGTCAGACAGGTCGAACGCTGTGGGGGCGTGTTCCGTGGCCGACCGGATTCCTGGTGCAGAATGTGACTGGAATGCAAGCATCCTTTGAAAGGAAGCAGTCGCCAAAGGGTTCGCGTGGCTTCTTGCTAGAGAGTCCGGGTTCCCGGAAGGATAGTTAACCTGGTTGATCCTGCCAGTAGTCATATGCTTGTCTCAAAGATTAAGCCATGCATGTCTAAGTATAAGCACTGGTACTGTGAAACTGCGAATGGTTCATTAAATCGGTTATCGTTTATTTGATTGTACCATTACTACTTGGATAACAACCGTAGTAATTCTAGAGCTAATACATGCGAAAGTCCCAACTTGTGGAAGGGATGTATTTATTAGATTAAAAACCAGTGTGGGTTCTGCCCGGTTGTTTGGTGATTGTAACTGATCGAATTGCACGGCCTTGCGCTGGTGATGTTTCATTCAAATTTCTGCCCTATCAACTCTCGATGATAAGGTAGTGGCTTGCCATGGTTGCAATGGGTGATGGAGAATTAGGGTTCTGTTCTGGAGAGGGAGCCTGAGTAACGGCTACCACATCCAAGGAAGGCAGCAGGCGTGCAAATTACCCAATCCTGACTCAGGGACGTAGTGACAAGAAATAACAATACAAGGCTTTTCCAAGTCTTGTAATTGGAATGAGTACAACTTAAATCCTTTAACGAGGATCCATTGGAGGGCAAGTCTGGTGCCAGCAGCCGCGATAATTCCCGCTCCAATAGCGTATATTAAAGTTGTTGCAGTTAAAAACCTCGTAGTTAGATTTTGGGATGGTTCGGCCGGTCTGCCGCAAGGTATGTTACTGGCCGCGCTGTTCTTCCTCGCAAAGACTGTGTGTGCTCTTAACTGAGTGTGCAGAGGATCTGCGACGTTTACTTTGAAAAAATTAGAGTGTTCAAGGCAAGCCAGCAGTTGAATACATAAGCATGGAATAATGGAATAGGACTTTGGTTCTATTTTGTTGGTTTCTGGAACTGAAGTAATGATTAAGAGAGACAGTTGGGGGCATTCGTATTTCCTTGTCAGAGGTGAAATTCTTGGATTTACGAAAGACGAACTACTGCAAAAGCATTTGCCAAGAATATTTTCATTAATCAAGAACGAAAGTTAGAGGATCAAAGACGATCAGATACCGTCCTAGTTCTAACCATAAACGATCCCAACTAGCAATCAGAGGGTGTTATTGGATGACCCCTTTGGCACCTTATGGGAAACCAAAGTGTTTGGGTTCTGGGGGAAGTATGGTTGCAAAGCTGAAACTTAAAGGAATTGACGGAAGGGCACCACCAGGAGTGGAGCCTGCGGCTTAATTTGACTTAACACAGGGAAACTCACCAGGTCCAGACATAGTGAGCATTGACAGATTGAGAGCGCTTTCTTGATTCTATGGGTAGTGGTGCATGGCCATCAGTTGGTGGAGCGATTTGTCTGGTTAATTCCGGTAACGAACGAGACCTTGACCTGCTAAAAAGTTATGCTGATCCCGATTGGCGGTTAACTTCTTAGAGGGACTGGACTATTGGTATCCAACCAAAGTCAGGAAGGCAATAATAGGTCTGTGATGCCCTTAGATGTTCTGAGCTGCAGGCACGCTACACTGACGATGCCAGAGAGTGTCTCCTTCACAGAGAGTTGTGGGTAATCTTGCAAACATCGTGGTGCTGGGGGATAGATCATTGCAATTGTTGGCGGTCATATGGGTCCATCCGACCCGTCTTGAAACACGGACCAAGGAGTCTAACATGTGCACGAGTCTTAGGGTGAGCCAAACCTCGAGGTGCAATGAAAGTGAAGGCGACCTCGGCCGTCAAGGTGAGATCCGACTTGTGTTTGTTGTTGGCGCATCATCGACCGACCAATTCTACTCTTAGGAAGGTTTGAGTAAGAGCGTGTCTGTTGGGACCTGAAAGATGAACTATGCCTGAATAGGATGAAGCCAGAAGAAACTCTGGTGGAAGCTCGTAGCGATTCTGACGTGCAAATCCATCATCTACTATGGTAGACTGCATTAATGGTCTCTTACTGGTCAGACCTGGTGTCATTTCTTTTCGGAATCCAGAAAGAAAGCTCTGTCTACTCGACAGGCTTGAGGGCCTTATGGCTCGAAGAGTGGTTCCGCGTCTTAATTTGAAGATTGGTATAACAGAGTGCATACATGAAGCAGAGTACGAAGTACCTGCTTTTTTTTCTCGTCTTTTACGAAAAGGCTCCCCTTATTTCGGTTTCACTCAATTTAAAAAGGCTCGCCATGTTTACTTTCAGTTGTGATCCTAAGTGTAACTGTGTCTTCCGGAGAAAAGAAGGTACTTTACTTGAATGACTGCATCGATTTTCCCGTTCCTGAGATGCATATTGAAAAGAAGTTATGAGATCTGATGGTTTTCAGAGCATGCACAGTATTTTGCAAATGACAGTACACACTTGAAACTTTATCAAACACTAGAATGTGTTACATGTTCTCTTCTTCCCTTTCAAATGCTCCCTTTTGGACATTGAACATAATAAAACAATTATATGTTCCAATAACTTTATTTGACTTTGGTAAGATCCGATTTTGGGTTCCTGGTCCCCCCACTCTGTTTATGAGTGGTATTAGGCCATCTAAATACCTGACAAGCACGTAATGCTTGTCATATATTTATGAAACGGGTATGATCCACTAACCAGGTGAACTCATTGTGGCCAGGCAATTGAAAAACTTGTGCTTTCTTTTTGGACTATTTCACTGAAACTTATGGTACAATCACCAGTGAAATTATAAACAATGGTGTCCTTTCTCCTGGTTCTTTTCGGTGCAGCAGCCCGGCAATCTTTGAGGTAGTGCCCGAGTTTCCCACATTTATGGCATCTCCGTAAAAGTACAATTAAAATTAGAAACTAAGCATGCTAAGGAATATTTCATTGCAAGGAATACCTTTTTTCTTGTCTGAGTTCTTGGATCATTCCTTGACCGCATTTTAGTATGCTCAGAATCCCTCTTCTTGCGGTCCTCTCTGCGGAATTTCATGTGTCTTTCGTGTTCGTTCACATCGTAATGTCTTTTCTTTTTTTCTTCCTGTCTGGGTTTGGTCCTCGCTTTCTCAGACCTCCGTGCTTCTTGCACATGTTCAGGGTCCGTTTCCCTCAACGGTTAAGCATTGAGATCACACAGTGGCTCATTATGCCCTGTGACTTCGGGGTCCGTTTCATGCATCTCGACGTCCCTTTGGCAGGTCCCATAGCTTTGTTGTGTTCCGATCATTCTGTGAACGTCGTCCGCTGACATGCCTTCTGGGAGGTTGTTATCAGACATGTGAAACGAAATGTTGTATCAAACGAAAGACCTCTTGACTGTTCAGTTGTTCCAGGAAAGCATTCGTTACAACATAACTCGATACATGATGAAGTTCCTTATTCATTGATGAGTTTCCCATAAACCTTAATCTTCGTACGATAGTGCGAAGAAAAACAAGGGTAAAGTATTCTTGCATGTATTTTACATGTCCAGGAAACATCTGTTTAGCCAAGTGACTAATCTGGCTGCTATCCCGCGGAGATTTGAAGAGAATCAAATAGCGACAATTTAAGCTCATATCTCTCAACTCTTTTCCGCGGTGAAAAATGTTTTGGAGAAGAAATATCACACTTAGATTCCGATGATGGCATCCTTTCGTAAACAAACTGGATATTCTCTCATTGTTACTAAGCTCTTGCATTAAGTCGTCGAGGACCACAACATTTCGAATAGATGGGTTTATCATAGATTCCAAATCACTTGGAACTCCTTCGATTAATGTGAGGTTAGGAATAGTCCTTTGCATTTCATCATATGTCGGTTGATAAATTCCATAACACCATGAAGCAAGAATCATTTGTCATCTTAAGACAATCGTGGATTGTGTTAACTAAGAAAAGCAGGAAAGATACATTAACTGTTAGATATTTAACGTAAAAAACTAGAGAAGCGTGACAAACATACAATAAAAACTTAATTAAATTGAGAGGAAACTTGATTAAAATTCAAAAATTGTAAAAGGCAAGGAAGCGTGACAAAATAACAAAGATGACAAGATGGCAAAGGAAATTCACAACAATTCATCAAAGTTCTTCTAACTCTTTAACATAGAGATGTTGCTTGGTCAATCTTCGCGAGTGTCTTCTAGAAAAAGTAGTCTGTATATGTCCAGCATTAATGAGAGATCATCTGACCTGTACTCTGCGTGAAATCCTGAAGACGAGGAAATGACGCGACCAAAGTACCAAAGCTTTGTCATCTCCTGGTTGCATCGCATCAGGCATATTCTGTTATAAACATCAGCAGCGGATCATCGTTTGCTTCTTGTTTGTGCGGTAGAGTGCACGCGATTACCTTTACTGGTCTAAAAACAAAAAGTTGGATTGAAATTACGAAACGCTAAAAAGAAGTTGGATTGAAATTACAAAACGCTAAAAAGAGGAAGTTGGATTGAAATTACAAAACGCTAAAAAGAGGAAGTTGGATTGAAATTACGAAACGCTAAAAAGAGGAAGCTGGATTGAAATTACGAAACGCTAAAAACAGGAAGTTAGATTGAAATTACGAAACGCTAAAAACAGGAAGTTGGATTGAAATTACGCAATGCTAAAAACAAGAAGTTGGAATAAATTATAAAACGTCGAGACGAAATAAATATAAAACGTTAAAAGGATCTTACTTGAAGTGACTTGTGTTAGACATTTTGATTGTAGAAATTAAAGACTTGCTCTCTTGTTGAAACTTGTATGACTAAGACTTGACTTGTAGAAACTAACCGTAGTGATGAGGACAAAGTTTAGCAAACTTATTAAAGCATCTCACTTACCATTATCGTGGTTTCAGGAATAACCTCAGATGTTGGCAAAACATCTTCGGTGTGATCGGATGGAATCTGTAGAAGAAATGAGAAATTGGTTTATATAAAACGGTCGGTTAAGAAAAAGAGAATGAAAAAACAGATTGAGCTAAACATTTCAACTTACTTTGAGTTCTTGTACAGTCAGTTCCGTCAATCGCGCAAAAGCCAATGGCATGAAATTCTCCGGGATATCAACGGTTTCCGTCAACATTTCCCAGTCGCAGACAGTTAAACAAGCGCTCAAAGCAGCTTGAAGATCAATAACGTTTGTGAAAAAACCCATGTTGATAAACGTTTCGAAATCGAACGAAGTTTTCCAGCGAGTTCAAGTTGAATGAAGGAATGACACTTTCGAAATCTATGCGCTTCTATTTCGAATAGATAATAGATTCTACATAAACCAATCAGGGTTCACAATTGCGGGCAAGACCGAGCAAGTTAATTGTTTTCATTGTACTAGAGCGATGCTTATTAGTATGGGGGAATGCATTTTTACCTAGACAGTTTGAATAGTAATGATTTACCTAGGCACCTTATTAGTATGTAGGAAGACACTTTATTAATATGCAGGAAGGCAGGGGAAGGCAGGATTAAAATGCTGAACATATACTACTCGTGTGGGTCAATTCTGTACAGGGAACTATTTTGCCCAATCCTCCGACTTCCCTCATGATTTTGCTCACGCACATGGCACGATGAACCGTTTCCAGACTTACTGGACCCACCGTGATATTTCCTTGCCCTCTGACTGCCCTCTTGTCAACATCACACACTGATGTATTCAGTGGTGAAGATCAAGCAAGATCTTCTCTTCATCTTCATTCTGCTCTTCTTTTTTGTCCTCTTCTTCGCTGCTGGTACTGCTTTCACTATTGCTTTCATCGCTGCTATCGCTTTCACTTGGATTCACACTACCGTCTTCCTCGTTCAGCTTCATTGGGGCACTTAATGGGGCACATTCAGTCTGTGGCATGGGTTCTTCTTTCGAATCTTGGAGAACAACTTTTTCGACATGAGCAGACACAGACAAAGAGACAAACGTTTGACATGCTGATTTCTTGTTGCCATTATGGCCATATTGGATCGAGATGGAGGCCGCAATGGTTCCACGTCCGGGGACCTCCTGGCATTTCAGGCACGGCACTCTCATCATCGCTACTCAAGTCACACTCGTTCGGCTCCATTTTTTTCCGAGATGACTGCAAATCTCTTCCCATTTCATCTTTATCTTCGCTGTCCAAATGGCTTCTTTTCCGCTTTTTAGACACACAGATGGGACTTAAAATGTCTCCTGAAGGATCGGACCCAATATCGAGCCTCATTGCTCTCGGTATGTGTTCCATAGCAATGTCAAATGTGCGCACTTTCTCTTTCGTCAACATTTCCATGGCCAAGTCACACTCGTCCCAGAATAGAGGATGGCAATTAATCCAGTGTTTAGCCTCGCAAGTCTTCAAACCATGAACAAAAGTCTCTATGATCTGAATCTTTTTCGGCATCTCTATATCCGTGATATAGCCTTTACGCTTCTTTTGTCTCGTACGCTTCCCTTCTTGGGTCCGATAGTCCAACGCAGCCACTGGAGGTCTGATGGAGCCTGGCTTTTGTTTGTCAATCTCGTTAATTGCATTCGCATGAATCTCGCTCAGTACATTCATGTCCATGGCTTTCATCCTCAGTGAAGCTCCAGCTCTCAGTATATACGACAAGGCCACCACTATCATCTCCCTGGGCGTATCTGCATGCCTGATATAGGACACGTACATGCTAAACATCTTGCAAATGAGCAGGATCTGATTCAGCTCTCCTCCACCGACAAAGGAAAATTTAGATGGTCGTTGGGTAGATGCAGGACAAAACGGAAATTACCCGACTATTGATCAAATGTGGACTTGACCGTCAACTTGTGACTGCAAGATAAATGCAGCCGAGTCAAGTGTATTGCGATGGTATCATTCTTTTCCAATCGTACTTCCAGCAGCCGGTAGCCAGAAGATTCCAAGGCGCCTTTCACCATTCCATTGCGCTTCATTCATCTTGTAAAAAGGATGCGTAGTCAAAGCAAAGCATCAGAGGACTGACTAGCCTCGCTTCCATGCTACTAGTTCCGGGCCGTTTGAGTGGTCCGCCATATTTGCATTCGGTGTATTGAAATAGGCAAATTAAGAAATAGAAAATGGTTATCTGTATTTACAATAAGGACTCCCGGTTTACCTATAAGAGAAGGCAGAGGCATGTTCTTTCCGTTTTAGCGACACTGGGTTTGTAAGGAAATGCACTGAGGACGTCAAGTCACGGCATGACTGTGCCTGAAAAGGAAGGGAGGGGGAAACAAACAAGGAAAAGGAATGCTTGTTGAGGTAACTCAACAAAAATGTAGCTAGAATGTCGACCATTTTATACAATAAATCAAGACAATTGTAATGATCGTAAAACCTGGTGTTGTCCGGTGTAAGGGAAGCCATAAAGAGGGGAAGCACATGGTCCTTGTTGATCGAAAGTAGCGGCATACACTAAAAAAAGCCTCTTGGTCTCCATCCGGGGTCCACTGGAAGGACAGTTCAGCATTCAATATGTGTATACAATGTCTCGATGAGTGGCGTCCATATCAGACTTGGAAAAACAAATGACGTAGGGTAGATGGTGCTCTGTGCAAAGTGTGCACCAGCGCAGGTCCGTGCGCGCGTATACCTAAAAAAACTTTGGAGACGTTGAGCACACGTTTGAGGCATCAATCTGTAAGCATACTGCGTTTATAAAACTCACAATGGAGTTGGACTTCCACTGGTTTCCTGAATTCTCTGTCACCCACAATTGCATTGATTGCCAGTCTGCTTCGGGCCATTATGTCTGGAAGAGGTACAGTGTAATAATGAAAGACAGGCAGTTGACCAAGCCTAGGGTCAGTGCTACATAGGTCACGGAATCAGAAGTAGTGAGAACTGCATCACCTTGTATGTTGTCAATTTGCTGAAATGTAGCTGACTCAGAGGCAGTGAACTTGCCATTTAAGGTCGCCAAAGTACTGTTGAGGTCTCCGAGTACAGTTTTATTAAAGCTTTCTGGTTCAGGAATGTGGAAAGTAGGATGATTCAAGGTTAGGTCTGTCATATTGGTTGTCGTGGGCGCCCAAGGAATGAATTCTAGAGTCTTATTGGTAAATAGGTTGTAATTAAATTCAGTTTGATATGCCAACATGACTTGATCCTGACTCGACGTGCACCCAGGAAAGAACACATCTAAAAAAGACCTTTGGTAACCTTGCTGCCTTCAAAGAAAAAGATATGATAAATAAACTAAAAAAATATACAAAGGAATAAAATATATGAAAGGAATTTCGTAACTAGCAGAACACCAGCCTTCTACTCTTCAAGAAGTGGTGGTAACATCTTGAAAAGGGATAAGCTGAGATAATACCCAGGTTGTCTCTATAGATCACTTTCCAGCTAAAATATATACTTATTTCCCAACTGGAAAAGCCATAGGGATCGTAGCCGATCATCTTTCCCATTCGGAAAACATATATATATAATATTCCCCATGGCCATGCTTGAAACCGCATTCGATTATTCCATAGTTGCCCTCCAGCTCTGGAACCCAAGTTTTCCGCGTCACAGTTAGGTTGAAACTTCTCTTAAATTTTGATGTATGCTGTTCGTTGATCTCGACGTGGCGGTAATTGATGTGTTCTGCCTGTTCCTTGGAGAGAATCATATCGGAGGTTTCAAATGCTACAGCCATTTTGGAGAGTAAGATGAAAGACTGATAATCGATTTGTAAATAGATACACACAATGGTAACTGACGATTGATTAGAATGAAGGTTATATAAAAGGAACTAAAGAACTATGACCAGACCCCAACACCACTTTTTCAATATTCCTAGGGGTTATTACTATTTTCAATTATCTACTCTATGAGGCATTCTCAAATTCCTTGTTTTCCACGTGGACAGTTATCAAACTTCACAAAGCAAGATGGTGTTAGGATTCCGAAGCACTCTTCTGTCCTTTTTTCCGTTTTTGTTTTACTCCCCAAAGGTTTTGCTTATGCATGTATTGGGAACACACGTCTTTGTGTGGAGCAAATAACACTAATCGATTGTTCTGGAGCAGGATTGGGGTCAACGCCTCAAACAAAGAAAAGAATGGCAAATTATACGAGTGTTGCCAAACAGATTTAGCGTTCTCGATACTGTCCTTCTACTCAGGGTGACAAGATAGCAGGAGTCACAAGTCTCAGCTCAGCTTGGCAAGTTTATTCACTAGTAGATGGTAGCAAGACTAGGTACCGAATGAATCTTATAGTACTAAACAACACTATTAGAGTCGAACCATGTAGGGCACGTAACGCGCTGTGATTTAGCAAAAGGCAGCAGCGCCCTTAGAAGGATTTAGGACGTCCTGGACACGTAACTGTAAAACAAACTTAACTAATTCCGAAAGATGTCACCGGTTACGGGTTCGATGTCCATGATAACACCGAATGTGATCCCTCAAAACTAATCAACTTTTGGAACAAAGGATAACTTAAACGCTTTGTTTGCGCAGTTAATTAAACGACTCTCAATGTATTCTTTCTGTAAACAAACGAATCCTAGTTAAGAGCACACAGCAACACCCTTGGAAGTTCTTGAACTACGAATCAATCCCTCGCAAAAGAATTTCTTTTGTTTTTTTTTTTTTTGTTGAACACTCGCGACCGAGGTTCGCAGTTGGCAAATCTGGCTCGCACCCGTGCGAAGATGTGGTTTGGGTAGGTCCCTAGTTCGGATTACTTGGATTAACTGGAATTAGTGTTTGGTGTAATCAGACTCGCGACGTGCTTAACCTACACGTCGAGGAACAAAAGCCTTTCATGTACAATTAATTTTCCCACGATCTAGAGTTTAGTAACCAAAATAAACAGAACCTCGTTGGTCCAGGAACCTCATGAGATGCGCATGCTCCTCTCGTTTTGAGTCGACGGCTAACGAAATCTTGCCGTTAAGCGAGGGACTAACTCGTCGGTTAATTATTGAATAAACTGAAAACGCCAAGCTTGTTGCACACACCCCTACATTCACGCAGTTATCAATGCGCATTTTCAAATACACTAAGTTGTTGCAGAAATAACTAAAGTGTTCCATTGTTCGCAAATGAATGAAACCGGTAGGTTCCACAGTGCTTGTTGGTCATTCAACTGAGTATAACAGACCTTGCTAACAACAAAACAGAGCGAGACATGCGATAAGCCGATAATTGATTCATTTCTCACGGCGTGGTCGAGATCACGTACAAGTTAAAAAAAGCTTTCTTCTCAATAATTAGAGCCTTAAAAGCCAGCAACCGGTTCTAAATCGCTTTCTTTAGTCTTACAAATGTCGAGACTTCCATCTCCAAAACATTTGGCCGCAATTTTTGAGCAAATAAACATTTTGTCGACCGAGACTGCCATTACGGCATGGAGCATACTATTTAGCCAACTTGTCAAAACTCTCCCGAAGGGGGGGATATGACAAAAAGGGCTGAAAAATGGCCTGTAATTGGCTAATGATGGCGGCCACAAATACATCTAGTGAGGTCACGCGAAAGAGGACCGAGGGGGGAACAAACAATGTATCTGCATGTCTGTTGAGGTAATTCAACAAAAAGGACGCTAACACGTTGTACCTAGCCTCAGCCATCTCGAATAGAAACTCTAAATAAGAATACTTATCGTAAAAATGGGCACAGTCCGGGTGAAGAGAGTTCATGAATAGAGGGAGGATGCGATCTTTGTTGAACAGGAAGTAAGTGCACAGCCTGAAGATTTATCGGTGGGACCCTGCGGTGTCCCGGGAGAAGTGAAGAGACTGATCCAGTAGGTCCCTGAAAATATCCTGGTGCTCCGGTGACGTGTTGCTCGTCAAAACAAAGCAGATCTGGTCCATGGTCGTCCTTGCATAAATGGCACCAACAAAGCTTACTGGTGGTGCAGGTCTGTACGTAGGCACTCAGTGTGAACACGCTCCTCTTGCACCATTCCTGGTGGAGTTTGATCTCCAGCGCTGGTGGGAAGGCGGAGTTTTCTACAGCTGCATTTGTCGTGTGGACGTTGGTGTTGAAGGCCATGTTTTCTGTAAAAGCGGTAAGCAAGGAGGTAAGTTGCAAGGCTGATAATACTGAATGATAAAGCAATGTATGCCACGTTGTCGGTACTGGACAAGGACGTTCCAGCGTGAATTGTATCAATTTCAACGTTGGCTGCAGACACTGAGGCGGTAAGTTTGCCGTCCAGTGTTGCCAGCGTTGCGTCGAGCTCTGCGACAACGGTGTGGTTCAAAATCACCGGTGCAGGAATATCAAAAGTTGGGTGGTTTAATATTAGTCTGGATGTATTGGTCGCAGCAGCTGTCCGAGGGATGAATTGCAAAGAACTAGCCATAGACAAAGGAACTGAGATGCGGATATGGTCAGGGCAGGAGGTGCCTATGCCTGTTACCATGCCGACCAATGACACATTGCAAGGAAGGTGGTATACCGCCAGTGGGGAAGTTGTCACTGGACCAGTGGACAATTGGAGCACCGACTTGGATGTTGCCAGAAAAGAACGACCTCCCAGGTGAATGAGTGGATGAAGGTTGGAGCAATACGTCGCAGCCATGTGGTGTCGTAGGAAAAAGCAATTGGGTGTCAGGGTTAAAAGGGAAACCCAGCTATGAGATATTAGGGTTAGTACATTAGAGGGACAAATGAATGCGGTGGCATCATGGTAACATTTATTGAGTGCCTCTGAATCAACTATGGACTGTGAATTTGGACAACTAATTAGAACGAGGTCTCCCTTAGTAACCGGGCCCGAATAACACACCGGCTAACTGATATTTTATAGGTGTCAGATATTCGACTGTGGAAAAGGCATTCAGATTTGGTATCTCTGGGATTGTAAGGAGGACGCTGGCCTCAACACTATGCCCTGTGTGTTCCTTATCAACCATAGGGTTTATTAGCAACGCAAAACCTTCTTTCAAACCCGGTAGCGTGTACTGCATTGTGGAATCGGTGGCTAAACTATAATTTTTGGATGTAAAAAGGAAGGAAGATTTGGGAAACCAAACAATGTTTTGGTTTCCAACATTGAAAATTGATGTAAAATATCTTGCATTTCAGCGAGGCCTAACAAAGAAGCGAATGCACAATTTACGGTGTTAGAGTGTTTCGAGCGAGAAATTCTAACATCATGGAGTCATGACAATGGTTTTCTGCCGCCTATCGGTTCAATTGGATTTGCTGTGACGATAAGTTTTTCCGGCAAACACTGTAAATTCTGACTAAATGGACACTGGACTGAGAACTGGGGGAATCTAGCTCTGGAGAGCACTGCTTTGCCTGCGGGAACGGAATCTCGTCACGAATTCCTGGTACACAAGGATCTACTTCGATGGTCTTCACTACGGACGTCAAGGAAGAGACATAACTTGGTCCAACAGTAGTTTATTCTGTACTTGCTAGCGTCGTGATCGTAATCGAAAAAGCTTTACAAATGCACTTGCTTATATATAATTCTTTACACGTGAAGTGTTGACAATATGATAATGTGACTTCTAACATACAATAGGAGCGGAAAGTACTGTAATTAAGATAACGATTTCTAATCAACACTACGAATTTTCCGGAATTAAAAATAGATTGCTAAGATTAAAGGTTGAGAGGTTGAAATTAAGATAGAGCAAACTTAGGAAATTAAAAATGAGATACTTAATTTGAAATTCCGAATAAGTGTTAATGACAGCTAGGGAAAATTATCCTATGAATAGAAAGCAATAAGACTTCATTACTGGAATATAGTTCAGCTGGCTATCTTCCGAGAGGACTAATAAAACTTCATTAGTGAAAAGTAGTTCAGCTGGCTAGCTTCCGAGGAAACGGAAGATAAATGTTAATGCTGAAAGGAAACCAAAGTGCACCGCTAATGGACTATTTGTGCACTAAATGAAAGTCGGTGTTGCACACGTACAGGTGTACAAAGAGTCGGCAAAGTACAAAGTAGAACAATAACTTAAGATTTCTAGTTGTTAATCGTAAGACGCTACTGTTGGTTTTTCTATATTTTCTTGTTAGTTACAATATTTTCCTAAAAGCGAATACATGCATTTTTAGGTCCTAATAATGAGTGACTTTGTGAACACACTCTGATCAGCAAGTACCTTATTTGCTGAAATAAAATAGATTTTTAAAACTGAGAAGCGAGCGATTTACACAGTTTTCATAATAACACTGAATATAAAGCTGAAATAACAATAATAAGGTCGTGGTAAAGAACGGTTGGAACTACTTCGCTTATTGCTCCGTAGCATTCCTCCCACCTTAATTCGAGACCTCCGGGCGAGGTAAAGAACGGAATTAAAGTTCGGTAAAGACGCCGGGCAGCCGTTTTACCTCCACAGTCTTCATGTGGTCTCAGACGATTCGACGTCCCACTGGGTCGCAGTCCAGCCCTTGAGTCAACAGCCAGGTGCTGAACAGTCGGGCTTTTTCCTGTGTAAGGAGCGGACCAGGATCCGCTGGTTCTAGCTCCTTCGCTTTTGGACAGCTTACGTCCTCCAAATTGCGTACCAGGAACGGGCAAGGCAAATCCGGCGTGGATATTAGCTGCGTCACGAGGGCTGTTTTCTGTGTTCCCTTGACCCACATTATTACCTGGGCCGGTGCAAGGTCTCCTCGTTCCGACAGGTCTATGAACGCCTCGAGGACGGCATGCATGAGAACGGAGCGGGCCATGGCTTGTGGAAGACCTGCCGACGCTACTGCCAAACCATGGTGCCTCGTCTGGTGTTGATAAGTCCGGAGTGCGGCGGGACCTCTTGATACCAAGTACGAGGTATCGAAAAGGCGAAAGTAGGTGGTGCGGAGTCGCCCACAAGAGACTGCCAGGCATTTCAGGACAAAATCTTCCCCACTGTGCTGGAAGCCGTCAAGTTCCACGACGAATGATAGAGCAGACATTGTCCAGATATAGAGATGACACGGACGCAACAGCGACGTCAAGAGCGAGGAAAAATTGAAAGTGACTTGGTCTCAAATGAGCCTGATTTTATAGGGGCTCGACAGAACGAGTTTGGGCATGAATAGCGGGAAAGAACTACAATACACATGAATGGGAGAGCAGATGCTCAACACGGAACCTGAAAAGTTTAATTTACGAGTAGATATGAAAATTCTACGAACCGCAGCTGAACTAAGGGAGCACGTGGATAAAGCACACTCCCACACATAATGCGAGCCAAAAGGAATTAATGAGAAAATGAACCTAAAGCATCTATATATTTTTTTTTTAACCTAAAGAGCTTAAGGGGTTGAGGTCGACTGAGAGGTTAGGGGAATAGCTTCCACAGGGTGAGGAGGGGGAATTGGCGGGGCAGAGTTTGAGGGCCTTTTGAACAAAATGCGACAAAACACGACCAAAACAATAAAGTTGCAGATGGTAAAGGCAAGACAAAGGTAAACGAGCACTGTAAACAAACCCAGGTGGGAAACTTCATGAATGTCCTTTATATCCTGTCGTACTTTTTGTAACCGACGGGTCAAATCCTGGTCGAGAGTATCATAAGTGGTATCGAGGGACTGAAGAGTCGAGTTATCAAGGTGTAACGGAGTAGGGATATCAAAATTGGGAACGGACGGTGCGGTGTTATTTTGCAAGGGATGGGAAACCCAAGGTACGAATTGAAATTGCCCGTCATGAAATAAAGGAAATTGAAATCTCAGTTGCTTAGGGCAACGTCCCAACCCGGTGCGTTGCTGTGAAAACCATACATTACATGAAAAATGGTAAATACTGAATGGGCGTAACATTAATAACTCTGAACTGCCGTTAGTATGAATAGAAAGGTTATTAAAAACGGTGGACAAATAATACCGCCCCCCGAGATGAACAAGTGGTCTTAGGTTATTACAATTTGGCAACGGGGAATGGGCATGGCGAAAGAAAGCTTAGTTTGGGGTGTCCACTTGAGACCAAGCCACAACGGGTTTTCCACAGTTGACAGGACATCGGCTGGGCACAGAAATGTTGTTTCGGCCTTGAAACATTGGTCCAGCTCGGCTTGTTTGAGAACGTACCTTTTGTTATCGCAGGTCAATAAAACCAGATCATGCCGCGCCATTGTTCCGCCAAAGCACTTGCCGTTTATTTGATACGACAATGGGATTAACTGTTCCATTGTGCAAATAGCGGATTGTTGATCCAATGTTGGAAGAGTGAACAAAAGCTGTAATTGAAGGTTTCTGGAATTAGCAAGGTGGTAGTCAATCAAAGGCTGAACGATCAGCGGAAAACCTTCCTTCAATGCATCGAGAGTGTTCGCCAGGGAAGGGACAGAGGCAAGCTTGATTGACAAATCGGCGGTCAGAAAGCGAGGCAGATCAGCGTAGCTAACCAAATTCTTCCGAGAAGTATGTGCCAGCTGTCGCAAGAGGTCGTCAATCTCCGTCAAAGGTAACAAAGAGGTTAAGGCTTTGTTTACTTCCATTGTGTAAAGGGAAATAAACTCGTGATGCAAATTAAAGTGACAGTTTTGGTCCTTGGCGTATTGAGTAAAACGAGCATTCCAACCAGAATATGCTCCTGCCATCAAGCGAAGAGAATGGATTACTTGATTTAATTTTAAGTTCAGCATATCGGTAGTTTTTATTAAGTAAACCGTTTTTCCGTTAATGACCCGAATTAGGTGCTGTGTTGTGTCCATTGCTCGGGCAGAATCGCGTAAAGTCGCTGTAAGACCGACATAGTGTGGAGAATCGCAATGTCCACCGGCTAGAGTGTAGAAAAATCGCGGAATACCGGCCAATCCGGCCCAACAATACCAGGGAGAACGTCGCTTGCGGTTGTTAGTACTAGTCAGCCACGCGTGTTCCTGTGGGGAGGTTGCGTGACAGTCACGCAAGGCCCAGCTCTTACAATCTTTGAGGTTATTTGCATAATGTCGTCTGTCACACTGCAAGGTCGATTGCGAACCGGTAACGTACTCGTTGAATCGTCGTAGATACGAGTCACACTCTAGGAGGTCTGTTACCCCCTGAATTGAGAGGAGGCGACTAGTAGCTTGCTGTACCCCGCGGATAGACATAAGGACGCGGTCGTAAAATTTGGCTAACCCAGGATCACAAGTTGAATGTATTAAAGTTGATTCTACTTTATGCATGTGCGATAAATTCAGATGCACGCTCACTAGCTTTGTGTCGCGAAAGAAAACCACAGCCTTTGGATTTGTGGCTAGCATCATTGCATTAGGGTAAAATGAGACTTCTCGGCCCGTCGCGTCATATTCATTTCCGTTTCCGGCTTGTACCAGGGTTAGCGTGAGTAGCAATAATAACCAGGGACGGGTAGCTAGGAACGCTGTCAACCAAAATCTGCATCGAGCTCCGAGAGAGGGGGCTGAGGCGAAGTTAGCTGTAGATGACCGTGGCCATGGGCAGAGAACTGGGTTTAAACTAGGTATCAGGCCCCTATCAGCGTCCGTGTGGGTTACGGCAACCTGGGTCCGGGTTGGTGCAGCTGCCAATTTAGTGGCCGCTACATGAAGGGCGCGTCCAGGATCGGTCAGCGGTTCATTTCGGCGGAAAACGTTTCGTTCGTGGCCTGAGATGAGGGCGGCCACTGTGGCAGCACTGGCAGCACTTTCTGTCCAGGAAAGTAATGCTACGTTACCAGGAACGTAATCTGGATCTGTAGTGAGACGCTTAGCACGGGGATGTTTCTTGTGAAACAAAGTAATAAGACGCTGGTCAAGGATATTTTCTGCTGGTTCCCATGTGTTGTGGCTGGCTGGGTAACCCAACCATTTGATGAAATATTCTGGTTTCCCATTCCTTAGTCGTTGCCTAACAATCTCTTCTGCAGTATAAATATCATCTTGCTGATCGGCTTCGTGATCTAATTCTTCGGTACAACTCGCATCGTCATCATCGTCTGAATCGGAACAGTCGATTAACTCAGGTAACTGATCAGGAAAGTCATCGGAGGGAGTGTGGGCGCTGGCAAAACTATCTTCTGGAAGGTCACTGTCCAACAGGTACGGCTCATCAATGTCGTCGGGAAGTTCACGTATTGGACGAGAAGCTGGGTCAACGTAGCGTTTCATTCTAGCGACGTGAACTGTGGTAGATACGTGGCGGTTATCCATTGCACGCAGAACACAGTGGACTGGGGAGAGAAACTCCACGATACGATAAGGGCCATGGTAATTGTGAGCTAGCTTCTTGGATAGCCCCTTACGGTTCTTGGGGGTATAAACCCACACCTTGTCACCAAGGGCGAACGGAGGTGGTACTGCCTGGAGATCATGAAGCTCTTTCATCTTTTGTTGTGCCCGTTGGGTATTTTCAGCCGCGATACGCCGAACTCTTTCAACGTGTCCCACTACACGGGCTCTATGCTCGGCGACGGACGGGGACAGTTCCCTTGGGGGAAGTAGGGCGGTGTCCATGGGCAACAGCGGTTCTCTACCATACAGCATGTAGAATGGAGACTCACCAGTAACTTCTGAAGGTGAAACTCTGTAGGCGAACAGAACGGAATTCAAATGCTCGTCCCAGTCCTTTTGATTACTGCTGACATACATAGAGAGACTTTGTGCTAAGGTACTGTTAAACCTCTCCACTAATCCATTTGTCTGGGGCCTATATCCACTTGTAAAGATCTTTTCAGTGTTCATTAAGAAGCAAACTTCACGGAACAAGCTGGAAAGGAAGTTAGATCCACGATCGGACAAGAGCACACGTGGGGCACCATGGCGACTGACTATTTCATTCACAAAGATCTCTGCCACGGTTTTGGCCTCGATGTTTGGGATGGCGAATGCTTCTGTCCATTTCGTACACATGTCCACGAAAACCAATATATAGCGGTTATTATTGTGTGTCACGGGCCACGGGCCGCTGATGTCGCAGCTAACTTTCTCAAATGGCGCTTCCACTGGGATTGGAAGGAGCGGGGCTGTTTGGCGCTGTTTGGGAGACTTCTTCATAGCACAATGTTCACAGCTCAAGCACCAATGCTGGACATCCATGTACATCTTAGGCCAAAAATAGCGATCTCGAAGCTTGGCATAGGTTTTGTTTACTCCGAGATGACCGCCAGTCGGTAAGTCATGTGCATTTATAAGAACTTCATGACGTAGGGACGAGGGCACCACGAGCTGTGACCTGGGCGTTGGCACTCTTTTACCACCTGGAATCCAAATGTGACATAAGATTCCATCAGGATCGAGGTAATACTGCTCTATTGTATAGAGAAGTTTCTTGGCTGCCTTGCTGTCCTCTGGAAGGTCTTCAAATTCCAGGTATTCAATAATGTCTGCAAGGGCGGGGTCCTTACGTTGTATGTCTTTAATTCTGTCTGTTTGTACTCCCGAGGTGTCCAATGCGGCAAGGACTGAATCGTATTCTCTCCTTGAAAGGGCGTCAGCATTACCGTTGCTTCTTCCCGATCTGTGGACAATCTCGAAGTCGTACTGCTGGAGGAGCAATGCCCATCGAGCAAGGCGGCCAGTTGGTTCTCGAATGTTCATTAGCCAGCGGACTGCATTATGGTCTGTGTAAATTGTAAACTTACGACCGTACAGATATGGCTGGAAGTACTTGACACCAGCTACAGCGGCGAGGGCCTCTCTCTCAGTGACATGTAGTTTTTCTCGGCGGGAAGTAACTTTCGTCCGCTATATGCAATTACTACCTCTCGGCCGTTTTGGATCTGTCCTAGAACCATACCAAGTGCGTCATCGCTTGCGTCAACGTACAAGTCGAATGGCAATGTGAAGTCGGGATAGGCCAAGATGGGGGCCTGGGTCAGAGCTGTTTTGAGGAGGTCAAAGGCGGCCTGGCACTCATTGGTCCACTGAAATTTTAACCCTTTCTTGGTGAGTTCATGCAGAGGGCCTGCAATCTTGGCAAAGTCTTTGACAAATTTCCTGTAATAATTTGCCAGACCGAGAAAGGCGCGGACATCTTTCACCTTGCGGGGGACTGGGTACTCCTTTATGGCCTTGATCTTCGCTGGGTCTGGCTGTACTCCTTCTGGTGATATAACATGGCCCAGGAACTTTACATTCTTCTGGCCAAAGAAACATTTCTTCGGTTTTAGTTTAAGACCAGCCTCTCGGAATCGGTTAAATACCAAGCGGAGATGCTGTAAGTGCTCATCAAAGGTACGAGAATAGACAAGGACATCATCTAGGTAAATCAACGCTATTCGCCAATTTAGACCACGTAAAACGCACTCCATCAAGCGTTGCAAGCAACTCGGGGCATTACAGAGACCAAAGGGCATTACGTTAAATTCAAACAGACCAGCATGGGTGATAAACACGGTCTTTTCTCGAGACTCTGGGTCCATCTCGATCTGCCAGTAACCGGACATCAAATCCATGCTGGAGAAGTACTGGGTACCAGCCAAGGCATCTAAACTCTCTGCTATGCGTGGTAAGGGGTAGGAATCCTTCTTAGTTATGGCATTTACCTTTCTGAAGTCGGCGCAGAATCTATCAGAGCCATCGGGCTTCTTAACAAGCACTACAGGGCTTGCCCAGGGTGAGGCTGAGGGGCGGATGACCTCCTGATCCAGCATGTCGTCGATACACTTCTCTATTCTTTCTTTCTGAGCTTCAGGCACTCTGTAAGGTGGCATGCGGATAGGAGAGGCATCACCAGTATCTATAGTGTGTTGTACCCAATTCGTTCTTCCTAACTCTTCTAGAGACAGTGCGAACACATCCCGGTATTCGTTTATAAGCTGCTGAAGTTGTTTCTGCTGTGATTCCGTCAGGGCAGAGTTTGAGAAGTCAACAGGAACGTCAGGGATATTTGCTTCAGTTTTTCCTGGCTCTGGAACCTCTGCATCAAGGCTAAAAACTTGCAGGTTGCTACTATGACTGGTAAACATTCCAAGGTTTGCCCCTTATGGAGCGTTACAGGCTTACTTGTTGGATTAATCAGCCTGTAGGGTACTGTGCGGTCAGCGGTTGTAGTGGTCAAAACTGCAGCGCCCTGTAATTGGTAACGGTCCATCAGGTGCTGAGATGTTTCTATCAAGCCAACAGTTCTAGCTGAAAATTCTACATCCAACCCGACAGGAAGTACTGCTTCTGAACTAGGAGGGATGACACAAGTTGATAATACTCGAACTGGACAAGAAATATCAGTGGCCACCTGGTCTATCGGGCTGTCATCTAATTGTAAAGTTCCCTGTCGTAGGTTTATAACTGCACCATTAGCTCTCAAGAAGTCTCGACCCAGAACAGCTTCGTATGTGAGGTTCTTGACTACTTGTAAGTCACAGGGATACTTTCCTCCTGCTATTTGAAGCATCACTTTAATCTTTCCAAGCACGGGCAGTTCCTCACCACTGACGGTTTTGACGTTGGCGAGAGAGCTTTTATCTAGCTTTGGTAGTTCACCTTTATAGACGTCTCGTGTAAACTGTTCATCAATTACTGACATGCCTGCTCCAGTGTCTATGAGTAACTTAATGTCTTGGCCATTCAGCTGAGCGGTAACTGTTAGGTCACATGGCTTGGCTTGATTATTTGTAATGTTACATTGTTCAGCGGTTAAAGGTGGGATTTCACCTGTGGTCTGGATAGGATCCAGCATGCAGTTAGACAAGCTGTCTTTGTTGACTGCAGTGGATTCGCTTCCGGCGGAAGGACTTTGTCGTGACTGTACGGGATCTGGATCCGAGGACCGCTCGATGATTCCTTCCGTACCTAAGTCAACAATAACATCTGTATCTGCTGTAATTCTGCTCTTAGAACGGCGTACTGCGTTAGGAAATAGAGCAGTTCCTGAGAGGTGAAGTTTTTCTTGGCTCTGTGGTAGGGCATTTACCTGAACTCCACTGGATTTGCTTGGGTCTAGTGGACTGGTGGGCAGGTGTTGATGTACTTCTGATTTGGGCTTAGTTTCCAGGTTCCCAGGTAACTTGCGCTCGGAACGGTCAGCGGTGGTAGCTTCACAAGTTACTTTACTTTCATTGTTTTGCTCCATTGTTTGTTGGTCACTTTCGAAGCGTAGTTTTGGGACTTCAATAATTACAGTTGGCAACTGATTTTTCTTCACTGGATTTTGCTGGATCACTTCTGGGACCACAGGAGATGTATTTGTCAACTGCTGTGTTAGTTCCTTGCCAATTTGCGAACCAACACTGCCCCAGTCTATTCTTAGGAAATTGCTTCCTTCTTCAGGAATTGTCTGGTTAATTGTATCTTGTTCTAACAGAGCGACGAAACCGTCATCATAATCTTCGTCGAGCACGGCCATACGAGGATTCCTTGGATTGAAAGAAGGCAATTCGTTACGTCGCTGTGCTTGATTGTAGCCTGAGCGGGAAGGGTAATTGTCATTCGTCGGACGTCGCTGCTGGTTCGGCTGGAATCGGTCATAATTACTGGTTTCTCGTGAAGACCTCTGGTTGCAATTTTGTTGAATATGGCCAACTCTTCCACAAGTATAACAAATGGGCCGTCCTTCTCGCGTTCGCTGTCTCGGCTGTTCAACCTGATTTGGCAAATTTCGTCGAGCTAACCCCTTAATCCGAGCATCCATTTGACGAGAGAGTTCTTCCAATTTATCTTCCATTCGGCGAATTTCGCGCATGTAATCCGGAGTTTCTTTTCTGTTTGGTTCTGCATATGCCGCCAAGCTCGCTGATTTTGGTTCCGGGTTTGGCGCAGTTTGTTGACTTGTAGCTTTATCAATTAGTCCGTTAAGCCTTGACACCAAGGACTGTATCTGGTCGTTCTCTGTCTTGGTATTCTGGCCATTAATGAGGGCATCAAGCTTACTTAATATTGCGTCGCCGTCCTTGACAGCTTTCTGGTCTAATAATTTAGCGACAAGCTCATGTTCAGTTGTGATACCAGTGGTTGACGGTTGAGGAGCTCGGGAAATTGATTCTGCAAATCGGGCGGCTTTCTCGGCTTCGGCAAAGGATTTCGGTTCCTTCATGTAGACAAGCTGGCGAATGTCGGGACGCAAACCTTGTAAGAAATAGGTCATCTTCTCCTTGTTTGTTAGGCCAAGGCGGCGAAATTTAGTACAAATGTCAGTTAGGTAGTGATCCAAGGTTTCACTAGGAGCTTGTCGCCTATTCAGCAGATATTCTCGCTGCCCATAGCCGTGATCCTTGCTGGAGTAGTGTTCAATCATGATTCGCTTCACATGCTCGAGCGTGTCTTTCTCGTCTGGGGTCAAATCGCTATAAAAATCCTTGGCTGGTCCGGCTAGATGGAGTACCAATTCTGTTAACGCACTCTCGCTTTCCAGGGCAATGCATCTTCGTTTTAAACGGTTCTCGAAGACCTCAAACCATTCAACTACATCATCTCCGTCCAAACCACGGAAAGGCTGTATCCGGATAGTTTCTGGGACAACTATGGACGTCTGTTGTTGCTGTCCAATCCGTTGTAAAGCTTCGGTCAATGTCTGAATTAGATGTGGATCCATAACTTCTTCGGGCTTGGTTTTAACGAATTTTCCGGAATTAAAAATAGATTGCTAAGATTAAAGGTTGAAAGGTTGAAATTAAGATAGAGCAAACTTAGGAAATTAAAAATGAGATACTTAATTTGAAATTCCGAATAAGTGTTAATGACAGCTAGGGAAAATTATCCTATGAATAGAAAGCAATAAGACTTCGTTACTGGAATATAGTTCAGCTGGCTATCTTCCGAGAAGACCAATAAAAGTTCATTAGTGAAAAGTAGTTCAGCTGGCTAGCTTCCGAGGAAACGGAAGATAAATGTTAATGCTGAAAGGAAACCAAAGTGCACCGCTAATGGACTATTTGTGCACTAAATGAAAGTCGGTGTTGCACACGTACAGGTGTACAAAGAGTCGGCAATGTACAAAGTAGAACAATAACTTAAGATTTCTAGTTGTTAATCGAAAGACGCTACTGTTGGTTTTTCTATATTTTCTTGTTAGTTACAATATTTTCCTGAAAGCGAATACATGCATTTCTAGGTCCTAATAATGAATGACTTTGTGAACACACTCTGATCAGCAAGTACCTTATTTGCTGAAATAAAATAGATTTTTAAAACTGAGAAGCGAGCGATTTACACAGTTTTCATAATAACACTGAATATAAAGCTGAAATAACAATAATAAGGTCGCGGTAAAGAACGGTTGGAACTACTTCGCTTATTGCTCCGTAGCATTGCCAAGACTTGAAAGTCTGGTCTACTGTCTTCAAATCACTTGACAGACGATTTAGCTTTGTAGTAAGCGCATCTGTCGTTTTTACTACATAGGTAATTTTTCCGTTCAGAACCCGCGTAACCGGTGAAATAAATACTTCAACTTTGAAAAACCATGATCATTCGAACAAACTCAGATACTAGCCGCCATCTTGAAATCTATGTGTGTACCATGAAAATCATGTGACATACCAAAAACCTTAAACTCGCACAGAATAATTAATTAATACAAATTAGTGCTTAAATATAAAATTGAAAGATTGGGAATGGAAAGAAACTGTACTGTATTTGTAGAGTTTTGTGGAACTATCCGTGTAGGTGACCCAAAACAAGAATATAGCATTACCAATTTTAATTGTCTTTCCTAATCTCTTGTTGCCGCTTCTTATCAAACTGCTGTCTTCGTTTCAATCTTGCCATTAGATATACAATTTGTAGTAAA
This sequence comes from Micromussa lordhowensis, assembly GCA_964020085.1. Classification (NCBI taxonomy): domain Eukaryota; kingdom Metazoa; phylum Cnidaria; class Anthozoa; order Scleractinia; family Lobophylliidae; genus Micromussa; species Micromussa lordhowensis. Next base: position 18,392,215 of record OZ026602.1, on the reverse strand, counting down.
TCATCTCTGTATTCATGTCCATAAGTGAACCCTTTTACTTCTGGAGGGAAAACGATCTCATTCATATTACCTGTCATGGTAAACCTAGTTTTGGATTGTATTGAATCCCACAACAGATATTCATCAGAATGTCCTTTGGCAAGAATATTTCTAACGTCAGGTATTCCAAGATGCTCTGTATTATTCATCCATAACATGTTTTTACCACTGGGTACCTTGTCTCCCCACTGGAAGAAATTGCATCTGTTTCTTTGACATTTAAAATAAATCCTGCCCGGATTCTTCTCAGAGCATGATTGACACAACACCAATGACTCTGAGCAAAAGCATTTGAGTTTCTCCTTATTCCATTTGTACCATATTGGAATTTGCTCCTGGGCAATTTTCAAATAGTGATGAACTTTATTGAGTCCCGTGAAGATGAAACAACCGGAAATGGGACAACGGATATACTCCCAACCACTTTGCGAAGTACATTTTTCCAGCTTACAATCGTGGATGAAGCATTCCAAGGGTTCCTGTTTTGCAGCTCCAAGAGTTTCCATGGCAGGTAACTTTTCTTGCGGACTTTCTTCTACCACTTCAAAACCCAGATCTCTCAATAGATCATTAGTATCGATATCTTGTAGTGGTATGTTGGCTTTGGCTTCTTTCCTCTTTTTGGTGGATTCTTTCTGGGAAGACTTTTGTTTTCTCTTTTTACTTTGCGTAGGATATTTGTTGGTTGAATAAGGGTTTTTTCCGACCATTTGTTCGTCAGTCATCGCTTCTTGATCATGCGGTACTTTGTATTCCATGTTCACCAACTTCTAAAAGCTCTTCTCTTCAGCAGTAATCAGTAACTGACTTGAGCGAGAGCGTGAGCTACATTTATTTCCATCCTGAACCAATCACAATTAATGAAGAGGATGTCATAAAACAAGTTTTTTATTGGAATAAGGTCATTCTGAGGCGGTCAAGCAGGTTTTTTTCTTTTACTGTAACGATTTCAGGGCATCAAACTTGATTGACAAGGTATGGGGTATCCCCTACAGTAACATTTCACAAAAGGGTAGGTTAATAAAACAGTTGCATCAGTCGTGAATCTACAGTGAGATGAACAGTGAGAAGAGCTTCGGAAAGGACCTTCCTCCGGCACAAGATTACCTTGGAAAGGACCTTCCTCCGGCACAAGATTACCGTTATAAACTAGAGCAACGAACCTTCAAAGAATTGTAATCTTGCAGAAACGAGCGGTAAGAATAGTAAACAACTCTACCTACGATGCTAATACTGGCCCCATCTTTAAGAAACTTGAACTCCTAAAATTTCACGACATTCATTTGTTTCAATTAGGTGTTTTTATGTTTTCATTTAAGAACTCTACACTCCCTTCTAAGTTCAATAACCTTTTGTTTATGAACAATCAAATCCATAATTACAATACTAGGAATGCCCATTCTTTTCGCCTGCCTCTGTGTAGAACAAACACCAGACTGTTTTCAATTAATTTCCAAGGTCCAAAGTTTTACAATTCTTTGAATTCTGTCATAACTGGTTCGTCCTCATCTGCATCTTTTAAACGAAACTTAAAGAATTTTTGCTTAGTATGTATTAGCGTTTTTTGTATGGCTAAAATTAGATTATTTGTTAAGTATGTGTGTGTGTTCGTGTGTGTATCTTAAGGTTTAAGTTAGCTGTCGTAAGTCCATATTGTAATTATTTATATCAAGACCTGTTTTCTCTTAAGTGAGGAGACCTGACCTAGTATAAGCCCCGTGGTTTCCTTCAGGTCTCCTCGCCATTTCAATTTTCTTTTCTGTTTATCATATTAATTACTGTAAAATATTGAATATATGGCAAATAAAAAAAAAATAAATTAAAAAAATCTGTAAACAAACAACAAATCACCAAATTCAAAGTTACTTCCAACAAACAAGACATGCATTCCTTATCTGAACAGGTGGAGGAGTTGAGACAGCAGATTGAGAAATTGTCAATACGATGATTGGCGTCAGCTGGCAGATAGAAGAACCCATGGAGATAGGAAAATTAAACGGAAGAAGTCTCTACGTGGATGGTGCAGAAGGTATAGGCGCTTTAGCAGAATCATTAGGTAAACAACATGACATGCAAGTCCACGTGATCTTAAATCCTCAACATGAGAGGGCACGATTCGTGACACCATTATCTCCCAGTCAAATTCAAGAGGGATTACATCACGTATACAAAGCCAATGAAACTTTGTGTAGAAACATGGACACTAGTGTCTTATCGTCTGGTGACTTGCAAAAAATTCAGTGGATCGTACGAGATGCTCAAACAGTTATTGCCTTCGGTGCTTTTGAAAACAAAGGGTTTTACAAATCAGTATTACAAGGAGAAACAGGATGGAGTGTACAAATGGCTTTGGATGCACAAAACAAAACCGTTTACGTGTACGATGAAAGTATCAAACAGTGGTACACCGCATCATGGATAAAGAGGAAAGATATCGGCGGAAAATGGTATACGAGGTGTAAATTCATTCCATGTAGAACACTGTATTTAGACTTTATTAGTACAGCTGTTGTAGGTTCACGACAACCAACCGAGGATATGATACATGAACTAGAAGATTTGTTTCAAAGATCGCTCTTCCTTGAGGGCTAAGGGGTCAAGCAAACTGATATGGAAATTGCTATGACTTTGACATGTAGCTTAATTGTTTTTTGTTAATAAAACGGAGCTTGTACTCTGCTTAACGGATGATAGTACTCCAATACACAACAAACATTGACCCTATATTTCATTTAAAACGCGTATAATTTCGTAATAATTGCAACCTATTTACTTTCAATATATTCACTTAAAACTAGTTAAAAAACAATGAATTACAATATATCTTAGAAAAACAAAGTATTCACAAGATAAAAAATACAAAAGAAAGAAATATGAAGAAAGAAACGTATTTACAATGTGATATTTAAAAAAATAGACGAAAAACTTGGCGCATCGTCGTAACCCTTAATTATCTTCTCTCGCTCTCTCTCCTCACTCTCTCGTTCCTCACGCCTTCTTCTCTCTCTCGCTCGCTTCTCTCTCTCTTCATTCCGTTGTCTCGTCGCTTCCTCTCTTTCCCTCTTCCTAGTTTCTTCTTCGCGTTTTCTTTTAATTTCATTTTCTTCTCTTCCTTTTCTTTTTCTTTCAATCTCTCTCTTTTCGGTATCTTCTCTTCGTTTTCGTCTTAACTGCGCCCTCGCCTCCCCTGCGCCTAGCTCGTGTCTTTGGCGGGGAGGTTGAGTGGGAAGATACTGCCGTACTGAACGTTGTGAAGGTGGAGGCGGTGGAGGCGGCGAATGTGGTGGTGATGGTACTGGTGGTAGCTCTTGAACAAATTCGTTCAAGAGCTCCATCATGTCTTGTCTTGTTGTTTCTTCTGCTTCCTCCCGTTTCCTTCTCTTTTCTTTCCTTTTTTCATGCTCTCTCTTTCTTTGTGCCCTATACAATTCTTGGTGATTTTCTCGCCATCTTTTTACTTGTTTGGTTTTGTTTCCCTTTTTTTCTTTAATTTTTCTTTCAGCGTACTGATCTCTCTTTTAAGTTTTTCGATTTCTGTTTCCATCTGTGAACAAAACGAAATGTCTTTAATCAAAACGATAACACTATTATAAACAATTATTTTGAGTAATGAAGTAAAACTAAAAAAGTATTTTGAACTTCAATAAGTTTTAGTCAAAAGAAACAGAGGTGCTAATTTTTCATGCAAATTCTGTGCAAAGTAAAAGGGCGAAATGAACACCATAAGAGTGCATAAAAGTATTTTTCAACTCTCCATCTATTTAGTCAACTTGTGAGAGACCATTTATCACCACTTGAATTGAAAATGTGCACTTAAATGGTTTGTAAACAAAATTAACTCGGAAAACCACTTTAAAATATAACTGAATGAAAACCATTATTCGGTTAATCAAGAAGTTCTTTCAGCAATTTTTTACAGTGATTTCAGCAATTCCAAACAATGAATCAGGTCACAACTTCTTGTTTTGTCTGATTTCCAGAGAAAATCCACCTGTCTTGGATAAGCTCAAGTTCAGACGAAGAATAAACCGGATGGAGTTCATCAAGGCCATTGACAACAAACAAAACGGCTCTTTTAGGAGCCACCAAATAAAACCAAAGTCATTGATCAACGGTGCATGTATCACAGTTTTCTATTAACCCTTCAATCGGTGTTTAAGTCCTTTCCCAGCCAACTTCAAATAAATTTAAAATATTAAAGGAATTTTTAGACAACACCCCAAATACTGATATAAGCTTGCTTTCCCACAGTAAATTTGCAGAGCTACCATCGGGGTATTTTTATCGGAAGTGATAAAGAAAAGAAATTATTTTTGACACATGCTCGTGACAAGATGAATTGACATCTTTCTCTTTAGAAGAAATTTAATTTACATAGCCAACTGCATAAGTAAAAATTCTGTCATCTACACAAAGCACAAATCAAAACTAAGTACCCAGGCCATAGCAGGCCATGATTTTTCCTGCCATGCCGCAACGTACGTATCAGGAAAATGTCACTCCCCGCCACGTCACGTTTCTTGACACATCACGTTCTGATCTTGGACACGCCGAGTGTCGAGGAATTTCACAGCCACGTAAATTCCACGTAATTACTCATTTCACGCAGTGAAAACTACGGAGCGAAATACAAATCAAGACTTAGCACTGTTTACGCTTTTTTAAGGCAAACATAAAGGCATAGGAGCTTGAAAAATAGGAAAAATAGGAATCATAAAAACTGGAGAAGCGAGAAATCACACAGAACCCATCCTCGCCTTGTTAAAGTGGGAGCGGAGAAAGCTTTGCGCGCGGTAGCCTACGTGTAGCCGTACCCTCCCCCCCGAGGAAAAGCGGGAGGGAGGGAACGTCTACGAAAAGCTGGCACGAATCGTGTTATGTGACGTCAAAGTAACTTATGTAAGTTATGCAAATAAATTATATTTTCCGCGACCTCACGCACACAAAGGCTTCGTAAATATTCATTGTTTCGAGCTTATTTGCAAGTCAACGTACCTTTTATTGTGTTTTAAAGAGATTGAAATGGATTAGCGATTTAGAAGAAGACAATCTTCTATGTACTGGCGTCGGCCCCGCAAATTTAGAGCTGCTGCATCAGAGTACATTTGTAGGCAGTGTCATGGTCTCCTCACGGAAGAGAAATAAATTGCAGCAGAACCTGGAAGAATTACAAAAATCTATGGGAATCAACTACGCCACGACTTTGAAGAGAGTATGCCTTGTTTTCCAGCTGAAAAATTCGCGTAAAATGGGGTTGACGGCCTACACGACTCCTACGGTTCGTGGCTTTTGTTCATTTGCCGTTTTCTTTTCGGTCTCTCGGCCTTTTTGTCGCTTCACGTTGGTTTATGAAGGGCACTTCATGTTGTGTTATAAGGAGAAATTAGAGCCGTCAGATCGTGCTATGGCAAATTTAAGAGGTCACAGGTCTGCATGATTTCCGCTGTTTATATCTGGCGCTTCGTTGAGTTTGACACCTATATAATTTGCCATGTGTTCGTGCATTGTTTTGGCTCATTTCTTTTGCAAGATTGGATATGACGTTTATTGTGAACGTGTTGCTTACTTGCATTCTATAATGTGACGCTGGATTAGAACTGTATGCACCTACAGTAGGTAGATTTTTATCACGGATATCATATTTACCCTCGTACATTTTTCTTCGGAGACGCCGTAGCTTTACTTCGAGAAAGCTGTGGGCTTGTCTAGAGAAGTTCTTATGCTTCTTGCAGCTATCTGATCGAGCTTTATATATTTCGGGAGCTCGTTGTGTAGGTTTATTCCTCCTTTGATCGTTCTGGTACCATAGGTTTGAAATGTAACACTTTAAGTGCAAGTCTGTTGACTGTGTTGCGTGTTGTAAAATGCCATTATTCGACTTATGTCTCTATTCCAAACGTCTCGCAAACCGAGTTCGTGTAGCTTCCTAGTCATGAAAACTAACTATTCTCAAAAGTATTGCTTGCCGCTTTTATCCAATAAGAAACCATTATATATTTCCTTGCAAAAGGGTGACGTCACATAACACGATTCGTGTCAGCTTTTCCTAGACGTTCCCTCCCTCCCGCTTTCCCTCGGGGGGAGGGTACGGCTACATGTAGGCTATGCGCGCGGATAAAAAATGGCCCAGAGGAAATCTACCGCAGATTTCTTGAATACGTCAGTGTGAAGATATGTTACATGTATTCACACTATCACAAAAGCAAATTATTCTTCGTTCATTTATTTCGATTTATTTCATTTCATTTTTGCCTCACAGAAATTTCAAAATGATTGCATCTGGCATAAGCTCCATTAAATGCACAATAAAGTTTGTCCAATAGAAGATAATCTTTTGTCTATAATTCTCTAATCCAGTCTCCTTTCTATTATTGTAGTGAAGTGTGGGTCCTTTTCAGATAAAAAAAGTTGCGGAATCGTGCTGCTCTTATTATAACCTTTTCAAATAACGACAGTAACACTGAACTTCTTCGTGATTCAAATTGGAACAAACTCAATTATCACACGCTCTTACTTTACTGTACCCTAACTGTAAGCCAGGACGTCACTGCTGGTGACGTCATCCCTGAGACCACATGACCTAACTTTTAACCCTAAGAAGGCTAGGGCACCAAGCCCTAGTTGGCTTAGTACCCCTAGTTACTCCGTTAATAGATGGAATGCCTCTAATATATTGAACATGGCGTGGAACTCTCACCATGTGGGACAAGATACTCTGTCCCTTAATGTCGAAAGGGCACATCACGCATGCGCACTATTTTCTAAGTGGTCAAAACGTAATATAAGGGGTCATAAATTGCCTCTGCACCCGTGTGGGACTTTCCTTGCCCTAAAATAGGTCATCATGCATGCGCAGTAAGACAAATACACCATTTTTACTGTTAAACACATGTTTTATTGAGAAAAAATAAATAGATAAATAATTATAATTTACAGATATATTATTGCTCGCACAGTAAGTTATGATATCGGGGTGATGAACACTCCGTGCGAAAGCTTAAGTTTTCATTCCTCACGGGGAATGACAGAAGTAGACATAAAAAAGAAACGAAATTTGATACAGTCAAATAGAAAATAAAGCTCTGGCGGGGTATTGAATAAAAACATGTTATAAATAGTAAAGCGATACATGGGATATAACTGAACATTCAAAGGGCTATATACATCTGTGTGCAAATATAACACGGGTCTTATCTAGAATGGTGCCGTAATACATGTCATCTAAAAAATTACGTAACAAATTATAAAAAATAAACCAGTTTACAGGATTAACTGGATACGGCACAATGCTCCATAATGTTGTTAGGGAATTACGAGTTTCAAAAGGTCTGCCCTGGTCTCTAAATTCCCACAACCTTTCTTCAGACAGGAAAACTCTCTGTTCTATTGCCGATGCTGTAAAAACATTACAAATATAATAAGGACTGTCAGCAGGGTACCAAGATGATTCACCAAAAGAATACACATGTATTGTGGTCATAGTTACGCGAGTTTGTGATTCGTCGTGATGAAATAAAAAACTAAAATGTATTCCGTTCACTAGTTCTAAAACTGTTTCAGATATGTTCATAAAAAATAATTCGTAAACGCTATGTCGTGCTAGTGTTGTCACAGGTGTAGGTAAAACCACAAAGCCGTGCAAATACATTGTTTCTCTGGGTTCTTCGCGGATAAAATCCTCAATGTTTGACAGATACTCACTGGCGGCAATTTCCGCAGATGAAGGAACGGTTGAGGATTTCTTCTAGGCAACGGCTGTGCATCAAAACTCGGAAGCAGTCTGTCCTTCTTTGACGTGGCGGCTGGTTAATGTGAAATTCGTCCTGGCATATAAAGCAAGCGCCTAGGCTGTCTTCTTCAGGAGCTAGGTTTTGCAAGCAACGGGAGCGGCCAAGTGAAGCCATAATTGTTTAAAGAGCGAGTGAGAACAGTGCATAAAATGCTTAGAGCAAGTGACAAGAATGAAACCTTGTACGCTTATATACGAACGAAATGGATCGAGTTCCCTCAGCGGTCTGCATACCCATGTGCTGGTACTTGTATATATTAAGTGTGTTTCTGTACAGAAACTAATTGTTTTTTTTGCACACGTCTAACGGACTTCAAATTTTAAAAACCGGCCAGACTAGTGTACGAAGTTTACTAAATCGTTCTTGAAAGAGAATCGGCTTACATTGTTTGGAAGCGCACGAAAATCGACAAAGACCACCCAAAATCGTATCAAGAAAAACGGGCCCATTTTGCTAACAAAAGGCTTTGTTATGGAGGCCAAAATTGGCTTAATATGGCCATTCTCGAACAATGGCGGCTGCAACTTTAAAGTACTCAAGGGACTTTCAAAATTTCTTGAGCGGGAAATTTGAACTGTCGTAAAAGGCGAAGTAATGACAAATTCTCCCTGGGGGGAGGTATTAATGGTATAATTTGTTGTGTGTAAATCGTTACGCTGGGGTTGCTGGTAGGGGGCCATTGCGGCTATCAATGATATCGGCATTGGTTGTTTGGTCTCACTGTTGTAATTTCGTGTCACCCCTCTTTTATCCCTCTTAAATTTTGTGATTGGAATGAACAGCAGCTACAAAATGAAGGAAATGGTGTAAAAAATTTGCGGAACTGAACTGAACTGGTCCTTAATCAGAAAAGAAAGGATGTCCTGGAAAAAGAGCTTGAGAAGATTGGTGTTCCTTTCAAATTTTTTGAAGTTCAGTGTGAAGATGGGCTATCCCAAACACAGTGGACAAGACTTGATGGTATTTATTAATTAATTCAATCAGCATATCTAAAGCTTAAGTACCTTGCTAATTTTTTCATTAATTACAGCAAGAATTTGGATAGTGGCAAACACTTCGGAAGTTAATTTTTAAATCATAATCTTCTGATTTTCAAAATTATTGACATAATAGAAATTTATGTCACTGTCACAAAGCAAGATCGTAGAGAAACCAATGAAAATTTTCAAACATCAACTTTCAATTTTGTTCCTGGAAGAGATCTTCACAACATCCTGGAGAACCTTGACCTTAATCCTGTGTTTGAAGGACTGCCACCTCAGAGGATGCTCACTTGCAAAAATGTAAAAAAACTGTGGAAGGTATCACCTTCGCTTATTACCCCTGACATCTTACATTAACTGATTACAAAAACCTATTGAGTCAAAGCTGTTTCCATTTGCTAATGCCAACAAAGATTGCCTGGAAATTATAAAACAGAACAAAACAACTGAATCTTATTTTTAGGGGTTTGGTGAGCTATTTGGAGCGCTACAAGCTGAACCTGGTGAGGAACAATACAAATCCCCTGAGCAATTCAAGGAGCAAGCAAGGAATTGGGCCAAGTTCTTTAGAACTGTACACTTATATAAGAATTAATTATTATGTAACTTGTTTTTACCAACACAACAATGCATGCTAAGTATCAAAACAATAAAAATAATCAATTTGCTGAAGATTATGATGATGATGATGATGATGATGATAATGATTATACTGTAAATTAATTATAATCATCATTTTTTAAGTACACAATGAAACGAGACTTGGTAATTACTCAGTTACAAATTTCTTCACTACCTCCTTATTTTTTCTGCAGCTCTTGTGTATCGCGTGCCTCGGTTTCTTGAGAAGTGTGGCAGTCTTTAAAACCTGAATTGTCAGCCTGTTGAAAAAAAAAAAACCGTGAACAGTCTAGAATGTTTCACCCTGGGACACAGAGAGGTGGCCGGCAGACTAAATACACCATACAGGTCATGGAGAAGGAGAACAGAAAGTTGTTTGCAAGGGTAAACAACCTGCAGCGAACCAGGAGGAGCTACACAAGAAAGAGTGATGGAGACACTGGCACCATTGCCACATATAACAATAATCAAGAGGAAGTATAACTCTAGGTAATGCCTTACTTTAAAGACATCGTACTGAACACCTACTATTAAGTAGCTTTTTACAAGTCCTACAGGCAGTATTTTGGATCCTCACTGGGGCCAGTCATGATTAAACAATGTAACAACAATACTTATCAGACTAAATTGGATATATCAATTGATTTGCTTTCCCAAACAATGCTTATTTTTTCCAAAAACCTTATTGTTAACACAAAATTGACAAAAATAACTAAATTTGATCAATCAGTTTGAAGTTCCTCATATTCCTTGCTTCATTTTATAGGTTCAAGAGTTATCGTGGCAGCTAGATGTATGTTATCTCTGTTCAAAAAAGTAATGGTGCTATCCTTTCCACGTAAGATGAGATCCACCAACATGATGAAGTGCAGACCTACAGCTCAACACAGCTCTTTTAGGGCTAAACCAAAACGGCTCCTTTAGGAGCCTCCACATCTAAAAAAGTCATGATCAATGCGATTAAATCAAAGAGAATTTATATTAACACTGTGAGTCAGTCCTAATCACTTTGACTTCCATGTCGGCTTGATCCACATCTCCTTGAGGCAGGTTTACCTTGACCCACTCTCTAAGTTGACGCCTTCTTTTGCTGAACCACATCTAAGCAAAAAAGTAAAAGGACCTATAAGACCTCTTAAAACAGTGCATAAAACCATTTAAATCAACAGACAAGATATTGACATGCAGCAAGTAAAGGAAACGTAAGACAACAAGTGCCGTCGGTTTTCTATGGGAACGACAGAGAAACAACACAAAAAATAAACCAAAATATGTTGTAAAATCTTCACAGAAATTCTTTGAGACCATCGCGAACAATTCCGGTCACGAGCCTGCAGTGGGCACGCCGCTTATCAACAAAATGTCTGTAAACATGGCCACCGATTTTATAAAGCAATCACGAAATATTTTTGCAATGTGCCGGACCGGGATATTTATGCCAGAAGTAAAAGCAGTCTGTTAAAAAATCAAACCGCAAGCGGTAGAAAATTAATAAACCAAAGTCCACATTAAAAGTGTAAAATCCACTGTTTTCGAAGGACGATACCTTGACTGTATTTTGTCCAAATTTCGTGCAAAAACCATTGTTTCAAAGCTAATTTTTCGGACTAATTTCTTCGAACAAGTTATTTTCCTCTGCGGTTTCGGTATGGGCTAAACTTTACAACATATAAACAACATATTCTGTACCTCCGTCACGGTAATATGAACTTTACAACATATAAACAACATATTCTGTACCTCCGTCACGGTAATATGAGCCCGTTGATACAAGAGGAAGAACAGTGGAAAAATCCACTTCACGTAAGTCGCACAGAATTGTCGTAACCGAAATAGTTGGCGATGACAAACATTTGAATCAAGCTTTTTGCATGAGTGAATGGCTTGCAAGTTTTCAAGCCTGGATTCTGGATTTTTTTTTCAGGCCGGTTCCAATTTCACTATGACAGCTGTCGTCTAAGTTTTATATATAACCATGATCATTAATGCCTTCAGTCATACCTTAATAGACTTTTCGTTGACTCCTAGACGTTGAGCCAACCTTTCTCTGAACTCCACATCTGGGTATTGGTTCCGAACGAATTCGCGTTCTAGAAGGTCAAGTTCCTCCTCCGAATAGATGGCGCGTAATCCACTCTCGCTATGAACTTTTTTTAAAAGAGATAATACACATTAATCTTAGTGTAAGTTGCTGCAATTTTCAGTTTTTAGTTTTTTTCCTATTGAGCAGAAATGAGTACTTACACTTGCCGCACAAATGCCTCCTGTGCGCGTGAGCCATACTCGTCTTCGGTTTACAGTTTTTTTGAAGGTCTCAAGTCTCAGACTTTTATACCGGCCAAAACCAAAGTCCACGTTAAAAGTGTAAAATCCACTGTTTTCGAAGGACGATACCTTGACTGTATTTTGTCCAAATTTCGTCCAAAAACCATTGTTTCAAAGCTAATTTTTCCGACTAATTTCTTCGAACAAGTTATTTTTCTCTGCGGTTTCGGTATGGGCTAAACTTTACAACATATAAACAACATATTCTGTACCTCCGTCACGGTAATATGAACTTTACAACATATAAACAACATATTCTGTACCTCCGTCACGGTAATATGAGCCCGTTGATACAAGAGGAAGAACAGTGGAAAAATCCACTTCACGTAAGTCGCGCTGAATTGTCGTAACCGAAATAGTTGGCGATGACAAACATTTGAATCAAGCTTTTTGCATGAGTGAATGGCTTGCAAGTTTTCAAGCCTGGATTCTGGATTTTTTTTTCAGGCCGGTTCCAATTTCACTATGACAGCTGTCGTCTAAGTTTTGTATATAACCATGATCATTAATGCCTTCAGTCATACCTTAATAGACTTGTCGTTGACTCCTAGACGTTGAGCCAACCTTTCTCTGAACTCCACATCTGGGTATTGGTTCCGAACGAATTCGCGTTCTAGAAGGTCAAGTTCCTCCTCCGAATAGATGGCGCGTAATCCACTCTCGCTATGAACTTTTTTTAAAAGAGATAATACACATTAATCTTAGTGTAAGTTGCTGCAATTTTCAGTTTTTAGTTTTTTTCCTATTGAGCAGAAATGAGTACTTACACTTGCCGCACGAATGCCTCCTGTGCGCGTGAGCCATACTCGTCTTCGGTTTACAGTTTTTTTGAAGGTCTCAAGTCTCAGACTTTTATACCGGCCAAAACCAAAGTCCACGTTAAAAGTGTAAAATCCACTGTTTTCGAAGGACGATACCTTGACTGTATTTTGTCCAAATTTCGTGCAAAAACATATAAACATATAAACAACATATTCTGTACCTCTGTCACGGTAATATGAACTTTACAACATATAAACAACATATTCTGTACCTCCGTCACCGTAATATGAGCCCGTTGATACAAGAGGAAGAACAGTGGAAAAATCCACTTCACGTAAGTCGCGCTGAATTGTCGTAACCGAAATAGTTGGCGATGACAAACATTTGAATCAAGCTTTTTGCATGAGTGAATGGCTTGCAAGTTTTCAAGCCTGGATTCTGGATTTTTTTTTCAGGCCGGTTCCAATTTCACTATGACAGCTGTTGTCTAAGTTTTGTATATAACCATGATCATTAATGCCTTCAGTCATACCTTAATAGACTTGTCGTTGACTCCTAAACGTTGAGCCAACCTTTCTCTGAACTCCACATCTGGGTATTGGTTCCGAACGAATTTGCGTTCTAGAAGGTCAAGTTCCTCCTCCGAATAGATGGCGCGTAATCCACTCTCGCTATGAACTTTTTTTAAAAGAGATAATACACATTAATCTTAGTGTAAGTTGCTGCAATTTTCAGTTTTTAGTTTTTTTCCTATTGAGCAGAAATGAGTACTTACACTTGCCGCACCAATGCCTCCTGTGCGCGTGAGCCATACTCGTCTTCGGTTTACAGTTTTTTTGAAGGTCTCAAGTCTCAGACTTTTATACCGGCCAAAACCAAAGTCCACGTTAAAAGTGTAAAATCCACTGTTTTCGAAGGACGATACCTTGACTGTATTTTGTCCAAATTTCGTGCAAAAACATATAAACATATAAACAACATATTCTGTACCTCCGTCACGGTAATATGAACTTTACAACATATAAACAACACATTCTGTACCTCCATCACGGTAATATGAGCCCGTTGATACAAGAGGAAGAACAGTGGAAAAATCCACTTCACGTAAGTCGCGCTGAATTGTCGTAACCGAAATAGTTGGCGATGACAAACATTTGAATCAAGCTTTTTGCATGAGTGAATGGCTTGCAAGTTTTCAAGCCTGGATTCTGGATTTTTTTTTCAGGCCAGTTCCAATTTCACTATGACAGCTGTCGTCTAAGTTTTGTATATAACCATGATCATTAATGCCTTCAGTCATACCTTAATAGACTTTTCGTTGACTCCTAGACGTTGAGCCAACCTTTCTCTGAACTCCACATCTGGGTATTGGTTCCGAACGAATTCGCGTTCTAGAGGGTCAAGTTCCTCCTCCGAATAGATGGCGCGTAATCCACTCTCGCTATGAACTTTTTTTAAAAGAGATAATACACATTAATCTTAGTGTAAGTTGCTGCAATTTTCAGTTGTTAGTTTTTTTCCTATTGAGCAGAAATGAGTACTTACACTTGCCGCACGAATGCCTCCTGTGCGCGTGAGCCATACTCGTCTTCGGTTTACAGTTTTTTTGAAGGTCTCAAGTCTCAGACTTTTATACCGGCCAAAACCAAAGTCCACGTTAAAAGTGTAAAATCCACTGTTTTCGAAGGACGATACCTTGACTGTATTTTGTCCAAATTTCGTGCAAAAACCATTGTTTCAAAGCTAATTTTTCGGACTAATTTCTTCGAACAAGTTATTTTCCTCTGCGGTTTCGGTATGGGCTAAACTTTACAACATATAAACAACATATTCTGTACCTCCGTCACGGTAATATGAACTTTACAACATATAAACAACATATTCTGTACCTCCGTCACGGTAATATGAGCCCGTTGATACAAGAGGAAGAACAGTGGAAAAATCCACTTCACGTAAGTCGCGCTGAATTGTCGTAACCGAAATAGTTGGCGATGACAAACATTTGAATCAAGCTTTTTGCATGAGTGAATGGCTTGCAAGTTTTCAAGCCTGGATTCTGGATTTTTTTTTCAGGCCGGTTCCAATTTCACTATGACAGCTGTCGTCTAAGTTTTGTATATAACCATGATCATTAATGCCTTCAGTCATACCTTAATAGACTTTTCGTAACTCCACATCTGGGTATTGGTTCCGAACGAATTCGCGTTCTAGAAGGTCAAGTTCCTCCTCCGAATAGATGGCGCGTAATGCACTCTCGCTATGAACTTTTTTTAAAAGAGATAATACACATTAATCTTAGTGTAAGTTGTTGCAATTTTCAGTTTTTAGTTTTTTTCCTATTGAGCAGAAATGAGTACTTACACTTGCCGCACGAATGCCTCCTGTGCGCGTGAGCCATACTCGTCTTCGGTTTACAGTTTTTTTGAAGGTCTCAAGTCCAAATTGTCCAAATTTCGTGCAAAAACATATAAACATATAAACAACATATTCTGTACCTCTGTCACGGTAATATGAACTTTACAACATATAAACAACATATTCTGTACCTCCGTCACCGTAATATGAGCCCGTTGATACAAGAGGAAGAACAGTGGAAAAATCCACTTCACGTAAGTCGCGCTGAATTGTCGTAACCGAAATAGTTGGCGATGACAAACATTTGAATCAAGCTTTTTGCATGAGTGAATGGCTTGCAAGTTTTCAAGCCTGGATTCTGGATTTTTTTTTCAGGCCGGTTCCAATTTCACTATGACAGCTGTCGTCTAAGTTTTGTATATAACCATGATCATTAATGCCTTCAGTCATACCTTAATAGACTTGTCGTTGACTCCTAGACGTTGAGCCAACCTTTCTCTGAACTCCACATCTGGGTATTGGTTCCGAACGAATTTGCGTTCTAGAAGGTCAAGTTCCTCCTCCGAATAGATGGCGCGTAATCCACTCTCGCTATGAACTTTTTTTAAAAGAGATAATACACATTAATCTTAGTGTAAGTTGCTGCAATTTTCAGTTTTTAGTTTTTTTCCTATTGAGCAGAAATGAGTACTTACACTTGCCGCACCAATGCCTCCTGTGCGCGTGAGCCATACTCGTCTTCGGTTTACAGTTTTTTTGAAGGTCTCAAGTCTCAGACTTTTATACCGGCCAAAACCAAAGTCCACGTTAAAAGTGTAAAATCCACTGTTTTCGAAGGACGATACCTTGACTGTATTTTGTCCAAATTTCGTGCAAAAACATATAAACATATAAACAACATATTCTGTACCTCCGTCACGGTAATATGAACTTTACAACATATAAACAACACATTCTGTACCTCCGTCACGGTAATATGAGCCCGTTGATACAAGAGGAAGAACAGTGGAAAAATCCACTTCACGTAAGTCGCGCTGAATTGTCGTAACCGAAATAGTTGGCGATGACAAACATTTGAATCAAGCTTTTTGCATGAGTGAATGGCTTGCAAGTTTTCAAGCCTGGATTCTGGATTTTTTTTTCAGGCCGGTTCCAATTTCACTATGACAGCTGTCGTCTAAGTTTTGTATATAACCATGATCATTAATGCCTTCAGTCATACCTTAATAGACTTTTCGTTGACTCCTAGACGTTGAGCCAACCTTTCTCTGAACTCCAAATCTGGGTATTGGTTCCGAACGAATTCGCGTTCTAGAAGGTCAAGTTCCTCCTCCGAATAGATGGCGCGTAATCCACTCTCGCTATGAACTTTTTTTAAAAGAGATAATACACATTAATCTTAGTGTAAGTTGCTGCAATTTTCAGTTTTTAGTTTTTTCCTATTGAGCAGAAATGAGTACTTACACTTGCCGCACGAATGCCTCCTGTGCGCGTGAGCCATAGTCGTCTTCGGTTTACAGTTTTTTTGAAGGTCTCAAGTCTCAGACTTTTATACCGGCCAAAACCAAAGTCCACGTTAAAAGTGTAAAATCCACTGTTTTCGAAGGACGATACCTTGACTGTATTTTGTCCAAATTTCGTGCAAAAACCATTGTTTCAAAGCTAATTTTTCGGACTAATTTCTTCGAACAAGTTATTTTCCTCTGCGGTTTCGGTATGGGCTAAACTTTACAACATATAAACAACATATTCTGTACCTCCGTCACGGTAATATGAACTTTACAACATATAAACAACATATTCTGTACCTCCGTCACGGTAATATGAGCCCGTTGATACAAGAGGAAGAACAGTGGAAAAATCCACTTCACGTAAGTCGCGCTGAATTGTCGTAACCGAAATAGTTGGCGATGACAAACATTTGAATCAAGCTTTTTGCATGAGTGAATGGCTTGCAAGTTTTCAAGCCTGGATTCTGGATTTTTTTTTCAGGCCGGTTCCAATTTCACTATGACAGCTGTCGTCTAAGTTTTGTATATAACCATGATCATTAATGCCTTCAGTCATACCTTAATAGACTTTTCGTAACTCCACATCTGGGTATTGGTTCCGAACGAATTCGCGTTCTAGAAGGTCAAGTTCCTCCTCCGAATAGATGGCGCGTAATGCACTCTCGCTATGAACTTTTTTTAAAAGAGATAATACACATTAATCTTAGTGTAAGTTGCAACTATTTAGTTTTTAGTTTTTTTCCTATTGAGCAGAAATGAGTACTTACACTTGCCGCACGAATGCCTCCTGTGCGCGTGAGCCATACTCGTCTTCGGTTTACAGTTTTTTTGAAGGTCTCAAGTCTCAGACTTTTATACCGGCCAAAACCAAAGTCCACGTTAAAAGTGTAAAATCCACTGTTTTCGAAGGACGATACCTTGACTGTATTTTGTCCAAATTTCGTGCAAAAACATATAAACATATAAACAACATATTCTGTACCTCTGTCACGGTAATATGAACTTTACAACATATAAACAACATATTCTGTACCTCCGTCACCGTAATATGAGCCCGTTGATACAAGAGGAAGAACAGTGGAAAAATCCACTTCACGTAAGTCGCGCTGAATTGTCGTAACCGAAATAGTTGGCGATGACAAACATTTGAATCAAGCTTTTTGCATGAGTGAATGGCTTGCAAGTTTTCAAGCCTGGATTCTGGATTTTTTTTTCAGGCCGGTTCCAATTTCACTATGACAGCTGTCGTCTAAGTTTTGTATATAACCATGATCATTAATGCCTTCAGTCATACCTTAATAGACTTGTCGTTGACTCCTAGACGTTGAGCCAACCTTTCTCTGAACTCCACATCTGGGTATTGGTTCCGAACGAATTTGCGTTCTAGAAGGTCAAGTTCCTCCTCCGAATAGATGGCGCGTAATCCACTCTCGCTATGAACTTTTTTTAAAAGAGATAATACACATTAATCTTAGTGTAAGTTGCTGCAATTTTCAGTTTTTAGTTTTTTTCCTATTGAGCAGAAATGAGTACTTACACTTGCCGCACCAATGCCTCCTGTGCGCGTGAGCCATACTCGTCTTCGGTTTACAGTTTTTTTGAAGGTCTCAGGTCTCAGACTTTTATACCGGCCAAAACCAAAGTCCACGTTAAAAGTGTAAAATCCACTGTTTTCGAAGGACGATACCTTGACTGTATTTTGTCCAAATTTCGTGCAAAAACATATAAACATATAAACAACATATTCTGTACCTCCGTCACGGTAATATGAACTTTACAACATATAAACAACACATTCTGTACCTCCGTCACGGTAATATGAGCCCGTTGATACAAGAGGAAGAACAGTGGAAAAATCCACTTCACGTAAGTCGCGCTGAATTGTCGTAACCGAAATAGTTGGCGATGACAAACATTTGAATCAAGCTTTTTGCATGAGTGAATGGCTTGCAAGTTTTCAAGCCTGGATTCTGGATTTTTTTTTCAGGCCGGTTCCAATTTCACTATGACAGCTGTCGTCTAAGTTTTGTATATAACCATGATCATTAATGCCTTCAGTCATACCTTAATAGACTTTTCGTTGACTCCTAGACGTTGAGCCAACCTTTCTCTGAACTCCAAATCTGGGTATTGGTTCCGAACGAATTCGCGTTCTAGAAGGTCAAGTTCCTCCTCCGAATAGATGGCGCGTAATCCACTCTCGCTATGAACTTTTTTTTAAAAGAGATAATACACATTAATCTTAGTGTAAGTTGCTGCAATTTTCAGTTTTTAGTTTTTTCCTATTGAGCAGAAATGAGTACTTACACTTGCCGCACGAATGCCTCCTGTGCGCGTGAGCCATAGTCGTCTTCGGTTTAGAGTTTTTTTGAAGGTCTCAAGTCTCAGACTTTTATACCGGCCAAAACCAAAGTCCACGTTAAAAGTGTAAAATCCACTGTTTTCGAAGGACGATACCTTGACTGTACTTTGTCCAAATTTCGTGCAAAAACCATTGTTTCAAAGCTAATTTTTCGGACTAATTTCTTCGAACAAGTTATTTTCCTCTGCGGTTTCGGTATGGGCTAAACTTTACAACATATAAACAACATATTCTGTACCTCCGTCACGGTAATATGAACTTTACAACATATAAACAACATATTCTGTACCTCCGTCACGGTAATATGAGCCCGTTGATACAAGAGGAAGAACAGTGGAAAAATCCACTTCACGTAAGTCGCGCTGAATTGTCGTAACCGAAATAGTTGGCGATGACAAACATTTGAATCAAGCTTTTTGCATGAGTGAATGGCTTGCAAGTTTTCAAGCCTGGATTCTGGATTTTTTTTTCAGGCCGGTTCCAATTTCACTATGACAGCTGTCGTCTAAGTTTTGTATATAACCATGATCATTAATGCCTTCAGTCATACCTTAATAGACTTTTCGTAACTCCACATCTGGGTATTGGTTCCGAACGAATTCGCGTTCTAGAAGGTCAAGTTCCTCCTCCGAATAGATGGCGCGTAATGCACTCTCGCTCTCGCTATGAACTTTTTTTAAAAGAGATAATACACATTAATCTTAGTGTAAGTTGCAACTATTTAGTTTTTAGTTTTTTTCCTATTGAGCAGAAATGAGTACTTACACTTGCCGCACGAATGCCTCCTGTGCGCGTGAGCCATACTCGTCTTCGGTTTACAGTTTTTTTGAAGGTCTCAAGTCTCAGACTTTTATACCGGCCAAAACCAAAGTCCACGTTAAAAGTGTAAAATCCACTGTTTTCGAAGGACGATACCTTGACTGTATTTTGTCCAAATTTCGTGCAAAAACATATAAACATATAAACAACATATTCTGTACCTCTGTCACGGTAATATGAACTTTACAACATATAAACAACATATTCTGTACCTCCGTCACCGTAATATGAGCCCGTTGATACAAGAGGAAGAACAGTGGAAAAATCCACTTCACGTAAGTCGCGCTGAATTGTCGTAACCGAAATAGTTGGCGATGACAAACATTTGAATCAAGCTTTTTGCATGAGTGAATGGCTTGCAAGTTTTCAAGCCTGGATTCTGGATTTTTTTTTCAGGCCGGTTCCAATTTCACTATGACAGCTGTCGTCTAAGTTTTGTATATAACCATGATCATTAATGCCTTCAGTCATACCTTAATAGACTTGTCGTTGACTCCTAAACGTTGAGCCAACCTTTCTCTGAACTCCACATCTGGGTATTGGTTCCGAACGAATTTGCGTTCTAGAAGGTCAAGTTCCTCCTCCGAATAGATGGCGCGTAATCCACTCTCGCTATGAACTTTTTTTAAAAGAGATAATACACATTAATCTTAGTGTAAGTTGCTGCAATTTTCAGTTTTTAGTTTTTTTCCTATTGAGCAGAAATGAGTACTTACACTTGCCGCACCAATGCCTCCTGTGCGCGTGAGCCATACTCGTCTTCGGTTTACAGTTTTTTTGAAGGTCTCAAGTCTCAGACTTTTATACCGGCCAAAACCAAAGTCCACGTTAAAAGTGTAAAATCCACTGTTTTCGAAGGACGATACCTTGACTGTATTTTGTCCAAATTTCGTGCAAAAACATATAAACATATAAACAACATATTCTGTACCTCCGTCACGGTAATATGAACTTTACAACATATAAACAACACATTCTGTACCTCCGTCACGGTAATATGAGCCCGTTGATACAAGAGGAAGAACAGTGGAAAAATCCACTTCACGTAAGTCGCGCTGAATTGTCGTAACCGAAATAGTTGGCGATGACAAACATTTGAATCAAGCTTTTTGCATGAGTGAATGGCTTGCAAGTTTTCAAGCCTGGATTCTGGATTTTTTTTTCAGGCCAGTTCCAATTTCACTATGACAGCTGTCGTCTAAGTTTTGTATATAACCATGATCATTAATGCCTTCAGTCATACCTTAATAGACTTTTCGTTGACTCCTAGACGTTGAGCCAACCTTTCTCTGAACTCCACATCTGGGTATTGGTTCCGAACGAATTCGCGTTCTAGAGGGTCAAGTTCCTCCTCCGAATAGATGGCGCGTAATCCACTCTCGCTATGAACTTTTTTTAAAAGAGATAATACACATTAATCTTAGTGTAAGTTGCTGCAATTTTCAGTTTTTAGTTTTTTTCCTATTGAGCAGAAATGAGTACTTACACTTGCCGCACGAATGCCTCCTGTGCGCGTGAGCCATACTCGTCTTCGGTTTACAGTTTTTTTGAAGGTCTCAAGTCTCAGACTTTTATACCGGCCAAAACCAAAGTCCACGTTAAAAGTGTAAAATCCACTGTTTTCGAAGGACGATACCTTGACTGTATTTTGTCCAAATTTCGTGCAAAAACCATTGTTTCAAAGCTAATTTTTCGGACTAATTTCTTCGAACAAGTTATTTTCCTCTGCGGTTTCGGTATGGGCTAAACTTTACAACATATAAACAACATATTCTGTACCTCCGTCACGGTAATATGAACTTTACAACATATAAACAACATATTCTGTACCTCCGTCACGGTAATATGAGCCCGTTGATACAAGAGGAAGAACAGTGGAAAAATCCACTTCACGTAAGTCGCGCTGAATTGTCGTAACCGAAATAGTTGGCGATGACAAACATTTGAATCAAGCTTTTTGCATGAGTGAATGGCTTGCAAGTTTTCAAGCCTGGATTCTGGATTTTTTTTTCAGGCCGGTTCCAATTTCACTATGACAGCTGTCGTCTAAGTTTTGTATATAACCATGATCATTAATGCCTTCAGTCATACCTTAATAGACTTTTCGTAACTCCACATCTGGGTATTGGTTCCGAACGAATTCGCGTTCTAGAAGGTCAAGTTCCTCCTCCGAATAGATGGCGCGTAATGCACTCTCGCTATGAACTTTTTTTAAAAGAGATAATACACATTAATCTTAGTGTAAGTTGTTGCAATTTTCAGTTTTTAGTTTTTTTCCTATTGAGCAGAAATGAGTACTTACACTTGCCGCACGAATGCCTCCTGTGCGCGTGAGCCATACTCGTCTTCGGTTTACAGTTTTTTTGAAGGTCTCAAGTCTCAGACTTTTATACCGGCCAAAACCAAAGTCCACGTTAAAAGTGTAAAATCCACTGTTTTCGAAGGACGATACCTTGACTGTATTTTGTCCAAATTTCGTGCAAAAACATATAAACATATAAACAACATATTCTGTACCTCTGTCACGGTAATATGAACTTTACAACATATAAACAACATATTCTGTACCTCCGTCACCGTAATATGAGCCCGTTGATACAAGAGGAAGAACAGTGGAAAAATCCACTTCACGTAAGTCGCGCTGAATTGTCGTAACCGAAATAGTTGGCGATGACAAACATTTGAATCAAGCTTTTTGCATGAGTGAATGGCTTGCAAGTTTTCAAGCCTGGATTCTGGATTTTTTTTTCAGGCCGGTTCCAATTTCACTATGACAGCTGTCGTCTAAGTTTTGTATATAACCATGATCATTAATGCCTTCAGTCATACCTTAATAGACTTGTCGTTGACTCCTAGACGTTGAGCCAACCTTTCTCTGAACTCCACATCTGGGTATTGGTTCCGAACGAATTTGCGTTCTAGAAGGTCAAGTTCCTCCTCCGAATAGATGGCGCGTAATCCACTCTCGCTATGAACTTTTTTTAAAAGAGATAATACACATTAATCTTAGTGTAAGTTGCTGCAATTTTCAGTTTTTAGTTTTTTTCCTATTGAGCAGAAATGAGTACTTACACTTGCCGCACCAATGCCTCCTGTGCGCGTGAGCCATACTCGTCTTCGGTTTACAGTTTTTTTGAAGGTCTCAAGTCTCAGACTTTTATACCGGCCAAAACCAAAGTCCACGTTAAAAGTGTAAAATCCACTGTTTTCGAAGGACGATACCTTGACTGTATTTTGTCCAAATTTCGTGCAAAAACATATAAACATATAAACAACATATTCTGTACCTCCGTCACGGTAATATGAACTTTACAACATATAAACAACACATTCTGTACCTCCGTCACGGTAATATGAGCCCGTTGATACAAGAGGAAGAACAGTGGAAAAATCCACTTCACGTAAGTCGCGCTGAATTGTCGTAACCGAAATAGTTGGCGATGACAAACATTTGAATCAAGCTTTTTGCATGAGTGAATGGCTTGCAAGTTTTCAAGCCTGGATTCTGGATTTTTTTTTCAGGCCGGTTCCAATTTCACTATGACAGCTGTCGTCTAAGTTTTGTATATAACCATGATCATTAATGCCTTCAGTCATACCTTAATAGACTTTTCGTTGACTCCTAGACGTTGAGCCAACCTTTCTCTGAACTCCCAAATCTGGGTATTGGTTCCGAACGAATTCGCGTTCTAGAAGGTCAAGTTCCTCCTCCGAATAGATGGCGCGTAATCCACTCTCGCTATGAACTTTTTTTAAAAGAGATAATACACATTAATCTTAGTGTAAGTTGCTGCAATTTTCAGTTTTTAGTTTTTTCCTATTGAGCAGAAATGAGTACTTACACTTGCCGCACGAATGCCTCCTGTGCGCGTGAGCCATAGTCGTCTTCGGTTTACAGTTTTTTTGAAGGTCTCAAGTCTCAGACTTTTATACCGGCCAAAACCAAAGTCCACGTTAAAAGTGTAAAATCCACTGTTTTCGAAGGACGATACCTTGACTGTATTTTGTCCAAATTTCGTGCAAAAACCATTGTTTCAAAGCTAATTTTTCGGACTAATTTCTTCGAACAAGTTATTTTCCTCTGCGGTTTCGGTATGGGCTAAACTTTACAACATATAAACAACATATTCTGTACCTCCGTCACGGTAATATGAACTTTACAACATATAAACAACATATTCTGTACCTCCGTCACGGTAATATGAGCCCGTTGATACAAGAGGAAGAACAGTGGAAAAATCCACTTCACGTAAGTCGCGCTGAATTGTCGTAACCGAAATAGTTGGCGATGACAAACATTTGAATCAAGCTTTTTGCATGAGTGAATGGCTTGCAAGTTTTCAAGCCTGGATTCTGGATTTTTTTTTCAGGCCGGTTCCAATTTCACTATGACAGCTGTCGTCTAAGTTTTGTATATAACCATGATCATTAATGCCTTCAGTCATACCTTAATAGACTTTTCGTAACTCCACATCTGGGTATTGGTTCCGAACGAATTCGCGTTCTAGAAGGTCAAGTTCCTCCTCCGAATAGATGGCGCGTAATGCACTCTCGCTATGAACTTTTTTTAAAAGAGATAATACACATTAATCTTAGTGTAAGTTGCAACTATTTAGTTTTTAGTTTTTTTCCTATTGAGCAGAAATGAGTACTTACACTTGCCGCACGAATGCCTCCTGTGCGCGTGAGCCATACTCGTCTTCGGTTTACAGTTTTTTTGAAGGTCTCAAGTCTCAGACTTTTATACCGGCCAAAACCAAAGTCCACGTTAAAAGTGTAAAATCCACTGTTTTCGAAGGACGATACCTTGACTGTATTTTGTCCAAATTTCGTGCAAAAACATATAAACATATAAACAACATATTCTGTACCTCTGTCACGGTAATATGAACTTTACAACATATAAACAACATATTCTGTACCTCCGTCACCGTAATATGAGCCCGTTGATACAAGAGGAAGAACAGTGGAAAAATCCACTTCACGTAAGTCGCGCTGAATTGTCGTAACCGAAATAGTTGGCGATGACAAACATTTGAATCAAGCTTTTTGCATGAGTGAATGGCTTGCAAGTTTTCAAGCCTGGATTCTGGATTTTTTTTTCAGGCCGGTTCCAATTTCACTATGACAGCTGTCGTCTAAGTTTTGTATATAACCATGATCATTAATGCCTTCAGTCATACCTTAATAGACTTGTCGTTGACTCCTAGACGTTGAGCCAACCTTTCTCTGAACTCCACATCTGGGTATTGGTTCCGAACGAATTTGCGTTCTAGAAGGTCAAGTTCCTCCTCCGAATAGATGGCGCGTAATCCACTCTCGCTATGAACTTTTTTTAAAAGAGATAATACACATTAATCTTAGTGTAAGTTGCTGCAATTTTCAGTTTTTAGTTTTTTTCCTATTGAGCAGAAATGAGTACTTACACTTGCCGCACCAATGCCTCCTGTGCGCGTGAGCCATACTCGTCTTCGGTTTACAGTTTTTTTGAAGGTCTCAGGTCTCAGACTTTTATACCGGCCAAAACCAAAGTCCACGTTAAAAGTGTAAAATCCACTGTTTTCGAAGGACGATACCTTGACTGTATTTTGTCCAAATTTCGTGCAAAAACATATAAACATATAAACAACATATTCTGTACCTCCGTCACGGTAATATGAACTTTACAACATATAAACAACACATTCTGTACCTCCGTCACGGTAATATGAGCCCGTTGATACAAGAGGAAGAACAGTGGAAAAATCCACTTCACGTAAGTCGCGCTGAATTGTCGTAACCGAAATAGTTGGCGATGACAAACATTTGAATCAAGCTTTTTGCATGAGTGAATGGCTTGCAAGTTTTCAAGCCTGGATTCTGGATTTTTTTTTCAGGCCGGTTCCAATTTCACTATGACAGCTGTCGTCTAAGTTTTGTATATAACCATGATCATTAATGCCTTCAGTCATACCTTGATAGACTTTTCGTTGACTCCTAGACGTTGAGCCAACCTTTCTCTGAACTCCACATCTGGGTATTGGTTCCGAACGAATTCGCGTTCTAGAAGGTCAAGTTCCTCCTCCGAATAGATGGCGCGTAATCCACTCTCGCTATGAACTTTTTTTAAAAGAGATAATACACATTAATCTTAGTGTAAGTTGCTGCAATTTTCAGTTTTTAGTTTTTTTCCTATTGAGCAGAAATGAGTACTTACACTTGCCGCACGAATGCCTCCTGTGCGCGTGAGCCATACTCGTCTTCGGTTTACAGTTTTTTTGAAGGTCTCAAGTCTCAGACTTTTATACCGGCCAAAACCAAAGTCCACGTTAAAAGTGTAAAATCCACTGTTTTCGAAGGACGATACCTTGACTGTATTTTGTCCAAATTTCGTGCAAAAACCATTGTTTCAAAGCTAATTTTTCGGACTAATTTCTTCGAACAAGTTATTTTCCTCTGCGGTTTCGGTATGGGCTAAACTTTACAACATATAAACAACATATTCTGTACCTCCGTCACGGTAATATGAACTTTACAACATATAAACAACATATTCTGTACCTCCGTCACGGTAATATGAGCCCGTTGATACAAGAGGAAGAACAGTGGAAAAATCCACTTCACGTAAGTCGCGCTGAATTGTCGTAACCGAAATAGTTGGCGATGACAAACATTTGAATCAAGCTTTTTGCATGAGTGAATGGCTTGCAAGTTTTCAAGCCTGGATTCTGGATTTTTTTTTCAGGCCGGTTCCAATTTCACTATGACAGCTGTCGTCTAAGTTTTGTATATAACCATGATCATTAATGCCTTCAGTCATACCTTAATAGACTTTTCGTAACTCCACATCTGGGTATTGGTTCCGAACGAATTCGCGTTCTAGAAGGTCAAGTTCCTCCTCCGAATAGATGGCGCGTAATGCACTCTCGCTATGAACTTTTTTTAAAAGAGATAATACACATTAATCTTAGTGTAAGTTGTTGCAATTTTCAGTTTTTAGTTTTTTTCCTATTGAGCAGAAATGAGTACTTACACTTGCCGCACGAATGCCTCCTGTGCGCGTGAGCCATACTCGTCTTCGGTTTACAGTTTTTTTGAAGGTCTCAAGTCTCAGACTTTTATACCGGCCAAAACCAAAGTCCACGTTAAAAGTGTAAAATCCACTGTTTTCGAAGGACGATACCTTGACTGTATTTTGTCCAAATTTCGTGCAAAAACATATAAACATATAAACAACATATTCTGTACCTCTGTCACGGTAATATGAACTTTACAACATATAAACAACATATTCTGTACCTCCGTCACCGTAATATGAGCCCGTTGATACAAGAGGAAGAACAGTGGAAAAATCCACTTCACGTAAGTCGCGCTGAATTGTCGTAACCGAAATAGTTGGCGATGACAAACATTTGAATCAAGCTTTTTGCATGAGTGAATGGCTTGCAAGTTTTCAAGCCTGGATTCTGGATTTTTTTTTCAGGCCGGTTCCAATTTCACTATGACAGCTGTCGTCTAAGTTTTGTATATAACCATGATCATTAATGCCTTCAGTCATACCTTAATAGACTTGTCGTTGACTCCTAGACGTTGAGCCAACCTTTCTCTGAACTCCACATCTGGGTATTGGTTCCGAACGAATTTGCGTTCTAGAAGGTCAAGTTCCTCCTCCGAATAGATGGCGCGTAATCCACTCTCGCTATGAACTTTTTTTAAAAGAGATAATACACATTAATCTTAGTGTAAGTTGCTGCAATTTTCAGTTTTTAGTTTTTTTCCTATTGAGCAGAAATGAGTACTTACACTTGCCGCACCAATGCCTCCTGTGCGCGTGAGCCATACTCGTCTTCGGTTTACAGTTTTTTTGAAGGTCTCAAGTCTCAGACTTTTATACCGGCCAAAACCAAAGTCCACGTTAAAAGTGTAAAATCCACTGTTTTCGAAGGACGATACCTTGACTGTATTTTGTCCAAATTTCGTGCAAAAACATATAAACATATAAACAACATATTCTGTACCTCCGTCACGGTAATATGAACTTTACAACATATAAACAACACATTCTGTACCTCCGTCACGGTAATATGAGCCCGTTGATACAAGAGGAAGAACAGTGGAAAAATCCACTTCACGTAAGTCGCGCTGAATTGTCGTAACCGAAATAGTTGGCGATGACAAACATTTGAATCAAGCTTTTTGCATGAGTGAATGGCTTGCAAGTTTTCAAGCCTGGATTCTGGATTTTTTTTTCAGGCCGGTTCCAATTTCACTATGACAGCTGTCGTCTAAGTTTTGTATATAACCATGATCATTAATGCCTTCAGTCATACCTTAATAGACTTTTCGTTGACTCCTAGACGTTGAGCCAACCTTTCTCTGAACTCCACATCTGGGTATTGGTTCCGAACGAATTCGCGTTCTAGAAGGTCAAGTTCCTCCTCCGAATAGATGGCGCGTAATCCACTCTCGCTATGAACTTTTTTTAAAAGAGATAATACACATTAATCTTAGTGTAAGTTGCTGCAATTTTCAGTTTTTAGTTTTTTTCCTATTGAGCAGAAATGAGTACTTACACTTGCCGCACGAATGCCTCCTGTGCGCGTGAGCCATAGTCGTCTTCGGTTTACAGTTTTTTTGAAGGTCTCAAGTCTCAGACTTTTATACCGGCCAAAACCAAAGTCCACGTTAAAAGTGTAAAATCCACTGTTTTCGAAGGACGATACCTTGACTGTATTTTGTCCAAATTTCGTGCAAAAACCATTGTTTCAAAGCTAATTTTTCGGACTAATTTCTTCGAACAAGTTATTTTCCTCTGCGGTTTCGGTATGGGCTAAACTTTACAACATATAAACAACATATTCTGTACCTCCGTCACGGTAATATGAACTTTACAACATATAAACAACATATTCTGTACCTCCGTCACGGTAATATGAGCCCGTTGATACAACAGGAAGAACAGTGGAAAAATCCACTTCACGTAAGTCGCGCTGAATTGTCGTAACCGAAATAGTTGGCGATGACAAACATTTGAATCAAGCTTTTTGCATGAGTGAATGGCTTGCAAGTTTTCAAGCCTGGATTCTGGATTTTTTTTTCAGGCCGGTTCCAATTTCACTATGACAGCTGTCGTCTAAGTTTTGTATATAACCATGATCATTAATGCCTTCAGTCATACCTTAATAGACTTTTCGTAACTCCACATCTGGGTATTGGTTCCGAACGAATTCGCGTTCTAGAAGGTCAAGTTCCTCCTCCGAATAGATGGCGCGTAATGCACTCTCGCTATGAACTTTTTTTAAAAGAGATAATACACATTAATCTTAGTGTAAGTTGCAACTATTTAGTTTTTAGTTTTTTTCCTATTGAGCAGAAATGAGTACTTACACTTGCCGCACGAATGCCTCCTGTGCGCGTGAGCCATACTCGTCTTCGGTTTACAGTTTTTTTGAAGGTCTCAAGTCTCAGACTTTTATACCGGCCAAAACCAAAGTCCACGTTAAAAGTGTAAAATCCACTGTTTTCGAAGGACGATACCTTGACTGTATTTTGTCCAAATTTCGTGCAAAAACATATAAACATATAAACAACATATTCTGTACCTCCGTCACGGTAATATGAACTTTACAACATATAAACAACACATTCTGTACCTCCGTCACGGTAATATGAGCCCGTTGATACAAGAGGAAGAACAGTGGAAAAATCCACTTCACGTAAGTCGCGCTGAATTGTCGTAACCGAAATAGTTGGCGATGACAAACATTTGAATCAAGCTTTTTGCATGAGTGAATGGCTTGCAAGTTTTCAAGCCTGGATTCTGGATTTTTTTTTCAGGCCGGTTCCAATTTCACTATGACAGCTGTCGTCTAAGTTTTGTATATAACCATGATCATTAATGCCTTCAGTCATACCTTAATAGACTTTTCGTTGACTCCTAGACGTTGAGCCAACCTTTCTCTGAACTCCACATCTGGGTATTGGTTCCGAACGAATTCGCGTTCTAGAAGGTCAAGTTCCTCCTCCGAATAGATGGCGCGTAATCCACTCTCGCTATGAACTTTTTTTAAAAGAGATAATACACATTAATCTTAGTGTAAGTTGCTGCAATTTTCAGTTTTTAGTTTTTTTCCTATTGAGCAGAAATGAGTACTTACACTTGCCGCACGAATGCCTCCTGTGCGCGTGAGCCATAGTCGTCTTCGGTTTACAGTTTTTTTGAAGGTCTCAAGTCTCAGACTTTTATACCGGCCAAAACCAAAGTCCACGTTAAAAGTGTAAAATCCACTGTTTTCGAAGGACGATACCTTGACTGTATTTTGTCCAAATTTCGTGCAAAAACCATTGTTTCAAAGCTAATTTTTCGGACTAATTTCTTCGAACAAGTTATTTTCCTCTGCGGTTTCGGTATGGGCTAAACTTTACAACATATAAACAACATATTCTGTACCTCCGTCACGGTAATATGAACTTTACAACATATAAACAACATATTCTGTACCTCCGTCACGGTAATATGAGCCCGTTGATACAACAGGAAGAACAGTGGAAAAATCCACTTCACGTAAGTCGCGCTGAATTGTCGTAACCGAAATAGTTGGCGATGACAAACATTTGAATCAAGCTTTTTGCATGAGTGAATGGCTTGCAAGTTTTCAAGCCTGGATTCTGGATTTTTTTTTCAGGCCGGTTCCAATTTCACTATGACAGCTGTCGTGTAAGTTTTGTATATAACCATGATCATTAATGCCTTCAGTCATACCTTAATAGACTTTTCGTTGACTCCTAGACGTTGAGCCAACCTTTCTCTGAACTCCACATCTGGGTATTGGTTCCGAACGAATTCGCGTTCTAGAAGGTCAAGTTCCTCCTCCGAATAGATGGCGCGTAATCCACTCTCGCTATGAACTTTTTTTAAAAGAGATAATACACATTAATCTTAGTGTAAGTTGCTGCAATTTTCAGTTTTTAGTTTTTTTCCTATTGAGCAGAAATGAGTACTTACACTTGCCGCACGAATGCCTCCTGTGCGCGTGAGCCATAGTCGTCTTCGGTTTACAGTTTTTTTGAAGGTCTCAAGTCTCAGACTTTTATACCGGCCAAAACCAAAGTCCACGTTAAAAGTGTAAAATCCACTGTTTTCGAAGGACGATACCTTGACTGTATTTTGTCCAAATTTCGTGCAAAAACCATTGTTTCAAAGCTAATTTTTCGGACTAATTTCTTCGAACAAGTTATTTTCCTCTGCGGTTTCGGTATGGGCTAAACTTTACAACATATAAACAACATATTCTGTACCTCCGTCACGGTAATATGAACTTTACAACATATAAACAACATATTCTGTACCTCCGTCACGGTAATATGAGCCCGTTGATACAAGAGGAAGAACAGTGGAAAAATCCACTTCACGTAAGTCGCGCTGAATTGTCGTAACCGAAATAGTTGGCGATGACAAACATTTGAATCAAGCTTTTTGCATGAGTGAATGGCTTGCAAGTTTTCAAGCCTGGATTCTGGATTTTTTTTTCAGGCCGGTTCCAATTTCACTATGACAGCTGTCGTCTAAGTTTTGTATATAACCATGATCATTAATGCCTTCAGTCATACCTTAATAGACTTTTCGTAACTCCACATCTGGGTATTGGTTCCGAACGAATTCGCGTTCTAGAAGGTCAAGTTCCTCCTCCGAATAGATGGCGCGTAATGCACTCTCGCTATGAACTTTTTTTAAAAGAGATAATACACATTAATCTTAGTGTAAGTTGCAACTATTTAGTTTTTAGTTTTTTTCCTATTGAGCAGAAATGAGTACTTACACTTGCCGCACGAATGCCTCCTGTGCGCGTGAGCCATACTCGTCTTCGGTTTACAGTTTTTTTGAAGGTCTCAAGTCTCAGACTTTTATACCGGCCAAAACCAAAGTCCACGTTAAAAGTGTAAAATCCACTGTTTTCGAAGGACGATACCTTGACTGTATTTTGTCCAAATTTCGTGCAAAAACATATAAACATATAAACAACATATTCTGTACCTCCGTCACGGTAATATGAACTTTACAACATATAAACAACACATTCTGTACCTCCGTCACGGTAATATGAGCCCGTTGATACAAGAGGAAGAACAGTGGAAAAATCCACTTCACGTAAGTCGCGCTGAATTGTCGTAACCGAAATAGTTGGCGATGACAAACATTTGAATCAAGCTTTTTGCATGAGTGAATGGCTTGCAAGTTTTCAAGCCTGGATTCTGGATTTTTTTTTCAGGCCGGTTCCAATTTCACTATGACAGCTGTCGTCTAAGTTTTGTATATAACCATGATCATTAATGCCTTCAGTCATACCTTAATAGACTTTTCGTTGACTCCTAGACGTTGAGCCAACCTTTCTCTGAACTCCACATCTGGGTATTGGTTCCGAACGAATTCGCGTTCTAGAAGGTCAAGTTCCTCCTCCGAATAGATGGCGCGTAATCCACTCTCGCTATGAACTTTTTTTAAAAGAGATAATACACATTAATCTTAGTGTAAGTTGCTGCAATTTTCAGTTTTTAGTTTTTTTCCTATTGAGCAGAAATGAGTACTTACACTTGCCGCACGAATGCCTCCTGTGCGCGTGAGCCATAGTCGTCTTCGGTTTACAGTTTTTTTGAAGGTCTCAAGTCTCAGACTTTTATACCGGCCAAAACCAAAGTCCACGTTAAAAGTGTAAAATCCACTGTTTTCGAAGGACGATACCTTGACTGTATTTTGTCCAAATTTCGTGCAAAAACCATTGTTTCAAAGCTAATTTTTCAGACTAATTTCTTCGAACAAGTTATTTTCCTCTGCGGTTTCGGTATGGGCTAAACTTTACAACATATAAACAACATATTCTGTACCTCCGTCACGGTAATATGAACTTTACAACATATAAACAACATATTCTGTACCTCCGTCACGGTAATATGAGCCCGTTGATACAACAGGAAGAACAGTGGAAAAATCCACTTCACGTAAGTCGCGCTGAATTGTCGTAACCGAAATAGTTGGCGATGACAAACATTTGAATCAAGCTTTTTGCATGAGTGAATGGCTTGCAAGTTTTCAAGCCTGGATTCTGGATTTTTTTTTCAGGCCGGTTCCAATTTCACTATGACAGCTGTCGTCTAAGTTTTGTATATAACCATGATCATTAATGCCTTCAGTCATACCTTAATAGACTTTTCGTTGACTCCTAGACGTTGAGCCAACCTTTCTCTGAACTCCACATCTGGGTATTGGTTCCGAACGAATTCGCGTTCTAGAAGGTCAAGTTCCTCCTCCGAATAGATGGCGCGTAATCCACTCTCGCTATGAACTTTTTTTAAAAGAGATAATACACATTAATCTTAGTGTAAGTTGCTGCAATTTTCAGTTTTTAGTTTTTTTCCTATTGAGCAGAAATGAGTACTTACACTTGCCGCACGAATGCCTCCTGTGCGCGTGAGCCATAGTCGTCTTCGGTTTACAGTTTTTTTGAAGGTCTCAAGTCTCAGACTTTTATACCGGCCAAAACCAAAGTCCACGTTAAAAGTGTAAAATCCACTGTTTTCGAAGGACGATACCTTGACTGTATTTTGTCCAAATTTCGTGCAAAAACCATTGTTTCAAAGCTAATTTTTCGGACTAATTTCTTCGAACAAGTTATTTTCCTCTGCGGTTTCGGTATGGGCTAAACTTTACAACATATAAACAACATATTCTGTACCTCCGTCACGGTAATATGAACTTTACAACATATAAACAACATATTCTGTACCTCCGTCACGGTAATATGAGCCCGTTGATACAACAGGAAGAACAGTGGAAAAATCCACTTCACGTAAGTCGCGGTGAATTGTCGTAACCGAAATAGTTGGCGATGACAAACATTTGAATCAAGCTTTTTGCATGAGTGAATGGCTTGCAAGTTTTCAAGCCTGGATTCTGGATTTTTTTTTCAGGCCGGTTCCAATTTCACTATGACAGCTGTCGTCTAAGTTTTGTATATAACCATGATCATTAATGCCTTCAGTCATACCTTAATAGACTTTTCGTAACTCCACATCTGGGTATTGGTTCCGAACGAATTCGCGTTCTAGAAGGTCAAGTTCCTCCTCCGAATAGATGGCGCGTAATGCACTCTCGCTATGAACTTTTTTTAAAAGAGATAATACACATTAATCTTAGTGTAAGTTGCAACTATTTAGTTTTTAGTTTTTTTCCTATTGAGCAGAAATGAGTACTTACACTTGCCGCACGAATGCCTCCTGTGCGCGTGAGCCATACTCGTCTTCGGTTTACAGTTTTTTTGAAGGTCTCAAGTCTCAGACTTTTATACCGGCCAAAACCAAAGTCCACGTTAAAAGTGTAAAATCCACTGTTTTCGAAGGACGATACCTTGACTGTATTTTGTCCAAATTTCGTGCAAAAACATATAAACATATAAACAACATATTCTGTACCTCTGTCACGGTAATATGAACTTTACAACATATAAACAACATATTCTGTACCTCCGTCACCGTAATATGAGCCCGTTGATACAAGAGGAAGAACAGTGGAAAAATCCACTTCACGTAAGTCGCGCTGAATTGTCGTAACCGAAATAGTTGGCGATGACAAACATTTGAATCAAGCTTTTTGCATGAGTGAATGGCTTGCAAGTTTTCAAGCCTGGATTCTGGATTTTTTTTTCAGGCCGGTTCCAATTTCACTATGACAGCTGTCGTCTAAGTTTTGTATATAACCATGATCATTAATGCCTTCAGTCATACCTTAATAGACTTGTCGTTGACTCCTAGACGTTGAGCCAACCTTTCTCTGAACTCCACATCTGGGTATTGGTTCCGAACGAATTTGCGTTCTAGAAGGTCAAGTTCCTCCTCCGAATAGATGGCGCGTAATCCACTCTCGCTATGAACTTTTTTTAAAAGAGATAATACACATTAATCTTAGTGTAAGTTGCTGCAATTTTCAGTTTTTAGTTTTTTTCCTATTGAGCAGAAATGAGTACTTACACTTGCCGCACCAATGCCTCCTGTGCGCGTGAGCCATACTCGTCTTCGGTTTACAGTTTTTTTGAAGGTCTCAAGTCTCAGACTTTTATACCGGCCAAAACCAAAGTCCACGTTAAAAGTGTAAAATCCACTGTTTTCGAAGGACGATACCTTGACTGTATTTTGTCCAAATTTCGTGCAAAAACATATAAACATATAAACAACATATTCTGTACCTCCGTCACGGTAATATGAACTTTACAACATATAAACAACACATTCTGTACCTCCGTCACGGTGATATGAGCCCGTTGATACAAGAGGAAGAACAGTGGAAAAATCCACTTCACGTAAGTCGCGCTGAATTGTCGTAACCGAAATAGTTGGCGATGACAAACATTTGAATCAAGCTTTTTGCATGAGTGAATGGCTTGCAAGTTTTCAAGCCTGGATTCTGGATTTTTTTTTCAGGCCGGTTCCAATT
Organism: Micromussa lordhowensis; assembly: GCA_964020085.1. Taxonomy (NCBI): domain Eukaryota; kingdom Metazoa; phylum Cnidaria; class Anthozoa; order Scleractinia; family Lobophylliidae; genus Micromussa; species Micromussa lordhowensis. The sequence goes on along the minus strand of OZ026602.1, from coordinate 18,357,185 downwards.
TCACTATGACAGCTGTCGTCTAAGTTTTGTATATAACCATGATCATTAATGCCTTCAGTCATACCTTAATAGACTTTTCGTTGACTCCTAGACGTTGAGCCAACCTTTCTCTGAACTCCACATCTGGGTATTGGTTCCGAACGAATTCGCGTTCTAGAAGGTCAAGTTCCTCCTCCGAATAGATGGCGCGTAATCCACTCTCGCTATGAACTTTTTTTAAAAGAGATAATACACATTAATCTTAGTGTAAGTTGCTGCAATTTTCAGTTTTTAGTTTTTTTCCTATTGAGCAGAAATGAGTACTTACACTTGCCGCACGAATGCCTCCTGTGCGCGTGAGCCATAGTCGTCTTCGGTTTACAGTTTTTTTGAAGGTCTCAAGTCTCAGACTTTTATACCGGCCAAAACCAAAGTCCACGTTAAAAGTGTAAAATCCACTGTTTTCGAAGGACGATACCTTGACTGTATTTTGTCCAAATTTCGTGCAAAAACCATTGTTTCAAAGCTAATTTTTCGGACTAATTTCTTCGAACAAGTTATTTTCCTCTGCGGTTTCGGTATGGGCTAAACTTTACAACATATAAACAACATATTCTGTACCTCCGTCACGGTAATATGAACTTTACAACATATAAACAACATATTCTGTACCTCCGTCACGGTAATATGAGCCCGTTGATACAAGAGGAAGAACAGTGGAAAAATCCACTTCACGTAAGTCGCGCTGAATTGTCGTAACCGAAATAGTTGGCGATGACAAACATTTGAATCAAGCTTTTTGCATGAGTGAATGGCTTGCAAGTTTTCAAGCCTGGATTCTGGATTTTTTTTTCAGGCCGGTTCCAATTTCACTATGACAGCTGTCGTCTAAGTTTTGTATATAACCATGATCATTAATGCCTTCAGTCATACCTTAATAGACTTTTCGTAACTCCACATCTGGGTATTGGTTCCGAACGAATTCGCGTTCTAGAAGGTCAAGTTCCTCCTCCGAATAGATGGCGCGTAATGCACTCTCGCTATGAACTTTTTTTAAAAGAGATAATACACATTAATCTTAGTGTAAGTTGCTGCAATTTTCAGTTTTTAGTTTTTTTCCTATTGAGCAGAAATGAGTACTTACACTTGCCGCACGAATGCCTCCTGTGCGCGTGAGCCATACTCGTCTTCGGTTTACAGTTTTTTTGAAGGTCTCAAGTCTCAGACTTTTATACCGGCCTGTGCACAACACCCACAAAAGGAATGTTGTGACTTGATTAATTGTTTGGAATTGCTGAAATTAGTGTAAAGAATTGCTGAAAGAACTTCCTGATAACTGAATAATGGTTTTCATTCAGTTATATTTTAAAGTGGTTTTCTGAGTTAATTTTGTTTACAAAGCCTTCTCCTCCGGCCAACTTGAAAAAAAAAATTAACGGAATGTTTATTCACCACGCAAAATACTGATATAAACTTCCTTTCCCGCGGTAAATATGCAGAGCTTCCATTGGGCCATTTTTATATCGGAAGAGTTTTAATAAAGAAGGTATTTATTCTTTGTACCCATACTCATGCCTTTAAAGACAAAGCAATGGCAAGAACTAGGCAAGACCTTTCAGACTATTTTATCCTCTGGTCGTAAACCAATCAAGCTTCAAACGGACCAGGGCACAGAATTTCTTAATCGTGTGTTTCAGAAATTCCTACGTGAAAATAACATTGACTTTTTTACAGTCAACTCTTGGCTCAAAGTGTCGGTAGTAGAGAGATTCAACCGTACCTTTAAGAACAAAATGTACAAGTACTTCACAGCTAAAAACACCCTTACTTACATCGATGTGTTACCTAAGTTGGTAAAATCCTACAATAACACTTACCATCGGAGCATTAAAATGAAACCGAGTCAGGTGACTAAATCCAATGAACCTGAGGTGTGGGACACACTGTATCGCAACGACGTTGACAAGCGTGTGCGATTTAAATTTCAATTGGGAGATCGCGTAAGGATCAGCAAAGTGAAGCGAATGTTTGAAAAGTCCTACCTTCCTAATTACACTGAAGAAATGTTTACAGTGTACAAACGATTTGCGCGCCAAGTGCCTGTTTACAAATTGAAAGATGATGCCGGAGAGATCCGAGACGGAACATTCTACGAAGTGGAATTACAGAAAGTAATCAAGGAGGTGGGCTTAGGAGTTGTTAATTTTACGTGGAGGGGTTGACCTTTTCGCTGATCATAATAAGTCAGATAACGCTGCAACACTTGATTATAAAGTGTGGCCTTTGCTTCTTTGTCCAGTTGCTTGTTGGATAAAATATCACCCATTTGACTGTCCAAGTTTTTCAGAGCTTGTGTAACGGGTGGTGTTAATATTTGTTGACGTTGTTGTAATCGTTCCAGTGTATTTTCTGGCACTAGAATCATACACCTGGTATAATTCATTTTAGACAAGAATCGAACTCAGTACACGAAGCACGGGCGGTAACAAAACACTGTAAAAGTTTCCTCCTTGCTGCACTAAGATTTTTTTCTTCGTTTCGATCGGTGTACTTTTCTCAGCGAGAGCAATCAGTGATTTCTTGTGAGCTAGAAGTTTTCTTTTTGCCGGTTTACTGACAGGTACTGTTTCTTTAAGAACGTTTAAAATACACTCACAAATGGTTCTTACTAAAGCGTCGTCAGCGACTTTCAAAATGGCTTTACGCTGAGCAGGTGTACACTTTACTAGGAGCTTGAGAAAATCGTGGTTCTTTCTCAGTCGCTGGGCCAGGCTCAACTGAACTATTTCTCTGTGGTTGACTCCTTTTTATACTTTTCTGACATAGGCGCATTGCGTCTCCCCGGGGAAAATATTGCTACGTAACCGGAAGTCGCTCGGTGTTTCCGGTTTGAGATCGCATAATAAATAACCATAAGGCCGTTTCGTCGCATCTTGAAACGCCTCCTGCATATATTTCACATGACCGGGAAACATTTGCTTGGCTAAATGATTGACCTGACTGCTATCTCTGGGAGACTTGAACAGAACCAAGTAATGACAATTTAAACTCATATCCCTTAACTCTTTGCCGCGGTGAAAAATATTTTGCAGAATAAAGATAACGCTAAGATTTCGGTGGTGACAACCTTTAGTAAACAAACTGGTTATTCTCTGGTCGTTACTCAATTTGTGCATCAAATCGTCAATGACCACAAGATTTCTTATAGAATGGTTAATCATCGATTCTAAATCACTCGGAACTCCTTCGACAAACATAATGTTGGGAATATTTCTTTGTATCTCGTCGTAAGCGGGCTGGTAAATACCATAACACCAAATGATATTTTCAGCAGCGCCGTCGATCATGTCTTCACTGGATTCTAGTAAACGTTTCACAAACTGACTTTTTCCACAAGTCGGTCCTGCCACAAGCGCAGGAAAGGAATGTTTCCATCTTGGGTCCATGCTTACAACTGACTCTTTCAACTTCAATCACTCTCATTTATAGAAAAATGGTTTTGGGTTCAGTCTCTTTGTCATACACACGAATCGCATTGGTGTTTTGTAGTTTTGCAAATTGTAACCAGTATTTTCGTTCTAACTCTGTTAACTCGTGTACTTGAGTTAAATGATTTGCTAACCGGACTAAATATTTTGACCCACAACCTGGTATCGGACAATGTTTACATTTTCGCCGCACCATGTCATCTCTGTGAAAGTTGAATTACAACTGAACAAAACTATTTGCGATAAGACATTCATCGGGCCAAGAGGGCTACAAGGGCCTAGAGGGCCACATTTTGACCCTGTGTTTTTCCCAAGCACGCGTGGCTAAACAGAAAACAAGCCATGATTCAATTCTGCCAATGATTTATTTACAAACTACAATTACATTCGTTTTGAAATGTTAAGTCTTCAAAATATGTACAATTAACAAAAACTATATACAATTTTTATTTACAAATATTTACAAAAAGCGAGAAAAAACTATATACAAGAACTCTAAAAACTGAAAACTTTAAATGCCTAGTGGAGTGGTGCTGACAACATCAGCCAAAACTTTCCGTTTAGGATAATAATATGAAAAGGCATCTCGAACTTGGGTATAAGTATACATGGTGTTGTTCACTACTCTGAAACCCCGATTCACCCCGCCACTATTTTGTTTGGTGAGTAGTACATTCAAGTACTTCTCTTTGTCAATGTCGTTGCATTTCTTATTAACACCCTTACAACTAAATTTATCTTTGGCCCCAAAACAATAATAGGTTTTTGAGCACAAACCGATAATCCCTTCTCCCTCCCACTCAACTTTAAAAAGACCTGGGATTCTCTTATCATAGGCCTTGTGTTCCCTGGTGTCGGTTCTTGGGAACCAGTTGCACTGATCTTGTTGAAATTCTTCTCTTAATTCGGGTTTCGCTAAACTTTCAACGCTGTCCCCTGAGATAACAATATAGGCACTATCCGTGTCCATTTCACACATTTGGAAATCTGCACGATCGAGATACTTGTCTAAAAAATCATAATAAAACTGCAACATGCAAAGTTTTGTATACTGGTAAACAAAAAAACCGACTTGATTGGTAAATTTAACTTGATGGTTTTTTTACAGGACTACTTCGTAAGTATCTTCCGTGATGTTTTCTAGTTTACGGAACAGGTGAGTGTTCACTTTCCTGCTAGCTTCCGCGTCGCTGCAATACTCCACCAATTGGTTGGTAATCGTTTTTCCGTAGCCTGAATTACCCACCTGAGAAATCAAAATAAAATTTGTATAAGTTTTCTACATGCTAAAACATTCTCCACCCCGAGTTTTCCCTGTATTAAAACAAACTTACCAGTTTCATCGTGTCCGCGATGATGGCTTTACTGGGATCTGCATCTCCTGCTCTCCTCACGTCTGACACTGCATCTCCAAACGGTTTGAAGCAGGGTTCAGGGGTGAACTCGATCACTTGGTGTACTTTCGTGACCTCTAGACCATGTTCCAGGTACCATTTAAGGAGAGGTGTGGCCAGCAGGATCTTTTTACCTTTCATGCTCCCGATCAAGCTGCGACAGGGCTGAGCCATGATGTTGTGCTCCTCGGCGTACGCTTTCATGAAGTCTCCAATATCATCGCGACTGATTTCCACGTTCTTAAAGATCGGGCACATCTCGCTGAATTTCTCTTTCAAGTGATCCGGTACACAAATATCCACCCCCACGCACCCAAACAAACGCTCATATCGCACCTCGCTCAATATCCGCGCGGGACTCATAATCTTAAACTTGATCCACCAGTCGTCGTACTTCGGTTGCGATGAAATGCTGTAATTCACGATTCGTTTTCTTCATATTACGCCATTCACATTCCCACCTCTCCACGACATCGTAACCTTTGCTGCGAATATACTCGGTGTTGGCTCTCGTTTCTTCCAACAGCTCAGCCATCGGTTTCTTGCGTTTGTCTTTCCCGCGGTTAAGTGAACAGTCATGACCGTGCCAATAACATCCGTGGAACTGATACACAGTTTGCGTCTGCGCATGAACCATCCACAGGCTGTTTACGACCACCGATGCGCTTTTCTGTGTTGTTCAGCTGATGGTGGATTTGGATGCGTTCCTTGTGTGCCACCCACTCCAGCCACTCGATGGCCATCTTGATGGAGCCTTTTGGTTTAAACTCATTTGCCGTCAGTCGTCTCGTGTAACTTCCGGTTGGCATATTCTGCATCAGAGCCCAAAGGTACAGCGCATTTGCATCGTAACCCACGATTTTTTCACATAGCTTAGCAGCCTGGCCTTTCTCTGCTTCCCTGATCTTTGTTTTGCCTGCTTTATGGTAACGAAAAATGATACTTGGGCCGCCTGTGTTGTTATCCCTGATCAAGTGATAAAGGTCGCTATTGGCTTGGTCAAAGAGACTGAAGTAGGTTTGCCGTGAGAGGTACGAGAAGAGGTACTTGAGGGTCAAACCAGGCACAGAAACACCGTCTTTAAACATATCGATCTTTCTCTCTTGCCAGAACGCACTCATTTTTTCCACCGCCTCGAGGAAAGGTACAACATCCAGATTATTGTACCAGACCAAGAAATCTCTAAAGGTTGACATTTCCTTGTCTTCCCATACTTGCTGACAGTACTGGTATTCTCCATTGGTGATGTTTTGGTTTTTCAGGTTTGAATAGAAAGTTTCGTGGGGAGGTAATGATGTTTCTTCTAGCTTGTCCAGCCCATCGACCCACTCGAACGGGAAGTAGCCTTTAGTCTGCTCGCACTCGTATGCTTTCAAGAACTGGTCATGGCTGAAGCCAGGTGCAACATAGTTGGGGCACATGTGGTTGCTGTTTCTCTTGACAGTGAACTTGATGGGGTGATGTTCTATCAGGTACGGGAACAGAAATTCTTTCACAGCGTTCAGATCGTACTTGCCAGAATTAAAACATAGCACGGGTAGTTCACTAAGATAAGCGTTCAGTTTCTGAGTCAGCTCGTTCAAGACTTTGCTATCACTGGTTTGTGCCTCTCCAGACAACATTTCTTCGCAGTCAGCAATTTCATCACGCCTCTGTCTTCTCTCTTGTCTCCTTTCGATATCCAACTGCACGTTTAATCTTCTGTAAAATGACGGATCGTTTCCACTCACTTCGTCATCTAAGAAGGCGCGATCTTCCTTGTTCTCAGACTCAATCTCTTCCTCATCCTCCTCATCATCGCTTGACATCAAATCAATCCCTCTACTTTCATCCTCACTATCTTCTCCGGTTTCTTGGTCGCTTTCGTTTTCACCACTACCAGACTCTTAATTTCCGTCTTGCATATCCAGTAGCATTTGCGCCAGTTGATCTTCGTGAGTTTCGCCGCGGCTTAAGACAGCTGCATTATTAAGCGCTTCAAACACCTCTGCGAACTGTTCTTGGAGCAGAGAAGAACTTTTTGTGCTGATGGAGACCAAGTACTGAATAAATTCTTCAATAAACTCTTTAGGGTCACTGTTAGATACTCGGTTCTTGATACTCGGGCACGTTACTGCATACACTCACACTGAGCGAGACATGCCCCAATTGCCAGTTCAATTTTTCTGTGCTCTTCAAGTCTTGCCCTTTCTCTTTGTCAAAGAAGCACTCAAAGTCGAAAGTGGCGCGATACGGAAAATAGTGTGCTTCTTCTGTGACAAGAATTCCTTCATCTTCAAGTTCTTCAAAGATGGTTTTGGGTACATGATAAGCTCCGCCAGGATACTTGAGCTGGACTTTGCCGTCACAGGTCTTCTCGTGTTGCCTTAAATTACTTGCCCTCTTCCAGTACTTGTCACATCTTGAACATTGAAACGATTTACTGTAACGAGCGAGATCTTTTATGTACGAGAAATGCTTCTCGTACAAGTTCAAGTAAAGCGTGGTTTCGAAATGGCGGTGCAAGCGGCGGAGAAGTGTAGCGGCAACGTCAGGTCTGGTTTCTTCTTCGTCTTCTTCTTCACCGTGGGTCTGTGTGGGGGCAAGATTGTAGACTTAAATATTAACTTCGTACAGTTTCACTAATCTTTGGTAACCTTGCTGCCTTCAAAGAAAAAGATATGATAAATAAACTAAAAAATATACAAAGGAATAAAATATATGAAAGGAATTTCGTAACTAGCAGAACACCAGCCTTCTACTCTTCTTCTTTTTCTACATCTTGAAAAGGGATAAGCTGAGATAATACCCAGGTTGTCTCTATAGATCGCTTTCCAGCTAAAATATATACTTATTTCCCAACTGGAAAAGCCATAGGGATCGTAGCCGATCATCTTTCCCATTCGGAAAACATATATATATAATATTCCCCATGGCCATGCTTGAAACCACATTCCATAGTTGCCCTCCAGCTCTGGAACCCAAGTTTTCCGCGTCAGCAAAGCCAGTGTCACAGTTAGGTTGAAACTTCTCTTAAATTTTGATGTATGCTGTTCGTTGATCTCGACATGGCGGTAAATTGATGTGTTCTGCCTGTTCCTTGGAGAGAATCATATCGGAGGTTTCAAATGCTACAGCCATTTTGGAGAGTAAGATGAAAGACTGAAATAATCGATTTGTAAATAGATACACACAACGGTAACTGACGATTAATTAGAATGAAGGTTATATAAAAGGAACTGAAGAACTATGACCAGACCCCAACACCACTTTTTCAATATTCCTAGGGGTTATTACTATTTTCAATTATCTACTCTATGAGGCATTCTCAAATTCCTTGTTTTCCACGTGGACAGTTATCAAACTTCACAAAGCAAGATGGTGTTAGGATTCCGTAGCACTCTTCTGTCCTTTTTTCCGTTTTTATTTTACTCCCCAAAGGTTTTGCTTATGCATGTATTGGGAACACACGTCTTTGTGTGGAGCAAATAACACTAATCGATTGTTCTGGAGCGGGATTGGGGTCAACGCCTCAAACAAAGAAAAGAATGGCAAATTAAACGAGTGTTGCCAAACAGATTTAGGGTTCTCGATATTGTCCTTCTAGTCAGGGTGACAAGACAGCAGGAGTCACAAGTCTCAGCTCAGCTTGGCAAGTTTATTCACTAGTAGATGGTAGCAAGACTAGGTACCGGATGAATCTTATAGTACTAAACAACACTATTAGAGTCGAACCATGTAGGGCACGTAACGCGCTGTGATTGGCTGGTTCACTCGGCTTAAATGCCGAGGGATTTAGCAAAAGGCAGCAGCGCCCTTAGAAAGATTTAGGACGTCCTGGACACGTAACTGTAAAACAAACTTAACTAATTCCGAAAGATGTCACCGGTTAAGGGTTCGATGTCCATGATAACACCGAACGTGATCCTTCAAAACTAATCAACTTTTGGAACAAAGGATAACTTAAACGCTTTGTTTGCGCAGTTAATTAAACGACTCTCAATGTATTTCTGTAAACAAACGAATCCTAGTTAAGAGCACACAGCAACACCCTTGGAAGTTCTTGAACTACGAATCAATCCCTCGCAAAAGAATTTCTTTTGATTTTTTTTGTGGAACACTCGCGACCGAGGTTCGCAGTTAGCAAATCTGGCTCGCGCCCGTGCGGAGATGTGGTTTGAGTAGGTCCCTAAATCGGATTACTTGGATTAACTGGAATTAGTGTTTGGTGTAATCAGACTCGCGACGTGCTTAACCTGCACGTCGAGGAACAAAAGCCTTTCATGTACGATTAATTTTCCCACGATCTAGAGTTTAGTAACCAAAATAAACAGAACCTCGTTGGTCCAGGAACCTCATGAGATGCGCATGCTCCTCTCGTTTTGAGTCGACGGCTAACAAAATCTTGCCGTTAAGCGAGGGACTAACTCGTCGGTTAATTATTGAATAAACTGAAAACGCCAAGCTTTTTGCACACACACACCTACATTCACGCGATTATCAATGCGCATTTTCAAATACACTATAAGTTGTTGCAGAAATAACTAAAGTGTTCCATTGTTCGCAAATAAATGAAACCGGTAGGTTCCACAGTGCTTGTTGGTCATTCAACTGAGTATAACAGACCTTGCTAACTAAATTACTATTCCATCCACTAAAATAAATCACTCTAAGCAGAAACCAAGCTGTCGTTAAAAGACACTGTCGTACCGGGCGCTTAAGTGCGAAACTAAGAAGTTTACAGTCGCGTGATAATTCGCCGTAAACCAAACTAATGTAATCTATCATGCATGGTTGAACAGGATAGGTCAGAGTGACAACTCTCCTGATAACTACGCTTCCCATGTGTGGGGGGTGTCGCAAATGGATGTACATTCGGACACGTGCCGGTTGTACATGTCTGTAGCTTAGCAACACCTTGGTAAAGTGCTAAATTAGCTTGTTCGGAGTATGACACGTGCTTGTTAAATTGCTAAACTATAAAATTCCTAAGTTAAGAAAAATGTCTGCTAACATATTACCCCCCTTTTGAGAACAGTCGCCTCTGGCGACAGAAAGGGCTGCACCCTGAAAACTTATCTAGATTGTGTTGTGTTTGTTGTTGCTTTTGTTTTGTTTTGTTTTCTTGACTCTGAATTGATAAACACACTAAACTATGGAACTGGCAACACATGAGAAATGGAAAGGATAAATGTGAAGGAAATAACGAGATTGGAGGCAAATGTATTTACAAGGGAGTACAGGGACACCGTACCTGGAAGATTCAGGGCTTAAACCAAATGGACAGCGGAGGCTAATAATAGTATATATAAGAATATACAGTATTTATAGAGCGCTAATTCCCAATGGTCCAAAATACCTTTACATAATAAAAAAAATAACAAAATCCTAAACCTACAAAACTACATTATCATTCTATAAAAACATCATCATTCTATACAACATCATAACCAATTTTAAAAAGCCAAGTCTTGAGCTTAGATTTAAAAGAAGAAAGGGAATTACAAGATCTAAGTTCAAATGGAAGTGCATTCCAAACAGGTGTGGCAATAGTAAAAGACCGGCCACCATAAGTTTTAAAATTAAATTTAGATGTGGAAAAGTAAAAATTGATTGGGGGATCTAAGAAGTCTACCAGGTGTATAAGGCTTGATGAGATCAGTGATATAGCTAGGTGCAGCACCATGAAGCGCCTTAAACTCATTTTCGTACACCAATTTCGTGGGGAAAAAAATTAAAATCCAGCAGTCGTCAAAAATCTTTTTTCACAAGAAATTGAGTTCGGAACATATAGAAGTTTATATTCATTTTAATCGTCGAAAAAATGAGCATTTCCGTATATTTTTTTCTTCACGATTAACAAAAATTTCGCATTATGAACTCACACCAAAGTTACGCTTCGCAAATCAATCTCTTCAAAACCCTGACTTCGAAGCGATATATCTCTTCAGCGTGAATAGGTACCACACATCGGCAAAGGAAAAATCTGTTTCTTATCAATCCAGCTTCATCATGTTAAATTTTCAGCGAAATCGGACAAAACCAGAGTTAATTAGAATTTTATTTGTGACCCCACTTGACCTTATAGACTCAACAAAGGACGCAAGGGTTGCCCATAGCAACGACAAAACACGACCATAACATAAGCCGACTTTTTGGTCAAAAAAAGTTAGAATTATTTACGGATAGCTGAACATTGAATGGGGGACATCTTTTTCGAACTTTCCTTAGGCAATTTAGACTAAAAATGACCCTGACTGGGCACAAAAGAGAACGAAACAACAAAACAGAGCGAGACATGCGATAAGCCGATAATTGATTCATTTCTCACGGCGTGGTCGAGATCACGTACAAGTTAAAAAAAGCTTTCTTCTCAATAATTAGAGCCTTAAAAGCCAGCAACCGGTTCTAAATCGCTTTCTTTAGTCTTACAAATGTCGAGACTTCCATCTCCAAAACATTTGGCCGCAATTTTTGAGCAAATAAACATTTTGTCGACGGAGACTGCCATTACGGCATGGGGCATATTATTTAGCCAACTTGTCAAGACTCTCCCGAAGGGGGGGATATGACAAAAAGGGCTGAAAAATGGCCTGTAATTGGCTAATGATGGCGGCCACAAATACATCTAGTGAGGTCACGCGAAAGAGGACCGAGGGGGGAACAAACAATGTATCTGCATGTCTGTTGAGGTAATTCAACAGAAAGGACGCTAACACATTGTACCTAGCCTCAGCCATCTCGAATAGAAACTCTAAATAAGAATACTTATCGTAAAAACGGGCACAGTCCGGGTGAAGAGAGTTCATGAATAGAGGGAGGATGCGATCTTTGTTGAACAGGAAGTAAGTGCACAGCCTGAAGATTTATCGGTGGGACCCTGCGGTGTCCCGGGAGAAGTGAAGAGACTGATCCAGTAGGTCCCTGAAAATATCCTGGTGCTCCGGTGATGTGTTGCTCGTTGAAACAAAGCAGATCTGGTCCATGGTCGTCCTTGCATAAATGGCACCAACAAAGCTTACTGGTGGTGCAGGTCTGTACGTAGGCACTCTTCACGGCTACCTCCATCCCAGGTGTCAGTGTGAACACGCTCCTCTTGCACCATTCCTGGTGGAGTTTGATCTCCAGCGCTGGTGGGGAGGCCGAGTTTTCCACAGCTGTATTTGTCGTGTGGACGTTGGTGTTGAAGGCCATGTTTTCTGTAAAAGCAATTAGCAAGGAGGCAAGTTGCAGGGCTGATAATACTGAATGATAAAGCAACGTATGCCACGTTGTCGGTACTGGACAAGGACGTTCCAGCGTGAATTGTATCAATTTCAACGTTGGCTGCAGACACCAAGGCGGTAAGTTTGCCGTCCAGTGTTGCCAGCGTTGCGTCGAGCTCTGCGACAACGGTGTGGTTCAAAATCACCGGTGCAGGAATATGAAAAGTTGGGTGGTTTAATATTAGTCTGGACGTATTGGTCGCAGCAGCTGTCCGAGGGATGAATTGCAAAGAACTAGCCATAGACAAAGGAACTGAGATGCGGATATGGTCAGGGCAGGAGGTGCCTATGCCTGTTATCATGCCGACCAATGACACATTGCAAGGAAGGTGGTATACCGCCAGTGGGGAAGTTGTCATTGGACCAGTGGACAGTTGGAGCACCGACTTGGATGTTGCCAGAAAAGAACGACCTCCCAGGTGAATGAGTGGATGAAGGTTGGAGCAATACGTCGCAGCCATGTGGTGTCGTAGGAAAAATCAATTGGGTGTCAGGGTTAAAAGGGAAACCCAGCCATGAGATATTAGGGTTAGTACATTAGAAGGACAAATGAATGCGGTGGCATCATGGTAACATTTATTGAGTGCCTCTGAAACAACTATGGACTGTGAATTTGGACAACTAATTAGAAGCGAATGCACGATTTACGGTGTTAGAGTGTTTCGAGCGAGAAATTCTAACATCATGGAGTCATGACAATGGTTTTCTGCCGCCTATCGGTTTATTTGGATTTGCCAAGACTTGAAAGTCTGGTCTACTGTCTTCAAATCACTTGACAGACGATTTAGCTTTGTAGTAAGCGCATCTGTCGTTTTTACTAGATAGGTAATTTTTCCGTTCAGAACCCGCGTAACCGGTGAAATAAATACTTCAACTTTGAAAAACCACGATCATTCGAACAAACTCACATACTAGCCGCCATCTTGAAATCTATCAAAATCATGCGACATACCAAAAACCTTAAACTCGCACAGAATAATTAATTAATACAAATTAGTGCTTAAATATAGAATTGAAAGATTGGGAAGGGAAAGAAACTGTACAATTACAGGTTTATTTGTAGAGTTTTGTGGAACTATCCGTGTAGGTGACCCAAAACAAGAATAAAGCATTACCAATTTTAATTGTCTTTCCTAATCTCTTGTTGCCGCTTCTTATCAAACTGCTGTCTTCGTTTCAATCTTGCCATTAGATATACAATTTGTAGTAAATCATCTCTGTATTCATGTCCATAAGTGAACCCTTTTACTTCTGGAGGGAAAGCGATCTCATTCATATTACCTGTCATGGTAAACCTAGTTTTGGATTGTATTTGATCCCACGACAGATTTTCATCAGAATGTCCTTTGGCAAGAATAGTTCTAACGTCAGGTATTCCAAGATGCTCTGTATTATTCATCCATAACATGTTTTTACCACTGGGTACCTCGTCTCCCCACTGGAAGAAATTGCATCTGTTTTTTTGACATTTAAAATAAATCCTGCCCGGATTCTTCTCAGAGCATGATTGACACAACACCAATGATTCTGAGCAAAAGCATTTGAGTTTCTCCTTATTCCATTTGTACCATATTGGAATTTGCTCCTGGGCTATTTTCAAATAGTGATGAACTTTATCGAGTCCCGTGAAGATGAAACAATCGGACATCGGACAACGGATATACTCCCAACCACTTTGCGAAGTACATTTTTCCAGCTTACAATCGTGGATGAAGCATTCCAAGGGTTCCTGTTTTACAGCTCCAAGAGTTTCCATGGCAGGTAACTTTTCTTGCGGACTTTCTTCTACCACTTCAAAACCCAGATCTCTCAATAGATCATTAGTATCGATATCTTGTAGTGGTATGTTGGCTTTGGCTTCTTTCCTCTTTTTGGTGGATTCTTTCTGGGAAGACTTTTGTTTTCTCTTTTTACTTTGCGTAGGATATTTGTTGGTTGAATAAGGATTTTTCCGACCATTTGTTCGTCAGTCATCGCTTCTTGATCATGTATTCCATGTTCACCAACTTCTAAAAGCTCTTCTCTTCAGCAGTAATCAGTAACTGACTTGAGCGAGAACGTGAGCTACATTTATTTCCATCCTGAACCAATCACAATTAATGAAGAGGATGTCATAAAACAAGTTTTTTATTAGAATAAGGTCATTCTGAGGCGGTCAAGCAGGATTTTTTCTTTTACTGTAACGATTTCAGGGCATCAAACTTGATTGACAAGGTATGGGGTATCCCCTACAGTAACATTTCACAAAAGGGTAGGTTAATAAAACAGTTGCATCAGTCGTGAATCTACAGTGAGATGAACAGTGAGAAGAGCTTCGGAAAGGACCTTCCTCCAGCACAAGATTACCGTTATAAACTAGAGCAATCTGTAAACAAACAACAAATCACCAAATTCAAAGTTACTTCCAACAAACAAGACATACATTCCTTATCTGAACAGGTGGAGGAGTTGAGACAGCAGATTGAGAAATTGTCAATACGATGATTGGCGTCAGCTGGCAGATAGAAGAACCCATGGAGATAGGAAAATTAAACGGAAGAAGTCTCTACGTGGATGGTGCAGAAGGTATAGGCGCTTTAGCAGAATCATTAGGTAAACAACATGACATGCAAGTCCCTGTGATCTTAAATCCTCAACATGAGAGGGCACGATTCGTGACACCATTATCTCCCAGTCAAATTCAAGAGGGATTACATCACGTATACAAAGCCAATGAAACTTTGTGTAGAAACATGGACACTAGTGTCTTATCGTCCCCGTGACTTACAAAAAATTCAGTGGATCGTACGAGATGCTCAAACAGTTATTGCCTTCGGTGCTTTTGAAAACAGAGGGTTTTACAAATCAGTATTACAAGGAGAAACAGGATGGAGTGTACAAATGGCTTTGGATGCACAAAACAAAACCGTTTACGTGTACGATGAAAGTAGCAAACAGTGGTACACCGCATCATGGATAAAGAGGAAAGATATCGGCGGAAAATGGTATACGAGGTGTAAATTCATTCCATGTAGAAAACCGTATTTAGACTTTATTAGTACAACAGCTGTTGTAGGTTCACGACAACCAACCGAGGATATGATACATGAACTAGAAGATTTGTTTCAAAGATCGCTCTTCCTTGAGGGCTAAGGGGTCAAGCAAACTGATACGGAAATTGCTATGACTTTGACATGTAGCTTAATTGTTTTTTGTTAATAAAACGGAGCTTGTATTCAGCTTAACGGATGATAGTACTCCAATACACAACAAACATTGACCCTATATTTCATTTAAAACGCGTATAATTTCGAAATAATTACAACCTATTTACTTTCAATATATTCACTTAAAACTAGTTAAAAAACAATGTATTACAATAAATCTTAGAAAAACAAAGTATTCACAAGATAAAAAATACAAAAGAAAGAAATATGAAGAAAGAAACGTATTTACAATGTGATATTTAAAAAATAGACGAAAAACTTAGCGCATCGTCGTAACCCTTAATTATCTTCTCACGCTCTCTCTCCTCACTCTCTCGTTCCTCACGCCTTCTTCGCTTTCTCGCTCGCTTCTCTCTCTCTTCATTCCGTCGTCTCGTCGCTTCCTCTCTTTCCCTCTTCCTAGTTTCTTCTTCGCATTTTCTTTTAATTTCATTTTCTTCTCTTTCTTTTCTTTTTCTTTCAATCTCTCTCTTTTCGGTATCTTCTCTTCGTTTTCGTCTTAACTGCGCCCTTGCCTCCCCTGCGCCTAGCTCGTGTCTTTGGCGGGGAGGTTGAGTGGGAAGATGCTGCCGTACTGAACGTTGTGAAGGTGGAGGCGGCGAATGTGGTGGTGAAGGTGGTGATGGTACTGGTGGTAGCTCTTGAACAAATTCGTTCAAGAGCTCCCTCATGTCATGTCTTGTCTTGTTGTTTCTTCTGCTTCCTCCCGTTTCCTTCTCCTCTTTGCTTTCCTTTTTTGCCCTATACAATTCTTGGTGATTTTCTCGCCATTTTTTTACTTGTTTGGTTTTGTTTCCCTTTTTTTCTTTAATTTTTCTTTCAGCGTACTGATCTCTCTTAAGTTTTTCGATTTCTGTTTCCATCTGCGAACAAAACGAAATGTCTTTAATCAAAACGATAACACTATTATAAACAATTATGTTGAGTAATCAAGTAAAACTAAAAAAGTATTTTGAACTTCAATAAGTTTTAGTCAAAAGAAACAAAGAGGTGCTAATTTTTCATGCAAATTCTGTGCAAAGTAAAAGGGCGAAATGAACACCATAAGAGTGCATAAAAGTATTTTTCAACTCTCCATCTATTTAGTCAACTTGTGAGAGACCATTTATCACCACTTGAATTGAAAATGTGCACTTAAATGGTTTGTAAACAAAATTAACTCGGAAAACCACTTTAAAATATAACTGAATGAAAACCATTATTCGGTTAATCAGGAAGTTCTTTCAGCAATTTTTTACACTGATTTCAGCAATTCCAAACAATGAATCAAGTCACAACTTCTTGTTTTGTCTGATTTCCAGAGAAAATCGACCTGTCTTGGATAAGCTCAAGTTCAGACGAAGAATAAACCGGATGGAGTTCATCAAGGCCATTGACAACAAACAAAACGGCTCTTTTAGGAGCCACCAAATAAAACCAAAGTCATTGATCAACAGTGCATATATCACAGTTTTCTATTAACCCTTCAATCGGTGTTTAAGTCCTTTCACGGCCAACTTCAAATAAATTTAAAATATTAAAGGAATTTTTATACAACACCCAAAATACTGATATAAGCTTGCTTTCCCACAGTAAATTTGCAGAGCTACCATCGGGGTATTTTTATCGGAAGTGATAAAGAAAAGAAATTATTTTTGACACATGCTCGTGACAAGACGAATTGACATCTTTCTCTTTAGAAGAAATTTAATTTGCATAGCCAACTGCATAAGTAAAAATTCTGTCATCTACACAAAGCACAAATCAAAACTAAGTACCCAGGCCATAGCAGGCCATGATTTTTCCTGCCACGCCGCAACGTACGTATCAGGAAAATGGCACTCCCCGCCACGTCACGTTTCTTGACACATCACGTTCTGATCTTGGACACGCCGAGTGTCGAGGAATTTCATGGCCACGTAAATTCCACGTAATTACTCATTTCACGCAGTGAAAACTACCGAGCGAAATACAAATCAAGACTTGGCACTGTTTACGCTTTTTTAAGGCAAACATAAAGGCAAAGGAGCTTGAAAAATAGGAAAAATAGGAATCATAAAAACTGGAGAAGCGAGAAATCACACAGAACCCATCCTCGCCTTGTTAAAGTGGCAGCGGAGAAAGCTTTGCGCGCGGATAAGATTTCTTGAATACGTCAGATAAGATTTCTTGAATACGTCAGTGTGAAGATATGTTACATGTATTCACACTATCACAAAAGCAAATTATTCTTCGTTCATTTATTTCGATTTATTTAATTTCATTTTTGCCTCACAGAAATCTCAAAACAATTGCATCTGGCATAAGTGCCATTAAATGCACAATAAATTTTGTCCAATAGAAGATAATCTTTTGTCTATAATTCTCTAATCCAGTCTCCTTTCTATTATTGTAGTGAAGTGTGGGTCCTTTTCAGATAACAAAAGTTGCAGAATCGTGCTGCTCTTATTATAACCTTTTCAAATAACGACAGTAACACTGAACTTCTTCGTGATTCAAATTGGAACACACTCAATTATCACACGCTCTTACTTTACTGTACCCTAACTGTAAGCCAGGACGTCACTCCTGGTGACGTCATCCCTGAGACCACATGACCTAACTTTTAACCCTAAGAAGGCTAGGGCACCAAGCCCTAGTTGGCTTAGTACCCCTAGCTACTCCGTTAATAGATGGAATGCCTCTAATATATTGAACATGGCGTGGAACTCTCACCATGTGGGACAAGATACTCTGTCCGTTAATGTCGAAAGGGCACATCACGCATGCACACTATTTTCTAAGTGGTCAAAACGTAATATAAGGGGTCATCAATTGCCTCTGCACCCGTGTGGGACTTTCCTTGCCCTAAAATAGGTCATCATGCATGCGCAGTAAGACAAATACACCATTTTTACTGTTAAACACATGTTTTATTGAGAAAAAATAAATAGATAAATAATTATAATTTACAGATATATTATTGCTCGCACAGTAAGTTATGATATCGGGGTGATGAACACTCCGTGCGAAAGCTTAAGTTTTCATTCCTCACGGGGAATGACAGAAGTAGACATAAAAAAGAAACAAAATTTGATACAGTCAAATAGAAAATAAAGCTCTGGCGGGGTATTGAATAAAAACATGTTATAAATAGTAAAACGATACATGGGATATAACTGAACATTCAAAGGGCTATATACATCTGTGTGCAAATATAACACGGGTCTTATCTAGAATGGTGCCGTAATACATGTCATCTAAAAAATTACGTAACAAATTATAAAAAATAATTCAGTTTACAGGATTAACTGGATACGGCACAATGCTCCATGATGTCGTTAGGGAATTATGAGTTTCAAAAGGTCTGCCCTGGTCTCTAAATTCCCACAACCTTTCTTCAGACAGGAAAACTCTCTGTTCTATTGTCGATGCTGTAAAAACATTACAAATAAGGACTGTCAGCAGGGTACCAAGATGATTCACCAAAAGAATACACATGTATTGTGGTCATAGTTACGCGAGTTTGTGATTCGTCGTGATGAAATAAAAAACGAAAATGTATTCCGTTCACTAGTTCGAAAACTGTTTCTGATATGTTCATGAAAAATAATTCGTAAACGCTATGTCATGCTAGTCACAGGTGTCGGTAAAACCACAAAGCCGTGCAAATACATTGTTTATCTGGGTCCTTCGCGGATAAAATTGATAGATACTCACTGGCGGCAATTTCCGCAGATGGAGGAACGGTTGAGAATTTCTTCTAGGCAACGGCTGTGCATCAAAACTCGGAAGCAGTCTGTCCTTCTTAGACGTGGCAGCTGGTTAATGTGAAATTCGTCCTGGCATATAAAGCAAGTGCCTAGGCTGTCTTCTTCAGGAGCTAGGTTTTGCAAGCGACGAGAGCGGCCAAGTGAAGCCATAAGTGTTTAAAGAGCGAGTGAGAACAGTGCATAAAATGCTTAGAGCAAGTGACAAGAATGAAACCTTGTACGCTTATATACGAACGAAATGGATCGAGTTCCCTCAGCGGTCTGCATACCCATGTGCTGGTACTTGGGTAAAGGTAAAGAATCCGATCCCACCGACGCGTCGGCCAACACGTCGGCCAACGCGTCGATCGACAGTCGACCGACAGTCGGTCGACAGTCGACCGACAGTCGGTCGACGGTCGACAGTCGACCGACAGTCGACCAACAGTCGGCCGACGCGTCGACCACTCTTTGAACTTATAACGTACAACATGCGTCGGTGGTGCGTCGGTGGCGTGTCGGTGACTTATTTGGGCCTTATTGACCTTAATGCTAAACATACCTTTTCCAAACTGAATTGAAGTGTTTTCGACAGAAAATTTTCACTAGGATATCTAACTAAGAAATATACTTTTGACTGCCATCTTGTTTTTCGTCTCATTAGAACCCAGTTCCCATTGCGACAAGTGTTATTAGAACCCAGTTCTCACGTTGGCAATCACGTCGGCCGGCTATCGGCCAACGCGTCGGCCGACTGTCGACCAACGCGTCGGCCGACTGTCAATAAATACTTATTATTGACTATTTCGGCCGAGACTTAAATCTTTATTAGGTAAACTTTATTGAGTTGGTCATTGACTTTTTAATACTTGGTGGCTCCTAAAGGAGCCGTTTGTTTTTTGTTGACAGAGCCCTCTAGGAATAGAAGGCATCCTCCAACGCTAGTGGTAATAGCCTCTTCGCGGAGCGAAGTCGTTTCACTAACGGCAACAGATCACCCAGCTGTCTTCGGCACTCCCGCTCGATCATTTTCACCGAAAGTTTTGGGTCTCCCAGCCGTTCCAGGGTGCTTTGATAAGTGACTTCGTTGACGATTTTTAGTTCCGCTATGCCGATGAAGTCCCTTATCGTGCTGCGTGCTGTGCCCGCGAGTCGGTAGGCGTTATTGAGGCTGCACTTCTTCTCATTTAGGGTTGAGAGCACAGCAGCATAGCGTCGATGGATTTCGGCAAGGTCATTCCGGTCGACCTTCGCAGCAGCTTCATGGCTATCTGCAGCTGACGGTGCCGTACTAGAGGTCTGCAAGGCTCGTAGCTGCTGCTCCAGGGCCTTAATGCGCTCATCCTTTTCCCTCAACTGCTCTCTGTAGGCCTGGAGATGCTGTGGGCGTGTGGGCTTTGGTGAAGAAGAAGTTGAAGTGGATGTGCGGTACCCTGTATGAATACATACCCAGCTACCTAGACGAGTTCACCTGGTTCCGGAACTTTGGGAAAGACCGAGCATTCGAACAGTTGCTGGAAGACATCGCTGAACAGTTTCCACAGCAGTAAAACTGCAAAAAACAAAAAAAACGGCTCCTTTAGGAGCCACCACATTTAAAAAAGTCAATGAACAATAAAGAGTTTTAACATAAATAAACATGTGATCAATCATAAATAAACATGTGATGAAATTGTCGGCCGACTCCCTTTGTTAACAGACCCTTGAAAAAAACATCGAGAAGACCTAGGTACTAGTGTTTCATTTTCAAAATGGCGGCTGTTTAACTTTCATGTTTTCGTCCTTTCTTATGACGTTGTTCTTGCTTCCAACTGAAAGACGTAACAAAATAAGCGTTAAGACAGGTACGTTTTTTGATGAATGCGTCAGTAGTGTGTTGGCCGATTTGTCAGTAGTGTGTTGGCCGACGTGTCGGTAGTGTGTCAGTGGTGTGTCGGTGGTGTGTCGACCGACGCGTTGGCCGACGTGTTGGCCGACGCGTCGGTGGGAACGGATTCTTTACCTTTACCGGTACTTGTATATATTAAGTGTATTTCTGTACAGAAACTAATTGGTTTTTTTGCACACGTCTAACAGACTTGTTATGGAGGCCAAAATTGGCTTAATATGGCCATTCTCGAACAATGGCGGCTGCAACTTTAAAGTACTCAAGGAACTTTCAAAATTTCTAGAGCGGGAAATTTGAAGTGTCGTAAAAGGCAAAGTAATGACAAATTCTCCCCGGGGAGGTATTAAGGGTATAATATGTTGTGTGTAAATCGTTACGCTGGGGTTGCTGGTAGGGGGCCATTGTGGCTATCAATGATATCGCCATTGTTGTTTGGTCTCACTGTTGGAATTTAGTGTCACCCCTCTTTTATCCCTCTTAAATTTTGGGATTGGAATGAACAGCAGCTACAAAATGAAGGAAATGGTGTAAAAAATTTGCGGAACTGAACTGGTCCTTAATCAGAAAAGAAAGGATGTCCTGGAAAAAGAGCTTGAGAAGATTGGTGTTCCTTTCAAATTTTTTGAAGTTCAGTGTGAAGATGGGCTATCCCAAACACAGTGGACAAGACTTGATGGTATTTATTAATTAATTCAATCAGCATATCTAAAGCTTAAGTACCTTGCTAATTTTTTCATTAATTACAGCAAGAATTTGGATAGTGGCAAACACTTCGGAAGTTAATTTTTAAATCATAATCTTCTGATTTTCAAAATTATTGACATAATAGAAATTTATATCACTGTCACAAAGCAAGATCGTAGAGCAACCAATAAAAATTTTCAAACATCAAGTTTCAATTTTGTTCCATGAAGAGATCTTCACAACATCCTGGAGAACCTTGACCTTAAGCCTGTGTTTGAAGGACTGCCACCTCAAAGGATGCTCACTTGCAAAAATGTAAAAAAACTGTGGAAGGTATCACATTAATTTTACCCCTGACATCTTGCATTAACTGATTACAAAAACCTATTGAGTCAAAGCTGTTTCCATTTGCTAATGCCAACAAAGATTGCCTGGAAATTATAAAACAGAACAAAACAACGGAATCTTATTTTTAGGGGTTTGGTGAGCTATTTGGAGCGCTACGAGCTGAACCTGGTGAGGAACAATACAAATCCCCTGAGCAATTCAAGGAGCAAGCAAGGAATTGGGCCAAGTTCTTTAGAACTGTACACTTTGATGAAGATGTAACGCCATACATACATGGTATATAAGAATTAATTATTATGTAACTTGTTTTTACCAAAACACAACAATGCATGCTAAGTATCAAAACAATAAAAATAATCAATTTGCTGAAGATTATGATGATGATGATGATGATGATGATTATAGTGTAAATTAATTATAATCACCATTTTTTAAGTACACAATGAAACGAGACTTGGTAATTACTCAGTTACAAATTTCTTCACTACCTCCTTATTTTTTCTGCAGCTCTTGTGTATCATGTGCCTCAGTTTCTTGATAAGTGTGGCGGTCTTGCAAACCTGAATTGTCAGCCTGTTGAAAAGAAAAACCATGAACAGTCTAGAATATTTCACCGTGGGACACAGAAAGGTGGCCGGCAGACTAAATACACCATACAGGTCATGGAGAAGGAGAACAGAAAGTTGTTTTCAAGGGTAAACAATCTGCAGCGAACCAGGAGGAGCTACACAAGAAAGAGTGATGGAGACACTGGCACCATTGCCAAATATAACAATAATCAAGAGGAAGGATAACTCTTGGTAATGCCTTACTTTAAAGACATCTCACTGAACACCTACTATTAAGTAGCTGTTTACAACTCCTACAGGAAGTATTTTGGATCCCCACTAGGGCCAGTCATGATTTAACAATGTAACAACAATACACATCAGACTAAATTGGATATATCAATTGATTTGCTTTCCCAAACAATGTTTATTTTTTTCCAAAAACCTTATTGTTAACACAAAATTGACAAAAATAACTAAATTTGATCAATCAGTTTGAAGTTCCTCAATTATTCCTTGCTTCATTTTATAGGTTCAAGAGTTATCGTGGCAGCTAGATGTATGCTATCTCTGTTCAGAAAAGTGATGGTGCTATCCTTTCCACCTAAGATGAGATCCAGTCAACCAACATGACGAAGTGCAGACCTACAGCTCAACACAGCTCTTTTAGGGCTAAACCAAAACGGCTCCTTTAGGAGCCACCACATCTAAAAAAGTCATGATCAATGCGATTCAATCAAAGAGAATTTAAAGTAACACTGTGAGTCAGTCCTAATCACCTTGACTTCCATGTCAGCTTGATCCGCGTCTCCTTGAGGCAGGTTTACTTTGATCCAATCTCTAAATTTTAGCCTTCTTTTGCTGAACCACATCTAAGCAAAAAAGTAGGACCTATAAGACCTCTTGAAGCAGTGCATAAAACCATTTAAAGCAACAGACAAGATATTGACATGCAGCGAGTAAAGGTTGGTTTTCTATGGGAACGATGGAGAAACAACACAAAAAATCAACCCAAAATATTGTTGTAAAATCTTCACAGAAATTCTTTGAGACCATTGCCAACAATTCCGGTCACGAGCCTGCAGTAGGCACGCGGCTTATCAACAAAATGTCTGTAAACATGGCCACCGATTTTATAAAGCAATCACGAAATATTTTTGCAATGTGCCGGACCGGGATATTTATGCCAGAAGTAAAAGCAGTCTGTTAAAAAATAAACCGCAAGCGGTAGAAAATTAATAAACCAAAGTCCACGTTAAAAGTGTAAAATCCACTGTTTTCAAACGACGATACCTTGAGCTGTATTTGTCCAAATTTTGTGCAAAAACCATTGTTTCAAAGCTAATTTTTCGGACTAATTTCTTCGAACAAGTTATTTTCCTCTGCGGTTTCGGTATGGGCTAAACTTTACAACATGTAAACAACATATTCTGTACCTCCGTCACGGTAATATGAGCCCGTTGATACAGGAGGAAGAACAGCGGAAAAATCTGCTTCACGTAAGTCGCGCTGAATTGTCGTAACCGAAATAGTTGGCGATGACAAACATTTGAATCAAGCTTTTTGCATGAGTGAATGGCTTGCAAGTTTTCAAGCCTAGATTCTGGATATTTTTCAGGCCGGTTCCAATTTCACTGTGACAGCTGTTGTCTAAGTTGTATATATAACCATGATGATCATTAATGCCTTCAGTCATACCTTAATAGACTTTTCGTTGACTCCTAGATGTTGAGCCAACCTTTCTCTGAACTCCACATCTGGGTATTGGTTCCGAACGAATTCACGTTCTAGAAGGTCAAGTTCCTCCTCCGAATAGATGGCGCGTAATCCACTCTCGCTATGAACTTTTTTAAAAGAGATAATACACATTAATCTTAGTGTAAGTTGCTGCAATTTTCAGTTTTTAGTTTTTTTTCCTATTAAGCAGAAATGAGTACTTACACTTGCCACACGAATGCCTCCTGTGCGCGTGAGCCATACTCGTCTTCGGTTTACAGTTTTTTCGAAGGTCTCAAGTCTCAGACTTTTATACCGGCCTGTGCACAACACCCACAAAAGGAATGTTGTGACTTGATTCATTGTTTGGAATTGCTGAAATCAGTGTAAAAAATTGCTGAAAGAACTTCCTGATTAACTGAATAATGGTTTTCATCCAGTTATATTTTAAAGTGGTTTTCTGAGTTAATTTTGTTTACAAAGCCTTCTCCTCTGGCCAACTTGAAAAAAAAAAAAATTAACGGAATGTTTATACACCACCCAAAATACTGATATAAACTTCCTTTCCCACGGTAAATATGCAGAGCTTCCATTGGGCCATTTATATATCGGAAGAGTTTTAATAAAGGTATTTATTCTTTGTACCCATACTCATGACAAGGTAAAAGGAAAGAATAGAAAAGGCTTCGTGTATGAAAAAGTGCACTTTGGACTGGAAAATTCGCCCGAACTAAGCTGTTGTCTTGAAAAAAGGTTCAATGCGGTAGTTCTCATTGGGTCTTAAAGGAAAAGCATCGGTTGCTAGTGCGGCTCTAAAAAGAGATGTTAGTTTTAAAACTATCACACTTTCACTTTGGTAACGTAGAAGAAAAGAGAATAAAAATGTTGTGTTTGGGAAAATACCGCTTAGGAACAAAAAAACCCTCAAACTAAATTAAAGTGTTCTAATTTAGTCTTGCAGCGAAAACACTGGTGGCGACCACGGCATTTAACAAAGAGGTGATAGTTTGAAAACTATTACCTTGTTGTGTTTGGGAAAATGCCTGTAAGGAATTAAAATTAATGACGAGTTAAATCGTTGGATTGAAAAAAAATTATATTTGAGTAGTCTTCCAGTGAAAACTCTGGTGTCGCGCGGAGCATTTAACAAACAGGTGATAGTTTTAAGATTGCTCCGCGGCCTTCCCTTTTTCGTCAATAGAACATCACTACTATTCCTGGCTCATATGACCCGTAACCAATCAGGAGCCGAGAAAGACAATAGGCTATTGTTTCGAGAACAATAGACTCTATTGTTTTCCAAATCCAAGATGGTGGAGGTTATTTTCAACCAATCAAGAGGTGAACGAAAGTCGGCAATGTTGGAAAACAGCCCACCAGCCTCAACGGAGGAGTGGGATCGGTCTCACAGATTTCCATGGCGACACAAATCACGCCACGGTCTAACAAAAATGTCACGCAACTTCAAAATCCATGGGACTAACTTTGATAAATAGGAGTTTGTTTTGGGCGAGAAAAGGCCTGAGATCGGTCTTATCATATTTTTTCCCCATTCTGAGCCAACCGTAGCTGGAACTATGGTTTTTGGTGAAGTTGATAGTGACTTATATGAAGGTGATCTTCATGTACATCAAATGAGAAACAATTGTATTTCAAATGAGAAACAATTGTATTTATTAAAAAATCCTAATTCTTTACAGACGGAAGGTGTGCTTTTCTTGTGACCCGTGCACATAAACATTTTTCGCAATTAACGTGGATCATTAGTGAGTGAGTGGTGTGTGCGCCGACGTGAAAGGCTTGCGAAACCTTTTTACAATACCATCAAGGTTTCAGCATTTTCCATGTGTACATCATTGAACCCAGATGGTGTGTATCCATATGGATAGGACTTGAAGGTGTCCGAATCGACCACACGTTTGTCAAACACCAATCCATATTGTTTGGTGCGTGGACCCACTTTGAGCTGTTTGGTGGCCGGATGTCTGGTGAAGAAATTGGGATTGACGACGTCGATGTTTCTGCGCTCGTCAAGACGATCCGTCAACTCCAGAAGGTTCTGGCGCATGATGTGGTAGTTGAGCTGTTGTTGACCACGAACATTAAGGGTGAAGCCACGCACTTTGCAGCAGACTTTGCCGTTTTTGGTCTTGTATCCATAATTCTTTGGCCCTGCTGAGGTGAAATCGATGATGTAATCTCCATCATCCAATTCATTGGTCATTTCACCCAAAAAGTCTCCAAGAGGAATGTGGGGTTCACCAGTCTTCCAGGAGAAAATGACGGAATCAGTGTCGAAGTACAGGACTTGTTGTTGTAGCAGTTCTAGATAGGAGTACAACTTTAAACGGGCCCAGCAGGTCATGAAGGCAGCAATGAAAATATTGACACGTCCGTTGTCTGCCTGGTTTTCCCTCAAACTCGAGTAGACCACTTCCAAGGAATCGTGCGAACAAATGCGGACCGTGTGGATGTCTGTGAAGGTGTCTGACACTAGGGCAAAAAGCTGAGCTGGTGTAGTAACGGCTTCCGTGGTATTTCTTGTGTAAGTTTTCGCCAAATTTTCCCCAGAAACTATTCAGCATCAACTTTGCCGTAGCTTTTCGTCCTGGATTTTTTTCGATGAGGAGAGGATCTAAGGTAATGCCTTCTTTAGCTTTATAGTCACGGACGTACTGCTGCTTTTGTTCCTCAGTCTGCGCCCACCCAGGAAACCTGGCTGATTCTTGTTTTATTTTTAACCATGTGTTGACATAGTCAGCAAAGAGCCCTTCTTGACGTTGCTCCTCTGGAAAATGCCAGACCTCGTGGATGTATACAATGCGGTACCCGACCTCTACTGCTTTGACGAGCTCAGGGGTGCACCACGTACCCCTAAGACGTCCCTCTAGAGAGTGAGGACAATGATGCGATTTTTCCAAGAGGCCTTTGGTCATCTCTTCTTCCATGCAGGTTCTGCATAAAGGTAAAGTGAGTTTACCTCCATGTCGGAAGGGCAAGACGGGATGATACAGATGATGAGGGGGAATCACATCTACTTTGGCTATACCAAAGTACGCCTGGATGTCTTGGTTCTCCGGGTGGGTGATTATGATGGGATGACCAATGGGATACTGTCGTGTCTTGTTTACCCATGGATAGAGAGAGGTCACATCGACATACTTCATTTGTTCACCCTGATCGTCGTTGACCTCATGATGGAGACGAACGGCGTTGGTTCTTCCCCCAAAGAAGGCATCTCTTGGATTAAGAGGTTCGACCGTCTCGTAGGATGCTAGGAACTGTTTGAGATCTTCATTGCTTTTGACTTCACAATCCCACTCGCATTCCCACATGATTTGAAGGTTGTACCCGTGCTGGCGCAGAAGACAGTGTTTCTGTTGAGTGGCTTCATACAATTCTTGGATGGTACGATCAGGATGGAATTTTGAATGTCGGTCACAATGATTGGGATGACAATGAGGACAATCGTGCCATAAACATCCATGAAATTCATAGACAACGTGGTTCTGCACATCGAGGCCATCTACCAGGAAGTTTAGCAATCTCTGCTCGCCGCCATTGTTCGTGTGTCGAATGCAGTCTTCTTGAGGCTTGTCGTTGAAGCGACTGTCACGACGAAGCAGGTGTTCACGCCAGGCTAACCACTTAAATGCTTTTACGGACTGGTTGCTACGAGCTCCTTGCCATCCTTGCATGGGTTCAGTGGCTATGCTGTTAGGAGTCAGGAGTTTCTTTCGCCAGAACCGATTGCATGCAGACGCTATGGTTACACACTTCTCGATGGGGTCAAATTCAGCATGTTGCTGAAATTCTTTTCTAAACTTTCGACATCCGGCTTTTAGGAGTTTGACGTCCGATTCACAGTAGGCTTCCATCTCTCGTCGCATGACGAAATGGTAGTTGGCAGCGACCTTCTCGGCGTACCACCGCTCAAATTCTGCTTTCTTCTTAGCTGACATGCCATCAGGATCGTACATCTCAGCAGGAGACATGGGTCCTTCGTAGCCTTGATTTTCCCGCGTGTTAAATTTGTGGGGGAAGAACCCTTTGACCAATTCTTGGATGCCAAAGGTAGACGGAAAGGTAGCAAGAGGAAAAGGAAGGAAACAGAGAGAGTCTTTGAAGGTCAATCGGTCTGATGAGAAGGACAGCACTTTGGTGCCGACGGTGATCTGATTCGTGACTTCCTGATGGTTCGCATAGCAATGTTGTAATAGAAACATCCCGTCATATCCTTTGAGGTTAGGGAAGACAGCAATTACGTTTCGATCGTCCCCGTCTTGATCAATAGCCAAAGATTCCAACCATTCAAAGAAAGATTTTGTACAGTCTGCACCATAGAAGAACTCCGTGTGGTCTTCTTCGTCGCTCTCGGCACCGAGCAAGATAGGAGTTTGCACTCCCTCGTCGTTCACAGTCGCTTCATAATCACAATAGACCTGAAGGGGTGGATCTCTTTCCACCCACACTCTGGTATCTGCATCTTCAGCATCGGGCTCGATGAAGTGGCGCGTCCCTACTTCGTTTCGCAGCACCCGTTTCAGTTTGGGATCATCCTCCTCTTCAGGAATGGGTTGGATGTAACATTGATGGGAGGTGACATGCACTTGTTGTTCACAAATGGGGCATTTGCCCCTCCGTGACCTCTCATCCCAAGTCGTCAGTGGGATTGGCCTCACGGTGTTGTTGTATGCGAGCCTGGTATCACTGTTTATGCAGGACATTGCGCCAATTACGTCAAGGTCCTACGGGACGCATCTCAAAAACCAACAGCGGCTGTGGTGGTGGTCCCCCATCAGCCATTACCCCTCCCAGAGGCAAAGAGTGTCCGTTAGAAGACGCGCTGGTTGATGGGGACTTCTCCATGTACGGGTCTAAAGATGGATGGAAGATCCAATCGTCGTCATCGTCATCAAAAAATGCCTCGTCAAATGTCCTTTTAGTTCTCACGGGAACTGGCTTACGCCCCAGGGATCGATTTCGGCAAGGAACGACATGTCGAGGTGACACACAGGTGAAAGGGAACGACTCCGGTGTGAAACACGCTGATGTGACTGTGAAGTGAACATGACTGTCTCAGGACTAGCTATGAAATGACTCAATAATACATATGCACGACTTATCTTAACTAGATGTTGTCATATCTGACCAATCAGAACACAATGTGACCAAATAAGGAAACGAGTAGACACCAATCGCCGTCTAGTACTAGTACAAAACACGTTCATCATCATATGTAATGTCAAACTATAGCATGAGGTAATATTTTGAATCAAAAACTCTGAGGTAGCACATTCAATAACAAAAATGAGCAAACCCTGCGTCGTAACCATCAGATCATCATTGAAATACTTAAGTGGAAATGAATTAGCAACGGAAGTTAACGAAGGTTGAATGAGGCTGTTTTCTCGAGAAAAACACCATGCAACCAGGAGAATTTTAATCCACAGTTGAAGAATAAACATAATTAGTTAGAACGTGAAATGAATTATAACCAACCACATGCTTAGAAACTAATCATAACATCGATGGCATTTCAAGCAAACTTTTTGCACTTAAACTAAAGATTCAACAAAAACTTTAAATCGTTCGTAGTTCATCAACTGTAGTTATCGAAAGCGGTTTTACAATAGCGACAAGAATAATCCACTTACATCAACTATAGTCCTTTCAAATTCATCCAGAGCGTTGCACAATTCGCGATCAGTCAACTCCATTCCACCAAGACAAGAAAGAAAACTATGCTTACCAAGACCGAGGTGCACTGGACGTAGTCACAAGTAAAATGACTACACGCGCGGATAGAGATTGTCAATGACTACGTAAAACATGTCCTTATCAACAGTGTGCCGCAGCGTTACTATCTTTTAGATATCCTAGTATAAAAACGTGTATCCAATGAGAACATGGGGGACAGGGGTATCCCACACAGCACGTTATTTAGAACCAATGAGAATACAATGAAAAGACCGATGATAAGGGTATCCCACACAGCACGTGATTAAAGACCCATGGAAAGATGGGGGATAAGGGGTATCCCACACAGCACGCGACTAAAAACCAATCAGAATTATGTCATTAAATTGTTTAAAATGAACACAGAGTCTGATGATTCCTTTTGCAACTTTTATTGAACTCCAAAGGGAGAAATTGATTACAATTTTAACTTCTTCTTGGCCTGCATAATTCTTTTCACAATCTTTTCTGTGCGAAACAACAACAGGAAACATGACACAGTATTTGCTATCGTGTGCTTAATTATCTTCTCACGCTCTCTCTCCTCACGCCTTCTTCGCTCTCTCGCTCGCTTCTCTCTCTCTTCATTCCGTCGTCTCGTCGCTTCCTCTCTTTCCCTCTTCCTAGTTTCTTCTTCGCGTTTTCTCTTAATTTCATTTTCTTCCCTTTGTTTTCTTTTTCTTTCAATCTCTCTCTTTTCAGTATCTTCTCTTCGTTTTCGTCTTAACTGCGCCCTCGCCTCCCCTGCGCCTAGCTCGTGTCTTTGGCGGGGAGGTTGAGTGGGAAGATGCTGCCGTACTGAACGTTGTGAAGGTAGAGGCGGTGGAGGCGGCGAATGTGGTGGTGAAGGTGGTGATGGTACTGGTGGTAGCTCTTGAACAAATTCGTTCAAGAGCTCCCTCATGTCTTGTCTTGTTGTTTCTTCTGCTTCCTCCCGTTTCCTTCTCCTCTTTGCTTTCCTTTTTTGCCCTATACAATTCTTGGTGATTTTCTCGCCATTTTTTTTACTTGTTTGGTTTTGTTTCCCTTTTTTTTCTTTAATTTTTCTTTCAGCGTACTGATCTCTCTTAAGTTTTTCGATTTCTGTTTCCATCTGCGAACAAAACGAAATGTCTTTAATCAAAACGATAACACTATTATAAACAATTATTTTGAGTAATCAAGTAAAACTAAGAAAGTATTTTGAACTTCAATAAGTTTTAGTCAAAAGAAACAAAGAGGTGCTAATTTTTCATGCAAATTCTGTGCAAAGTAAAAGGGCAAAATGAACACCATAAGAGTGCATAAAAGTATTTTTCAACTCTCCATCTATTTAGTCAACTAGTGAAAAATGTAAAGAATCAAGATCGATATTTAGCGAGAATAAAACGAAACCCATTTTTGATCATGAACGTGCAATTGGTGTTTTGTCAATCACTTATTATTGTGGTTATTCCACAGTGTGGCTCCACTATAACTAAAACTATTTTTGCAATAATTTGTGCGTGGTAATCGAACAGTGAGCTTGTTTTCAGATTCCACTTAGGCTGTAGCTTGTATTGCGCTCAGAGAATTGCGATGCTTCATAGTAGAAATCATATCTGTTCGTATACGAGTGAGTATTGATAAACGCTAATCTACGATTTGAAGTAACCTTGACGCTTTCATTTCTATTATTAAGAACGTTAAAAGCAAACTTTGAGTAGTGTGCTAAACGAAATGCTCAAATAACAGTGTTTGAAAAACTCTACAAGAGTAAGTGAAAGCTAAAATAATTTGTAAAAGAGAAATGCACTTACCATTAGCGTTGATTTTCCCTCGGCAAGAACAGTCCGTGAAAACGTTTTGAGTGCAAAAGCGTCGTTAGCAACAATATATGGTAATGATACGGTGTGGGATACCCCTCATCCACCGTCTTTTCGTCGATATCCGTTTTTGTATAAAAGTCTTTCAGACTGAGCAAAATCATTTTACTTGTGACGAAGTTGGACACACTTTTTCGGATTCTTGTCTTGGCGATTATGGGACTAAGTGATCAAGAGCTGAGCATCACTTTGGAGAAATTTGAAACGACTATGGTTGATGTAAGTGAATTATTCTTGCCACTGTTAGAGAACCACTTAGACCGAACTATAATTTGTGCGGATGTTGAATCAGGAGCGATGCGATTTGCAATGTTTGTCTGATCTATACTTAGAGCGCGAATATTTGTTTGAAATACCTTAGATGTTATGTTTAGCTTCTAAGCATGCGTAAGTGTGCGGCAATTTGATTAAGCGCTGCGTAAAAAAGTTCTGATCACATTTACAAACGTAAAACAATTCGAGAATTAGGAAAAAATCGATTCGTTCCTTTGAAACTCCAGCGAGTCAACAAGAACAAAAATTATAAGAATTTTTTCAGTCTCACCGGCACAGTTCGAGGGATAAGGGGGTACACTTAATCCTATATGGAACAAAGCGCGCGGTGTTTTGAATAAGCATAGCGGCAACAAAGCACACGACAAGTTGATTGAGCGATAAGCCCTGAAAGGTTTAAATACTTCAATATTTTTTATTTCCAAATATGACAACTCAAGTTGACGATGGAGAGTGATAAACAGCTGGAGACTTCAATTTCACAAGCGCTTTTGCAAGTAGAGAAGGATCTCTTTCTTCCACACAACACGTTGGTCGACACGCCGTCGAAAGATCGTAAACCATATCGTCCCGGAAGGAAGAAATCTCTTCGAGTGTTCCTGGACAAAAATTTTATGGCGAGAGTGCCCGACAACCTCATCAAACATTCGAGGGAGCTAAAACTCCAAAAGAGAATTGCGGAACAACAAGAGACGATCTGGCTCCTCATGAATGCGATGGACGTACTTCTGGAGCAGTAAGTGAACGTCAAACCAAAAAACGGCTCCCTTAGGAGCCACCAAATATCATAAAAGCAACGATCAATGATAATATTATTTTATACTGAGAAAATAACATTCATCTCCCTTTGTCAGCACGCGCACACCTTGTTTGCAAATTGTACACAGGTCCCTCTTGTAAAGAATTAGGATTTTTTAATAAATACAATTGTTTCTCATTTGATGAAATCACGAAAATAACCTTTACCACCCCCTTACACAAGTAGACAGAAATCAATCAAGATTTAGTCAAATAACATTAAAACATTTTATTACAAGGTGAAAGAGCATTTTTTTTACAAACAATCTCTGAACAAATAAAAACTTGAAACTGAGAAATTACAGCAATAAGATCACAGTTTGCGGCGTCAAATCAATAATTGCTTAGGAATGATTGAACGAGATTTAACCTTTTCACCGCTTCCTCTTGTGTGCGTCCTAGGAAAAACAGTTTTCTTTCTTTCTCACCTATTTCAATTCCTTTGCCGTAAATATCGCCACAGCAATAAGTTTGGAAAATGTCTCCTCTAAAATTCTCCAATTTTCCTTTCTCGATCTTTTCTAGACTATTTTTATCAAACTCGCCACATTCTGTCTTGCATCGGGCGCAGTAGGACCTTTATAAAAGCTTATCTGCGCACCACCGATGTGGTTGAACCACATCAGGGTACCCAACAGTGTTCAAAACTAGGTTTCTTACCTCAACCCGACTTGAAGCAGTAAAAAACGATTTCCCGCTAGCTGCAGGGGCCATGTGATTTCTGTAGATGTGTTCCATCTTCAGAAACCAAATTTAATAATCATTTTTCTGTTCTCAATGCTGTACGGAGCTGTTACGCTTGAACAAACTATTTGAATAGAACAATGAACTCCTTCAAGTAACAAACTTTATTGAAAAACAATAAATTTTACACAAACAGTGTTTATAATTTTATTTCACTGGTATTCATACCAATCAAACTTCAAACATTCGTCTTGAGTTTTGTTTTGCTCTCATTCAAAGTTTCTATACATTTCATATGCTCTTGTTTCATCTACTTTATCAAGGCTAGGTAAATACTACAATCATTTCTTTGTTCTCAATACTATACAGATCTAATACGTTAAACAACAAAAGTGATTGAATAGAACAATACTCGCACATCATTTCACATCATGAACTTTATTAAAAACACTTAATTTTACAGGAAACTAAAACTCCATTTCACTCATATTCATAGCATCCAAGTCTCAAGTCGCAAGCGGTAGAAAATTAATAAACCAAAGTCCATGTTAAAAGTGTAAAATCCACTGTTTTCAAACGACGATACCTTGAGCTGTATTTGTCCAAATTTCGTGCAAAAACCATTGTTTCAAAGCTAATTTTTCGGACTAATTTCTTCGAACAAGTTATTTTCCTCTGCGGTTTCGGTATGGGCTAAACTTTACAACATATAAACAACATATTCTGTACCTCCGTCACGGTAATATGAGCCCGTTGATACAGGAGGAAGAACAGCGGAAAAATCCGCTTCACGTAAGTCGCGCTGAATTGTCGTAACCGAAATAGTTGGCGATGACAAACATTTGAATCAAG
>OZ026602.1:18292790-18310290 GCA_964020085.1 Micromussa lordhowensis | reverse complement strand
AGAATTTCCTTATATTTTGTTTTCCTTAGATATGATATGCGTTGTACACTCATAACGCGTATCCGCCCGGGTGTAAAGTCAATGCACGCAATAGTTTCTATTTTTGTAATTTGACAAGAATCGGCCCATATCTAAGAAATTTCCTTAAAATTTCAGTGAAATCGAACAAAACCAGAATTAATTAGTCCTTGCCTTCATCTTGGCGGATCGCGTATATCCACTGTTTTCTTATCAAAGGCGCTTTAGGAAAGTTAAAGAAAGAAACCTTTTCTCCTGATGACGATGTGTAACCTTTCTGATTGCAGTTGGGTACGCAGCAGAACGAAGGCATCGCGAAATGATGACACAACAACGCAGTAAAAAGGACGCATAGTCAAAGCAAAGCATCAGAGGACTGACTAGCCTCGCTTCCATGCTACTAGTTCTGGGCCGTCCAAGTGGTCCGCCATATTTGCCTTCTGTGTATTGAAATAGGCAAAATAAGAAATAGAAAATGGTTATCTGTATTTACAATAAGGACTCCCGGTTTACCTATAAGAGATGGCAGAGGCAAGGTCTTTCCGTTTTAGCGACACAGGGTTGGTAAGGCAATGCACTGAGGACGTCAAGTCACGGCATGACTTTGCCCGAAAAAGAAGGGAGGGGGAAACAAACAAGGAAAAAGAATGCTTGTTGAGGTAACTCAACAAAATGTCGCTAGAATGTTGACCATTTTATACAATAAATCAAGACAATTGCAATGGTCATAAAACCTGGTGTTGTCCGGTGTAAGGGAAGCCATAGAGAGGGGAAGCACATGGTCCTTGTTGATTCGGAAGTAGCGGCATACACTGAAAACAGCCTCCTGGTCTCCATCCAGGGTCCACTGGAAAGACAGTTCAGCATTCAATATGTGTATCAAGATGTCTTGATGGGTCGCGTCCATATCAAACTCGGAAAAACAAATGATGTAGGGTGGATGGTGCTCCGAGCAAAGTGTGCACCAGCGCAAGTCCGTGCGCGCATATACCTACAAAAAAAAGTTGAAGACGTTGACCACACGTTTTGAGTCTTCATTCCGTAGGCATACTGCGTTTATAAAACTCACAATGGAATTGGACTTCCACTGGTTTCCTGAATTCCCTGTCGCCCACAGCTGCATTGATTGCCAGCCTGCTTCGGGCCATTATGTCTGGAAGAGGTACAGTGTAATAATGAAAGACAGGCCATTGACCAAGCCTAGGGTCAGTACTACATAGGTCAAGTAATCAGAAGTAGTGAGAACTGCATCAGCTTGTATGTTGTCAATTTGCTGAGATGTAGCTGACTCAGAGGCAGTGAACTTGCCATCTAAGGTCGCCAGAGTACTGTCGAGGTCTCTGAGTACAGTTTTATTAAAGCTTTCTGGTTCAGGAATGTGGAAAGTAGGATGATTCAAGGTTAGGTCTGTCATATTGGTTGTCGTGGGTGCCCACGGAACGAATTCTAGAGTCTTATTGGTAAATAGGTTGTAAATAAATTCAGTTTGATATGCTAACATGACTTGATCCTGACTCGACACGCACCCAGGAAAGAACACATCTAAAACAGACCTTTGCTTACCTTTCTGCCTTAAAAGAAAAAGATATGATAGATAAATAAACTAAAAAGTAAATAAAGGAATGAAATAAATGAAAGGAATTTGGTAACTAGCAGAACACCAGCCTTCTACTCTTCAAGAAGTGGTGGTAACACCTTGAAAAGGGATAAAATGAGATAATAGCCAGGTTGTCTCCATAGATGGCTTTCCAGCTAAAATATATACATATTTCCCAACTGGAAAAGCCATAGGGATCGATCATCTTTCCCATTTGGAAAACATATATATAATATTCCCCATGGCCATGCTTGAAACCGTGTTCGATTATTCCATAGTTGCCCTCCAGCTCTGGAACCCAAGTTTTCCAGGTCACAAAGCCAATGTCACAGTTGGGTTGAAACTTCTCTTAAATTGACGCATGCTGTTCGTTGATCTCTACGTGGCAGTAATTGATGTGTTCTGCCTGTTCCTCGGAGAGAATCATATTGGAGGTTTAAAATGCTACAGCCATTTTGGAGAGTAAGATGAAAGACTGAAATAATCGATTTGTAAATAGATACACACAACGGTAACTGACGATTGATTAGAATAAAGGTTACATAAAAGGAACTAAAGAACTATGACCAGACCCCAACACCGCTTTTTCAATATTCCTAGGGGTTATTACTATTTTCAATTATCTACTCTATGAGGCATTCTCAAATTCCTTGTTTTCCACGTGGACAGTTATCAAACTTCACAAAGCAAGATGGTGTTAGGATTCTGAAGCACTCTTCTGTCCTTTTTTCCGTTTTTGTTTTACTCCCCAAAGGTTTTCCTTATGCATGTATTGGGAACACACGTCTTTGTGTGGAGCAAATAACACTAATCGATTGTTCTGGAGCGGGATTGGGGTCAACGCCTCAAACAAAGAAAAGAATGGCAAATTAAACGAGTGTTGCCAAACAGATTTAGGGTTCTCGATATCGTCCTTCTAGTCAGGGTGACAAGACAGCAGGAGTCGCAAGTCTCAGCTCAGCTTGGCAAGTTTATTCACTAGTAGATGGTAGCAAGACTAGGTACCGGATGAATCTTATAGTACTAAACAACACTATTAGAGTCGAACCATGTAGGGCACGTAACACGCTGTGATTGTCCAGTTAACTCGGCTTAAATGCCGAGGGATTTAGCAAAAGGCAGCGGCGCCCTTAGAAGGATTTAGGACGTCCTGGACACCTAACTGGAAAACAAACTTAACTAATTCCGCAAGATGTCACCGGTTACGGGTTCGATGTCCATGATAACACCGAACGCAATCCTTCAAAACTAATCAACTTTTGGAACAAAGGATAACTTTGCTTTGTTTGCTATAAAAATTCCCAATGGACCAAAAATGCATTTACATAATAAAAAAACAAAATCCTAACCCTACAAAAACTACAAAACTACATTGTCATTCTATAAAAACATCATCATTCTATACAACATCATAACCAATTTTAAAAAGCCAAGTCTTAAGCTTAGATTTAAAAGAAGAAAGTGAATTGCAAGATCTAAGTTCGAATGGAAGTGCATTCCAAACAGAAGGTGCAGCAATAGTGAAAGACCGGCCACCATAAGTTTTAAGATTAAATTTAGATGTAGAAAGTAAAACTTGATCGGAGGATCTAAGAAGTCTACCAGGTGAGATCAGT
This sequence comes from Micromussa lordhowensis, assembly GCA_964020085.1. Classification (NCBI taxonomy): domain Eukaryota; kingdom Metazoa; phylum Cnidaria; class Anthozoa; order Scleractinia; family Lobophylliidae; genus Micromussa; species Micromussa lordhowensis. The sequence continues at coordinate 18,307,059 of OZ026602.1, read as the reverse complement.
GATATAGCTAGGTGCAGCACCATGAAGCGCCTTAAATGTAATTACTGCAATTTTAAAAGTTATTCTTTGTTCCATTGGTAGCCAATGAAGTTGAATAAGCAACGGCGTAACATGCTCATATCTACTAGTAAGGTCAACAAGCCTAGCAGCACTATTTAGGACGCTCTGTAAACGTTTCAAGATACATCCTGACCGTAGAGCAATGAGTTACATTAGTCCATCCTTGCAGTAACAAAGGCATGAATTAAAATTTTACATGTATCATAACAAAGAAACTTGCGAATCTTAAAAAATATTGCGTAAATGAAAAAGCAAAGACTTGCAAACAGCAGTAACGTGCGGCAACATCAATAGAGAGTTATTAAACATAACCCCAATATTTTTAGCAGTGGTTGAACAGTCGACAGTGTCAGAGGCAATCACCAGGTTTTCTAACGCAGGACGTGGGCGATAGGAGAATCAAAGAACTATAATTTCAGTCTTTCCACTGTTCAGTTTCAGCTTGTTATTTAACATCCAAGTCAATATCTTTAACACAATCTTCAAGAGCAGATATACATGTTGACTTATCCTCAGGCGATGACGTTTCAAAAGATAAACATAGCTGTGTATCATCAGCATAAAAGTGATAAGATAGACCATGAGATCTTGCAATATCACCTAAACGGGAAGTGTACAGAGAGTACAGCAAGGGGCCCAACACGGCTAGGGCTTTCCGTGTTAGAGCCTTGGTGTTGGGGAGGGAACGGATGGCGGCCACAAATACATCTAGTGAGGTCACGCGAAAGAGGACCGAGGGGGGACCAAACAATGTATCCGCATGTCTGTTGAGGTAATTCAACAGAAAGGATGCTAACACGTTGTACCTAGCCTCAGCCATCGCGAATAGAAACTCTAAATAAGAATACTTATCGTAAAAACAGGCATAGGGTGAAGAGAGTTCATGAATAGAGGGAGGATGCGATCTTCACTGAACAGGAAGGAAGCGCACAGCCTGAAGATTTGTCGGTGGGACCCTTCGGTGTCCCAGGAGAAGTGAAGAGACTGATCCAGTAGGTCCCTGAAAATATACTGGTGCTCCGGTGACGTGTTGCTCGTCGAAACAAAGCAGATCTGGTCCATCGTCGTCCTTGCATAAATTTCACCAACGAAGCTTACTGGTGGTGCAGGTCTGTACGTAGGCACTCTTCGCAGCTACCTCCGTCCCAGGTGTCAGTGTGAACACGCTCCTCTTGCACCATTCCTGGTGGAGTTTGATCTCCAGTGCTGGTGGGAAGGCCGAGTTCTCCACAGCTGCATTTGTCGTGTGGACGTTGGTGTTAAAGGCCATGTTTTCTGTAAAGGCAATAAGCAAGGAGGCAAGTTGCAAGGCTGATAATACTGAATGATAAAGCAACGTATGCCACGTTGTCGGTACTAGACAAGGACGTTCCAGCGTGAATTGTATCAATTTCAACGTTGGCTGCAGACACTGCGGCGGTAAGTTTGCCGTCCAGTGTTGCCAGCGTTGTGTCGAGCTCTGCGACAACGGTGTGGTTCAAAATCACCGGTGCAGGAATATCAAAAGTCGGATGGTTTAATATTAGTCGGGACGAATTGCAAAGAACTAGCCATAGACAAAGGAACTGAGATGCGGATATGGTCAGGGCAGGAGGTGCCTATGCCGGTTACCATGCCGACGAATGACACATTGCAAGGAAGGTGGTATACCGGCAGTGGGGAAGTTGTCACTGGACCAGTGGACAGTTGGAGCACCGACTTGGATGTTGCCAGAAAAGAATGACCTCCCTCCGTCGCAGCCATGTGGTGTCGTAGGAAAATCAATTGGGTGTCAGGGTTAAAAGGGAAACCCGGCCATGAGATATTAGTCACTAGGGTTAGTACATTAGAAGGACAAATGAATGCGGTGGCATCATCCTCTGAAAGAACTATGGACTGTGAATTTGGACAACAAATTAGAACGAGGTCTCCCTTAGTAACCGGGCCCGAATAACACACATCGGCTAACTGATATTTTACAGGTGTCAGATATTTGACTGTGCAAAAGGCATTCAGATTTGGTATCTCTGGGATTGTAAGGAGGACGCTGGCCTCAACACTATGCCCTGTGTGTTTCTTATCAACCATAGGGTTTATTAGCAACGGAAAACCTTTTTTCAAAGCCTGTAGCGTGTACTGCATTGTGGAATCAGTGGCTAAAGTATAATTTTTGGATGTAACAAGGAAGGAAGATGTGGGAAACCAAACAATGTTTTGGTTTCTAACATTGAAAATTGATGTAAAATATCTTGCATTTCGGCAAGGCGTAACAAAGAAGCGAATGCGCGATTTATGGTGTTAGAGTGTTTCGAGAGAAAAATTCTAACATCATGGAGTCATGACAATGGTTTTCTGCCGCCAATCAGTTCAATTGGATTTGCCAAGACTCGAAAGTCTGGTCTACTTGCTTCAAATCACTTGACAGACGATTAAGCTTTAAAGTAAGCGCATCTGTCGTTTTTACTAGATAGGTAATTTTTCCGTTCAGAACCCGCGTAATCGGTGAAATAAATACTTCAACTTTGAAAAACCACGATCATTCAAACAAACTCACATACTAGCCGCCATCTTGAAATCTATGTGTGCACCATCAAAATCACGTGACACCAAAAACCTTAACAAAGAGTTCACCCTGAACTGAACTTAACAAAGAGTTCACCCTGAAGTTTGCCGGCCTTCATAACCATTCCCCTCTATTAACTATGCACACACACATACACACACAATATCCCACCTATAGAATGGGATAAGTCGTTATTATGTAGTTATTAGATTTTCTTACAACTACACAAGTGTGGTTTGTATCCAATCCACTTCCTCCATGTCGCCCGATGTTATTTGGAAAGGGCTTTTTGTAAAGCAGTTTATCTGCACACCACCGATGTGGTTCAACCACACAAACAGTGTTTAACTTTATTTCACTGGTATTCATAACAACCAAGCTTGAAACATTTGTCTTGAGTTTCATTTTGCTCTCATTCAAAGTTTTTATACATTACATATGCTCTTGTCTCATCTACTTTAACAAGGAGAGGCAAATATTACAATCATTTCTTTGTTCTTAATTCTGTACAGATCTAATACATCAAACAATAAAAAGTAGTTGAATAGAACAATGGTCACATGTCATTTCACACCATTAACTTTATTAAAAACACTTAGTTTTACAAGACACTACAAATCCATTTCACTCATATTCATAGCATCCAAGTCTCGAGCATTCATCTTGATTTTCGTTTTGCTTTCTTTCAAAGTTTTTATACATTAGATATGCACTTGTTTCATCCACTTTCACAAGGTGAAATAAATACTTCAACCATGACTCCTCCAAGGAAACACCTAATTTTTTATGTATTTGACCTTCAATTGCTGACCACACCTTATCAACTTTAAAATGTTTTTTTTTTTAAATCGTAGTGACAGATCCATTTTTCTTCCTCCTTTTTCATCATGCAATTGTGATGCATCTGACTTGGGTCATCGATTTGGCATTCCTCACAACAACGCCTTGCTTCTTGGTACAGCAAGTAATTCATTTCTCGAGCAAATCTATTTTGTATAATGTCTGCAATTTTGTTTCTTAGCAGCAGTGCTTGTATTTCAATTCATCCACCAGTAGATTTCTTCTTTGATATTTACCAATCATGATTTCAACTGTGTAATTCAACTTCCTTTGCTAGTTGCTCAAGATAGCATACCTTTTGAGGTGCCAACATATTTATAATGAAAACAAAATAACATGACTTCTGCTACTAAAAATAATTCTCTGACATCATTCTATCTATTTTCAGATTATGACATAATACCTCCAATGACACCCCATCCCGATGACCTCACCATCTTATTTTTAGATTATGATGTCATCATTTTTGATGACGTCAACCCCTTAGGGTATTGTGAAGTCACTGTGTCCATGTGTCCATCCGCAGAACCGGCCTTTCCCTACTACAGACTATAGTAATGAGAGATCATGCAGTTTGCATTCATTTCTTCTCTATGAAGAAGAGGACACCACCTTGAAAAGAAAAATAAATGTCAATCAAACATTTGCCGAGCATGTAATTAATAAATGATAATTTATCTTGGATCATTTTAATTACTTAACTCCTGTTCATGTGATACCGAGAGACAGAAAGAATTTTGATTTCGAATTGTCTGAATTGTTTTATCGCATGCATTCTAAGAATTACAGAAAATAAATCTTACATGCCTACACTCCGCCATGAAGTTGTCCAGGGTATCTGTTTCCTCGGGTGACAAAGGAAAAGCATAATCCACCCGATAGCCCGATTTGATTTGCGTATCACCACACAAATTCGGCTTGTCTGGAAGCCACTTGCTCTATGTCGCCCGATTGTGTTAGCGAAGTGCTTTTTGTAAAGCAGTTTATCTGCACACCACCGATGTGGTTTAACCACATCGGGCTTCAACCACATCGGGATAAGCAACTGCGCTTAAAACTAGGTTTCTAACCTGATTGCAACTTGTAGTTGAAAAATATGACTTACCGCTAGCTGCAGGGGCCATACGATTCCATCTTCAGAAATCAAATTTATTAATAATTTCTCCGTTCTCAACACTGTACGGAGCTGATACGCTTAAATAAATCATTTGAATAGAACAATGAACTCCTTCAAGTAATGAACTTTATTGAAAACCAATAGTTTTGCACAAACAGTGTTTATAACTTTATTTCACTTGTATTCATAACTACCAAGCTTCAAACATTCATCTTGAGTTTCATTTTGCTCTCGTTCAAAGTTTTTATACATTACATATGCTCTTATCTTGTCTACTTTAACTAGGAGTGGTAAATATTACAATCATTTCTTTGTTCTTAATTCTGTACATATCTAATACATCAAACAATAAAAAGTAGTTGAATAGAACAATGGTCACACATCATTTCACACCATGAACTTTATTAAAAACACTTAGTTTTACAAGGCACTACAAATCCATTTCGCTCATATTCATAGCGTCCACGTCTCAAGCATACATGTTGATTTTCGTTTTGCTTTCTTTCAAAGTGTTTATACATTGGATATGCACTTGTTTCATCCACTTTCACAAGGTGAAATAAATACTTCAACCATGAGTCCTCCAGAGAAACATTTAATTTTTTATGTATTTCACCTTCAATCGCTGACCACACCTTATCAACTTTAAAATGTTTTTTTGATTCTTCGTAGTGACAGATCCATATTTCTTCCTCCTCTTTCATCATGCAATTGTGATGCATCTGACTTGGGTCATCGATTTGGCATCCCTCACAACAACGCCTTGCTTCTTTGTACAGCAGGTAATTCATTTCTCGAGCAAATTTATTTTGTATAATGTCTGCAATTTTGTTTCTTAGCAGCAGTGCTTGTATTTCAATTAATCCACCAGTGTATCAAGAAAAGTGGGTCCACTTTGCTAACAAAAGGCTTTGTTATGGAGCCCAATCTTTCTTTCAGGTGCGATTGAATCGCTCCACGATGCTGGCTTTGGTGTCTCCACTGGTGGAGAAATGATGGATATTTTTCCCTTTCATCAAGGCTTGGAAATGTTTATTGTAAAATTCTTTGCCAGCATCCGTTTGAAGATTTTGTGGTTGTCGACCTTGACTTCGTTTTAAAATCCTCTCAAAGGCTTCTGTTACCGCTTTTCCCATTTTAATTTTGATAGGTTCCACCCAGGCGTACTTGGAAAACACGTCGACCACTGTCAATAGATACCTGTAACCGCGATTGGATTTGGCAATATTGATCACTTCGATCAGATCCGCCACCCACTGCTCGTCGATACCAAATTCCATCATTGTACAACGTGTACCCCAAATCACGCTCCAATGTCTCTCGTACTTTACCGAGGGGTAACTTCTGAGCGCGGGCAAATCTTTGGACTCCACCCAAACTACCAGATACTGCAGGATCTCCGTAATCCTTCAGCAAACTAGTCTCTTTCACTCTGGCTTTGACTTTCCTTTTGTTCAGCATGATGTAGACTCACTAATATCTCAGCTAATCTACTAGTGGATGGACAACGTTCGGGGTATTTCAAGGTTATTTCTTTGTAATATCGATGAGCAACGACAGGGTAATTTCTATGTAACCAAACCATAAAAATCACAAAAGTGAAGTCTCTGCTTTTGATGTTAGGTAGCTCGTGTTGGAATACCTCAGTAGGATCAACCCATACTTCAACAGGACGATTTAGAAACTCAAAACGAGAGTCCGATTCGTCGTATCTCTCGACGATCAAACGGTAAATATCAAGACAAATATCTCTCACTATCTTCCATTTGATGCGCGAAACTATTTCGCAACAAGCGGCAAGACAAATGACTCCCATGGTTGTTCGGATCAAAATGATTTTTATTAACACCACAACAACATTTATAATTAGAGTAAAAGTCTGCTTGTTTAAAATGACGATGCAGAAAAAGTTTGCTTGTTTAAAATTACGAGGCAGTAAAAGTCTGCTTGTTTAAAATTACGATGCAGTAAAAGTCTGCTTGTTTAAAATGACGATGCAGAAAAAGTCTGCTTGTGTAAAATTATGAGGCAGTAAAAGTCCGCTTACAAAAATAACAAGACAACAAATTTTTGTTTGCTTTTGTTTACAAATCGTCGAAATGGGTAACATTTCATTATCATTTAAGGGAAACCCCATAAAGGTCCATCATATTATAATTGATTTATTTAGGATATACAGACATTTCTAAATAAGCACAAGAACGTTCAAAAATTTCTTTCTACGGGACTCAAGTCAAGTCAAGTCAATTTTTATTTAAACTCGCACAGAATAATTAATTAATACAAATTAGTGCTTAAAATATAAAATTGAAAGATTGGGAAGGGAAAGAAACTGTACATTCACAGGTTTATTTGTAGAGTTTTGTGGAACTATCCGTGTAGGTGACCCAAAACAAGAATAAAGCATTACCAATTTTAATTGTCTTTCCTAATCTCTTGTTGCCGCTTCTTATCAAACTGCTGTCTTTGTTTCAATCTTGCCATTAGATATACAATTTGTAGTAAATCATCTCTGTATTCATGTCCATAAGTGAACCCTTTTACTTCTGGAGGGAAAACGATTTCATTCGTATTACCTGTCATGGTAAACCTAGTTTTGGATTGTATTTGATCCCACAACAGATTTTCATCAGAATGTCCTTTGGCAAGAATAGTTCTTAATGTCAGGTATTCCAAGATGCTCTGTATTATTCATCCATAACATGTTTTTACCACTGGGTACCTTGTCTCCCCACTGGAAGAAATTGCATCTGTTTCTTTGACATTTAAAATAAATCCTGCCAGGATTCTTCTCAGAGCATGATTGACACAACACCAATGATTCTGAGCAAAAGCATTTGAGTTTCTCCTTATTCCATTTGTACCATATTGGAATTTGCTCCTGGGCAATTTTCAAATAGTGATGAACTTTATCGAGTCCCGTGAAGATGAAACAATCAGACATGGGACAACGGATGTACTCCCAACCACTTTGGGAAGTACATTTTTCCAGCTTACAATCGTGGATGAAGCATTCCAAGGGTTCCTGTTTTACAGCTCCAAGAGTTCCCATGGCAGGTAACTTTTCTTGCGGACTTTCTTCTACCACTTCAAAACCCAGATCTCTCAATAGATCATTAGTATCGATATCTTGTAGTGGTATGTTGGCTTTGGCTTCTTTCCTCTTTTTGGTGGATTCTTTCTGGGAAGACTTTTGTTTTCTCTTTTTATTTTGCGTAGGATATTTGTTGGTTGAATAAGGGTTTTTTTCCGACCATTTGTTCGTCAGTCATCGCTTCTTGATCATGCGGTACTTTGTATTCCATGTTCACCAACTTCTAAAAGCTCTTCTCTTCAGCAGTAATCAGTAACTGACTTGAGTGAGAACGTGAGCTACATTTATTTCCATCCTGAACCAATCACAATTAATGAAGAGGACGTCATAAAACAAGTTTTTTATTAGAATAAGGTCATTCTGAGGCGGTCAAGCAGGTTTTTTTCTTTTACTGTAATGATTTCAGGGCATCAAACTTGATTGATAAGGTATGGGGTATCCCCTACAGTAACATTTCACAAAAGGGTAGGTTAATAAAACAGTTGCATCAGTCATGAATCTACAGTGAGATGAACAGTGAGAAGAGCTTCGGAAAGGACCTTCCTCCAGCACAAGATTACCGTTATAAACTAGAGCAATCTGTAAACAAACAACAAATGACCAAATTCAAAGTTACCTCCAACAAAGAAGACATACATTCCTGATCTGAACAGGTGGAGGAGTTGAGACAGCAGATTGAGAAATTGTCAATACGATGATTGGTGTCAGCTGGCAGATAGAAGAACCCATGGAGATAGGAAAATTAAATGGAAGAAGTCTCTACGTGGATGGTGCAGAAGGTATAGGCGCTTTAGCAGAATCATTAGGTAAACAACATGACATGCAAGTCCATGTGATCTTAAATCCGCAACATGAGAGGGCACGATTCATGACATCATTATCTCCCAGTCAAATTCAAGAGGGATTACATCATGTATACAAAGCCAATGAAACTTTGTGTAGAAACATGGACACTTATGTCTTATCGTCCGGTGACTTACAAAAAATTCAGTGGATCGTACGAGATGCTCAAACAGTTATTGCCTTTGGTGCTTTTGAAAACAGAGGGTTTTACAAATCAGTATTACAACGAGAAACAGGATGGAGTGTACAAATGGCTTTGGATGCACAAAACAAAACCGTTTACGTGTACGATGAAAGTAGCAAACAGTGGTACACCGCATCATGGATAAAGAGGAAAGATATCGGCGGAAAATGGTATACGAGGTGTAAATTCATTCCATGTAGAAAACCGTACTTAGACTTTATTAGTACAGCTGTTGTAGGTTCACGACAACCAACCGAGGATATGATACATGAACTAGAAGATTTGTTTCAAAGATCGCTCTTCCTTCAGGGTTAAGGGGTCAAGCAAACTGATACGAAAATTGCTATGACTTTGACATGTAGCTTAATTGTTTTTTGTTAATAAAACAGAGCTTGTATTCAGCTTAACGGATGATAGTACTCCAATACACAACAAACATTGACCCTATATTTCATTTAAAACACGTATAATTTCGAAATAATTACAACCTATTTACTTTCAATATATCCACTTAAAACTAGTTAAAAAACAATGTATTACAATAAATCTTAGAAAAACAAAGTATTCACAAGATAAAAAATACAAAAGAAAGAAATATGAAGAAAGAAACGTATTTACAATGTGATATTTAAAAAAAATAGATGAAAAACTTAGCGCATCGTCGTAACCCTTAATTACCTTCTCACACTCTCTCTCCTCACTGTCTCGTTCCTCACGCCTTTTTCGCTCTCTCGCTCGCTTCTCTCTCTCTTCATTCCGTCGTCTCGTCGCTTCCTCTCTTTCCCTCTTCCTAGTTTCTTCTTCGCGTTTTCTTTTAATTTCATTTTCTTCTCTTTTCTTTTTCTTTCAATCTCTCTCTTTTCGGTATCTTCTCTTCGTTTTCGTCTTAACTGCGCCCTCGCCTCCCCTGCGCCTAGCTCGTGTCTTTGGCGGGGAGGTTGAGTGGGAAGATGCTGCCGTACTGAACGTTGTGAAGGTGGAGGCGGTGGAGGCGGTGAATGTGGTGGTGAAGGTGGTGATGGTACTGGTGGTAGCTCTTGAACAAATTCGTTCAAGAGCTCCCTCATGTCTTGTCTTGTTGTTTCTTCCGCTTCCTCCCGTTTCCTTCTCCTCTTTTCTTTCCTTTTTTCATGCTCTCTCTTTCTTTGTGCCCTATACAATTCTTGGTGATTTTCTCGCCATCTTTTTACTTGTTTAATTTTGTTTCCCTTTTTTTCTTTAATTTTTCTTTCAGGGTACTGATCTCTCTTTTAAGTTTTTCGATTTCTGTTTCCATCTGCGAACAAAACAAAATGTCTTTAATCAAAACGATTACACTATTATAAACAATTATTTTGAGTAATCAAGTAAAACTAAAAAAGTATTTTGAACTTCAATAAGGTTTAGTCAAAAGAAATTACGAAATGCAAAAAACAAGAAGTTGGATTGAAAATTACGAAATGCTAAAAACAAGAATTGGATTGAAAATTACGAAATGCTAAAAACAAGAAGTTGGATTGAAAATTACGAAACGCTAAAAACCAGAAGTTGGATTAAAAATTACGAAACGCTAAAAACAAGAAGTTGGATTAAAATTACGAAACACTAAAAACAAGAAGTCGGATTGAAAATTATGAAACGCTAAAAACAAGAATTGGATTGAAAATTACGAAATGCTAAAAACAAGAATTGGATTTAAAATTATGAAACGCTAAAAACAAGAAGTTGGATTGAAATTACGAAACGCTAAAAACAAGAAGTTGGATTGAAATTACAAAACGCTAAAAACAAGAAGTTGGATTGAAAATTACGAAACGCAAAAAACGAGAAGTTGGATTGAAATTACCAAATGCTAAAAACAAGAAGTTGGATTGAAATTACGAAACGCTAAAAACAAAAAGTTGGATTGAAAATTACGAAACGCTAAAAACAAGAAGTTGGATTGAAAATTACGAAACACTAAAAACAAGAAGGTGGATTGAAATTACGAAATGCTAAAAACAAGAAGTTGGGTTGAAAATTACGAAACGCTAAAAACAAGAAGTTGGATTGAAAATTACGAAACACACACACATACTGACACTCGGGGCGTATACAGCGACACCAAGGTCCAATTTCAGCACCTAAGAAACAAATAAATAAAACTTCATTGAGTAGAACTTATTTCACTTTAGTTTTTTTTTTTTACATGAAAGCCAAAACTAACTGTTCACCTCTTGCAATTGCCAACCACTTCCGTCTCGCTGATATTGCTGAAACGATTCCTTGACGTTCTCCGTGCATTCCTGGTACTGAACAGACAGTTCATTCAAATTCACCAGTCTTTGGCAGTTACTTCTGAAGTGAGGTGTAGAAAATTCATCTTCTCCATCTGGTCTGTATTTCACCATCCTAACTTGTACTGTAATAAACCATTTAAGACCTCTTTTTTCCTTGAACTCTTTTTCCAAGTTCTTTAAAACATTAGCTCTTTTACCTTGTAGAAACAGAGACAAATCATACTTTTCATTGACTCGTGGTTTCATATGTATGGTTTTCAAGTTTCCATTGATTGCGCTTTCACATCCGTCGTTTTCCACCGTCTCTTCAATATCGCTGCTGAGCCCCCCTCCGACTTGATCAGTGCCTCCTCCAATAAACACATCTCGTCGATTGTTTTCTGTCGGTATTTGCAGTCTTCGACAGTTGATTTCATGCAGTCTTTTTTTGTCTTGACGGTAGAACCTTCTAGTGCAAAAACTACAGTGAAATTCTTTGTTGGCCGCATGTACCTTCATATGTCGTTTCAGGTTACGTTTATCTGTAAATTCTTTTTTGCAATGCTCACAGGTATGCTTCATTCTTCTGATACTCTGAGTTGCTTGAGTTTCGGATTTTTCTATTATCTCCTCGAGAAATTCCATCATACTGTCACATGAAACTGCGTGATTGTGGGAAATCTCTTCCCATTCGTTAATGCTTAGCTCTATCATTTCAATGTCATTCATCTTCGCTTCAGTTATGGCTGAAATGAAATTTCTCTTGAGATTTTATAGGTTAACAATTTCTCATAATGACATCATAATCTAAATTTAGAACCACCCCAACACTACGAAAATTTAGATTTATCACCCTTGAAAAGATATCATCACTATTTTAAGTCTTGACGTCATATGCATCATGTCCTAAAATACATTTTGGATTCTACGTAATGTGATGTATTTAGCGTGTGATGTGGAATCTAAATTTAGAATCTATTGTTTGCAAGAGGTATAAACAAACTCGAGTAAAAATCATTTTCTCACACACATTGCAAAAGAAGTTTGAAGACAACATGTTTAAAATTGGAGACACTGAGACGAAGATTTCTGTAACCACATGGAATGGGTCGGTAAGAGTACATTTCAGAAAATTTTATCAAAGCAAGTTTGACCGAAGGAAGTTTTACCCTTCAAAGCAGGGGATTGCTCTAACTTTAAAAGAATGGAACGATCTAAAAGCACTTGTTACACAAGTGGATGAAGCTGTCGACTGTACAAAGATTATGTTGGAGGAGGTGAAGGAAGAAAGAATGGAGATGAATTGGTTGACTGACTGCGAAGAAATGAATCAGAATGAAGAGCAAAAAAAACCAGCATTTGAAAGACAAATTGCTGTAAACGAGGTGGAGGATACAGACAGCCTAGAAACTATTAATGAAGAAGTGGTGAGGGAAATTGTGAGACTTAGCGAGGATACTCGCAAGAACAAAAACATTAGACTTCTTCGCCCGGAGGACTTTGAAAGCAATGCTAATTTTGCTTTTGAGTTTCAAAACTAGACTTGTTTGTTCGCGTGTGGTTTCAATTTAAGAAGCACTGAATTTGTATTCACATTTAACAAGAATAATAAATAAACTGATTAGAAGGAAATACTCACGAGTGTTTGATCTCAGTTTACTAGTAGAAGATAGGACTACTAAATGAAGTAGCATTAATTTGATTTGAAATTGAATTAACTATTGTTCAAATTGCGCGGGCAACGTTTGAAATTGGTTAAGTTTGAACAGAAAAGTGACACACACACACACATATACTGACACTCAATCTTTGTAATTATTTGACTTCTTTCCTAGCACGCCATCCACTTTACACACTACACACTATTCTTTCACACCATCCTTAGCACACTATTTCATTTTATGTACTTTTATGCTTTTTTTGTGCTTTTCTAACGTTAGACGCAAAACTCGTCTTAGGATTTTTTTCTTTTTCTTGTTTAATTTTTATTTATTTATCCACACAAACACACATTCACACACACGCACGTATCCCACCTATAGAATGGGATAGGCCGTTATTATATAATTATTTGATTTGCGCACCACCACACAAATTCGGTTTGTTGACAGGCCAGTTGTACCATGCTGTCCGATGGTATTTGGAAAGCGCTTTTTGTATAAAAGCTTTTCTGCACACCACCGATGCGGTTCAACCACATCAGGGTGTGCAACAGTACATAAAACTAGGTTTCTTACCTGGACTTTACTCGTAGTGGTGAAATATGACTTACCGCTAGCTGCAGGGGCCATATGATTTCTGTAGATGTGCTCCATCTTCAGAAATCAAATGTAATAATCTTTTCTCTGTTATGAATACTGTACGGAGTGATACGCTTGAACAAACCATATTTGAATAGAACAATGAACTCCTTCAAGTAATGAACTTTATTGAAAAACGATTAGTTTTGCACAAACAGTGTTTATAATTTTATTACACTGGTATTCACACCAATCAAACTTCAAACATTCGTCTTGAGTTTCGTTTTGCTCTCGTTCAAAGTTTCTATACATTTCATATGCTCTTGTTTCATCTACTTTATCAAGGCGAGGTAAATACTACAATCATTTCTTTGTTCTCAATACTGCACAGATCTAATACGTTAAACAACAAAAGTAATTGAATAGAACAATGCTCACACATCATGAACTTTATTAAAAACACTTAATGAAAAAAATCACACGACCTCTGGTACTAAAAATAATTCTATGACATCATTCTACCCATTTTAAGATTATGACGTAATACTTCCAATGACACCCCATCCCTATAATGTCACTATTCTATTTTTAGATTATGAAGTCATCATTTTTGATGACGTCAACCCCTTAGGGTATTGTCACGTCATTGTGTCCCTGGCGCAGAACCCCTATTTTCCTACTACTACTATTACAAAACGCTAAAAACAAGAAGTTGGATTGAAAATTATGAAATGCTTAAACAAGAAGTTGGATTGAAATTACGAAACGCTAAAAACAAGAAATTGGATTAAAAATTACGAAACACACACACATACTGACACTCGAACTTTGTAATTATTTGACTTCTTTCCTAGCACACCATCCACTTTACACACTACACACTATTTTCTCACACCATCCTTAGCACACTATTTCATTTTATGTACTTTTATGCTTTTTTTGTGCTTTTCTAATGTTAGACGCAAAATGCGTCTTAGGATTTTTTTTCTTTTTCTTGTTTAATTTTTATTTATTTATCCACACAAACACACATTCACACACACACGCACGTATCCCACCTATAGAATGGGATAGGCCGTTATTATATAATTATTTGATTTGCGCACCACCAC
>OZ026602.1:18127790-18285290 GCA_964020085.1 Micromussa lordhowensis | reverse complement strand
ACTTACGGGTGTTGGGTCCTGAACCAAGGCTCGGGATTATCCTCGTTCACCTCCTCAACGTGATCCCTTGTTTTCGAGCTGTGTAATATACAGATCATTAAATTAAACTACAATTCGATTAAGGAAACAAAGGCTTTCAGTTGAGAAATCTAATGTGGTTTACTAATAAGAGAAAATACTTACACGAACAAATCGTTCGTTATTGGCGCACTGCCGTAAACAGGCGCCAACCTGCTGTCAGGGAAGAAAGTCATCTCCCCGCTACCATCACATTGATGGAACCGTTTTCTAACGAGATAATCGGTCAAAATCCACAAAATCTGCAATAAAAAATTGGAACGTATACGTAGTAAACTTCTTATCGAGACCTTAGTTCCTGATGGCGAATATATGATCATGCGTTTGCCGGTAAAAACTTACTTCTTTAACCACCATAAATGGCCACACTTCCTTGTCGCCCTTCACGTCTTCTTGTCTTAAAACTTCTAAAAGAAGATCGGACACGCGTACCTTACGGAGAAGGAGCGGAGGTTCTTGGACTATTGTAGAAAAATTACAACATGTCAAACGACTCTTTTTTTTCAAAAGAAGGATCTAGCAGTCCCCTACAGTCAGCAACGTTTGAACAATTTGATGTCTTCAAGGACTACCTTGGACTAAATAGGTGCATAACTTCCAAGCCAGCCGTTTCTCTCGAGAAAACAAGAACTCGACAAAAATTTGTGTTGCAATTTGCCGAGCTGCCCTATCGACAGCCCATGTGTACTTTTTACCGAAAGGGCGGTAAAAAGAAATCATTTTGCATGACACACCTACTAAGAGGCCCACGATAAATAAACCTGCTCTTTTTCATGGTGTACCTGTCCCATTAATTTTCATTTTGAAATAAAGCTGTTGGGACAAACTAAACAGTCCTGGTGTAACATAAACAAAGCGACAATTACCTTTCAACCTCTATGGGTAATTTAAAACTTTTGAAAGTAAAAGGTGTTGTAAGGCGTGGTTGTAGACACAGTCGCGATGCGGGTACCATCACTAATACCTAATGTCCAGGCGTTCGATTAAAAGGCGAGGGAAATTAGAAGCCCATGCCGTGCAAACCTCAGCTTCGAGGTAAACATAAGGCTACGTAGCGTCCAAGAACAATATAAGGGGTGGGTAAACGCCCCTTCAAGAAGTAACAAGTGACGTAAAATTAAACCCAATTTAATTCATTAATGAAAGTGACCTCATCGTTGAGGTGTTTAAAAAGCACCTCAGAACTGTCAGTTTGTTTACAGAATTAGATGCCGTCGCGAGACAATG
Source organism: Micromussa lordhowensis (assembly GCA_964020085.1). Lineage (NCBI taxonomy): Eukaryota > Metazoa > Cnidaria > Anthozoa > Scleractinia > Lobophylliidae > Micromussa > Micromussa lordhowensis. The sequence continues at coordinate 18,283,985 of OZ026602.1, read as the reverse complement.
AGGTTATTATGGTAATGAAGCACATAAAGGACGTTTTATAAATTGATCTTGGATAGATATGGAAGGACCGCATTGCTATCAGTGCCTCCTTTGCCCGCGCTCTGTCTCGAACTATAAGCATTTGCACCATCATGTGTCTTGCGGGCATCACATTCTGAGAAAAACGTCTTACTGTGGGGCGTGCAATAAGACGTTCAAATCGTTGCAACGCCTAATAGTACATACTCTGTACTACTGCGAGGCAAGACCTGAGTGTCTCGGGTATTTGACTGATGAGCTGTTCTAAAGGATGTACTGAATTTAGATTTCATTTATGTTAACTTTTACGTGGGTGCCAGTGTTAAAATATCTTACTTTTCTAAAATTTTCCAGGAATAACCCTAGAGGCAGTCAGGCCTGAATTGATAGTCCCAATGATTAATTGCATTACAGTGACTCATTCTCCAGTTATGGGGGATGTAAAACCATGAATGCTATGAGGGACCTACTGGCAATGAAGCCTCTTTAACAATAAATGAGCATCAGCAACTCTCTGAGCTTGTTCTGGAGTTACATGAAATATATCTTAAGATTGATATTTAAGGCTTAAAACATGTCTAATTAATGGATCTCCTGCTTTTCATGAATTTTATATATGGTCGTTTCTCTGCTAGAAATATAATAAAGCGTACAAGTGAACGACATCATAATAGTCGCAGGAAAACTTAATATCAAACGGGCTTTTGCATTTCACTCAGCCATTTTGTGGTCCGTGAGCCGTTGAATTTGGCTATGTACGTAGAACGGGGAAATAGAACTAAAGTAGAAAAATTTAGAGAAGAAAGGTATCATCTTGTAAGTTAAACAATAACAAACTGAGTGAGAATGAGAGAAACAAACTTTAATGACCATCAAGTCCATAAGGTTAGAAGTGCAGACGGCGATTCTATGAGAAAAAAAGAAAAAAATTAAGGACAAATAATTTACAAGTGTTTACATGCTAAATTTCTAAGTTCCATGCTCAACGGTATGTTGTAAACTATCAAACTAGCACCCAGATACCGGATGGATTAACAACTGCCAAAAGGCTTACAGTTCTTATTCGTGAACACACCGCCACTAAAAATGTCACTTATCCAATTTGTCAATAAGGACAAACAATATGACACTGAGACTAACGCCATCCATTTTCCCACATGAAAATACAGCACAAAAGTATGTTTATTTAATAAACCAAAACAAAAGAAGAAAGAAAAGAAAAAAGGATTTAAAAACCGAATTGTCAAAACTCGTCAAATCAGTGGTGCTTAAAAGCATACTTTAGGTGTTCAGATCCTTAGACTTCTAAAAGCTATTCTTCCTGGTGGTTTTTCGAAAACTTAGATGAATGGACCACGCTGAATTTCCTCCTTGTTGCCATATAATTGCCATTATTAAAGTAATGAAAGGGTTGTTGTATTAGCAATGTTGAAAAATACGGAGTTGACTCAATAGACTTCCGTTGGGCATATCGCAGGGTTCCACTGTATTTTTTACTATATTCCAGTTACTATTATGGTACCAAAAAGAGAAAAACAACTTCACTTACACTCCCTTAGTTGTCTTTCCCAGATCTGCTGGGGCCATCTGGTACTTGTTCTCTGCTTTGGTTCTGAATCTGCTGGCTGTCGAAACAAAAAAAAAAAGGTGACGTAGATTTAAAGTTTCACAAATGTTCGTAATTACTGTGATTAAACTTACAATACTCTGTGTTTCCTTCCCCAGGTAAATCTGGGTCAAAGTTACGGGACTTGAATTCGGATCACCCTCTGCTAGACTTTCCATTAGATAACTGATATAGCGTATGGCCAGCCTCAGTGTTCTGATTTTTGACAACTTCGTGTCCACAGGCAAGTTTGGTACGTGTGCAGCAAATGCATTGTTCATAGTTGTCGTGTAGCGCCGTTTGGTTACTGAACCAGAACGTGTACTTAAATTAGGAGCGGTTTTCTCAGAGGCCATCTCACTTGACTAAGTTGAACACAACTATTTTATTTCATCATGTTCATCACACCTTGAAGAGGAAATCGGTCAATAGGGAGCAATTTGATTGACTGGTTGTCACCCCACGCCCCAGTCAACGCACGTTTCATTACTGCTTTTGTCTGGAGAACATACGCTAGTAGACATGAAGAGCCATCGCTTTCCAAAAAATTTTCAGACCCGTCACCAACTGCGATTATTCCGTCTTGATATTTGCGTGGCTTTGCAGAACAGTACACGTCGCAGCGTCTGATGGTAAACGCACTCAACTGTTTTGCCATTTTTTACACTTCCAGCGAGTATCTACCAGCTCTTTCGACATTTACAAAACAAGGCATACAAACGTTATTCAGTCTGATCGAAAAGGATAGACAAAACTGACACTTTACCACGGTAGTATACGAATTCAGTACTACAAGAAACATCATTATGGGCTCCCTGTATTTAAGTTATTCTTTCTTTCTCGCATTGTTTTTTTTTTCAAGTTTCTCATTAAAAGGGGAATTTGCATTGCCTTTTAACACTTATTCTCTACAAGTCATTCAGACATTCGGAGGGTCGTTCCATATTTCCTCTCTCTATCTGCGTATCGTGTATGAACTAAAAAGCTCGTCCAAATGCCTACGTTTATCTAATAAAAATATACAGGGATTAAAAGCTGCAAAAACCTAGTGACATTAAAATAAATTTTCTAAACAATAAAATCAATAAATATGATAGTAATTAAAGGTTCCTTGACTTTCTGCTTCTACAACTGTAGGCCAACAGTGACATTGCCACCTGATATCGCAGGTCTTCCGCGTCTTCCTGGAAAGACCAAATACAATAGGTTTGAGACACTGCACTAATAAGATATGCTAAAAGGATTGTGATTGTGTCGAATTTTGTTTGTCTTCCAAAGATCTGCGGAAATTCCATTGTTTTCCCATGGCAGACCCTGTGATGATACTCAATAGGTCGCATGTACATGAATGAATGAATTTAAGATAATGGAAAATCAAATGGCCCACGCTAAAGAGGTCTATTGAGATACAAGTATATCCGTTCACATGAAGGTGCAAATGTGTTATCTTCAAAGGGGTTTGCATTGCGATTATTCCATAGATTTTTAGAAATAGCGCTGTTTTTTCGCATCGCACCTGACCTACTAAGTGAAAGAGGGTCACTCGTAGTATAGTGATGAAAGTCATTGACTTAAAATTTAAACGGCAAATTACAATGGCAACTACAACATGTACGGCTTATGCGTATGATCCAAAAATCATGCACGCGCAAGACATTCTTTCTGCATTCTTGCGGCTACTTGCAGAACCGCTGTTTTAATTCAGAACGGGCAGACGTTTTGTGGGGGAGCTTTCTGAAACCAAGAGAAGGTGAAATCGAAAAGGTCGCTTTCCTAAGCAAGGCCAAATTTCTCGGGGGAAAAAATATAATGGGTTTCGTTAGTTATTGTCAATACCGCGCATGCAGCGGTACTGTGCTAATGAGATAGAACGGACACCAGATCAAAATAATGGCATGACGTCAGTCTCAGTTTTGGGACTAATTCGCATAAAAATACGATCAAAAATTCCAGATTTTGTTGCTCAGGGATGCTGTAGCCCATTGATTACAACCGTAAGAATAACAAAACATGGCTAACCAAAACAAGCAGACCAACATTAAGTTCAACAGTCACCAATTTTACCGTGCGATTTCGGTTCCCATTGTCAGCAAAGAAGAATCAGATCCGTGGCTACTTTATTTCGTGATAGATTTATTTGTAGCTCTCATTACATGTCAGTATGACCCTATTTATAAATGGATACAAACTAAAAATTCTTTTGTAAGTATTAAAATTAGCCCAACGTACCTCTTTTTCAAGTTGATAATTCCAGAGAATCTTTATTCTCAAACTAGGTTACTTGGGTTAATTTAAATGCATGCAAAAAAATTTGTAATTGGTAGTCATTTCATTTATGAATAGGGTCTGTCATTCACTTAGAGTAAGTTATTTACAGTCTATTTTTTACTGCTCCTCTCTTTTCAAGGATTCTGTGCTGGCCACCCTACAGATTTAACAAAAGAAAGTTTTTTTTCCGCTTGATGTTATAAATTATATCACGCAATTTCTGTATTGAAACAGACTGTTTTAACTATACACAAAGCCACGAAGTTTTGAAGTGATCTTTGAAACGAATAAAAAATAAAGATACTTACCGTTATCGCTCTCCAGCAATTCCCTTATCGTGGGTTGCTCCAGTAGGAAAATTACAGCTACACAGACCATTAAGTCCCTGTGAAGACAGCACTGATATTGAATGAGGGGTCCAAGCGTGGACATCGGCAATTAAACAGTAATACGCAATAACACATTGGTTTTGATTTTATCTCCCTACTTACCATCGGTCTAAGTGATCCAAGTCTGGACTGTCCTGAAAATTAGTGTAAATGTCACGTTTTAGTTCAAGTTCATTAAACTTGTGCTGATGGCTAAGTGTTATGTATAGCATGTGTAGAATCATTCAGTAGTTGATTTGATTTTGTATATTAACAAGTCTGTGATCAATTAGCTTTGATCCTAATATACTTCATACAAGTGGCTTCTACTTACAGCATCTAATAGAGCCAAGTCACCTTCCAGGAAGGCACCGAGTTCCTCTAAGAAGTCCGCCACTTGATCGTCGGCAAAGTGCAGCTGTACGAAGAACAACTTTGACCTTCAGACTAGAATGCTCGAGTTTTAATTTGGACCCCAAATAAAGGACAACAAAGATTTAAGATTTTGTTAAGCGCTGTTGGTTTTTTAGTAGAAACGGCGCTATATAAATAAAGATTATTATTATTATTATTATAAATTGATTGTCTTACTGTTCGTATTTGATTCACCATTAAATTCTCTAAACAAGGCAATTTCTTCTTCTTCTTCTTCTTCTTCTTCTACTACTAAAACCATTAGCTTATGCACTCAGTTTTTGATCACGTGATAAGCAAAGTGTTGCACAAGTCATTCAAACTACACTGGACAATAGAACTACTTTTAATTAATAATTTTAATGTTTAAAGCCCTCGAATTTTCGTTCAGTGGACTATTTTCTGTACTTCTTTCTACGAAAAGGCAGATCATTGAAGATGTCCTGTCACACTGCTTTGACGTACGGAAGCCTGTAAGGGACATTCAAGAAGTTAAATGCAAGATAAAAATGCGAGATGCGAGATAAAAAATGCGAGATGCGAGATAAAAATGCGAGATGCGAGATAAAAATGCGAGATAAAAATGCGAGATGCGAGATCAAAATGCGAGATAAAAATGCGAGATGCAAGATAAAAATGCGAGATGTGAGATAAAAATGCGAGATGCAAGATAAAAATTCGAGATGCAAGATAAAAAATGCGAGATGTGAGATAAAAAATGCAAGATGCGAGATAAAAAAATGCGAGATAAAAAATGCGAGATGTGAGATAAAATGCGAGATGCGAGATAAAAAATGCGAGATGCAAGATAAAAATGTGAGATGCGAGATGCAAGATAAAAATGCGAGATGCGAGATAAAAATGCGAGATGCGAGATAAAGATGCGAGATGCGAGATAAAGATGCGAGATAAAAATGCGAGATGCGAGATAAAAATGTGAGATGCGAGATAAAAATGCGAGATGCGAGATAAAAAAGGAAAAGATGAGCTCGCAATCTTACTAGGGACTCTATTTCCCAGGGCCTTCTCTGGTTTCAAAATGGCAGACGAAGAAGCGGATGTTGATAATATTGGCTTATAAACTACTTGGCTGCTGTGGTTATGGAAATGGAGTTGCCTATACTTATTGGTATTTTTGTTGCATGCCTTTCTCACTTGACGAAGTGTGTGGATGCTGTTCTTCCCAGCTACATACCAGCACTATCCCTAAATGCCCAGCAAGATCGTATCCTCATACTTGTATTCGATTGGAGAGAAATTAGATAATGTTTACGTAGTTTATCTTTTAAGAGTAACTGTATAGAGCCCAGGAGTGTCAGTAGTTTTGATAGTTTGAATGTACGAGTCTGAGTAGGTGTGAAAAGAACTCTTGAATCTCTTTGTTGGCCACTTCCTTAACGTCTTGAATTTGCTTTGTGTCGTGAAAAGGGAACACACTTATAGAAGAATATTTTCGCCAGGGGTTTCAATATGCTGAGATTGCTGCTTTTCTGGGCGTTATTCATGGTATCACAATTAGGTAAAAAGATATCGTTCGTTGCTTCGACTGTACAACATGTTTGGATCTGAAACTGAAATCAGTCTCTGCAATTGTTGCAGCCTTCGTCATCTTAAACGTGTTATTCACCAGTTGGGCCTGCGGCGTCGAAGGCAACAGCCTTTAGACGTGGACTCAGTTGTAGAGGCAATAGAAGTAAGTTATCTGCTTTACCCATCCCTTATTTGGTTAAATCTTATATCCTGCAATGCTACAATAATAATCCAAATCCCCCACCCCGTCATCGCTATAAGCGATAGTTACAGAGGTTTTTATCGGGGTATACATAACGTATACCTAACACTTAAAGTGTAGTTAGAATATTACATAATAGTATACATTTATAAATTTTAGATACAAATACAATACACAAAGTAGCAGGTTCACAAGGACAGTAAATCAGTCAATATTGTAAGCTTTTTTTGACAGGCTCGCGTTTATGGGCAAGGAGCTGCCAACATAACCTGTCATTTGTTTCATTTATAGGAAGAGCTTTCGGGAAGTGGCCAATCTGTGGGATACAGGCAAATGCATCAGAGGATAACAACAGACCACGGCTTGGTTGTGGACAGGTTAGCTGAAATGTCTATTGCACTCGTGTGAAGTATATTATTAAATAACCTACTTCAAGTCAAAGCGTTATTTTTAATTATCCTTACTATTGATGTTTTTTGCATACTGGTGTTCATTAAAACGAGAAAGATAGAATTTTGCGATTACCATCGTGTATTATAATTATCGTGATTCCAGGATATGAACATTAAAGCTATTACTGTTTTATCTTTAAAGAGAAACTGTATGTGTTGCCTTGGCATGTCTTGATCCAGAGGGTGTTGCAAGGAGGAAGAAACACAGGCTTAGCCGTCGAAAGTATTCTTGCAAGGTATAGATTAATATAACATTTTTACTGAAGGAGACGTTAATTTTCAGTTAATAGCTACATTGGTACTAAACCTTTCCTGTAGGGACCAAACTATCTGTGGCACATGGATGGCTATGACAAGTTGAAGCCTTTTGGTTTCTGTATACATGGATGTATTGATGGGTGAGCAAAATTTATATAAACTGCTTCTAATAGACCTTTTTACCGATACGGCGGCCATCTTGAATTCCGAGGAAATTATGGGATGCCCAGGAGGCAGATGAGAAATAATTAAAAAGAATACTGTGGCTTGATAACTTTTAACAATAATTTTTCGATAACCATAGGAACAACTGCCAAATATCGTGACGGAAAGATGTAACGCTTGTAATATTTGTTATGGAATATGAGAGACAAGCAGTAAAAATTTATCCTGAAAGCTGTGTATACGATAAACTTTCCAGCGATTGCCCCCTCGGCAGCCCATAATTTCTCAGTCAAAACAATAGAATTCAAGATGGCCGCCGTATCGGTAAAAAGGTCTATTGTTAAGGTACGGTATGATACGGTACAGTGATCAGATCTCCTTAAATCCTCCTTGCAACGTTACTGACAATAACACCCTCCAATACATTCCTCTTGTTGTTCATTATTTGATAGCTTTACTCCATTGTGTAAACAAAGTTTATACTTATTGTCCAATTCCATGTAATTCCAAGCACTGGAATGTATTATACTTAGGTATTCACGACGCATTATGTGGCTAGAAGTGACCTCCACCAATAATGATCCCTCCATTGTTGGCCAGTACTATGTGGATTGTGTTCGTCAGATAGAAGGTTGGTATAACTGCGCTTACTGAGCATAGCCCAAATTAAATAAGCACAATTTCAATAGGTACAGTTAAAAACTGTTTAGTGTTTTTATTCAATGCATTATGTCATAGACTACGTTCAGACTTATCGGCCATTTTCATTACGTTAGTAAATAGATGATTGTACGCTAGTTTTTGTCACTATACAACATCATTAAAGTGTAGGTCGTGATCTACTTTGATGGGCACTTAGTTAAGACAACTTAGTTAACTGTAGAAAAGCACTGCTTAATAAGTTACAACTGTTGATTATATTTTGATATTTTTTTTTCTACTTTTTCCACCGAGGTGCTCCACGTATTATCAGGGCTGATTGCAGTACAGAAAATGTAGTTACAGCTGGCCTTCAAAGGTATTTTTGCTCTAATGCTGATGACGTCTTTGCCGCAGAAAAGAGCTTTATGTATGGTACATCCCCTGCTAACCAGGTAAATAGAATTCCATGCAGTATTTCAGTTTGGTATGCTTTCCTCTTTTCAAACAATACAATCTCAGAATCGCAAAGAAATCAAAAAAGAAATCGCAAAGACATTGCTGTAGTTTAAATAAAAATAAAGTTCAAAGTTCAAGTTCAAAGGAACACTTTAAATTTTGGAATATTTTAGTGTAAAACATTAAATGTATACTACGAGAATTGATCTGAGAACATCCAATCTAATTATAAATTATCTTTTGTTTACAATGCACGCGAAACACAAAGAATCATGTCCTGCGAAACAGCACGCTGGTAGGAAGGTATACATGTCTGTGTGCCAGCATGGGCAGCACGAATTGCTTTCTCGATTGTCTTGTTGAACTGCTCTACTGCTGCATTCGCCTGTGGCCAATAAGGCATGACTTTCCGGTGTTTGATGGCATGTGTCGCCAGAAAATTCTCAAATTCCTCCGACACCAGATTTGCTCCGTTGTCAGTCACAACTTTCTCTGGCAAGCCATGCACTGCGAAGATCTTGCGAAGATGTCCGATTATGGTCGCAGACATAGTGGAATGCAGAATGGCTACTTCTGGCCAACGCGCACAGGCATCTTCGCAGACTAGCAAGCTTTCCCCAGAAGGAAAAGGTCCACAGAGGTCTACATGCACCTCCTGCCATGGTCTGTCAGGCATTACTGTCGGTCGGAGTGGTTCAGCCTTAGGTTTGTCTGCAACAGACTGGCAAGGAATACAAGCCTTGCCAATTGTCTCCACTTGATGCACAATGCCTGGCCACCACACTTTTTCTCTGACCATCTGTTTGGTCCGCACAATTCCTTGGTGTCCTTCATGTGCATTGGAAAGGGTTGCCTGCCAAAGAGTTCCCGGCATAACAATCCGAGAACCTCGCAGAATGACGCCATTGTTCGCACACAGTTCATCTTTAACCCGCTGCTTGTAGGGTTTGAGATCCGGTACGTCTGGCCATTCAGCACCATTCAAGCAGCATTGCACTTGTTGTAGTATTGGATCTGCCTTGGTCGCACGGGCAATCTCTTGAAGTGTGAGTGCTTTTGGGACTGCATTAGTTGTGACGTAATTAATGTACTCCTCCGCAATGTTCCTTTCCCGGAACGGCTGGTTCTCAAGTGGCAATCGTGAAAGTACATCAGCTGGGTTTGTCTTTCCCGCCATGTGCATGATGTTAAATTGGTATGGCTGCAAGCGAAGTGCCCACCGTTCAATCCGAGGTGGAGGCTTGGACTTGGGGCTGTAAATTATTTCCAGTGGCTTGTGATCTGTGTACAGAGTGAACGGTTTGCTGTACAAGTAAATGTGGAACCGTTCGCAGGCCCACACAACTGCTAACGCTTCCTTTTCAGTCTGCGAGTACCGTCGCTCGACATCGGTCAAGGTACGACTGGCATAGGCTACAGGACGAACCGTGCCGTTGCTGCACTGAAGTAAAATCGCACCCAATCCCACTGGGCTAGCATCCACTTTCAGTTCTGTGTCTGTTGATTGATCATAATGGGCAACCACACAGTCACTGGTAAGGGCAACTCGAAGACGATCAAATGCATCTTGCTGGATCTCGCCCCAAACCCACTCTGAGTCGCTTCTGGTCAGCTGTCGTGATGGTTCTGCAAGTGTGGCAAAATTCGGGATAAACCGTGCACAGTAGTTTACAAGCCCAAGAAAACTCCGTACTTCGGCTGCAGTCGTTGGTGGTCTTGCATTTCTCACCGCCTCTACCTTCTTGTCATCTGGTGATATGCCATTAGCAGAAATCTTGAACCCGAAGAAGACTAATTCTGGGACACTAAAAATGCACTTTTCTCGGTTTAGTGTAAGTCCCTTGCTCTCAAGGCGCGAGAGTGTCTGGTCTAGGTTGTTGTCATGACTCTCCTGGTCAGAGCCAAAAACAATGATATCATCGGAAATGTTCCGTGCCCCGGGGATTCCTTGCAGAGTCTGCTGAATCACATACTGATACATTTCCGGTGCAGATGACAAGCCAAAAATTAAACGTTTGTAGTGCTTAAGTCCCTTGTGCGTTGAAAATGTAGTAAGAGCTCTCGATTCAGGGTGCAGGTCAACTTGGTGATAGCCCCATCGCAAATCAAGTTTCGAAAACACAGCAGCTCCGTTGAGTGCCGCCAAAGTTTCCTCAAGTGTTGGTATCGGATGTCGCTCTCTGATAACAGCTTCATTTGCACGACGCATATCAACACAAACTCGCACATCGCCATTGGACTTTGGAACAGCCACTAACGGTGAAACCCATGGCGTTGGGCCCTCAACATCCTCAATAATGTCGAGATCTTGTAGCTCCTGAAGCTTTTTTTCCACATCTTTTCGAACATGAAATGGGACACGATGCTGTGGTTGAGCAACTGGAGTGACCTCTGGGTCAACGTGTATCTTCAACTGGTAATCTTTCAGTCTACCAACACCACGAAAAACTGCGTCATGTTTGTTCACAATTGCTTGTATAGAACTCACGGTAATCTGATTGACGGTACTCAGTTGTTCAGGTCCAACTTGTAGCAAACCTAGCGCTGTAGCCGTTTTCTTTCCCAACAGAGAGCCGGCATTGAAATTCTCCACCACCACAAAGTCGGCACGTGTGTGAAGATTAGGCGTTGACACATTGGCACAGAATGTTCCTTTGACAGGAAGCGGCGTTTCTGATCTGTATCGATAAATCTTTACATTTGATCTCCTGAGTACAAATCTATTCTCCGCCAATTTGCCGAACGTAGCACTGTCCAGCACGTTTGCACTCGCACCAGAGTCAATAATAACCGGAATCACAGTGTTGCCAACAGTTACTGGAACCGTTGTCGCCTGCTTAGTGTCACCAATTGAGAACAGATATTCGTCATCCGAGAGTTCATATTCGGTTGTCACATACCGAAGTCCATTCCTGTGTTCCGGAACATTACTCGAACCTGTTCTTTTGTCAGTCCTTTTCGGCGCACTTTTGCAAACTGCAGCAAAGTGTCCTTGTTTTCCACAGTTCCCACACTGTTTTCCAACTGCAGGACATGACGGATCTTTCGCACGATGGCCGGCACGACCGCAACAGAAACACACACCCTGTTTTGTGCCTTTGTCCCTGCCGCCTGAATTCTTCGGCTTCTTAAAACGTTTATTTCTTCTTTGAGTTTCTTGATTCTCTGAATCACTAGCAATTTGGTTGACGTGCTGCGGAGGCTGCTCAGAACCCGCTTCTATTGTAGTCGCGTGTATATTAGAGGCTTCAAGCGATCGAGCAATTTGTAGAAGTCCATCCAGTTTGAGGTCGGTTTCGCGTAAAAGTCGACGGCAAAGATTGTTCGAAGCACATTTGTCGATGACCTGATCTCGAATCATTTCATCAACCTTGTCGAACTCGCACGTTTTCGCAAGGCCCCGTAAACGAGTAACATACGCATCAATGCCTTCGGTTGGCTCTTGTACCGCCTGCCGAAATGTGTCGCTCAAAGGGAATGTTCTTCTTTGGCACAAAGTACTCGTTTAGTTTGGCCAGTGCTGCATCATAATCCTCTCCAGTGTCATTGAGAGTTTCGAAGATCGTTTGAACTTCAGCACCCACCAAATGTAGCAGGACAGCACGCTTTTGCTTCTTGTCGGTAATATTCGACGCAATAAGAAAATACTCCAAACCTTTGACCCATTTCGACCAGTGCTGCCCGAGCGTCGTTTGGTCACTTGCAGCTGAGAAAGGTTGGAGAGCAGGTAATTGTAACGCAGTGGCCATCGTTTCAGCCTGATCCTCTCGATCAGAGTTCGGCATGAAGTCCTAGCATCCTCGTCGCCAAATTTAGTATTTTGTACACCCAGTCATGTAACACAGTACGCTACACAACATTCACATTGTAACTCCTTTATTCCCGCATTCTCCCAAGCTATATACAGCAATCACGTTGCTAGATCATATTTCCGATTACGTCATAGCCAGTAGGTAATCTATCACATATTAATACTTTGCACAAACACTAAAGTGACAGAAATTGTGAGAGAACCAGTGATTATTAAAAAATCTAATCTTCCAGATTCAAAGAGGAATGCAATTACAAACAAAACGCATCCAAAATCCAGCCTACACGCAAACAAATACAGTATAAAGGGAAGCTCGGTCCTCTATATTTCCCACTATTCTGACTAATCGGCAGTGCGAGTTCTACATATGAACCAAGGGTAGGAAATGAACATTAAGAAAACAAGAGAGATTAAGCACGACGTTAACGGCAGACGGAAAAAATAACTTCTGAATTTGAGTTCTTTTCTTCTAATCCGTAAATAAAGCACACAAGAATGGAATAACATCTCCTTCTATTCATTACAAATACAAATAATTTCACTCTACTGTACACACAGCTGAAGAGAGACGGAACTGAAAAGTTTCATTTTTGCAGTTTGCCGTAAACGTCATGCTTAACCTCTCTAATAAAGGCGAAAACTCCAATTTCATGCAGGAGTAATAACTTATCACTACTGATAATTTCTGTCTTCTTTTTCATCTTTCAAACTTCTCATTCTGCTCAGGTTAGGCGGTAAGTATGGCTGTTAAGAAATAGTTTTCATTTAAAAGTAAACACGGATGAGTTCAGATTATCCGCTTTTTCCCCATTTTAGCCTTCGTATCGTGCAGTGACTGGTGAAAAAGGAAGCGATTTGTGAAAACGGTATACTCATAAGATTGGATCAGAAGTTTTGATGGTCAAAACTATACATTTAGTGTTCCTTTAAACAGTAACAGCAGTAGTCACTATGCTAAAACTATGATATTCCCACCTCCCAGCACTCTTCTCGATACTAAGCAAAATTCTACTTTATTTTCTTACATGAAACACTTTTAAGACTACACAAAAGTTAAAAAAAGCTATATTGCTGTCGATATGTGTACTGATTACAAAATGAATTGGGTCAATAGTCTTCTTTCGTACTTATAATGCGTCCTCTGACGACTTCACACAAAACTTTAAAAGAAATAAAGCTATCGCTGACAAGAATACTGTTTAGAAATTCACTTGCTTTTGTAGTCTACGTTGAACAGTTCTTCTTTTACCCCTACACCTAGTGTTTATTTTTGACTTCACATCTTCCCACTGCTTCATGAACATTGGAGATTCATACCTCTGGCGAAGCACTGACATCAGAAAACGAAGTTTCAGATTGTCAAGTTCTCTATATCCGTTACTTCCAGACGTGTTGCTGCTAGCAAGCTCTTCGTCAGAGAATAATGTATCGATGCACGCCATGGCAGAGAATACCATGTCTTTGCCCAAGACGACAATGGCTTCCACTTTCTGCTTCTGCTGGTCTGAAGGACCAAGGCTCGGGATGCTGCAGAAAATTTGTGAATTGCTATCGATGGTGGACAAAGAAGACCGCAAATAAGGTGGAGGATAGGTGGGGAGTGATAACGGAGCTGAAAGTGACTGAGGAATTCGGGGTTCTGGCACAATAATAGGTGAGGTGATGGCAGCAGGAGGAGCTTGAGGAGGTGTTTCTTCAACGACATCTCCATCGTCTTGATTGATGAAAGTGAGATCCGATTCGCTCAACACCGGTAAACTGGGTGCCTTTTCTCTAGCCTTCATCTCGGACAGCTCTGCAACAATTCTTGTAAGGCATTTTACTTGGTCTCGCAGCTCCTCCATGGTGTCTGGAATATTGGTCTGAACTGCTACCTCCACTGTTTGAGGCGATCTCATTCACTGGGTAGCAATGTCTTCGGTCTGCTTGTTTTTTTCGACCCGTTGCAGCTTCAGACGAGCTTGTTTTTTAGCTTGTTCTGCCAGAAATGTGTTCAGCATTTGAACCTACGAACAAACAATGAAAGAACTAATATTATAGACCGTTCCATATGTGAACCAAGAGTACCAAGAGTAGTAAATAGAATTGTAAGCCAAAATTACGAAAAATGGCGAGAACTCCAATAATTTTCATAGTAGAGGGATAAATATGTTATTTGCCGGCTGGGTCCGTGTAGTGAAAAACTTGGCAATGAGCAAGTAACTCAGATAGTAGACAAAGAAAGATGTACAGATTTTTTTCGAACTACTTTATGTTACAAGAAAAATTAAAATAACGGTTAATCGACGTTTCGATGCATCAAACCACAGTGCCTGATGTTATGTCAGGCTCGATCCGCGCGAAGTTATTCACTGATGCTTAACTTAAACACGGAGCGAGCCTATTAAAGGTCAGCGGTTTGCACTTTGTCTAAAACACGCGTACGGCATTTGCATGGAGTAAACAACTTGAAAACAATCATGCTTTTAGGATGAACAGAAACCAAGTTATAGACCTTGAAACATGGCTCAAAATCCATACAAACGTCTCTAATGTTGAAACATCGTCCCCCAAAACCATATAAACTCTTAAAATTTTTTATCAGTTTTGTGGCAACTGTAAAATTCCGTCATTCAGCTACCATTTGAAAGACACAGGATGAAAATCGCGTATATTGGCCCATTTTCAAGAGTATCAAAGAAATCATAAAAAAATTCAAAAGTTTATATTGTTTTGGGGGACGCTGTCTCAACATTAGGGTTTGTATGGATTTTAAACCATGTTGCAAGGTCCATAACTTGGTCTCTGTTTACCCAAAAGGCATAAAACTTGGTCAAATGACTAATCTCAACGTGATCTTTCAGGTGGTGGTGTCAGTTTATCGATTGGTTACAATTTGAAACTCGCCCAGTTCCCTGTTGAATTTACGAATGGCCAATTTATTGGATCGCTCCGGCAAATAACTTATATTCGTAAATAATTATACATCCGCAAATAATTATATCCGTACTGATAATTTCTTTTTTTTTCTTTTTCATCTTCATGAGTCAAACTTCTCCTTGTGCTCAGGTTAGGTAAGTACATGTATGGCTGTTAAGAAATAGTTTTTACGTCAAAGTAAACATGGATGATCATGACTTGTGGTTTTCTTTCTTCCCCTTTTTAGCATTACGAGGTACAGTACTGTGCAAAAGTAATGCAAGTGAAATCCGCGAATTTCGTTCTTTGTCTTTGGGAATTTTCATCGAAAAGTCGCGCGTAATTTCGAAGGAAAATTCAAGGCGTTTCGAGCGCTAATTCGCTTGAACAATAGGGGAAATTTCGTTGAATTTTCAACACCTGTACGATAATTCGCGATTAGTAACGTTCTTTCGCTAGTAAGTGCGCGAAATTTCATTGTGCTCACAGCCGGAGTTCGTCATCGTCTCGAGCACGCAATTGATTCAATCGATCGTCATGTAATTTACACAAAATATATTTCGATAACTGTTGTCTAAACTGCGTGCCAAACCTTGCTGTATTAACCTGTCGATCATTCAGCTTAAGAGCTTAACTTAACTACATAGACGAGCTTTCGGTTCGTTTTATGAGCAAAGAAAATACACTTTGCCAGCAAATAAGCTTACATGATATTTTGCTTTGAACAGTTTGACGTGTCGAGGGAAGTTCGTAAAAGTAATGGATTAAATCGAGCGGTCATGTAAACACGAAATATGTCCAGATAACTGTTTGGGACTGTGTGCCCGAGACTGTTGTACTTAAATTACTTAACAATAGATTGAAAAGGATACAAATCGCAACGAACACAACGTGTCTTAAATCTTGAGGATCTAAATTTGCCACAGATCGATTGCAACTTACCTCACAACATGCAATTATTCAACACGCCGCGAGGACGAACTTAGTTTGTTCCAGGAGCAAAGCCAAAACACCCCTGCTTCATGTAGTTAAGTTGCTGACGCAAGTAGTCACCGATAAATCCTTCAACACTGGTTGTCAAATTTGTAAACAAAAGTTCAGCGAAATCCTGTCATTTTCAAACATTCCGTGACCTTCGAGGCATCGATCAGTACAGGAAGATCCCCGCGCTTCAATTCCAATCGTCTACATTTCAGCCAACTTTCATCTTAAATGGTCACATAATCGAATAGTTTCTCTTATTCACTGGAAATTTCCCTTGACACACAAGTAAACAGTAGTAACTCCACCAACTTATGCCATGTGCTCAACGCTTGTTGTAAACTAGATACCAGTCTCCCCGCATTGCGCAATGAATATTAGCCACACATGAGTAAACTGAAACTTCTCTTTATTCGTTCTTTTACATTGGGGAAGTAGTAATTAATGGTAATACGGTAAAGATGAAAATGAAAAACCCTATGAATACTACAATGCTTTTTTCTATGTCACGAAAAAAAACATAGCCTAGCTAGCAAAAACAGATTAAAATTCAACTCGGTCTGGGATTTTTCCTTAAATTTTGGCATCTCTTGCCAATACTGGTTTTGCATGATTCCCACATCCGGATTGTGTCCTCAGCTGTTCTGCACTGGTACGCGAAGGATGTTAACACTTCAGCTGAGAAAAAAAAGGTGAACAATGGTTAGTGTAAAGTAAAAATAATCTAGGTTGCAGTGTTCCTGCAATAATCTGTTTCACAGTTACTACTGCTCAATCTGATCACATTGTTTAACCACTAAGAAGTTATTTGCTTTAATGTTTCAGTAGGGGGCCCTTCATATCAACTGGCCAGTAACTTTTGTTTCTACATATTTTGTCTGTCTGTAGAATGATTTAAAACATTGATACTCTTCACTTGGGTCCTTACAAGGTGCTTACTAGTAGATGTTGTACTCTACCAACACTAACCTTTAATTGCAGCAATTATCTGCTGGTCCAGGGGAGCATAGTCTTTGGTACCATGGACAGTTGAACGGGTTAGGGTTTCTTTACTGAAGAGTGCATCTGCTAGACGAAGTGCCATTGTTGTTGGCTTATGGGCGGCCTTGGCAAACTGAAAATCCTGACTGGACAACCGAACGCCTCCACAACCTCCCAGCATGACCGAATCATTTCCTGTTTAAGAATAATAATAATAATAATAAAGAGATTAGCATTTGGGTGTAGAACATTTAAGTGTATATAAAAGATAATTGAAAGCTACATGAGATCATGACCTGAAAATTTGGAAATATGGATAGTTTTTAATTCAATGCATTTTATAGAATTAGCCATCTCAAAACCATGGAGGGTTAGAACCCAAGACTAGTTTGGCTTTAACATGACATGAAATTTTGAAACAAATTTGAATTTTGCCTGACTCTTTTATTCCCAGTATATTTTAATTACTTTTCCATGCAATTAATACTAAACAATTATTGTAATAGCATTAAGAGAATGAAATCGAGCGTCATTAAGGTGTCAATTTCATGTACAACTTAGGTGTACTTTGCCTTCTTTTATCCCTGTTGATATACTAGAATCGATTGTGTCAATTGAGTTATGGATACAGTCTCACACTGGTATTTTAAGTGTGAAAAACTTGTTATGTTCTTAAAATATGTTACTTACCTGTAGTGTTAGTGTCATCGAGAAATCTTTGAATTTCTTGAAAAGCACTGCTTCCTGTCTCTGGTGCCCTAGGGAGAGCTGTTGATGGGACATACTCAACAGACGAGTTTGACTGGGGAATGTTAGACGGGATCGGCGTAGAGAATTGAGATGGCTGAATGGAGGGCTGAAACTGAAGAGGTTGCTGCTGTACTGTTTGAGCAGTTGGCATCCTGTTCAAGAGTCTGTCTAGCTTAGCCTCTTGCACAGCATAGGCACACTCAAGACGCTCCAGGATCGTTCTCAGCAAGCCACCATCTCTTGGCTTTGATTGCTCTCTCCCTTTTGGTGGATCTTCTGTAAAGCAATAAGGTTAATTAGTTTGATCGAAAAACAAATAAAAAGTGATGCATAGGTGTTTTGGGGAAATTAAATTATAGATAAAAAAAGATCAATTTGTAGGGCCAAAATCATCAGCAAAAGTACATTCAGTGTTTACTGTATTAGCTGTTATTGCACCTGGTGACACATTTCAAACAGTTCAAAGTGTTAAGTAGCAGTATTGTACAGTAATTAGTGTCAGCAGCCATACTTTAAAATTGCAAAAAGTCTTAGTGAAAATTGAGTGAAACACATTTGTAAGGATATAAAGCATTGGACGAAAATTCAAACAAAAAACCTGTGAAAACCTGAATGTGAAACCATCCGACTTTAAAGTCACAGTTTAAGCATAGTGTGCCTCCTTAGAACAATTAAACAATGTAAACTTACATTTGTTGTGCCACCAATAGTGTTAATGGCTTTTGAGAGTAACTCCTCAACACTAGTCGGATCTTCTTCTTCGTCATCATCGGAGAAGTCTCTTGTTGACAGAACTGGCAGAAGTTCTGCCCGTGGAGGACTCACAGGAGGACGCATAGGAGGACACACGGGAGGATGTACAGAAGGACGCGCAGCAATAAGACAAGACAGTGGATGGTCATCATCACCATCTGAGCTCTCCTCTGAAGAGCTGACCTGCTCTACAGTACCAGCTGATACTGCATCTAAAATCTGCAAAATTAAATGGACAATTAATTATGTGGTTTACATAATGACCATTTATTGCAGTTACAGTATCCGGTCATTTCACCCCATAGTCATTTTGCCCCCAGTCATTTAGGCCAAACAAGTCACTTCACCCCATAATCGAAGTCACTTCACTCCATACAAAAGTTACTTCACTCTATATAGAAGTCACTTCGCTCCATGATATAATTGAATTGTACATGTATATATGCTTACAAGATTGTCTCTGTTTGCCTAACTGATGTCCCATTTATAAATATGATCTTAATGACATTGTAATTGTTAGTTTCACTCGCCCTAATCTCTCTTTGTCCTCCTCGCCATGTTGTTAATGCGCTCGATAGTATTTCACGCTTGTTGATCGATGACCGATCGACTGGAAGGTGCATTTGTAGGTCTTAAATATAAATCTGAACATCTGAACTGACGTTAAGTTCTAAATCAGTCCAACTCCAACATCAAAACAGAAAATTCACAACAAATTTCACTAATTTCTTACATGGAGCGAAGTAACTTCTGTATGGAGGGAAGTAACTCTTGTATGGAGCACAGTGAATTCGATTGGGGCGAAATGACTGGGGGCGAAATGACCATGGGGCGAAATCACCGTACTTCGGAGTTACAGCTTATAAAATCAGCAAATGCTATATTGCGTCATCCTTCACATAATATGCAGACTGTATAAACAAGACCATTGATCGTTTTTGTCATTACAGTAGTATGTGACGGATGAATAGATCACTTGGTTCTACATGAAGTGGTAAGCACGGAATTAATGAGCAATGATAATGAGATACAGGCCGTGTAGGTATATGGGGGGTTTGATGCGGTTTAATGAGATACAGGCCGTGTAGGTAGATGTGAGGGAAATTGAGAGGGAGAATAATTTTATACATGTATTGTTTTATTGTTTTAAGAGTTTTATTATTGAATATTACATGAGTTTTTAAGAGAGATGTGTGTGTTGTAGTGGAGTGAACGTACCGCCCAACCATCCGGGTGATATCGCGCTTATATAGAGAAAGAACAAAGACTTGTCTGAGAACCAATGAGAGAGGACTGTCAAACCGGTCAGACGGGGCTTGAGACCGGTTGGATTTCATGATTCAAAATGGCGGACATAACTTGTCAGGAACGGGTCAAACCGGTTTTAAGGAGATAATTTAAACGTAATGGAAAGTTTTTGTAAAAGAAATATCAACAAACATTTTCAAGTGAATAAATAACAAAATTTATTACGTATAGGCAAAGTTTACAAACAAAAGTAATGATTATTATAATATTATAAATGAGCGTAGATGTTCAAAGATGACAGTTTTCTAAAACGGCAAAATGTCTGATGCGTGACATTGCCTGCGTATATTTTACTTACGATTAAATCCAGTGCAAAGATGATTTTGCATTTAAAATAAGAAGTTGTACGCGGCATTGTTCGCGTTTAATGAGAAGTTAGCCATAGTAATGACTTAGCTGCCTCACTAAATGCGAACAATGTCGACAGTCTGGATTGCCGTGACATACCGCCGACATGCACGCAGCAATCCTTCTGATATTAAAAGCAAAATCATGCCTTTGCAAGGGATTTAATCCTGTTGCGTAATATACACAGGCAATGCATCCTCTGTCCACTTCAAGCCCGGGGTGCCTTTCCGTGCAAAACTATAAGGGAAAGAAAACACAAAACGTTAATTACATGAGATTTCAATAACTTCTGGATCAGTGTCATTCTAATAACAGTAAATCAAAAGGAGGGATTAAGAAAGCAACCATCAGATTAATTACTAAAATATCTGCTTATCTGTTTTTATTGACTGATTAGAACTGTACACCAAGACATGTTGTTAAACACGCTTCTTACTTGTCTTAAACGGTTCATAATCCTTTCATCCCCTACCGTTTCTTCTTCGGAAGGCAGGGGATACTGCACCCTACAGGCAGGGCACTGCATCGCCGTTTGTGTACTTGTTCTCATCCAACTGAAATGAAACAAAAGGTATAGTTTAAGTAAGAACTCTAAACAAAACTTGACAAACCATTATTAGAATTGTTAATTCAATATGTCTTACCGTACTATGCATCTTGTGTGGGCAGTTTGTCCACAACAGCCTGTGGGAGGAATATTAAATTCCTCTTCAAAACATATAAAACACACGTTTAGAACCTGGAAGTAAAGTGTAGCAAAAAAAAAATTAATTTAAAATTGCAAGGAATACGTTGTAATAAAAATGATTTGCGCAATCATTCATTCGGTCATATGAGTATATCTATTATTTGTGTATTTATTAAGTGTTGAGGGTTGCGTTTCAACATTTCACTTGTAGTTCATTTTTGAACGAAGCAGTAAGCCTCTGAACAAGTGTTTTTAGCCAAAGATTACCTATTTTTAATTATTACCTACATGTATTGAAAATAGATTCCATACTACAAAAGACCGGAGAGTCGTTTCTTTACAAAGCGATTGTCGAAAATGACTTTTCAATTATATCGATAGCTAATTACCGTTTCAAGAGCGGCGCTTTCTAAAACGTGGAGCTATCTTTTATTTAATAACATCGCCAAGGGGAAAAAAAAGTAGTCACCATTTCTCTTGTAGATCATTTTTGAACGAAATAGTAAGTTCCCCTACTTTTAATTAATTATTGCTTACATCAGTTAAGAATGAGAACTATACTACAAAGATCGGCTGTGGCGTCGTTTTTTTTTTGTTTTTGTTTTTTTTAAAGAGTGGTTGCCGAAAGAATTTAATTAGTTCTTACAACAAAAGATCTTAACATTCCTTTAGAAGAGGGACAAACATAATTTTTACTCGAGGGTCAAGAAAGAAACTTTGTGAATTTTCAGATTTTGGGGTTGCGCACCAAAATAAATAAATAGAATAAAGTGCATTGGACTTGCAATATGTCCTTTTAAAAAACTTTTACGCCAAAACGTACACTCTGAATGCATAAGCTAGATTAGTTGAATGACCTACATAGTTGCGCGTCCCAAAAAAAAAAAAAAAAAAAGTTTTAAACGAATTGTAAACAGTTATTTGCTTGTATGTATAGCCACGAAGAGCAACCGAAAATAGTTTTTGAACTGGCGTCAATCAAACAATGTATATTTGAGAGAGCAATCATATTTCTTGACTTCAAATCCGTGCAAGGTTTTAGCGCGCATTTGTGCCGTACATTTTTTTTTTTTAATTTTTGCGACAAGATCGAAGTAATTCCAAGATTTGTAAACATTTTTTTTTATTCTGAAGTGTAAACAGTATTCAAGAACAACACAAATTAATTTTCAATAATGCTAGTCGAGAAACTACGTGAGAACGCTATGTTATTTTTTTTCCCCAGGACTTCAAACCAGTTCAAGGTTTTGGCGCGCATTTATGGCGCGCATTTCTAAATCTTTTTACACCAAGTGAGGAATATTCCATGATTTTGTAAACATTCGTAAGCATAAGCTGCTACGAAAGCAAACGTAATCTAGTTTTCAAAAGGCGTTAATAACACAAACTATATTTGCGAGCACTATCTTGTTTTCGTTTTGGTTTTGTTTACTTCAAACGTTTCGAAGTTTTGGCGCGCGTCAGTAATCAAAAGAATGACGCGTTGAAAAAGAAATATGTCTGGATAATAACGCTTAAATAGCAGGGAACGAAAGTACTTCTATCTACTTAATCTATAATTTTACTTACCATGCGGATAATCACACGAGTAATTTCGCAACCCATTTCTTTCTTTCTCTCTCTTCAAACAAGTACTCGCCTCGGCTTATCTCAGAGATACGAAGAGTGTGAACAAGGTTGGGTTGATTGCAGTCGATGTAAAAGGCATGGCATTCGCTGACGTTTGTGAGGTTCATTGGCTGCTTCCTATACATATTGTTTTATTGAGAAATTCATTGGAAGGTTTCGAAGTCATTTTTATTAAAGGTTGAATGCAAAAGAAAATTTGTACATTACTTTTGTGCGTTTTCATAATGTTGGGTTATTAGCAGTGTCAACATTACGGGTTCAGTAGCCGTTGGTTAAAAGATTTAAACGCTTACTCTGGCATATTCAAACGGTTTTCTTCGTAAAACATATCGTTGAAAGCTGCATTATTCGATTGGTGCGTTTAAATAAATAAACGGTTTAATGGTCTCTGGGTTTAATCCTCTTGATAATGTCGTTAAAAAATCTACTATTTGATTGATGCATTTAAAATCTGACCGGTTTGACAGCGTCTTGCCTTAACCCGATGAAAATGTTGTTAAACATTCTATCATCCGATTGGTACGTTTAAAATCTGGACTAGTTTGATAGCGTCTAGGTTTCAAATTTTAACCGGTTTGACCGCGTTCTGTTTTTCCATCAAACTGACGATAAAAGGAGCGTTGCGGTCCAGGTTTTCTATATCCAACTTCGACAACATGAGAGGACAAGTCAAGTTTAACCCTGAAGTCCAGCGCGCTGTTTTCTGTAAGCAAAGGATGACAAATCGATGTCTTGAACATGTTCCAGCTACATCGTTGGTTGACGAAGACGAAATGGCTTCACGCGGTTCTGAATTTCAACTGGCGAACCTCGCAGGAAAGAGGGCCTTGCACGAACACCATTTATCGCGAAAGAAATGTCGCCTTCGAATGCGTCAGGATATCATCGATGCATTTTGGACCGTTTACGAACAAGAAGCTTGGCATAGATTAAACGAGGCAGCTGAAAATCGTGACGTGACGGTCAAAGATGCGGAGGTATTTGCGCTCGAAGCTATTCTCTCTGTAAATAAAAATGAAATTGTGAAGTTATGGCGTGAAAAATTAATGCTGATGTCTCCGATAGTGGAACAACATGAAATGGTTCCGTTTCACGATCGTTGGGTTCAAAACCAATTTAAAGATGAAGAAAACGTCGAAGAAATGCAAAGAAGATTGCATACGAAAGCGAACACTTCAAATGACTGGCTGACTGAGCTCGTCAATGAAATGCTTGTTTCCCCAGACACCCCACCAACACCAGAATTCAACACTGAAAGAGTCACAGAAGCGTTAACGGAACTCGAATTTCTTCATCCTGAGATATTTAAAGACCTGAAATCTGTAGAAGAATCAATGCCAGGTGAACAGACCGCATTTCTGAACACGTCACTGAGCGAAGAGTTTGAGACGTTTGAAACTGACGACAACACCCTAATACAGGCTATGGAAGAATGGGAAGAAAAGGAGCTCGAGGATGCCATAGAAATTTGGGACTACAGTTACCTTTTAGACGATGAGGTTAGTAAAAAGATCACGTTATTTTGCAGTGTGCACCAATATAAACCTAAGCTCTTTCCTATCATTTGGAATGCATCCACCATTTTGAATTTATTAGATATCAGCCATTTTGAATTTATAAGATATCCGCCATTTTGAATTTATTAGACATCCACCATTTTGAATTTATTAGATAACCGCCATGTTGAATTTATTAGATAACCGTCATCCGCCATTTTGAATTTATGTATCTTTTCTTAACGTCACTACTTAACAAGTCTGTAAGTAATCCTCTTGTTTCTCTCCCTTACAGTAATTTCTTTTATTACTATAGCTCAAAGATGAAGACTGTTTAATGGCGTTGAATCAATTTGGTGCTGGTAGTAATGTCTGGAAATCTGACAAACACTATACCCTTCGTGAAATGACCAGACGAAAAGTGCTCAAATTTAATACCACTGGCACCGATTATCACCTCACTTTGAAACCGCAGTCAAATGGAGTGCCCCTTATGGATCAGCTCGGGGAGATTTTCGACTCTATGGTTAATGAAATGACCATCGGAATGGCAGACAATGACCTCGTCCGTTTTGTTCTGCAAAGCAAATCGTTGGATTACCCTGTCTCCTTGCCATTCATGCCTCGCCATGAGTTAAATGCTGAACGAATCATGGGAGAAGTGCAGCGTGTGTTACAATCGAATGAAAACGTCAACCTACAAGATGGAATGCAGGTTCATTTGGTCCACGTAGGCATGCCGCAGGGTGGAGTCGCCTCTCGTAAAAGAAAACATTACGGCTTCAAATTGTCCAGGTTTCTGGATACCAAAAAAAGCGTCATACGAATTCGAAATAAGGATTTGCTATGCCTTGCCCGCGCCTTGGTCACAGACATGACTCGCCAGGAAAAACATTCCGACTGGAACTCTGTTCGTCTGGGACGTGAACGTCAAAGCGTCTTGGCCAAAGAGCTGCATCAGAAGGCCGGCATTCCAGAAGGTCTCTGTGGGCTGTCCGAAGTAGCCACGTTCCAACAAGTCATCGAAGACTACCAAATCGTAGTCCTTTCCTCTGATCACTTCAATGCCATTGTGTATGAAGGACCTCGACGAGAAAAACAAATCTATCTGTATCATCACGACAATCATTTTGATGTCATCACATCCGTCTCCTCTTTCCTGGGAAAAAGCTATTGGTGTCTTGAATGTAAGAAAGGCTATGACAAGAAAGAAAGGCATCGCTGTAACAAGGTATGCAAATGCTGTTTCACTGAAGGGTGTCGGGGAATTATTGAGAAAGCAAGATGGAGAGAGTGTGGACATTGTCAAAGAATGTTCGCCGGAGATGATTGCTATACCAACCACACACGACCCGACAAAACAGGCCAGTCTGTTTGTCAAAAGTATTATAAATGTAAGACATGCAACAAAGTCATGTCTCACAGGAAAAGAAGACCCGATGCTCACATGTGTGGAGAAGTCATGTGTTGGAACTGTGAAGAGCATGTCGATCCTAATACACACCTGTGTTACATGAAACCTATCGTAAACGAAGACGAAGAAGGGCAAGGGGAATGTAAGGAAAAGCAGAAACCAAGACAAAAACGCAGGCGCCTCTCAGACGAGATGACAGACAATGAAGTAGAAGAGAATGATGAAGATGAAGAAGGACAGGAATATTTGTTCTTTAATATAGAAACACGTCAGGATGATGGCCAGCATGTCGCAAATTTCTTAAACGTGCAGGATCAGACAGGGTTTGAAACGGTGTTCAAGGGTGACGACTGTGTCGAGCAGTTTGGAACGTGGCTGTTAGATGGAACTCATCAAGGCGCCATCGTCATTGCACACAATCTCCGTGGCTTTGACGGGTTCCTTTTGTGCGAGTATTTTTACAAAGAATGCCTTCTTCCTAAACTCATCCTCAATGGTGCTAAAATAATGTCCATGGAAGTGGAAGAGGCAGAAATAAAGTTCCGTGATTCATTGAATTTCCTACCTATGCCACTAAAAGCCTTGCCAAAAACCTTTGGTCTTACTGAATTAAAGAAAGGCTACTTCCCTCATTTCTTCAACCGAAAAGAAAATCAAACCTACGTTGGCCCTCTTCCTCCTGTTGAAGATTATGACCCTGACAACATGAGTACGAAAGAAAGGCAAGAGTTTCTGACGTGGTATAATCATTTGAAGAATGAAGACTTTTTGTTTGACTTTGAAAAAGAAATTGAAGAGTATTGTCGCAGTGATGTGGACATTCTCAGACGATGTTGTCTCAAGTTCAAAGAATTAATGGAAAAAACTTGTGGGCTAGACCCTTTCAAGTACTGTGTGACCATTGCTTCCGCTTGCAACCGAGTGTTCCGTCAACAGTTCCTACGAGAAGATACTATTGGCCTCATCCCGCCTCAAGGATATCAACCCGCTCGAAAATATTCTGTCATGGCCCTCAAGTGGTTGTCATGGGTTTACCATCAGACAGGCAAACGCATTCTACATGCCCTAAATGGAGGTGAGCAACGAATCGACGGGAACTTTGTCGATGGTTATGATCCTCAGAAGAAGACCATTTACGAATTTATGGGCTGTATGTGGCATGGTTGTGATAAGTGTTATATGCCCGACACGTTGAATCCTGTTAACGATACCAGCATGGAAAACCTTCTCGAAGGTACGATTCGCAAAATCGAACGCTTCAAGAAGCTAGGATACAATGTAGAAGTGAAATGGGAGTGTGAATTCAAACAGGAACTGACAATGAATGAAGCGATGAAATCCTTCGTCGACAACCTAACGTTTGACACACCTTTAGAACCCCGAGATGCTTTCTTTGGTGGAAGAACCAATGCTGTTTGCCTATACCGAGAGGTTGCCGAAGATCAAAAGATCCACTATGTGGACTTTACCTCTCTTTATCCGTGGACAAACAAGTATGGTACATATCCAATTTCTCACCCTGAAATCCTGACCAGTGAAGCTTTAATCGATCGCTCTCCTCGTGATTTCTATGGTCTCATCAAGTGTGATGTTCTACCTCCCTCGTTTTTGTTCCATCCTGTTCTCCCTTATAGGGCACAAGGGAAATTGATGTTTCCCTTATGTCGAACGTGCGCCGAAAAATTACAAGAAACACCTTGCGAGCACAGTGAAGAAGAACGCATGTTGTCTGGAACCTGGTGTTCCATTGAGATTCAGAAGGCCTTGGACATAGGGTATCGAGTCATTCGGATGGTTGAAGTATGGCATTTTCCTAGCAAGTCCTCGGATCTTTTTACAGGGTACATAGATACCTTTCTAAAAATTAAACAGGAAGCAAGTGGCTGGCCGTCTTGGTGTCAAACGGAAGAGACAAAGAGACAGTATATCAGACCTGGACAACTTTTTATGTCCGATGAAAGTACAGTGCGATTAGAAGAAATGTCAATAATGGCCTCGAACTGGTCAAAGGTTTCAGGTATCAGACCCGTTGTTGAGACAGGCAGCAGTCCACTTCGGGTTGACACAAACTCCTGTACGAACGTTTGAGACATGGTCGGATCCGTTGACGACACTTCCATGGCTTGCTGTATAATATTGTCTTCCTCGCCGACCATCATTTCTCTCTTTCGCGCCCTGTACTTTTGCATGTACTTCCAGCCTTCTTCTCTATGCGTTGAGTGATAATTTCGCTGATAAATGCGAAGTCTTTCCGTTTACATCTTGTAACTTAAATGATGATATTTCTTTCAATTTAGAGCCTGGTCAGGTGACCATTTTAGCCGAGTAAATTGTCAAAACAAACTCATTTTACATAAAAATAAACAATTAGAAGCCAAGATTCTAAGAAAGACTAGATTTAGAAAAAAATGTCCAAAACATCACACGACCAGTAATTATTTATGTACAAGTATCAGTCTAAAAAGAAATTGTTGTCTTCTAAAAGCATGAGTTCAGCTTTCATGTCAGCAATGCTGCTCTCCATACTTGGACTACTTTTTTATCTCTGATGCCAGTACACTGTGATTTGCAGAATTGTCAATAATGTCCTCGAACCAGTCAAAAGTTTTGGGTATCTGACTCGTTGACGAGTCAGGCATTAGATCCGTTGCCGACTCTTCCACGGCTTGCTGTATAGTATTGTCTCCCTCGCCGACCATCATTTCTCTCTTTCGCGCCCTGTACTTTTGCATGTACCTCCTGCCTTCTTCTCTATGCGTTGCGCGATAATTTCGCTGATAAATGCGAAGTCTTTCCGCATTAGCCTGACGCCATTTTTTCTTACATTCTTTCCTGTTCATTTTCGTGCTAGCCGAATGATTCTCCAAGTCGAACTTGTACCCGCATAAAATAAGTCGTTATCACAGCAATTTTATTTTTAAAGAGAAGACGGTCATTTTAATATGAAAAGCATCTCCACTTACAGCTCATTCAGTTAAATGACAATACCTTTGACTATTGTAAGGTGCAATGAGAAACCGCAATGAAATAAAACCTAATGCCGAGGAAACCAACTTTTAGACTCGTAAAACTAATATTTCTTTCCTGCAATGTTGGCAAAACCGCTTTTTATCAACGCACTTCAAATATGAAGCTTTCTAACAGAACCCGGGTTACTGATTTTGTTACAATGAGGGAAGATTTGATTTCCTGGCCACCGATTACTGATACAAATACAGGCAAAGAAAACAAGCGTAATGTTTATGAAACATAGGGGCTGAAAAGAACTTACGTTTATAATATATATTATATAAACTCATTTTAAGAAAAGAAATGGTTGAAATCTTTTTACTTAGGTTGTCTACGGGTAGTTATGTTATTGTCTATCCATATGTCCTACCTTTTGTTCGGAAAGTTGTTCAAACATCACGTTTCAAAAAGTACAGTCGAGCATCGAGTTTAATGTTATTGTGAGTTTAAATACCAAGGCGTCCGTAATTCTTGAGAAGTAAGTGAAGACCGTTGTCTCCACTTACATCCAATTGAACGCTATTGTTCACTATAGTCGAAGTTAGTAAATAAAACTTTTCCAGATAACTACAGAAAACTTTATAAAACTTAGGGTCTGAAAAGAACTTACGTTCAAAATATATACTCATTTCAAGAAAAGCAGTGGTTGAAATCTCAGAAAACATAGAAATCCGAACTCACTTGGGAAAACGACACTTTTTAATAAGGTTGTTTTACGGGTAACTATGTTATTGCCCATTCATACGTCCTACCTTTTGTTGGGAAAGTTGTTTAATCAAAACACAACACGTTTCGAAAAGTGCAGTCGAGCATCGAGTTTAATGTTGTTGTGGATTTTAATGACAAAGCGGTGGTAAACCTTGAGAAGTAGGTGGAGACCATTGTCTCCACTTACACAGCTTCAATTGAACGCTATCGTTCACTAGTCGAATACCTGGACTATCGAGTTAAATGTTATTGTAGGTCTTAATGACAAAGCGTCCGTAATTCTTGAGAAGTAAGTGGAGACCGTTGTCTCCACTTACATCCAATTGAACGCTATTGTTCACTATAGTCGAAGTTAGTAAATAAAACATTTCCAGATAACCACAGAAAACTTTATAGAACTTAGGGTCTGAAAAGAACTTACGTTCAAAATATATACTCATTTCAAGAAAAGCAATGGCCGAAATGTCAGAAAACAAGTGCATCGTCTGTTTGTCGGAAGCCGCAGAACCTTTCCTCCTTCAATGCTGTCGCAAGCCAATCGACAATGACTGTTTTTCGACGTGGGTCGGTACGTACCGCAACCAAAACAATCCAGTAACTTGTCCTCACTGCAGGACTCAGTTAACAGAAACTGGAGAGATCGTAATGGATGAAGCAAATTTTGAAGGTGAGGACTTCTTTTCTCTGTTAAGTCAGGAGATAATGCAAGAAGAAACCCCACCCCCCGAGTCCTGCAAACGAGTTTTCCGAACAGTTTATGTCTAGAGTAAGGCATATTTGGCGTGAACGGCCTTTTTGGAGGGATGACAATGGAGAATGGATGGGCCAAATTCGAGACTGCATAGACGGTTATGTCATGACCGTATCGTTAGGAATCCAACCGACAACTATACAAGAGAACATGGATACTTATGTTTTTTATTTCGATCGCTATCAAATGTACTACGGATGGGAACATTATCAATAACAGTATTTATTTTTCTCAGAAACAGTTTTACAATACCCAGCTGTGTGGTTCCTATGGAGGGAGAGACCACTTTGGCAAAGAGGGTCTACTTATTTTGGACAAATGATTGATGCCACGACAGGGTCTTTATTAACAATTATGTTAGGTGATATCACTGAAATTGAAAGCAATGCACACGATTCAATCACCCAACACGATCCTCAGCAACAATTCAGTACTTATCATAATTATCAATTTTCATCAGCTGCCTCCAGTGAATAAGATTTAAGTTTATGTTTCCACTTTTAGGTCTGTTTGAAAACATTTCTTTTTGTTTCTTCTCAATTCGTTTTGTGGCAGAAAACTTTAGAATCATATGGCATCAACGTCCATTTTGGAGACTAGACAATGAGGAATATTACGGAGAAATCTTTGACGCTAACAATGGTCATCTAATAATTGTGGAACTTGGTCTCACGGAAGACGAAATACTTCATAATATGAGACAGTCAATTGCAAACTTCGATCCTCATCAAATGTATACTGAGGCTTCTCATTATGATTTATCTAATATAATCATGATACAACTTTTGTAAAGGGACGCTGGTCATAGGATTGCAGCACACGTTCCCACTTGTAAATAGGTGGCTAAGTAGACAAAGTAAATGTGAATTTTCTTTAAAAAACATGTTGTTGTGTGATTCATGAGTGTGAGCGACTGAGCGCGCGAGGCTATGCATGACACATCACGTGACTTTATTTGCGGGACCCTTCGTTGCGTGACTCCTAAGCAAGTGAGGGCGTCACGCACACTTCACACGTCTTTTCTTGCGCAACCCTTAGCCATCAGACCTCAACATCAGATCGAGGTTTTAGGCCCTAGGCGAGCCCATATAACTACTAACCTAGGTGGGCCGTGTCTAGTAATTATTTCACTAGTAAGAAGGCGCGCAATGATCAGTGCATCGCCCTTTTTTACAGCAAAGATTTCTGGCCACTTAAGTATTCTGTGAATACGACAATGTAGCGATTATCAGACCAAGTAATTGGTAATGGTCCCAGGACATCAACCGCTAGGCGCGAGAAAGCAGCATCTACTGGAATGAAAAAGCGCACATTGGAGTAGAAAATTCGCCTGAACTAAGCCGTTGTCTTGAAAAAAGGTTCAATGCGGTAGTTCTCATTGGGTCTTAAAGGAAAAGCATTGATTGCTAGCGCGGCTCTAAAAAGAGATGTTAGTTTTAAAACTATCACGCTTTCACTTTCGTAATGGAGAAAAAAAGAGACGAAAAATGTTGTTTTTGGGAAAATACCGCTTAGGAATAAAAAAACCCTCAAACTAAATTAAAGTGTTCTAATTTAGTCTTGCAGCGAAAACACTGGTGGTGACCGCGGCATTTAACAAAGAGGTGAGAGTTTGAAAACTATTACCCTGTTGTGTGTGGGAAAATGTCTGTAACTAAATAAAAGTAACAGAGGCTTTTGACGAGTTGTTCAGTAGCCTGAGTCATGATAGGAGAAGGTTCGATGTGATGGCCGAGGACCTCGACAACCTTCTGCCAAATGGATGGTCCGAACGAGCGTTCCGCACCACTACCAAGTGTGTTGTTAGTCGGGAGCAGCCCATAACCATTCGCTTCACCAACCAAAGAAAGCTGCACTGCGATCATTCTAAGTGTCCCTGCTGCCAGTGGTCGGGAGCTGGGAAGTAGTTAAGGAGGCTTATTCGCTCTGTAACCAATCAGAGAGCAGCATTTAGCACACGTGACAGCTCTCGACCAATCACAGCACGAAACATGTCATTAGATGACGTAGTTGATCTTTTTGCATCTAATTGTCCTTTACGAGTCTCCCTGAGGAAATTTAAGTACGCAGACAATTACGATTCTGCGAAAATTTATTGCTCTATTCCTATTATCGGCGGAAAAGAAAGAAATGCTTAACCTTCAAGTACGCAATCTAAGCTTTCTAAGGAACTTTGAATGCCAGCAAACCGTCCAGTACTGCCCGAGATAAAACATTTTCTGCTAGAACTACTCGCATGTGTACATGTCCACGAGGGAATTTAAGTACGCAGACAATTTGAGGTTCGCGAAAATGTCTTGCTCTTTTCCTAATAGTCCCGAGGGCTAAGCGATCAGTCTGAAGACGCCTAAGTTCGCTAGTAGTAAAACTATTAACCAAATAAACTATTTAGAAGGTGCCGGGCATTACTGGACTTTCAAAAAAGTATTAACAAGGATCAATAATAATCTTAAAATAATAATAAAAATATTAAAATAAAAAGTGTTCCAACTCATTCGTGAGCTCAGCGGAAATTTCTATGCTATGAGCATATTCGAATTGAGTAGCTTGTGCTACCGTGTCCTCACGTTCTAATTGCGTAAACCATTTATCCATGTCGTATAACATGGAAGACATCCCATCAAGCTCTGTAGCTATTGCAGTTGTCATTTCTTCTTGTTTCTGTCTTCTTAGCATACATTTGACTCTATTTGCTTCTGCCTTCTCCCTGTTTTTCCTGATTTGTTCTATTCTTTTCTCTACCGGCTCCTCTGGTTCTGCTAACATTTGATCCAATTCTTTGGACAGTTCTTCATCTGTCTCAGAGTCAGAGGAGGAGGATGAATACGCCAATCTCTTTCTTTGTCTTCTCCGAGATGATGGTGGTTGTGACGGGGGCGGTGGTGGTAGCAGTGACGGCGGTGGTGACGGTGGTGGTGACGGCGGCGGCGGTGATGGAGGCGGTGATGGAAGTGATTTTCTGAAATCCGTCAGGACAACACGGAGTCCAAACAAATCCCGAAAAATTTCATCAGGATCATACTCATCGCAGCGTTTTTCTTTTCTCTGTCAGGTTCTTGGTGGTGGCGGTGGAAGTGATTTTCTGAAATCCGTCATGACAACACGGAGTCCAAACAAATCCCGAGGAATTTCATCAGGATTGTACTCATCGCCGTAGTTTTCTTTTCTCTGTCGGGTTCTTGGCACCCGTGGCCAAACTTTTCGCTCGTAATGGCGTCATTTTTGTGACCTCAATAGCTCTGGATTCTTCTGCCTCCATTGCCGCAACGAGGCCTGCCTCTTGTCCTTGTTTTTGGTATTGTCTCTTTTTTTCTGCTCCTGAACTCTACCTGGATTTTCTCGTTTCCACTCCTCACGCGCTCTCTTGCTCTCTCTCTCTTTCGTTTCAGTGCAGCTGCGGAGGTGGCAGGCATGGTTTCAAAAACTTGAACAGTTAAAAAGGTATGAAAAGCGCTCTATACACACACAAAGATGCAGAGTGACGCGATGTGCTACGGTTGACTCTTATACAGCATTGTTTAACTTCAAGCAAGACACTAGGAAATGCTGAATTTGCATGAAAAATTAGCACCTGTTTGGTTTTTTTTTTTTTGTGTAGAAAGCGAAAAAATGAAACCACTAAGGGACTAAAGTTGAAAAGTTAAAAATGCTTTTCATTTTAGTTTCTTAAACACCCGAAATAATTCTCTGTTAACAAATTATGTAATCGTTTTAACTTAACGCTCAATCCTAAGGGACTAAAGTTTAAAAGTTGAAAATGCTTTTTGTTTTAGTTTCTTAAACACCCGAAATAATTCTCTGTTAACAAATTATGTAATCGTTTTAACTTAATGCTCAATCCTAAGGGACTAAAGTTTAAAACTTGAAAATGCTTTTCGTTTTAGTTTCTTAAACACCCGAAATAATTCTCTGTTAACAAATTATGTTATCACTTTAACTTAACTCTCATTCCTGCGGTAAAACCACATATTTTGTCAAACGGTAACTTGGTGCTAAGGACATTTTCAGGTAATAGTAAACCTTTATTTTAACCAAGGTAATCCTTTCAGAATACTTAGAAGTATATCAGTTATCCATAGGAGTCCTAATGAAACCAATATACAAATAAAAGAAATCTTTAAACAATACAAAATAAATAAAAGACTACTAAAGAACAATAAGTTAATACAAATATATTACAACATTAAAACTAATTCTTATTTACTAAATAGCTATCATACACAACTAAGTCATTATAATAAAAGCTTTTCTTGTGTGGTGGTCTCAGTTCTTACTGCAGGTAAGTATATAAAATCATTTGTTACTTCTTGTTTGTCTTGAAATATTTTCCTTAAACTGCGGTTCTTTAATAACGAAACTTAATTCGCACTAAAAGGGTTTTTTCTTTATTAGCACATCAAAGCAAAACAGCAACATCAAAGCAAAGCATCAACACAAAGCGTCTGAGTCCTTATAACGTTTATTGAATAACACGAACTCCAAAGGGAGACATGATTACAATTTTAACTTTTTCTTGGCCTGCATGATTCTTTTCACAATCTTTTCTGTCATCGTTTTGCTGCCGGGTAATTGATCAATGGCCTTGATCATCTTCGTATCCGCTTTCCACTTGTCTCTCAAATTCCTGGCTTAGGAATAATCGATATTGTGTTGCTTGGCAATCTTGTCCAGTCGATTAATGCCTGGATCACCTCGTTTGAGTCTCTTTGCCAACTTCGTTCCAGGCCCCATAAATTGGTACCCAGGCCAGTGAAATTCGATCCCTGTCTTGCCCAGCCATTTTTGAATGTCGAAGCCATGACCACGCTGACGGTACTTGCGCACACGGGTCTTAGGTCGTGTCATAATCGTGTTGTAGATTTCTTCTCAGTTTCTTTCCTTTGGCCCAATCTTCCCAGCCACTCCTAGGTTTTAAGCATTCGGCTTCGTTTTTACGTTTACCCTTGCCTTTGCGTTTCCCTTTACCCAGGAGACTGCCAGCCTTTCTTAGGAGCGTTCCCAAATCCGAGTGAGGTGGAATGGGTGTTTTAGCAGCTGGTGACTTCTTTTTAACACCTGACGTAGACGGTGTAGCTTCTTGCTATACTAATCTACAAGAAATATCCGTGCTTACGGTGAATCAAAAACTGGTGATAACTGAAGGAATACGTGTAGGCTGAGGTGATGTGAAATCTTTTATCCGTCAATGGTTGCCATGCATAATAGATCTTTTTTTTAACGGATACCCCCACGAATTAGAGTAAACACGTACATGTAGTGGTGGCCGTGTCCTTCCATGAATACCTCCTCAATAACTTTATACATGTCACTGTCTCGCCAAGTCTTGTTTTGTCAAGCGCGCTAAACAGCTGACAAGATGAAATGAAAGATGTCCAAACTTGGACGCACCGGGATCTTGGTTCTTGATACTCAGGTGCGTTACTGCACACACTCACAGCGAGGAGGACATGGCCTGATTGCCAAGTAAGCTTTTCACTGCTCTTCAATTCTTACCCGTTCTCTTTGTCGAAGTAGCACTCGAAATCAAACGCAGCTCAGTACGGAAAATAGCGTGACTAAAACAATTTGTATCTTGATTTTAACCGACTTTCCTAAGTGGTTGACCTAAGCAAAGTAACGTGAAAAATGTAAAAGTTAAGAATAACACTAAGTTAAGAGAGAATGGTTGTTGTCAAAAATTTCAAGCAACACAAGTATCAAAACAATAGTTCAGTTCCAAGTTTGTGGGCTGGTCTTTTCTCAACCTTAAGCCCTAGTCCATATAATTATCTAATTGCGTGTGCTTAAGTATAAACATGCAGACAAACACTCGATGCTGATTGTAGTAATTAAACTTTTCCTGGCACTTTGTGCGAGGTATTAAATTTAAATTTTAATTAGACAACTGTATTTCAATGTCCAAAAGAACTTCTCAATGAATAAAGTTTGGCTGAAAAGTTACACAAGAAAGTCCTGACAAGTTACAGAATGGCAAAAGGTTACTTCCAGGAAGAGTGCTTCCAAAAACTAGACGTCAGATTTATTTCATTACCTTGACTGACGTCAAGAGAAACTAACCATTGCAACCGAGTAAATACAGCTTGAAATGATGGTGTTTGATGAATGTGAATGTCACAAGGCAGATTTTGGTACTGTTCGGGGGTTTCAGGAAAGGGACTTCACTTCCGATTTTGTCATCTCAGCTCAGTTTAATAGATGTTGCTTGGCTGGCTTCAAGTTACTAATGCCTCTACGCAAAGTCACTAAGCGACTAGGCACATCACCAACTCCCTAACTGAAGTCTACAGTTCAAACGGCGCTATAATGAAGCATTTTCTTGGCCTGCAATGTTCTGTGATTGGTTAGGATGAACTACACGTTACTTTGTGATTGGTTAAACTACATTTTTTTTGGAAATGCAATGGAGCTTAACTTAACGGTGGCGGCGTTCTTTAATCCGCCCTAACCATGTTCTTCGTTTGGCTATGAAAACCCTATGTAACCTTAAACTGGACGGTTCATTTGAAAGGCTACCAAAAATAAACTTAAATATATGTTCCTTTCCATACGAATCATGAACATTGGAGAGACTGGACGAGATCTGTTTTCATGATATCGTTTCAATTAAACAAAGGCGGCAGGATCAACTCAGTAAATATTTTACGGTAATAAAGTAAGTTAATTAAAGTGTTCCATTGTTCATAAGTTGTATGGAACCAAATGCAAGTTCGTGCTGGTCAAAAGACCAGAGGAGTTCAGCTATCGCTTACACCTGGAATAACAGTTTACAATTACTGGTGTTAACAACCTAAAAGAGTGACCAGACTATTACTCAAGTACAGAGTAAAAATGGAACTTAATTAGTTTACCAGGATTGCACAGAGCAATAGTTCTTTACAATTTCAACTGAAAAGCTCTTAAGTCGATCTGGAATAAATAAACTCTGCAATAGAAACAAATGGATCAAGGGATTAGCGTGTGGAAAAATTCCCACGATAAACTTTTCCAACTTGCACGACATGTGGTAATTTACTAAAAGCACGTGTACTTAAGTGAACTGTACTTTCCTGGCACGTGTTTGTTGCTTGGTAACAATCTGGCCTTAATATGAAACAACACAGATCACATTTCGAACGGCAAAATCATGTTAAATAATTTGCAAAGAGTAATTCCTTTACAATCAGACTAAAATCGTTCAATCAACTAAAACTTGGGAATATGAAATCAACTAGAATTTGTGATTATAAAAGTGAATGTGAAATATATATATTATCCCCCCCCCCTTACAGCAGTGTCGTCTCCGGTGACTCAAGAGGAGAGAAAAATATGAAGTGTGCAAAAAAAAAAAAAGCTTCTTTTGTTTCTTGTTTTTTCTTTTTGGATTTTTGGACTTTTAAATTTTTGTATTTTGGTAACACACAACAAACAAAAACACATCAAAACGGATGTGCCAGAAAATGGACAAACTATATTAGCAAAAAACTATCTTGAGGTAGAGAAAGACCCACGCGACTTAAAAAAACTAATTTGTTGACTCCGAAGAGTCCTGTTCCAACGGTGGGTCGTTCTCTAACCATCAGCGAGATATAATCCTAACATAAGGACATAGAAAACATTACTGAAGGCAAATGCCAAATGGTAGAGGCATGGAAACAGCGTTTTTTTAGACAGGGACTCGGAGGGGGAATGCGCACGAGCTAAAAAACTAGACAAGGTAGGGGAACGGAACAATACCGAGTGGGGAACAAACACTTCCCTGGAAAATTTATTGTAATAATCTAGGAGGCGTGACGCAAGAACATCGTATTCAGCCTCTACCATTTCGAACACTAATTCTATATATCCATACGCTTCGTCCCTTGTGTAATCCGGGTGTAGCGAGCGGTAGAACGTTGGAAAGATGTAGTCCTGGGTCAGGAGAAAGTAGCGGCATAATGCAAAGATTTTGTGCTGTCGGTGGTCATGGGTCCAGGTGAAGAAGAGTGTGTCATCCAAAAAGGAGTTGAAGTGTGTCTTGCTGGTCACACGACATTACAGTTTCCGGAATGCAGAGCTCTGGTGTCTCGTGTGGTTGCTGACTGGTGGCATTCTACCTTGTAACGTGTCCACGTCTTTAAGAAGACGCTACGAGTCTGCAGCTCCTTGAGAGCCTTGCTTGTGTAGATTGTCACGCTCATCCCTGGTTGGTGAACGGTCAGGGCCAGATGTTCGCTTTCTGGTGGTAAGGCGGCCACATCTGCAACGTGCTCTGAGTGTGGGGCCATCCAATCTGTTTCCATTGCTGCGACGATAAAGAACCGTTAGTGAGATAACGCCAAGGCAGCTTATACTGAACGCTAAGGCAAAACCAGAAAGATAGCCCGGAAGACCCATTGAAGAACTATCGTGGATAGTATTGTTGACACTGTGAATATCTTCAGCGAGTGCGGTGGAGAACTGACCATCAAGGGCCGTAAAGGTGGTATCAAGATCCGCCAGCACTGTTCTATTTAGCTGTTCAGGTTTCGGTATCGCAAAAAGTGAGTGATCAAGTGTAGGTTCACTGAGGTTGTTGACCGCAGCTGCCCACGGTACAAATTGTATGGAAGATGCTGTAACGAGAGGAACAGAAACACTGAGGCGGTCAGGACAGCGACCAACTCCTGTCGCCATGCCAATTAGCAAGACGTTGCAGGGAACCTTGTATACTGACAGCGGAGAGGTCATTAAAGTTCCGGAAGACAGAGGTAGAGCCGTGGTTGTTGTTGCAAGGTACGTACGTCCGCCAAGGTGTAGGAGTGGATGCAGATTAGTACAGTCCAAAACCGTTTAAATTGGGAACAACTGGAATTGTCAAAAGAATGCTTGCTTCTATTTGGTTTCCTACATGCTCGATGTCAACCATTGGGTTGACAAAGAGTGGAAAACCCTCTCTTAGTGCTTGAGAAGTAAATTTCATAGATGGTTCAGTTTCCAAATGTAATGCAATTTGAGGATGGAGGAATGGTGGTAAGTGGGAAAACCAAATAGAGTTTTTTATTTTACTGTGGAAAATTGATGTAAAACGTCTTGCATTTCTGTAAGCCATAAAAGGGACGCAAATGCTTGGTTCACGGAATTAGCGTGCTTAGAAAGAAACTCTAATAAGAGAGACTCGTGACATTGATGTTCTGCCGCAAATTTGTTCAATTTGTCCTGCCAAGAGGAGAAGGTTTTGTTGATAACTCTCATATCCTGCCACAGTCTGTTTAGTTTAATTGTGAGCGCATCCTTTGCACGTAAGATATAGACCACTTTGCCATTCAAAACGTGAATAAGAGCTTGTGAGAGACGGACTGTCGAGACTAACTTACAGAGAGTGTCCTTAAGTTAACTAATGTGATCTGTCTCACACGAGTGGCCTAAAGCAGTGTAAATTTTTGCGGAACAGGCCAAAGACCCTGGCGTGGCACCAGTAACTGCTACGTCTGGTTAGAGATTGTTGTGATAGGAACATGCGTTTGTGCGGAGAGAAATCGCTACAATTTTAAAGTGCCCAGGTTTTACAAGCAGCCAGTGAGGGCTGATTGTAACGTGGGCAAACCATCCTACTAGATAAACCTGTGGTGGCATATGTGTAGTGCCGGCGTAAGTAAGAATCACATTCCAATAGGTTGGAAAAAGTAGAAAGCGATAACAAACGATTCATAGTCTTGAGGGTATTGTGCATAGTATTCAAGAGACGGCCGAAAAAGGTGGAATGTGACAACAAACAATTATTAGTCTTATTATACATTGTAGTTACCATCTGTCTTCTCATTGGCTAAAAGCCTACTGTTAATTCTGGGGAACAGCGCAACCTACAGATTATTCACTAATCTATTAGTGAATATTCTGTAGGTTGGGCGCCCAATGCATGATTTCCAAGGGTAATCATGTCAACTTTGCGCGATTCGTGTTGCTTGCCGTCAGTGAAGAAGCAGAAACATGACTTCCAAGTTTTTGCGTTCGTTCAATGTATAATAAAACAATTATTAGATTCGGTTTTTGTGATATCCAGAATAATCAATGTCTCGGTAAGGGTTATCAGCCTCAGCCTTCGGCTTCGACTGTAACTCTTACCTCGACCTTGATTATTCTGGATATCACAAAAACCTCATCCAATAATTGTTTAGTGTCTAGTGGTGGCCCCGGAGGCATTGCCTTCAATTTGGTGACTAGGTGCATCAATTTGGTTTCGGAGTAAAAAATAAGCGGATGAACATTAAGGCTTATCATTAAAGATGAGGGGTAAAACATTATGGATTTTCCTGCTGAGTATAACTTGGCAGAACATACTAGTGATAGGTTAATTAATGCAAAAAACATAAAAGAACGAGAGATGCAATCATCGATGATGAAACCTGCCGTATGGCTTGGCAAGGCTGCGAGGTCGTCGGCGGTGGCATAGTGGCCTACAGAAAAGAGAAACGCTCCTGTTAACCTTGGGGCAGAAAATTTGACCAAAATTACGCAATAAGGCTTTTTGGTAGCTATGATATAATAAGTGATTACCTTTTGAGTTTAAATGAACCCCGTCAGAAAAATAGAGCGATGAAACCAAAACGTTGCGAAAGGCACGCTCCTACAAAGATGCGACAGTGAGCGGTTTAATTTAAACACCCTGGCATTATAGGATAGAAATGATCGAGGCGGGTGCCTTCGTGGTAGAATTTGGCTCACGATAACATGTTCTACGGAGAACCTAAAGTGAAACAACTGAACTAGTTGGAAAATGTTAAAGTACCTATAACCCCAAAAATTTTTTTCGTTTCGTGAAATCTTTGCATGGAATTAGGAAAAATGCCGCAAAAATTGTTGCAATCGGTTAAAACCCGAATTTTTTATGAAGTTTTAAAGATCGTAAAAAGCGCACTTTTTCAAAACACTGGGTATAAGTCTGGGTATAGCGCGATTTGTGACGTCATTCCAGGCCTTTAATCGCCTTCTTGTTTACGACGGTCTTTGCTTCGATTGCAAGAAAGAAAATGCAGGATAAATGCGTTGTTTTCAGATACAACAACAGGCCAAACGAGGGAACGTCGTAGAAAAAGCAGGGAGCCGGCCACTTTTTCAACGGTTGTACTGATTGCTACAGAAGCAAGACCGCAAGCAGCAGTTCATGTATCGGAGCCACTTGATGTGTAGGCATCTTCTGCTTCATATGACATCAACTTTGTTGTTTTCTTGTTCGCTCGCGTTTGATCACACCTCGACTTCTAAGTCGTACTCTACCTCCGTTTCTGCGGCCTCGGAATTCGAAGCTTGAGTCAAGCTATTATCGCTGGACGACATTCTCAATTGATGTGATTATTACGTATTTTTTGAGTTGAATAAACGTTCTTTCAACAAAATACTGAATGCTGAAAACACCGAACCCGTAATATAAGGACAATAACCGAAGCGATGCGAGCAAAGGCCTGGAATGACGTCACTAGTCCCATTCTCCGCTTTGCTCGGTCATGCTACAAAGAACGCTCACTTTAAAAATTCATAAAAAATTCAGGTTTTAATCAATTGCAAAAACTTTTACGGCATTTTTCCTAATTCCATGCAAAGATTTCAGGAAACGAAAACAATTTTTTGGGGTTATAGGCACTTTAACAGTGAGGTCTGCGACATTAATCTTAGCATTGCACAGATAGATAATCTTCATTTACCCACAGACAATTCATCAGCTATACATAAAAAACATAAGTACATTGGGATAAGTACATTGGGATTAAATGCAGTGACAGCCGACAGATCAAATTGCCGTAGTTTCGTAACTGTTCTTCCCCCGATGCCGTGAAATTGAACCGTCGGTTCCATTGTTAGATGAAAGTTAACTGAGACACAAGGTAACAAAGTTTCGGCCAAAAATTTAGCGATTCGCCATACGTAAGAATGTCCCAAGACCATAATGCGGGGAGAAGGTGGTGTTTCCATTTGATAGTCCAGACAGTCTATAAAGAAAACGTAATATTAATGATTGCGTTGACGAGATTGGAAGTCCTCTATAAGCCGATTATCTAGAATATTGCTTTCTGGTTCCCATGTTGCCTCTGAAATGGGTAGCTTGCCCACTTAATGAGGTATTGAATTTGACCTTCCCTCTTTCGAGATTCAAGTATCTGTTATGCATCAAAATTAGTTTCATCATCAATCAAACTGGACGAATTAGTATCGGGGTCTGTCAATTGCCCGTTGCGACTGGTCTTTATTAAGCGAATCTTCTCCCTGTGCAGGGTTTTCCCCCGGGAGAAGCACCTGGGGATGCAAAACTATCCACAAGTAAGTCATTGGGGTGCAAAAATGGGAGTGATTGGCCTATCATTAGGGTCTACGTTGGGCTAGCTCGATTTGCGTAACAATCCTATGGCGATGCTCTGTAATTGAACTAGCAGGGTCAGTAGGCGGCAACAGACTTGTGTCCATTGCGAGCGTTGGTTCTCTCCCATACAGCAAATGAAAGGGGCTCTCACCAGTTGATTCTGATGGGGAAGTCCGAAAAACTGTAGGAGCAGCTGGAATGAAAACGTCCCAATCTTTTTTATGTTTACTAACAAACATGGAAAAGGTTTGGCATAAGGTGGAGTTCATACGCTCCACAAGTTCGTCCACTTGTGGGTGATATGACGAAGTGTTAAGCTTTTTAATGCTATACAGTTTACATACCTCCAACACTAAGGTGGAGAGAAAATTCTTCCCGCGATCTGAAAGCGTAAACCTAGGTGCGCCGTGTCTAGTAATTATTTCACTAGTAAGAAGGCGCGCAATGATCAGTGCATTGCCCTTTTTTACAGCAAAGATTTCTGGCCACTTAAGTATTCTGCGAATACGACAATGTAGCGATTACCAGACCAAGTAATTGGTAATGGTCCCAGGACATCAACCGCTAGGCGCGAGAAAGCAGCATCTACTGGAATGGGTAAAAGTGGTGCATGGTACTTATTTCGGGGATTCTTACGGGTCGAACAGTCTTGACATCACCGAACCCAATGCTCTACATCCTTGAACATCCCCTTCCAGTAAAATTGGTCTCTTAACTTCTTGTAGGTTTTGAAAGTACCTAAGTGTCCACCGGACAAATCATCATGCGCATGCACTAAGACTTAATGTAACGTAACGGAGGGGAAAGCACTAATTGAGCGTGGCACCCTTTACAAGGGCGTTTCCGAGCTACATCAAGGTGGTATAAAAGACTATTTTCATCAAGAAAGTAAATGTCCTGGGATAGTAATACTCGTTTCGCTCTTACGTTATCGTGTGGTAACTGATCATTTTCTTAATAGTCTATTATGTCAGCGAGATTGCTGTCCCGACGTTGAAAATCGTAAATCTCCTTTGTCTTGACACCCACATGCTCAAGTATGTTAAGCCTACATGTGCCATAAAGGCATCATGACAATGCATGAGCATTGCCATTGGTTGTTCCTGGCCTATGGACAATATCAAAGTCAAACTACTGAATCAACACGAGTATCCAAACAATAGTTCAGTTCCAAGTTTGTGGGCTCGACTTTTCTCAACCTTTTCCATCCTGAAACATATATATAATATTCCCCATGACCATGCTTGAAACCGCGTTCAATTATTTCATAGTTGCCCTCGAGCTCCGGAACTGAAGTTTTCCGCGGCAGCAAAGCCAATGTCAAGTTAGGTTAAAACCTCTCTTAAATTTTGACGCATGCTGTTTGTTGATCTCTACGTGGCGGTAATTGATGTGTTCTGCCTGTTCCTTGGAGAGAATCATATCGGAGGTTTCAAATGCTACAGCCATTTTGGAGAGTAAGATGAAAGACTGAAATAATCGATATGTAAATAGATACACACGACAGTGCTTGGAAAGAAGGTTATATAAAAGGAACTAAAGAACTATGACCAGACCCCAACACTGCTTGTTTAAGATTCCTAGGGGTTATTAGTATTTTCAATTATCTACTCTGTGAGGCGTTATCAAGTTTCTTGTTTTCCACATGGACAGTTATCAAACTTCACAAAGGAGGATGGTGTTAGGATTCTGAAGTACTCTTCTGTCCTTTTTTTGGTTTTTGTGTTAGTCCCCAAAGGTTTTGCTT
Organism: Micromussa lordhowensis; assembly: GCA_964020085.1. NCBI lineage: Eukaryota > Metazoa > Cnidaria > Anthozoa > Scleractinia > Lobophylliidae > Micromussa > Micromussa lordhowensis. The sequence goes on along the minus strand of OZ026602.1, from coordinate 18,240,045 downwards.
ATCCATGTATTGGGATCACATGTCTTTGTGTGGAGCAAATAAGACTCGCTGATTGTTCCAGAGCTGGATTGGAGGCGACGCCTCAAAGAAAGAAAAGAATGGCAAATTATAAGAGTTTTACGAGAAGTAAGTGAAAACCACAACTCGCGCTAACAGTTCTACAATAGTTTTTCTTAACTGTTTGTAGTTTAGGCAGCCCCAAGTTTCTAAATCGAGACAAGGAATGTTCAGTTTGTTGAACAAGTCTTTTTCAACATGACCTCCTTTGAAAGGTACCACAGTTCTTTCCTCTGTCTTGTATTGGTTGTACAATCACACTAAGACAATATCTACTTGGCCTTTCTTGGTAACAGGGTCGATAAGCGAGTCTGTGTATTTTATGTGCAAAGTTCACTGTCTTTGCATCCTTGTGAGACAAGTCTTTGAGTCTTGCTGGCTGGAATAAATCATGCCGGCCAAAGTGTTCATTGCAAGAGTAATAACCCATTTCACGCACTTGAAATTTCTTTTGCATGTAGAATCTCTCTGAGTCTTATTGGTAAATAGGTTGTAAATAAATTCAGTTTCATATGCTAACATGGCTTGATCCTGACTCGATGTGCACCCAGGAAAAAAAACACATCTAAAACCGACCTTTGCTGACCTTTCTGCCTTCAAAGAAAAAGATATGATAGATAACCTTACTCAATTGCGACTATAAGATTGCAGCCAAAGCTCTTGCTAACCGTCTCAAGAAAGTACTACCAAAACTGGTGACTAGCGACCAAACTGGATTTATGAAAGGCCGGTTTATTGGGGAAAACATCAGACTAATTGACGGAGTCATAAATTTTGCGGACGCTGAAAATATCCCCGGACTTTTACTTTTTTTAGATTTTGAGAAAGCCTTTGATACCGTGGAGTGGGCCTTTATTAAAAAAACCTTTCAACAGTTCAATTTTGGCCCCTCTATGATTAAATGGATCGACATCTGCTATAACAACATCGAGAGCTGCGTTTTAAACAATGGCTGGTCCACTGATTTTTTTAAACTTGAAAGGGGAGTTAGGCAAGGCTGTCCCTTGTCGCCTTACCTTTTCGTTCTTGGGGTCGAAATTCTTGCTGAAAAAATTCGGGAAAATGAAACCATAAAAGGAATATGGGTATCCGAAAATGAAATTAAAGTTAGCCAGTACGCCGATGATACAACCCTTATTCTTGACGGCTCGAAAGAATCTCTGATATGCGCTCTACAAGTTCTGGAGAATTTTAGTCTGGTTTCAGGCCTAAGATTAAACAACAGAAAAACAGAAGCTCTTTGGATCGGGACCTATAAAGATAGAGATGACAAACTATGCCCTGCAAAAAATTTAAAATGGATTAAACACAAAGGAAAAGCATTAGGTGTCTGGTTTTCTACAAATCTGGAAGAAGCTTTGGAAGCAAACTATGCTGATAAACTCGCAAAAGTGTCCAACTCTTTAGGCTGTTGGGAACTACGGAGATTGTCTTTGCTTGGAAAAATAACAGTACTTAAGAGCCTGATAGTGTCTCGATTAGTTTACATTTTGTCGCCCCTCCCAACAAATCAACGTGTGTTGGAAGAGATAAATACTCTATTTTTCAACTTTTTATGGAATGGCAAAGGAGATAAGATCAAACGAAACACAATGATTAGCGACTACTCAGAAGGTGGCCTGCGAATGATAGATTTAATATCCTTTAACAAGGCTCTTAAATCCACATGGGTTAAGAAGTATCTTGATCCAGAAAATCATGGCAAGTGGAAGTTTTTCTTTGACTGCCAATTACAAAGCTATGGCGGTCCAGTCGTATTCAGAGGAAACCTTAATAGACATGACTTATCCAAATTTATCAACACGACAGATGCCTTTACTAAGGAAATCTTACAACTTTGGTCAGAGATAAGCTACAAGGCGAATGTGAACTCTATTGACCATTTTCTCTCATTACCTCTATGGCACAATTCTCTGATACGAATAGACAACAGACCCGTGTATTATAAATCGTGGAGCTGTAAAGGTATCCAGAACGTTACAGACCTTCTTAAAGACCCGAATAACTTTTTATCTTCCCATGAACTTCAGGAAAGATACAATGTTAAAACAAACTTTTTAGTTCTTCATGGTCTAAAATCCTCTTTAAAACCCTTGAGAGAAAGCGGGTCACTTAGTACTACATCCTCTCAAAGCTTTCTGCAAAGCTTTCTAAAAGCCAAAAAGCCTACCAAGGCTGTTTATGAAAGGCTGGTAACTGTAAAGCAAAAAAACCCTTTTCGAAGCCAGGAAAAATGGTTGGCTGATTGCGAACTTGAAAGTCATGAAACGATTGACTGGAAGTCGGTTTACCTATCCTCGTTTAAATGTACTAAAATTACTAAACTAATCATCTTTCAATTTAACCTATTACATAGAAGACTTGCTACGAATTCCTTTCTTAAGAAAATAGGAATAAAACAAAGTGATCTGTGTACCTTCTGTAAGACTGAGGCGGAAAGTCTGATTCATTTATTCTGGTCCTGTGGTGTAACCGCTATCTTTTGGCAAGAGTTTAAACAGTGGATAACAACAAATTACGAAAATGTAATCAGTAATTTTAGTCCAGCAACAGTATTAGGCTTTAAACCTTTTTTGATCAGCAAGAAAACTCGTAATTTATGCTTAATTGCTAGATATTATATTTGGATCTGCAAAAGTCAAGAGAAGACTCTTAGTCTTGAAAATTTCTTAACTTTTCAACACTCGTTTGATACCTGTTAATTTGTCTCTTATGCCTCTCAACCTAATAAAACCGATACGCTTTACACAAGGTCGTGTTCTATTGATACAAGCAAATATTCTATAACTAAATAGGAGTTTCCGAATTTACTTTTTTCTTTGATGCAATCGTAGCGGACAGTAACATCATGTCATTTTACTAATGTATTGTATTATATCGTAATGTAGAGTCATGTCATGTAATACATTGTAATATATTGTTTTTGTAAGTTGTAATCAATATCAATCTGTAGTAATTGTATTGTAGTATTATGGTATCTTTCTTAGTGACATTAGTATTGTATTGTAAGTAGCTTTGTATTCAGTTTTTTTATTAGTATTGTATTGTAAGAAGTGTAAGTGCATTGCAAGCGTAAATGTAAGTGCAATTTTAGTTTCAAAAAAAAAAAAATTAGCATCAAAAAAAAAAGTAAATAAAGGAATAAAATAAAGTTGGTAACTAGCAGAATGCCAGCCTTCTACTCTTCAAGAAGTGGTGGTAACATCTTGAAAAGGGATAATCTGAGATAAAAGCCAGGTTTTCGCCATAGATCGCTTTCCAGCTAACATATATACATATTTCCCAACTGGAAAAGCCACAGGGATCGTAGGCGATCATCTTTCCCATCTGGAAAACATATATATAATATTGCCCATGGTCATGCTTGAAAACGCGTTCGATTATTTCATAGTTGCCCTCCAGCTCCGGAACCCAAGTTTTCAGCGTCCGCACAGCCAATGTCACAGTTAGGTTGAAACTGCTCTTAAATTTTGACGCATGCTTTTCATTGATCTCTACGTGGCGGTAATTGATGTGTTCTGCCTGTGTGCACCATCAAAATCACGTGACATAATCAAAAACCTAACAAAGAGTTCTCCCTTTGAAGTTTGCTGGCCTTCATAACCATTCCCCTCTATTAACTATGCACGCACACATACACACAAATATCCCACCTATAGAATGGGATAAGCCATTATTATGTAGTTATTTGATTTTCTTACAACTACACAAATGTGGTTTGTATCCAATCCACTTCCTCCATGTCGCCTGATGTTATTTGGAAAAAGCTTTTTGTATAGCAGTTGATCTGCACACCACCAATGTGGTTCAACCACATCGGGATGTGCAATTGTAGTTAAAACTAGACTTCTTACCTGGGTCCTACTGCTGGTTGCGAAAAACGACTTTCCGGCTGTGGGGGCCATGTGATTTCTATAGATGTGTTCCATCTTCAGAAACCAAATTTAATAATCATTTCTCTGTTCTGAATACTGTATGGAGCTGATGCACTTGAACAATGAAAAACTATTTGAATAGAACAATAAACTCCTTCAAGTAATGAACTTTATCTCTCTAGAGTCTTATCGGTAAATAGGTTGTAAGTGAATTCAGTTTGATATGCTGACATGACTTGATGCTGACTCAATGCGCACCCAGGAAAAAACACATCTAAAACAGACCTTTGCTGACCTTTCTGCCTTCAAAGAAAAAGACATGATAGATAAATAAACTAAAAAGTAAATAAAGGAATAAAATATATGAAAGGAATTAAGCAACTAGCAGAATGCCAGGCTTCTGCTCTTCAAGAAGTGGTGGTAACATCTTGAAAGGGATAAGCTGAGATAATGGCGAGGTTGTCTCTATAGATCGCTTTCCAGCTAAAATATGTGCATATTTCCTGACTGGGAAAAGCCATAGGGATCGTAACTTGAGGGGGAATTGAGCTGGTTACTTAACACTTTTGTCTGGGTTAACTCTTATTTCCAACGGTCACTGTTACAATGTTGTCCTGCCTTTACTACTTCATGGATCTTAACTATCACAGCATCTACTTCAACTACTAGGAATTAACTCGTCACATTCCTTATACAAGGACATCCACTTGGTCCATCAATCAATGTCAAACTGTCCATCAGGCTAACGTAATGCCATGTGCAATTCATTAAGGGTTATTGTAATGTACCGTTGAGTATTGTAAAATTTATTATTATTAAAAAAATACACGCAAATCTCACTGGTATTTGGTAGTTTTGCGAATTGTAACCAGTAGTTTCGTTCTAACTCTTAACTTGTGTACTTGAGTTAAATGATTTGCTAACCGACTAAATATTTTGACCCGCAGCTGGGAATAGGACAGTGTTTACATTTAAGTTTCTTCATGTTGTCAATACTAATGTTGGATTCCAACTGAACAAAACTGTTTGTGACAGGCCTGCACAGACTCCCTGCGTGATCTAACTGTAAATGAATGAAGCCTTCAGAGCTTAGCTTTAACAAGCATGTCTGTGAGAGATTTACCTCTTCTGTATGATAAGATAGGCGGATTTTGGAAGATAGTGTTCAGCAAAGTATATTTTTAAGGTTGCACACTAATGAGGTGGTATGTTGTGACAAATGGCAAGATTTGCTTTCGTGGTTTTGCTTTTGTTGGAGTGCCGACTGTCTTCCGGCGAAGGCGACTTCTGATAAGGTTGTTTGTATAATTTTCTAAGGATAGCCGCGCGCAATGAGACGCAATTTAAAATTTGTGATACTGTCATTTAAGGCTGTTTCAGAAGAGTTTCTTGTAGGAAGTCTAAGGGCTTCACCTGTAATAAAACCTTTTGTAACGCCTGGTAGGTGGCTCAAGGTTAAATGTGTGTACTGAAAGGTTTTGGTCGGCTTGTAATGTGTTTGGATGTCAAGGATCGATTCGTTTCTGAATCTTTCTCCTTTAGATATGATTGTGTCGAGAAATGTTTTCTGTCTCCGAGATTTCAGCCGTAAATTTGATTGTAGGGTGGAAGTTGTTTGTGGGGAGGTGGCGATGTTTCTTCTAGCTAGTCCAGCCCATTGACCCACTCGTACCGGAAGAAACCTTTGGTCTCCTCGCACTCGTAGGCCTTTAAGATTTGGTCACAGCTGAAGCCTGAGGCAACATAGTTGGAAATGTCGAGGAGTTTGATTGCTGTTTCTGTTGACAGTGAACTTGATGGGGTGGTGTTCTATCAGGTACGGGAACAGAAATTCTTTCACAGCATTCAGATCGTACTTCCCGGAATTAAAGCCTAACACGGGTAGCTCTTGTATGTATGCGTTTAGTTTCTCTTCTAGTTTGGTTAACACTTTTGTTATCACTGGTTCTTACTTCACCACAGTCTGCAATTTCATTGTGCCTCTGTCTCTGTTCTTGTCTCCTTTCAGTATCCAACTGCAGGTTCAATCTTCTATAAAACGATGGATCATTCGCATTGACTTCATCATCGAAAAATGCACAATCTTCCTCGTTCTCAGACTCTATCTCTTCCTCATCCTCCTCATCATCGCTCGCAATCAAGTCAATCCCTCTACTTTCATCCTCACTATGTTCTCCGGTTTCTTGTTCGCTTTCGTTTTCACCACTGCCAGCGTCGACATTTCCTTACATATCAACTAACATTTGCGCTAATCGGTCTTCAAGAATTTCCTTGTTGGTCGGACCTCTTGCAGTTTCGAGGGCTTCAAACACCTTGGCGTACTGTTCTCGTAACAGAGAAGAGCTTTTCATGCTGATGGAAACAAAGTACTGAATAAACTCTGTAATAAACCCTTTAGGGTTATTATTATTTAGGAAACAAAACATTTCGCTTCTTGATACTCAGGCATGTTACAACACACACTCGCACTGAGTGGGACATGGGCCGATTGCCAGTTCAATTTTTCTGTGTTCTTCAACTCTCCACTTTTTCTTTGTTAAAGTAGCACTCGAAGTTGAAGTTGAAGTTGAAAGTGGCGCATTTAGGAAAATAGCGTGCCTCTTCTGGGGCAATAATTCCTTCATCTTCTGATTCTTCAAAGATCATTTTTGGAACATGGTAAGCTCCGCCAGCCATCACAGGTCTTCTCCTGTTGCCTTAAAATTATGTGCCCTTTTCCAGTACTTGCCACATCTTGAACATTGAAATGATTTACTGTAGCAGGTGAGATCTTTTATCTAGGAGAAGTGCTTCTCGTACAAGTTCAAGTAAAAAGTGCTTTCGTAATGGCGATGTGAGCGGCAGAGAACTGTGGCGGTAATGTCGGGCTTGTCTTCAGTTTCTTCTTGTTCTTCACCATCCGACTGAGTGGGGGCGAGATTGTACACTTGAGTATTAACTTTGAATAACTTTTCCAACTTGTCTAGTTCAGACAACTTGACTGCATGAAACGTCTTTATTGCAAGGCCAGCTTCTCGGTACTGCTGGTGATAGTGCTTGGAAGCTCTCTCTAAATTCTTGGTATGGCAGCCATTGTGGAGGGCCAAACAGCGGGGGAAAAAACACGGGTTGTCTTTATACGGTATATCAGTGTTGTTATCGTTTTCCAGCGCGTTGATTCCTCAGTTGTCGTCGCTTTACCCGGGCAAGGTGATTGCAAAGTTTCCCCACAAACCAGGTCAGGAACGTTACTACACACACTCGCATTGAGTGGGAGATGGGCCGATTGCCAGTTCAATTTTTCTGTGCTCTTCAACTCTTCTGCTTTTCCTTTATCAAAGTAGCTGTCTAAGTCGAAGGTGGTGCGTGCTTCTTCTGTGACAATAACTCCTTCATCATCTTTTATGTAGGAGAAATGCTTCTCGTACAAGTTCAAGTAAAGAGTGCTTTCGTAGTGGCCGTGCGAGCAGCGGAGAATTGGAGCGTTGTAGGGTGCAAGGTTGTGAAATGTTTTGGTACAGGTGTTACAGGTGAATGTACGCATTTGTACGGTTTCTCCCCAGAATGGATTCGTTGGTGAGTTTTGAGGTTATCCAAATGAGTAAAGGTGTTGTCACAGTAGTCACAACGATGTTCCTTGCGAGGCTTTTTCTCTGGGGGTTTCCCAAAACCCGTTTGAACAGCCTACAATTAATTATTATTTGGTAGTCTTAGTATTGACTCTGATAAACTCTATCTTTCTACAATGAGTGTGATAGCCCAAACCCATAAATAACAAGCCAAATGTAACTTTCATATTCTTCTGACTCCTAAACAAAGGAACTAATGATATCATCTTTTTGCTGAACCTAAACAGTTTAGTTTTCAAGAGGAAAACATTTCAAGAACTTTAATTGGAACATTTGCACTTCCGCATAGCGTATTCTGAACAAGTGAAAATGAAAGATGACTTGCGATTTCCAAAGGAGTCCAAGATGGCATTTGGTCCACTTCACCATTCCAGTTAAAATAAGTACAGAGAGGTACTTAAGTTTAGCGCACAAAGGACACAATAAACCAACAGAGGTAATTAATTGATCATAAAAGGGAAATATTCATCGTGAAATGCATCATCTGCCGTTTCCAGAGGTAACGGTGAATTGTGATTACTCTGAAAAAAGGAATGATTATGTTAGCAAAGTTGAATATCAATTACTTAGTGTATCGTGTCGCTGTTTAGAAAACAAGGGCACGTTAAATACAATTCACTAATAACAGAGTAAATTACTTACATCTTCTCGTGTCACACATTCCATGTCCTCGATTTCTCACAGGTCAGTATTCATAAACTGTAAAGCAAAGAATATTTCTGGATTAATTTAAGTTAAGTGAAACTCCCTGTGGGTAATGAACTTGACTTTGTCTTAACTTGTTAAACAAAGAGGTGCTTTGTTCCCATGCAAATTCGACTCAAGTAAGTTTGCATAATTAAATTGCTTATCGGTGTATGCTAAAACAACGGTTTAGAGTCTATTATCAAACTACAAAATATGTTGAACAAACCCAAAATAAACTTACCGAATTGAGAAAGTCGAATTTATTCATGATGATAGTATCTGGTGCCTTGTTACTGGATGCCTGTGTTAAATGATAAAAAATTATGATCAGTTAAGAGTGAGATTGAAAAACAAATACAAATTATAAAGATTAGTGCACTGGAGATGGTGAAAAATTTTCAACACCAAAGTTTAATTAAACACACTGAACTTTCCGTATCTGCCACTATGTGATTTTGAAGGTGTGTAGTCACATCCATGGATTCCTGGTTCTCACCAAGCTATTAAAAAAGAGATGAAACATCGGAGAAACAATATTATATGGAATAAAAGGCGCTAAAAGCCAATGATTATAAAACTCACCTCAATTTCTTCGAGAGGCAACTCGGTCAACCTTGCATAAGCCGTTGGTAAAATCGCTTCAGAAATTTGCATGGATTCCGTCAACGTTTCCCAATCACGGATTGATAAGCGAGCGTCCAATAGAGCTTGAAATTTGCGAAAATCGGTAACAAAACCATGTTGATAAACAGGGAACAGAAATTTCCAAACAATGAGTTTGAACGAATTATTTCCTAACAAAGCAATTGCAAGAAAGATAACGCTTTTGAAATCTGCCCACTTTTATTTTAAACAGCTAATAGATTCAATCAGGGTTAACTATTAGCGGGCAAGCCCAGGCAACCTTATTGTTTTTATTGTACTAGAGTGACTCTTATTAGTATGGAGGAACCCACTTTTGCCTAGACAGTTTGAATAGTAATGATTTACCTATTCCACCTAATCTAGACACCCAATCCACATTAGTATGCAGGAAATCCAAATTAGTATGGAGGAAGGCACCTAATACACACCTAATCCATAGACACCTAATTCACCTAATGCAGAGTGCGCGTAGAAAATGCAATTTAAAAAGAAAAACCAAAAGATGCAAAGTTAAGTTATTGTACAAAATTTCAATTACAGATTACAATTGAAATGCGATAATTTCACATTATAATTTAAAATCACAGCTGATAATTGAAAGAGTATTAACTTGATAAATACAGTATGTACTCAGCTGAACGAAGCTGGCGGTATCCTGATGTCAATGTAAAGTCTTCACAGTGAAAAGAAGAGTGTATGAGTTGAAGCAGACATATCCTGTGTATTTTCTCACTATAAATATTTGTTTTACAACGCTGTAAAGCTCATTGTGACAAATGCCGTTCCTCACGAGAAAACAAGAACTCAACAAAAATTTGTGTTGCAATTTGCCGAGCTGCCCTATCAACAACCCATGTGTACTTTTTGCCGAAAGGGCGGTAAAAAGAAATCATTTTGCATGACACACCTACTACGCAAATTATAAAGTCTTGTAAGAATTTAAGTTGAGCCCAGCTAACCTCTTTTTCGAGTTGATAATTCAAGTGAATCTTTACTCTCAACCGAGGTTAGTTGGGCAAAAGATTTCAAGTGGTGAAGCCACAGTGGTCTTTGGCTATTTATAAAAAGGGTCTACCATTATAGTAAGTTTCAGATAATACATCATTGGATATCAAATTTTAGTCTCTTTTAATTTTTACTCTTTAAAGTGCCACTATGATCAAATTTTTACCCCTTGATTTTTTAGGTTAATCACATAGAATTCTACGAAAGATTAAAAACGCTGTTTACCGTCTACAAATATCTGCATTGGTTCAGGAGATATTTAAGTTTGAAAAATGAGTAAAATATGCAAATGAGATTACTGATGACGTCATACACTCAACCAAATATTACATGAAGTATATAAATAGCGCTATCTCGGTCAATTTGCAGCAGAAACCATTGAAACTTGGTAGCCTAATAGTTCTAAATGCAACACATCTACAGCTATAACAATTTCCGTTCCCATGGCAACCTACTCTTTTCCAGTCCCCTCTAGCCTGATATCAATATTTAGTGATTTTAAGCTTGGAAAACATTAAACAAGGCTATGAACTCAACCTAATGTATTTATATGCTTGCTGGATTATGCAGATGAGGCACCATTGGCAAATATCAATATAGAACCCTGAAAGTGGTCAGAAAAGCCTTTAATATTGTGGAGGTCTGGAACCTAGTATGTTGCTATGGTAACAAAAATTGTTAAGCTCATATTGCGGAGCACCACTAGTAGAATCGTACTGTAAAAATTCAAACATTTATCATACAAATGGACTGAGATATCCTTGTTTATCATATTTGATCAAAATGCGGTTGAGTCTATGACGTCATCACTTGGTTAATTTGCATATTTTAAAAACTTGAATATCTCTGGAACGAAAAGAGATATTTGAAAACAGTAAACAGCATTTTTACTCTTGTACAGGCTACCTGTTTATGTCTTATAATGGCTTAGATTTGAAGGATGCGATTTTCGTCATGGTAGCAATTTAATGATTCTGTTCATCATTGTGGGACCCTACGGATTTAACAAAACAAAGGTTTTTTTGCTTGACATTAATAAGTCGGTGCACTAATGTACTATATATTTTCAGTTATCGTGTGGTACTGTGTTAACTTTAAATGAGATAACTGCACCAATGTACACCCTAAATCAGCCCAAAGATTGTGTTCATCATTTTGGGACCCTACGGAATCAACAAAACAGAGGGTTTTTTGCTTGATGTTATAACTTAATCAACACAATTTCACTATTAAAACAGACTGTTTTATTCACCACAAAGTTTTTGAATAATCTTCAAAACTAATTTAAAAAAAAGATACTTACTGTCATCAGAGGCCTCTTGCGCTTCCATGATCTTTGACACGAAGTTTATTACGGTCACAAAAACCATGAAGTCCCTGTTAAGACAGCATCGAAACTGAGTGACAGACAGCACATATTGCCAGGAAATTTAATGGTAATTCGCATTAAAAAAGGGGTATTCGTAGTTTATTTCATATCCCTACTTACCATATGTGTTGGTGATGTACGTTTGGGTTGTCCTGTAAATCAGTGTAAGTTTCAAGCTTTAGTTTTGTGTGGTGAGAGATAAGTGTTACGTATAGCATGTGTAGAATCATTCACAGGTCAGTTTGATTTTGTATTTTGTGTATTAATAAGAGGTCTCTGACCAATGAGCTTTGATCCTAATATACGTCATACAAGTGGCTTCTACTCACAGCATAAAAGAAGTCCAATTGGACTTCAAGGAATGAACCGATCTCTTCTAGGAAGTCATCTAGAAGCTCTTCAGCGGAGGGCGGCTGCATGATAAACAACTTTGATCTCAATAAAATGTTCAATTTTTTAGACACGTTTTCGTTAACATAATAGTATATACTCTCCAAACAAGGAATTTTTGGCTCCTCTTCGTCCAAAGGCAAAGTTTTCGTATTTTGCGGTGTTCTGTCCTGGCGGCAATTTCCGCAGATGGAGGAACGGTTCAGCATTTCTTCTAGGCAGCGGCTGTGCATCAAAACTCGGCAGCAGTCTGTCTTTCTTAGATGTGGCAGCTGGTTAATGTGAAATTCGTCCTGGCATATAAAGCAAGCGCCTAGGCTGTCTTCTTCAGGAGCTAGGTTTTGCAAGCGACGAGAGCGGCCAAGTGAAGCCATAATTGTTTAAAGAGCGAGTGAGAACAGTGCATAAAATGCTTAGAGCAAGTGACAAGAATGAAACCTTGCACGCTTATATACCAACGAAATGGATCGAGTTCCCTCAGCGGTCTGCATACCGATGTGCTGGTACTTGTATATATTAAGTGTGTTTCTGTACAGAAACTAATTGGTTTTTTGTGCACACGTCTAACAGACTTCAAATTTTAAAAACCGGCCAGACTAGTGTGCGATGTTTACTAACTCGTTCTCGAAAAAGAATCAACTTACATTGTTTGGAAGCGCACGAAAATCAACAAAAACCACCCAAAAACGTATCGAGAAAAGCGGGCCCATTTTGCTAACAAAAGGCTTTGTTATGGAGCCCAAAATTGGCTTAATATGGCCATTCTTGAACAATGGCGGCTGCAACTTTAAAGTACTCAAGGGACTTTAGAAATTTCTTGAGCGGGAAATTTGAACTGTCGTAAAAGGCGAAGTAATGACAAATTCTCCCCGGGGAAGGTATTAAGGGTATAATTTGTTGTGTGTAAATCGTTATGCTGGGGCGGCTGGTAGGGGGCCTTTGCGGCTATCAATGATATCACAATTGTTGTTTGGTCTCACTGTTGGAATTTAGTGTCACCCCGCTTTTATCCCTCTTAAACGTTGTGATTGGAATGAACAGCAGCTACAAAATGAAGGAAATGGTGTAAAAAATTTGTGGAACTGAACTGAACTGGTCATTAATCAGAAAAGACAGGATGTCCTGAAAAAAGAGCTTGAGAAGATTGGTGTTCCTTTCAAATTTTTTGAAGTTCAGTGTGAAGATGGGCTATCCCAAACACAGTGGACAAGACTTGATGGTATTTATTAATTAATTCAATCAGCATATCTAAAGCTTAAGTACCTTGCTAATTTTTTTCATTAATTACAGCAAGAATTTGGATAGTGGCAAACACTTCAGAAGTTAATTTTTAAATCATAATCTTCTGATTTTCAATATTATTGACATAATAGAAATTTATGTTACTGTCACAAACCAAGATCATAGAGAAACCAATAAAAATTTCCAAACATCAAGTTTCAATTTTGTTCCTGGAAAAGATCTTCACAACATCCTGGAGAACCTTGACCTTAAGCCTGTGTTTGAAGGACTGCCACCTCAGAGGATGCTCACTTGCAAAAATGTAAAAAACTGTGGAAGGTATTACATTAATTTTACCCCTGACATCTTACATTAACTGATTACAAAAACCTATTGAGTCAAAGCTGTTTCAATTTGCTAATGCCAACAAAGATTGCCTGGAAATTATAAAACAGAACAAAACAACTGAACCTTATTTTTAGGGATTTGGTGAGCTATTTGGAGCGCTACAAGCTGAACCTGGTGAGGAACAATACAAATCCCCTGAGCAATTCAAGGAGCAAGCAAGGAATTGGGCCAAGTTCTTTAGAACTGTACACTTTGATGAAGATGTAACGCCATACATACATGGTATATAAGAATTAATTATTATGTAACTTGTTTTTACCAAAACAAAACAATGCATGCTAAGTATCAAAACAATAAAAATAATCAATTTGCTGAAGATGATGATGATGATTTTACTGTAAATTAATTATAATCATAATTTTTTAAGTACACAATGAAACAAGACTTGGTAATTACTCAGTTATAAATTTCTTCACTACTTCCTTATTTTTTTCTGCAGCTCTTGTGTATCACGTGCCTCGGTTTCCAAGCAACAAACACGTGCCAGGAATTAGTGTTTGGTGTAATCAGACTCGCGACGTGCTTAACCTGCACGTCAAGGAACAAAAGCCTCGTGTACAATAAATTTTCCCACAATCTAGAGTTTAGTAACCAAAATAAACAGAACCTCGTTGGTCCAGGAACCTCACGAGATGCGCATGCTCCTCTCGTTTTGAGTCGATGCCTACCGAAACCTTGCCGTTAAGCGAGGGACTAACTCGTTGGTTAATTATTGAATAAACTGAAACGCCAAGCTTATGGCACACACACACCTATATTCACGCAATTATCAATGCGCATTTTCAAACACACAAAGTTGTTGCATAAATAACTTAAGTGTTCCATTGTTCACAAATAATGAAACCGGTAGGTTCCGCAGTTCTTGTTAGTCACTCAACCGAGTATAAGAGGACCACGCTAACTAAATTACTATTCCATCCACTAAAATAAATCACTCTAAGCAGAAACCAAGCTGTCGTTAAAAGACACTGTCGTACTGGGCGCTTAAGTGCGAAACTAAGAAGTTTACAGTCGTGTGATAATTCGCCATAAACCAAACTAATGTAATATATCATGCACGGTTGAACATGATAGGTCAGAGTGACAACTCTCCTGAGAACTATGCTTCCCATGTGTGGGGCGTGTCGCAAATGGATGTACATTCACACACGTGCCGGTTGTACGTGTCTGTAGCTTAGCATCGCCTTGGTAAAGTGCTAAATTAGCTTGTTCGGAGTATGACATGTGCTTGTAAAATTGCTAAACTATAAAATTCCCAAGTTAAGAAAAAAGATGTCAAAAATGTTTGCTAACATATTACCCCCACTTTTGAGAACAGTCGCCTCTGGCGACAGAAAGGGCTGCACCCTGAAAACTTATCTAGATTATGTGTTGTGTTTGTTGTTGGTTTTTGTTTTGTTTTGTTTTGTTTTCTTGACTCTGAATTGATGAACACACTAAACTATGGAACTGACAACGCATGAGAACTGGAAAGGATAAATGTGAAAGAAATAACGAGATTGGAGGCAAATGTATTTACAAGGGAGTACAGGGACACCGTACCTGGAAGATGCAGGGCTTAAACCAAATGGATAGCGGAGGCTAGGGCTTTCCGTGTTAGAGCCTTGGCATTGGGGAGGGAACGAACTGCGGCCACAAATACATCTAGTGAGGTCGCGCGAAAGAGGACCGAAGGGGGGGGGGGGAATAAACAATGTATCCGCATGTCTGATGAGGTAATTCAACAGAAAGGGGCATAGTCTGGGTGAAGAGAGTTCATGAATATAGGGAGGATGTGATCTTCGCTGAACAGGAAGTCAGCGCACAGCCTGAAGATTTGTCGGTGGGACCCTTCGGTGTCCCAAGAGAAGTGAAGAGACTGATCCACTAGGTCCCTGAAAATATCCTGGTGCTCCGGTGCATGTGTTGCTCATCGAAACAAAGCAGATCTGGTCCACACTGGAAAAATTAACCGGTTTTCCAAACAGAAAAAAATATGGTTTTTATATGGTTTTTGTTTGGATTTTCAAAAAAATCCCTTTCTGGAAAAAGTACCTTTTTTCCAATGTGGGTTTTCCTGCAATTCCATGCTGGGATTTACTTTTTTCCAAAGGTGGAAAATATTTTCACAGGAAGTGTGGGAAAACATGGAAAATGCACTTTCCAACTTTGGATTTGCAAGCATCCACAAATGGAATTTCCATATACCAAAGTTGGAATATGTTCTAATAACCTTGTGGAAAATATCTCTGCAATATGGTTAACCACTTATCCAAAACAGGAATTTAAAATTTCCAAAGAAGGAAATAGGTTTCACTGTTAACTTAACCATTGGTGGAAAATTGATTTCCAAACATGGATTCACAACTTCCAATCGTGG
Organism: Micromussa lordhowensis; assembly: GCA_964020085.1. Classification (NCBI taxonomy): domain Eukaryota; kingdom Metazoa; phylum Cnidaria; class Anthozoa; order Scleractinia; family Lobophylliidae; genus Micromussa; species Micromussa lordhowensis. Next base: position 18,224,421 of record OZ026602.1, on the reverse strand, counting down.
AATTTACATTTTCCAAATGTGGATAAACAAGATAGTAAACCTTTAGAAATGTAAAAAAAATTGATATCCATGCTTCACTGTTGACATCTAGTCCTGACCAATCACTTTCCAGGAATAGGCAAACTTTAAAACACATAATTGGTTAAACAAGTAAAAATTGAAGCCCACACCAACTCATTCAAGAAGCACAATGAAATGAAACAGAACTCTGATCTTTAATCAATGCAATATATACTTAATGTACATTCATTTTAGAAGTCTTTTGACTCCTTAAAAGGAGTAAAGAGCATCATCCATATTCTTTCATAACTTTAGGTGTTTGTTGTGTTGTGTTAAATGATTGCAACAGTGAAAAAGGCTTATATTAACTTGACAGATGCAGTATACTTAACAGTAAGCAATCTTTATATATTCATCAAACAAAATTTATGAAATATATCAAGATTGCTTACTGTTAAGTATACTGTATCTGTCAAGTTATGATTTAACAGAAGCCTGGCCTTTAGAGCATGCAACTCTTCACTGTTGCAATTATTTAACACAACAAACACTTACAGTTATGAAAGGATATGGATGATTTCCTTTACTCCTTAAGGCTTCTAGTTATAAGGGACTAACAGTGTTCAATGAAACTAAAATAAATTTCAATAAATGCCGATATATATAACATATTTCAGCAACAACAACTATGCTAATTTACATACAGAACCTTTGGAAGGCAGCTTAATCTCTCATCTTCTGCCATAATGTAATGTCAAAATGAGTTTGTGGCTGCTCAGTCTTTTAACTTAAGGTGATTTTAAAATCTCAATGTCTCTTGCCGTGAGATTTGCTCAGTCAGAATCCTCTTTGAGTGACACAAACTTGTTGCTGAGGAGAGCACTTGCCAAAGCCCTTATGTATGTATTCTTATCCTGCCCTCTAAGAAGGGACAAGCCAAACTTTTTCTTCAAAGGCTGTAAATGCTTCACCAGCTGTACATCACGGATGCTGCATTTTTCCAGCACTGCCAAGAGAATTGCGTCACAACTGGACTGAGTCAAATCTGGAGAAAAAAGCACATGGGTGTCTATTATTATTTAATCTATTAACAAATAACATAATAGAAATAATGAGAACTGTTGTAATAATACTATATTATACTATAAATACTAAACTGTATATATCAGAAATGTCACATCAACTGTGCATTGTGGTGCAATTCTCCTGGCAAGTTAGATGGATAGATGGAGAATGGATGTTCCTGTTAAAGAGCGCTAGAGAAATAAGCGCCCGCTCTCAAGGTCCAAAAATTTAATAAGCGCCCAGAGCGCTTAATCGAATAAATACGGAAAACATGTTTCAGATGATACTTTGTCCATCTTCAGTACAAGTAACAAAAGCTTCCAGTGGGTGGGTGACCTTGAATATCATTTTCTGTCTGCTGGTTCTATGGAAACTTGGTCTCTGAATGTAGGAAATTACAGTAAACTGACCTGGATGAAAGTAGTCTGCATACTCTTTAACTTTTTTTGTTGATGGAGGTGATAAATCCGCAGAGCTTCCTGACTCCACACTCTCAGTGTCACCATTGCTGTCAGTACTTGTATCTGTTGGTGTTGCTTGGCCCTTTATAATTCCTGTGTCCTTCATCTTCCGTCTTCTTTCTCGCATGTGTGTCATGACCATTTCTCTTATGGCATTGGCACCAAATCCACACTCTGGGAAGGTGTATTTTGCTGATGCTTTCCCTTCAGTTAAGCGTTTAATGAATTCGTTAAGCTTCATATTTTCCTCAACATGGTGGGCTCTGAATGATGGTATTTTGCCATAGGTTGGCCAGTGTTGCTTAATTTCAGCGAGAACCATCTTTTTTCTATCAGAAAGAAAGACAAATAAACAGACAAATTTCATTGTATGAATATATTTTATAAGCCTTACAGAACAGAAATCTCTCACCCTTTCCCTTTAGTTATCAGCTAAGATCATTCCTTCAAATGGCATTTCTTTTATATTTTTCCCATATAAAGAATGAACAAGAGAATTTGAAGGGGCGAGAGAAGTACGTGTAAGATCCAAAATGACTCCTTATCCAATATCAACTGCTTCTCCTTTTGATCCGCAAACATGCACATTGAAGGGAAATGGAAGGAAAATATAGCAGTTTATCAGTTTATGGGGGAGCAGGATGAAGCCTAAGCTTGGCCAAAAAGGCTTGAAATGTTAACACTGCACTTTACATGTACTTGACAATTTCATTCTCTTACTTTGTGTTGTATATCCGCTTATTTTCACAGGTCAAATCTTTCTTCTCTTTATGTGTCAGCAATCTGTCAGTGCCACCGAGGGAAAATTTTACAGCAGGACTTCCTGGGTCTGTTTGGTTCTCTTCCCCTGTTTTAACAAAACAACAACAAAACAGAACAATTTAAAACAAGAAACCACAGAACTCTTTCTTTTTTCCTTTCTTGAGGATGACACTTAATGTACAGTAAGTTTAACATAATTAACTATTAAGGAGTTGGGGTAAAAAATATTAGAGCATAGTGCTCATTTTTGAGAAAAAGCACAAACCAAAGTGTTCTGAGAGAAAAAAAAAAAGAATAAAAAAACCATTACTTGATGAATCAAAATGACCGACTTTGGTTAGTAATTTTGATCGTTTGATCAAATTTTGATCGTTAGTAAGAACTAGTTTGTAAATTAAAGGAGCTGCGTCATGATATTTGAGTCATTTTATTGACGGCCTAAAAAACGGCTAAGGTGTCGGGAAACCTAAAAATAATAGTGTGCTAAGGAGGAAAAACACCAAAGGGATGATACTAAAACAAAAAGAAACCAGGATGGCTGAGGATGGAGAAGATTGAAACGGATTGAAAATGACGATTTTAAAAATCAATAGCCAATCTTTCAAGTTCAAGAACGGTGATGTAGCTCCTTTAAGCAAAAACAACATCCAACTTCTCAATAGCTTAGCTAGGCTGTGAGGAATCGTCATACCTGCAAGTTCCTTTGTCTTTTCTAAAAACTTCCCTCTTTTTCCGATAGTCTTCAAACCCAACGTCTCCATTGCTTCATTTGTTTGAACCGTTTGAGACAATAGAATTCGCCCGTCGATTTCTTGCTCTTCGAAGTTCTTCGCAATTGCTTCACTCCAGAAGATATCCATCGCCCATGTTTTCACTTCGTCAACAGACCACTCTTAAAAAAAGGGGGAAATTTCAGTATTTACGCTGATCTCAATAACTAGCAATAAAACATGTGAAATACAATTACTAACCAGATACACTCCTGCTGTCATCTGTACTAACGCTCGGTTGGTGGCTTTGCAACTGCGACTGCGTCAGTACTGAAAGTGAGTCGTCATCCGTACTACTGGAATCCGTTTCTGTAGTTTTTCCAACTGCCTCCATTTCGCTTTCACGTTCGACTGGACCCGAAATGACCGGCAATTTTGAACGAAATATCGACATGTCCGTCAGGAATGGCGGGTGAAAGAGGACACATACGGGAAAGCTGGAAGTATACATATATGTCTTTCAGCACTCTGGTTGGCTCTTTTTTCCCGCCTAAAAACTATTTCGTAACCAGTCTTCGCGCGACTGAACTGAGCAAATCCGCTGTGCTAAAACACTACTGACTCTTTGTAAACATGGCGGAGGGCTTGACGGAGGAAGACAAGTTTTTCCATCTTCGCTTTGCAATTGCTCGCAGAAATCCGCGGCCCATGTTCACTGCCCTTGCAGTAACTGCAAAGGAAAAGCAGTTCATCGAAAAACTCAATTGAATCATATTCGCTTGCAAACGGAGATAAAGAGATTTTCTGCGCCTGAATGCGACGATAGTCACGAACGAAATCTAGATGATGTCGAGATGAACTACGAAGGTAAGTAAGCTCTTTTTGTGGCACAAAGCTGAATCCTCTGGTTTATCCCACGAAGGAATTAAGGAACGATGCCGTGTTTGTTATTCAAACCTTATTTAAACTTACTTATAGTCTGTTCTTTTTGTCTGTTTGGCAGTTGAAGAAAGACATTGTGAAAGTGAGGAGATGGAGACTAGCAATGCTAAGGAAGATGGCATGGAAATATGTATTAGAGATCAAGATCTGTCAAGTGTACAAACAAGTGAGTCCATTCACTGTGCTGCATCAAGCTGCACAGAGTATCCATCTGAACATATGGATTCCCTGAACGCTGCTCCACCTGTTAACGAAGATTGCAGTGAAGGTTTAGTTCAGGATGATCCAACCAGAGAACAGATAACTAAAGATGCTATTGTTCATGCAATATTTCATTCACTTGATTGCATTGATAAGATGGGTGGTTCACTTAACAAATTTGCTGATCTTCTGACAATGGCCAGGGTGCTGTATTGTAAAGGGGCTCTACTTGATCCAGATGATGAAGAGATTGTTAGACAGTGGCCCAAGAGCTGGAGTGATGCAAAGAAAATTCTTGCAGATGTTGGCTACACTGATGCAAAAGAATACTTTATTTGTTTAAATGATGATCATCCCTGTCACTGGGATATTTTAGAAAGCAGTGATGCTGAATGTCGACACTGTGGTGAAAAAGGGACAGTTCCTTACTATTATCTGGGTCTGGAAACAAAGGTGAGACTTTGGATCTCTGATTGGTCTGTGTGTAAGCGAATGACTGCGCATTGGAGAGAAAAAGAGCACTGGTTCAGGAGAGATGAGGGATGGCACATAAAAAAGGAATTGTGGGATGGTGACCGGTTTTGTGCCATTTCATGGTTTTTTGACCCAGAATTCCGCTGGTGTTTACCAGTAAGATGTGCAAAGGAAGGCTGCAATAACATCATAAGTGGAGAAACTATTGAATCTTTACCAGAACTTTCTGATGGTACAAAAGGTGTTACTTGTCAGGAGTGTCACCATTATTTTACTTTCACCCCGAGTTATGCTAATGGAGATCTAAGAAATATTGCCTTAATAGGTAAGAGCATAGTTAATGGAGGGGGACTGGTTAGGAAACCCGGCACACTTCAAAGGGCCTTTCTATTGTTTCGATTCGGAGGTTGAAACGTAGCATCACGTGACAATGACCCTGCACAACTCAAGCGCTCAGTCAAAAACAATATGGCGGACATGGAGGATTTGTATTTTGTTGGAGACGATTTCGATGCTGTATTAGCTATCTTAGAGGACGAAGAAGAATTAGAAGAACAATTTACAAGAGCTGTTGACAGTGTAAGTATTATCAACGCTTTATTTGGCCCCAAGATCGTGTATTTGGCACCGAATTGCCATTGCCAAGACCTGACAATCGAACCGAACGAGGCTCAACTATCGAGCAAAACTACTATTCTAACTAACCTTCTGTTGTCTTTTTAGGTTCAACATGACGATTTTATCGTATGTGAGTTTTGTCAAAAAAAGTGCAAAAGTATAGCCGGCTTGAAAAGACACAAAACTTGCAAACACAAGGACGAACAACAAGATCAACAAGTTGGACAACAGAACGAATTCACTGTCCATGATTTCAAGTCTGTGTCGACGAAAGCAAGAGCAAAGATTCTAGAGAGCAAAGTGTATCCACAAAGCGTCCGAGACGAACTGCGATCATATTCTTTTGAATTAAATGATTCGGCAACTGAATTTTTGGAAATCCAAAAACTTTGTAAGTGTTTGATGAAGTCTGGAAATGCAGAAAAATTCTATTCTAACTTTTATGCAAGTGTTGTGCTAAATTCTACCAAGACTTATAATGGATTGTCTCGACATGCTGCAACATTGCTCTGTACAAAAGTAGCTGACTGTATACTGGCTCAAAGAAAAGAGAAAGGTGAAACACACACTCCAGATCATACACCAACAAAATTATCTGACAAAGAAATAGCTGGTCTACAGTACATTGGTGGTTATGTGCTCCATAAACTGTATAATAAGCACATCAAGATTAACAACTCAGAACAAAGTGAACAAACAGCTTCAATACTTAAGGCTGGAAAAGAGGGAAATGAATCTATTATAGAAAGTCAAAAACTTACTTCATCTTTAAGCAGAGGTGGGCTCTGGGCTATATCTAAAAATGCACAAGTAATTTTTGAGAGAACAGAACATCATTTTAGGATTGTAACCTCTAAAAGTCTTCACAATATCAACATTTCTTTGATAGAATCTAGGTCAGTATGTGATATTCAACTTGTATCAGCATATAATGCAATGGTATCTAATTCTGAATTGTCTGTTGACAATAGTATTGCCAAAGATGTATTACATAATATTGTCAATTTATATGTAAGAGTACGATGTTTTTCATTTGCCAAGGACATTATCCAGAAACACAAAATCAAATCTAAACAAATGAAAGCCAAAGCACTGCGTAAAGAAATCAGCAGAGCCAGCAAAGAACAAGAAATTCAAAGGGAGTCATAAGAATGGAAATTGTTGGATGTTGTATACATATATTTAAGTATTTTATTTTAAAACTTTAATGCAAATACTGGTTATAGTTGGTACATTAAAATATTTTTAAACTAATAACTTGTCTATTACCATCTGTTGTGTATATCATACTGTACATATTTATAGTTATAACCATGGAGTAGCACTAATAACAGTTAACTGATGTACTAAATAGTAGCAAGCAATGGATTTCATACTATTTAGTACAGCTAATTCATAGTCATAATATTTGCACTCTAAAATTTCCAAAGAAAAAGGAAATGTGCTAAAAGATATGACAATTTTTTTAATTAAATAATAAAGAAATATTCCTGTACATATTTACATAAATCATTGACCCCATGTTTTAAATATTGTCTGCAATGGTCAATAACAAATTAATTATGTAAACAAGTCAATAAATACATTACGCAATTCTCTCATTATTTTCAGATGAAATTCAATGAATTCACTAAATCTGTGAAATAGTCTATTGTTTGCTTTTTTGTCTGACTATCACAATTTTCCATTTCACTATTTTGTGACTTCACCTAAAGAACACAACTTATTTGATTTAACTCAGGTAATCAAGAGTACTATCAGTTATTATTGAAATATAGAAGTTATGAGATTATGGCAATATCTTTATGGAATATAAGGAACTATATTGTTTCATATAAATGGATTCTTTTCAGTCCATTACAAATTCTACTTTGATCACTTCTTCTTCTTCTTTGGAACTGGGTCATTAGAAACATTAACCCATGCTTTACTCCTGTCTTTTCTTCCTCGTGTGTTACCAGACTGGCAGGAGACTGCTCGTTGTACCCGGATAGTGTTGCTGTTGTATCCAAAGGTCTTTATGTCAGGGTTGTCACTTCGTCGTCCCAACTTTCTTTGGTTTCCAAAGTACTCCTCTACAGGATCCTGGCAGAACCTCTCCGTCAATACATATTCCATTCCTTCATTCAGGAGAAACTTTGTTGCTTCTACAGCTGAGTTCACTGTTATTTGGAACCCTTCAAAAGTTTGCCATGATATGAACATACGGCTCTTGGCATTTTTGGAAAAATTTCCAGGACGGTTGGCAATGCTCTGCTTCCAATCTCTCAGATAGCCAAGGAAAGTGGTCTCCAACCAGGCAAATCTTGGGTCGTTTACAGAGGTGTACAGGGCAAGAAATGGCTTTCTTTTCCTCTGATGCTCTGTTTTGCTGCGCACATTAAGGCAGTCAAAAAAGGAATCCACCATACTGCAAAATTTGGCTGTTGCTGATGCTTCTGCAGGACCAAATGACTCCAACACAGCTGCAACTGTTGCACTGAGAACTTGGGCTGCTAGGTTCACTCTCATTACAGAGTAAGAGTTGAGCTTGATGTGGTCAAAGTTTATTCTTGGCAGTAACTTGAGACCATTCTCAGCATCTTGGTAGTATAGCTGTGCAATGTGTTGCCAAAGAATGTACTTATCACCATTCCACATGTACCTAAGAAGCAATAATAATGTTTAGTTAAGTCAATAAACAAGTATTTTCATTCAAATATGTAGAAAGAGGGCTTCAAAAATATTCTTTAAAGAAAATAAAATTCTTTAAAGATTATTTATTGGTGATAATACTTCACACACTTTTAAGTACTCACACAACTAATATAATATATGATTTGAAAGAACAAACCCAGCACCTTATAAGGTCTGAAATACATTATCATTATTATCCCAATCTAACACACTTCCTACATACATGTAGGTCTCACTAAGTGGGACCACTTTATTTTCTTTCATATTCCAAACTTTCTTTATCTCTCTAGCAAGATTGAAGTTATCATTATTATTAATTCTATATTATTTATTATTAATTAAAGAATCAATAATAAAATTAATAACTAGCTAGAACAAAAGAAGGTTTGTAATATACAGATATTGTTGATATATTTGAAACAAACTTACCTAGTGCATGACCCATTACCAGAACTGTACAGACAGTTTCGTGAAGTCTTCACAAGATGAGGGACATCTGAGAAGAAATAGATGTACCTGTGTGGGGCGTACACATTAGTAGATCTATAACATACTTCTTCATTGGCATTGTCATCCAAGGCTTTGTGCATTCTAAAGAAACGCCTGTTGGGTGATGCTCCATCAGAGGTGCTTGCAATCACCCATAGGTTGCACGACATCTCCAGAACACCTACTGCCTCCCAGAAGAGCGGCATCAATTGGTAAGAGGTTATACCATCAGTGGCAAAATATGCCAGACTGAACTTGAGTTCAGTGCAGATACCTCTTACCATGAAAACCAAAGCATGGCTAGCAAGGCTATCAGCTTTCTGAAGTGTTCCAAAGTTTATGTCAGGATCTCCAAGGTCAGTGTAGCCAATTAATTCGCCAGTCACCTTGTCAAAAACAAGATTCGATGTTATCTTCATTTCATCGAAGAGTAGCACCACATATCGTTGAACATCAAAGTAGTCATTTGACTGTACTCTAAGTTCTTCGATTACATCTTCATGAAATCCTGTACGTGGTCGAATGCAGTTCCTATAATCTCTCAAAGTTCTTTGGCTTGGCAGCTTTAATATCCTGCTCTGGCGTAACTCCTCGTAGCATGCTGGGGATTTTGCAGCTAGAGACAAGCAATAACGGATAATCATTGGGTGATACCGTACACCAGTTGAGTTATTTGTCAAAAGCTTTTTCTGTTCCTGCCAAAACAGATTCATAAATGGAGTGATGTTCTCACTAGAATTGCCAATAATAGTTGTTATATCCTTGCTCAGTTCGTGGTCAATTTCAACACTGGATTTCTGGATTTCCAGTTTCATTTCATTCAGTTGTTTCTCAAGTTCTGCACATTTCAGTCTTTGTGCCTGTAAAGTTGCCTTGATTCTTTCTGGTGCTGTCTTGGATATTGGTGCAAATAAATGTGCAGGTTCAGCAAGCTTTTTTGACTTGGTATTATCTGAAAGAGTCTGTTTATGTTGATAGCTATAACAGCTTGGGCACTGTTCATCTCTTCCACATAATACCAAACATGAATGTGTTCTCCAGAATTCTTTACTTAGTGAAAATGAAGTTCCAGATTCATCATCATCCTCTAATAAGGGGTCAACAGGCTTTGGAATAACATGATGCTTGATATCTCTTGATATCACAGTTGGCTCTACACCAGGACAAATCACCATAGTTTCAACTTTCTTGATAAGGTCAGAGACTGTAATGTTAGTAACAGACCTGAAGTTCTCATTGTAAATCTCATGGTCTTCAGGAAGACGCCATCCATAAACAGAAACAGTGAAGCCCAAACTATCGTCAATCATAATTTCCAATTCTGAAAAGATCATGGTGGATCCTTTCTTTAACACAATTCTATCGTGCAGTTCCTGTACGGTCCATTCTTTAGTAGATTTTAGTGTTTCCACTCTTTTACACAATTCAGGGAAGTTTTTATACCGCTTGGTGTTTTGATTAGTAGGAAGGTCGTTTCTAACAATCGATCTGGTGGTGCGTGTGGCGACTGCTTTTGTTGTTTCGATGGATTTCTTGGGCATATTTAAGGTAGGCAGGGCACCAAATTTTGGCTTCTTTTTGACCATTTTTTCTGTCTGAACTGGAAATAAAGCAAATAAAATCGGTATGAAAACCCAAGAACTATTTATCTAAGTAAGAATTACGATCAACGATTCTATATTCCAATCAGCATGCGAGAACAAGCTTCGAACGGGCCCTAGCTTACGACGACATTTATAAAGTATACTTACATATTTCTATATCCTCAGGTTTGAAATGCTTTTCACAAGTGTAGACCTTGTCATTCTCTATCATCTCTCGAAAGTGTTTGTCTATCACTCTCGCCTTAGTTATTTCGTTTAGCCAGTCTTGGCGCCATTTCTTGTACTCAGCATTGCGAGCAGCCGGCAGCTTCCATATTCCAATACCCTTCGTTCTCCTGCACGTTCCGCAGTCGATCACGGAGCAATTCTCACCAGGCATCTTGTATATAATGTATTATAAACTATTTTTGTTGTACTAGAAGGACTATAAGTAGATACTAATCGTAGAAAACTCAAGAAAATAAACGCTACATTACTGTAAACAAACTACAACGTCGCCATTTTGGATTTCTGTGTGCAGGGTCATTGTCACGTGACTTTGATAAAAGCGAACAATAACCTACCCCTTTGAAGTTTGCCGGGTTTCCTAACCAGTCCCCCTCCATTAACTATGGTAAGAGTGACTCTTAGTTTAGGGTCATGGCTACACGTATGTGTACAATTTATCAGAATACTCTTCCAAAAATAGTCATTAAATGAAAGTAATTTTTATTTTTTTCTGCTCACCAGGGCACTGGGATGGATTCCAACCATTTGGCTCAAAAAGCAGAAGTACTGGTTAGTTATTACACCATTGTTTAGTTGAATTTAACTGTACATGTATTGGGGTGTGTATATGTTGCATTTTGTCTTACATTTAATTTTATTCGTCCTTTATATATAAATTATTATTAAAAGCTTACTACATGTACTCCTACACACAAAAATCATCAAAATTTTCACTAAGTAGGGGTGGTTAATTATTAATTTTATTGCGTTGTACATGTTATTTGGTTTTTATGCCAAATATGGAAACACATTTTTTTATCAAGAACAAATCTTATTCATACATTGTGCTTACTTTTAGGTGCTATAGAGGTCAGCATTGCAACAATGTCCAAACTTGATCGGTCAAATGCGGCTGAAACTTATACTGTGGGTTTTGTTCCATCGTATTTATTGCCAGACAAAAGACCAAATTCTTTGGATCCATTTCTTCACACCCTAGTGGCAGATCTGGAAAAAGGCTTTATTGAAGGTGCGAGAAAGTCAACATGTTATATGTTATATGCTGTTATAGTCAAAATGGCAAGGCAGTCTTGCTCAAGGTAAATCCCAGCATGGCGGTTGGTTCTTTCTTGGTTGAGACTATTTTCGTAGAAACAGTAATAAGCTTTTTTTTTGTTTGTTTAAAAAAAAAATTCTCAATTTTCTGCTAAAACGAATACCAGGTAATAAACTACTTACTAACCTCCCTTGTTTGAGCCATACTGGGGAATATTGACCCTTGATAATTTGTGTATGCTTGGTACCTACTGCTTCAACCTTGGGCATAATCCCCAGTACTGCCCTCACACTCAGTTAGTAAGAGGTTATTTCTCATGAGGTGTATCAGGTTGATCTTACCAACTGTACATGTCAGTCACTCTATTTGTAGCATTAATTTTTAAAAAGATGATATTGCACGTACTACAATCATATTGTAGACAAAAAATGTAATACACTGTGATCTTATAGTTATTTTTCTTGCTTGAGGTTTCAATGTAAACTACATGGGAATGCTTGACAGTTTTCCTCCTGGAAACATTACTATTCGACTGCTTCTGTTACTTTGGACTGGCGATCATCCATCACAGTGCGAGGTTTGCAAATCGAAAGGAGCTGGTGGGAAGAAAGGCTGCAGGAGATGTAAGCTCATTGGTCAGTAAAAGCTCATAATATTAAAAACACTTGCCCTTGCTATTACTTTGATATAAAAAGGATATGGTCATGTCGGTTTTGTACACACAATGTAAACAAAAACATTTTGGGTGTACATGTTGTCATTGCTTTTGTGCTTCTGATTGCTATAAGCTTGGTAAAAAAATATTAACACTGAGATGGTTACTTTAATTATAGGAAAATACTTGGAAGCTCAGAGACATTACAGAGGAACTTCAACACATGAATGAAATTGAACAAGAAGAACGAGTGACTGTTAGAGAAAAGAAGTCTAAAGAAACTGGATTTTTGGGAGTATCTTTACTACACCGACTCCACAAGCTTTATAAATTTGATGTCATAAAAGACCTAGTGTTTGATGTAATGCACCTGGTACCCTTAAACTTGGTAAAAAGGAGGTTCGAGCATTTGCTTTCTAATTCCTTGCTGGACACAGAGCAGCTTCAACCAGCCCTGGAAAAGGTACCATGGACACAAGGTACACTCCCACACTTGCTCCTATCTTAACATAAAGCAGTTGCTGATTTTTGAATTATTTTTCATCACCTGAACCCTTACCCACCAATCAACTTAACATCAATATAAGACAAATATTATTTGATATTTTAATTTTCCAGCAATAATTGCTGGAATAATTGTACAGCAAACCATCCAAAACATAAGCTAAAAAACTAAATAAAGTTCTTAATGAAGCCAGTATTGACATGCATGTGGTAGTCCTTATCTTGATAAAAGGGAAGCCAGGTTTTTTTTTTTCAGGAGTGTTTTTCAGTTCTGGTTTTAGATTGTCAAAGCATTTCCTTGTTTATATTTTTCAGAGTACAAGGCAAGTGGACTGCCACTGGACATATCAGAAAGGAAATTCTGGAAAGGTTATAACACAGTTACTTATACTATTTCCATAGTTTACACAGTACTTACACTAAATGATACAGAACACAGTGTTAATACCACTTAGTTAGATGTTTTATGTGCATTGTGGGTTTATAGAGGGCCTTATTTCTGGGAGAGGGTGTAAGCAGAATAAAAGAAACACTCAGAATTTAACAAGCCACATCATTCAGAAAACAAGACCCTGTTCAGTACTTTCAACCAGCAAAGGCGGGCTTACGTCTGGAGGGCTTATAAACAGATGTGCATGTATTTTTTGTTTCCAGGTAGATGGGCTATAATTGAAGGGGCTTGTAAGCCGGGGGAGGGGGGCATGTACCCTGAATTTTATGGTAACTATTTAGAAACTTTATGAACCAATTATCAATTTTATTGTTTCAGCTGAGGAATTCCAGAAATTAGGTTTTCCTGCTTCTGAGTTTGTTTTGGAAGGGCTTTTAAGTCCTAGTGATGCGAAAGTTTGGGCACCTCTACCCAGAATTGTTGAGTTCGTATTTAACTGTGGACTTTAATGGATGGACAACTGAAATGATTGAAAACTTTAAGCGGCTCTGTTGGAAGTATTGCATACTTGTTGAGGAGGCTTATGGAGAATCCGAGTGTGTCATTACATTGCACTCTTTGACACATGTACCAGAGGACATAATGAGATTTGGATCACCTGACAACTACTGGTGCTTTCAGTATGAGAGAGCAGTTGGGCGCTATGTAAAACAAACAAGCAACAAAAAGGGAATTGAAAAAACTTTTGCTCGGAAGGAATCCCAAAGAGAGTTTATCAAAGTTTGGTCAGAACGAAACAAGTCGGATGTTCAGGATTCAAACCAAAGAGGAAAGTTTGATGAAGAAAAGGTATTTTTCATTTCCTATTTTTGATTTAATTTATTGACAAAGTTGTCTGGACTAAATGGGATAACCTTGAACACAGTTTTAATTTAGGAAGTGCCAAATTAATATTTTTACAGTACGATTAAGCCCACCAAACTGTTTAGAGGGTACTGCCTTGAACCATTATAATTAGTAATAGTCCACTGCTAATTAATGTTTAATTTTAATCTCTTTCAGATGGTTGCATCCTCTGTACAGGCAGCAAAAAAGCTTGTTGAAAGGTGTGAATTTCGTAGCAATGAAACAAGGACTAACAATGGGGTGCTGATAGGCAAGGGTCACCCACATGTAATCCACGACGTGGAGGGGCCTAGCATTAAAACCTACTTAACACTTAACAACATCCACATTAGAGAAATACCTCATATGGCAACAATGTACAAGAGTGCACTTATGCCACTGCACAATGTTTCATGTGGAGGAACTGTGTATAAAAGTGGAAATGAAGTCAGTGTACTATTGCAAGGAGGTAATGATGAAGTCATTGTGAAGATCATTCACTTTTATCGTCTTTGTGTTGAAAATCAACACATTTCTATTGTAATTGGTGACAGATATAAATCAAGTGAAGGTGACAACGGTGCCATATTGAGGCATCCCTTGAGTGACAGTCTCATTGTCGAACCTTGTGAGTCGAATTTTTGTGTGCTATTAAGAGACATTACAAGGAAAGTTATGCCTTTCCCTTATCGTCCAGGAAAATTTGCTGTCATTGATCCTGCACGAAAAACAATGCCACTGCCACATGTTCTAGTTCCTGTTTATCCACAGATTGGTGACATGGTTTTGGTAAAGGGCGATGATGATGATGATGAACTTTGGAGAGCAGAAGTTAGAGCTGTTGATCACGGGTTGAAATCAACAAGAGGATATTTCTTTGTTAAGCATCGCAATTGGAATAACAATCAACTGTGGGTAAGGGAGTCACTAGCGAGAGCCATGGATACTATTCTGTTTAAAAGCATTGTTGGTTTAGTGGAAGGACAATGGCATGGATCTTGCTGGAAGGACAGTTAATTTAATATAACTTGGTGACAATTGAAGACAAAAGTTAACTGGTAATTCTTTAATACATGGTTGATAAATAAATAAATGATTGAACTATTAATCACGTTTGGAAAACATTGTATACATTGAGGGAACTTGTAAACTTCTTGAAAACCAAAGTTAACTGAGATGATTAAAATACCTTCACTCCGTTAATATCATATTAATTGGCCAGTTAATAAACGTCCCAGTTTGCATTCTGTGTTTTCCAAGTTGTCACAATGTGAAAAAATTGAAAACCAAACTAAGCATGGTAGTTTGTAAAACCATGTATGGCTTATGAGACGCAATCCATAGATGGAAAATTTCAAATTTGCACATGGTAATTAAAATTTCCATAAATAACATGGAAAATAGCTAACCATACATGGTTAATCTGCATCTTCTCACGTTGTCACATTGTGGAAAACTTGAAAACCAAACTAAGCATGGTAATTTGTAGAACCATGTATGGCTTATGAGATGCAATCCATAGATGGAAAATTTCAAATTCACACATGGTAATTAAAATTTCCATAAATAACATGGAAAATAGCTAACCATACATGATTAATCTGCATCTTCTCACGTTGTCACAATGTAGAAAACTTGAAAACCAAACTAAGCATGGTAATTTGTAGAACCATGTATGGTTTATGAGATGCAATCCATAGATGGAAAATTTCAAATTCGCACATGGTTATCAAAATTTCCATTAATACATGGAAAATAGCTAACCATACATGGTTATTTTGTGGATATCAAAAGTCAGAATCAAATATCCATACAAAATCCATGGAGTTTCCATGTAGGTTTTTCCTGGTTTTGTGGATATTTCAAAATCCAATGATTAACCACAAGAAGTCTTGTGTGGAAAATTGGGTATTTTTTCCAGTGCCATGGTCGTCCTTCAATAAATGGGACCAACGAAGCTTACTGGTGGTGCAGGTCTGTACTTAGGCGCTCTTCGCGGCTACCTCCGTCCAAGGTGTCAGTGTTAACACGCTCCTCTTGCACCATTCCTGGTGGAGTTTGATCTCCAGCGCTGGTAGGAATTTCCACAGCTGCATTTGTCGTGTGGACATTGGTGTTGAAGGCCATGTTTCTGTAAAGGCAATAAGCAAGGAGGCGAGTTGCAAGGCTGATAATACTGAATGATAAGACGTATGCCACGTAGTCGGTACTGGACAAGGACGTTCCAGCATGAATTGTATCAATTTCAACGTTGGCTGCGGACACGGAGGCAGTAAGTTTGCCGTCCAGCGTTGCGTCAAGCTCTGCGAACACGGTGTGGTTCAAAATCGCCGGTGCAGGAATATCAAAAGTTGGGTGGTTTAATATTAGTCTAGACGTATTGGTCACAGCAGCTTTCCAAGGGACGAATTGCAAAGAGCTAGCCGTAGACAAAGGAACTTAGACGCGGATATGGTCAGGGCAGGTGCATATGCCTGTTACCATGCCGATGAATGACACATTGCAAGGAAGGTGGTATACCGCCAGTGGGGAAGTAGTCACTGGACCAGTGGATAGTTGGAGCACCGACTTGGATGTTGCCAGAAAAGAACGACCTCTCAGGTGGATAAGTGCATGTAGGTTGGAGCAATCCTTCACAGCCATGTGGCGTCGTATGAAAGTCAATTGAGTGTCAGGGTTAAAAGGGAAACCCATTAGTCGCTAGGGTTAGTACATTAGAAGGACAAATAAATGCAGTAGCATCATGGTAACATTTATTGAGTGCCTCTGAAACAACTATGGACTGTGAATTTAGAGCGAGGTCTCCCTTAGTAACAGGGCCCGAATAACACACATCGGCTAACTGATATTTTATAGGTGTCAGATATTCAACTGTGCAAAAGGCATTCAGATTTGGTATCTCTGGGATTGTAAGGAGGACGCTGGCCTCAACACTATGCCCTGTGTGTTCAATATCAACCATAGGGTTTATTAGCAATGGAAAACCTTCTTTCAAAGCCGGTAGCATGTACTGCATTGTGGAATCGGTGGCTAAACTATAATTTTTGGTAAAAAGGAAGGAAGATGTGGGAAACCAAACAATGTTTTGGTTTCCAACATTGAAAATTGATGGAAAATATCTTGTATTTCGGCGAGGGGTAACAAAGAAGCGAATGCGCGATTTACGGCGTTAGAGTGTTTCGAGAGAAAAATTCTAACATCATGGAGTCATGACGATGGTTTCTGCCGCCAATCGGTTCAATTTGAATTGCCAAGTCTTAAAAGTCTGGTCTACTGTCTTCAAATCACTTGACAGACGATTTAGCTTTGTAGTAAGCGCATCTGTCGTTGTTACTAGATAGGTAATTTTTCTGTTCAGAACCCGTGTAATCGAGTGAGTGTAACCGAGACCCGCGCTCATTTGCCAAAGAATGTCTTTTAGATTGCTAACTATGGTCGGTTCACAGGAATGTCCTAACGACGTGTCAATTTTACGGAAAATTCCAAAAAACCCGGCATGGCACATGAAGCTGCTACGGCGCTGTCGGGTGTGGGTACTTAAAAACATTTTTCATGGCTAGAGAGTCCGTTACAGGCATAGACCGCCCACGCCTTACATTTTTCCAACGATGACCGATTATGTCTAGGGCATACCATTCTGCTTGGAAGCCCTGTCACGTAAGTGAAATATCGCCTAAGGTATGAGTCACATTCTAGGAGGTTTGAAAAAACTAGACAGTGATAATAAGCGGGTAGCAACTTTTTGTGTGCCGTGAACTGAATTGAGTAGGGGATCAAAGAATTCTTGTTGTGTAGAGGAACAATTGTTCGAAATTTGCAGTGATGGTCCGGCTGGACAGTATGGTATGGCTTTCAGTCTGGTCGTTAAGTGCACAAGTTTCATTTCGGAAAAGAAGACTAAAGGTTGAGCAGTATGACTAATCATTAACGAAGATGGATAGAAAGTTACCGACTTGCCTGTATTGTCAACATTAGTAGCTAAGGAGAAAGGTAAGTGAGATACCCACAGAAGGAATGTAATACCGAAAACTCTAAAACAGTGGTTGGCCTGCAGCGTCATCGTGGACGGCATTTTGGCCTAAAAACGAAAATGGGTCGCAGATTAGGAATTATGATGTTGTGCCGGCTCGAACAGAACATGATAGCTCTCTGATAACGGTGATACAGGATGTGATACGCTGCGAAATAAAGATAAATTCCATCGCGTAAAAAGATGCGTGCACGTGAATATAATACGCGGGGATGGAACCAAAGGTTGCGAACGGGATCGCCTTAAATAAATGGTGTAGTGAACGATTCACCTGTTTTACCTTCTTGTTGGAAACTTTTATAGACCTGACCATTCATCTAAATATTATGATGAAGATTTTATGGCTAAGCTGAATTGTATTTTAGACACCGCTATTGCTGATGGCAAAGAGATTCTCCTCTTTGGTGACTTCAACTGCTGTTTTATATCCGCTCATCGAAATAACTCTGAGTTTAAACAACTCAAAACGCTCTTCAAAAGTTTGAATTTTAAGCAGCTTAGAGCATGGTGGAAAACTACTGGGAGCTTTGTCGTATGATTGCCCATGTGGTAAACAAATACTATACATTGGACGTTGACCTAAGGCTATTGCACAATAGTTAAAATGGGAAAGATAACAAACTAGTAACGCTTTACATGACAGCTATGATGCAGACTACAGAGCTCGTTAACCACAGTTTAAATGCTTAAACTTCTAATTAATGAGACACTGCTGCTGTGCAGTTTTAATATGTTACAGCCACACCCTCACGGGGGGAGGGGCAGATCTAACTGTACCACCAAAGGTAGTTTGGAAGGAAACAGAAACAAAACACTAATTGTAGTGGCAAAACATGGGTGGCTGGGAAGGCAGAGCATATCTCCCCTAGAGTAGCGGCGTCTCTAGGGGAACCTATGTTACGGGGTAACATAGGATAGACCAGAAGAGGGGTGCCCTTGTGGGAGGACAATAGGTCAGATGGTACGATGGCACCATCCTGGGGAGATCCGGACCTATTACCCAGGGTGGCAATAGCACTTACTGTGGGGCAAAGTGCAGCCTAGGTTGCACTTCCCTGCCACGATTGTGTGAGCCCACTACCAGCCTGAGGAGGAGGGGAGGGGGTGAACACAATCACCCCACAGTAAAGAAAAATAAAGCATACCTCCATAGTAGTAGGAGGTTTGCAATCTGCAGTGAGATACGAGAAACCTGGTTTATGCTGACTGATACTACCTTGATTCACGAAGTCAGAAATCACTAATGTAGTTAACCTAAATGATTGACCCTTTCAGCCCAGTGGTGTAAGTATGGCCTGTTGGGAAGTGAACGTTTCAACCGACTAGTGTTGGGAAATGGGGAAAAGCCAATAGAGAAAACTTGCATGTTGATAGTAGGGCTGAAAGGGTCTATATCCAGATCTTACATTAGACCTAAATTACAACATTAGAGATATTTGTGGCTAATGTCTTAGGAACATCTAATAGTGTTTTTTGAGGAGTTTTGATGTAACGTTCATAACAGTCTGAGCTCCAGCGGCCCAATACCTTGATAAGCCACGAAGGCACACCTGCCGCGGCTGCAGTAGTAGCTGCACCAATCCGGAAACTGTGTGTGAAATACTTGTCAGCAGGTAGGCCACAACCTTGCAGTGCAGAACGAAGCTCCTTCGTCAGAGAGGCACGGGAGAGCCACTGGCCATTGGCGAAGGTAAACAAAGGGCCTGTAGCAGCTGGTGTACATATAGCAGGTAGTCTCTCATAGCCATCACAGAACAGATAGAGGTGGTGGACCTTGCTATGGTTAAGGAACAGCCTTTGCGAAAGAGGTCGGTTTTAGACTGCATAATGGAAACAAGCATGTGGTTGGGGGATTCAATGTTAGGGATAAAGGTAATATCTCTTACACAAAGGTGGACAGTGGGGTCAAAACTACTGCTATTACAGGTAAATTCACTTGCACGTAGAAAACCAAAAAATGCTAGGGTGAAGGCGGCCCACAGCATTATGTGGTCCACATTGTAACTTTGGGGAGGCTGGAAATAATTGTAAAGTTATGGGGTGGCGATTTAATTTCGGAGGGTTTTGGGACCGTTTAATGCCAGTGAGGACCTTATGCAGGCGATACATTTTTGATAATTTTAAAGGGAAGTTATGTTGTCTATGGAGATCCTGAACTGCAAACAGGTAACGTTTGATTGTATTGTAGCATGTGGTTTTGGCCAGGTGGGCAGCAAATAAATTAAGGTTATTTCGCATGCGGGGAGAAGAGGGGAGGAGGGACCAATTATACCTTGCAGGAGGCAAAAGGTAATAAAATGGTTCTGACCAACGCCATGTGCTCGATAGGTATTAGAGGCGAGCGAGGCACCAAAGTAGTGGAAGACGGATGCTGTTAAATGGCCATTGCTGATGGAGGGATGATACAAGGGGTGGGTGAGGCATTGGGAGCCAGGGAGAGGAAGCGGTCCATCTGAAAACGGGACAGAGAATCAGCTATAGGGTTGTCCAACCCTGGGATATGTTTGGCAGTGAAGGCAAAGTTATGTATCAGGGTCAAAAGGGTAATAGAGCAAACCAGATCCATGATCCGGGATGACTTGGAACGTTTAGAATTAATGATGGTGACAACGGGTAGGTTGTCACACCAGAAGCAAATGCGTTTACCCGACCAATAGGGGCCCCAGAGAAAGCAAGCAATATAAATAGCGAAAAGTTCCTGCCAGTCAATACTGATTCCAATAACAGGGTTGACGGAGTGCTGAGGGAGCCAGTAGCTTTGAAACCATTGTCCATTAAGGTACCCACCATAACCAAGAGACCCGGAGGCATCAGTAAATAACTGGAGATTCGGGGAGGAGAACACAGTGCCCCCCAAGAAGAAGCTAACCCCATTCCAGTGTTCAAGAAAGCCCAGCCACATGGAAACGTCCTTGCAGAATTCGGTATTAAGTTTGATGTGCCATCTAGAGTTAGAAATGCCCTTAGTCAAACTAATAATGCGCTACAGAAAGGCTCGGCAGGGTACCACAACCCTACAGGCAAACTGAAGGGTACCAATCAGGGACGGAAGGTCTTTCAGGGTAGTAGATTTCTTATGGGACCACTCATGCAAGGCCTCTTTGATCCTGGTTAGCTTGTCCAGTGGGAGGCGAGCTTCCATTTTGTTGGAATCGAGTAGAACACCCATAAACTCCAGGGATGTGCTGGGAGGGAAGGTTTTACCCGGGGCGACAGGGATATCAAGCTCTGTAAACAGACAGAGGATGTTACAGAGAGCTGTTAGGCAGTCAGACCTTGGGGACTTGGTAATAAAAAAGAAGTCATCCAGGATATGGATAACATTAGGAATACCCAGTTTGGTCTTAATAACCCATTCAAGCATGGAGGACAATTGGTCAAAGAGGTAGGGAGCACTCCGTAAGCCAAAGGGGAGAACGGTGTCGAAGTAGTACAGGCCCTGCCATTTCATGCCTAAGAGTTCCCAGTCTAATGGGTGAACAGGAATGTTGCGGAAGGCAGACTTGATGGCTAGCTTTGACATAAAACACCCCTGGCCAAGGGTCTGGATGATCGAGATGGCATCTACTGTAATATAATGTAATGAATAATCACTGGGGCTGATGTGGGCATTGACACTTGTGGAGCGATGTTTTGGATATGAAAGGTGCAAAATTGTACGCCACTCAGAGGAGTGTTTCTTTGGAACTGCCCCAATGGGTAGACCGGTAAGTTGGGAAAGGGAGGGGAGAGGAAAGGGCCAGCTGTGTGGCGCAATTCCACTTCTTTAAAAATATTTTTGCTGATTATGGAGGGGTTATCCCTGGCAGACAGGAGGTTAGAATATTCTTTGGGGGTCCGTGGACCTTAAAACCAAGTCTAAACCCTTGAGTGAGACCAGTAAGGAGATTGTCAACGTGGGCTTGGTCAGGGTGATCATGCAGGTAAGAGGACAAAAGAGGGATATTAATGGGAGTGGAGGAGGACAGCTTTGACAGGTAGTTAGGTACGACTTCGGGAGGAATGGCTAGAGCGGCTAGCTGACCTTGGCTGGGGTCCTGAGTTGGACAGATCTTGGTGGTCCTTTCCTGGATGGGCTCCGGAGCATCCAGGTTTGTTGCACTGGTGTCTGTAGGGGCAGGGGGTGCGGGCACAAGGGACCCCTTTGTTGAAATTGTAGCACAGGTCAGCATGGTTTGGGCCGGGAGTGTCCTTGGACCTGGGAGAGAGGGGGCAAGCATCTGTAAAGTGGTCACTACTGCTACAGGACTTACAAAGGATGGACTTTGGTAGGCCCGTAAACGTGTCCAAGTAAAGCTGTACATCTCGCTCCCCCCATTTCTTTGAGAGGTTATGGGAGGCCTGGCGCCTAAATTCTACGTCATATACATACCAAGCCATACCAGGGAATTTTCGTGCTGATTCGCGGATCAGCTGCTGATAAGAGATTAAGTCAACCCCGCGGGAAGGGAAAGAATGCAGGATGACAGAGGAATATATGGCAAAGGCATCCAGCCAACGATCAATGCTTGTGATCTTGGGGCGTTAGGCAGGGGATGGGAGTGGGATAGTAAGGCCCTCGTTCCCCACCTGGAGCTTTAGGTTAGAATTTACGCGATCGCAGCTGAACTACCGGGTCTGGTTAGGTTTGCAGCGGTTTGAGAACGGTGGCTGCGAGATTTGCGTGGTTTAGGCATCGAAAGCGGAGAACAAGAAAGCGGAGAACAGCCTAGCTTGAATAATAGCTTACAACTGAGACAGGGTCAGAAGACAATGAGATTATTAACTGGGGATTGAAGGAGTTGGGAGGGGGTTTGGCATGCTGAAATCACATAAGAGCATGGTGGAAAACTACTGGGAGCTTTGTCGTATGATTGCCCATGTGGTAAAAAAATACTATACATTGGACGTTGACCTAAGGCTATTGCACAATAGTTAAAATGGGAAAGATAACAAACTAGTAACGCTTTAGATGACAGCTATGATGCAGACTACAGAGCTCATTAACCACAGTTTAAATGCTTAAACTTCTAACAAACAGTGTTTATAACTTTATTAAACTGGTATTCATAACAACCAAACTTCTAACATTCGTCTTGAGTTTCAATTTGCTCTCGTTCAAAGTTTTTATACATTTCATATGCTCTTCTTTCATGCTAAGTATCAAAACAATAAAAATAATCAATTTGCTGAAGATTGTGATGATGATGATTATACTGTAAATTAATTATAATCATTTTTTAAGTACACAATGAAACGAGACTTGGTAATTACTTAGTTACAAATTTCTTGACTACCTCCTTATTTTTTCTGCAGCTCTTGTGTATCACGTGCGTCAGTTTCTTGAGAAGTGTGGCAGTCTTTCAAACCTGAATTGTCAGCCTGTTGAAAAGAAAAACCATGAACAGTCTAGAATGTTTCACCGTTGGACACAGAAAGGTGGCCGGCAGACTAAATACACCATACAGGTCATGGAGAAGGAGAACAGAAAGTTGTTTGCAAGGGTAAACAACCTGCAGCGAACCAGGAGGAGCTACACAAGAAAGAGTGATGGAGACACTGGCACCATTGCCACATATAACAATAATCAAGAGGAAGGATAACTCTAGGTAATGCCTTACTTTAAAGACATCTCACTGAACACCTACTATTAAGTAGCTTTTTACAAGTCCTACAGGCAGTATTTTGGATCCCCACTAGGGCCAGTCATGATTAAACACTGTAACAACAATGCACATCAGACTAAATTGGATATATCAATTGATTTGCTTTCCCAAACAGTGTTTATTTTTTTCCAAAAACCTTATTGTTAACACAAAATTGACAAAAATAACTAAATTTGATCAATCGGTTTGAAGTTCCTCATATTCCTTGCTTCATTTTATAGGTTCAAGAGTTATCGTGGCAGCTAGATGCATGCTATCTCTGTTCAGAAAAGTGATGGTGCTATCCTTTCCACCTAAGATGAGATCCAGTCAACCAACATGACAAAGTGCAGACCTACAGCTCAACACAGCTCTTTTACGGCTAAACCAAAACGGCTCCTTTAGGAGGCACCACATCTAAAAAAGTCATGATCAATGCGATTCAATCAAAGAGAATTTATATTAACACTGTGAGTCAGTCCTAATCACCTTGACTTCCATGTCGGCTTGATCCGCGTCTCCTTGAGGCAGGTTTACCTTGACCCACTCTCTAAGTTGACGCCTTCTTTTGCTGAACCACATCTAAGCAAAAAAGTAAAAGGACCTATAAGACCTCTTGAAACAGTGCATAAAACCATTTAAAGCAACAGACAAGATATTGACATGCAGCGAGTAAAGGAAATGTAAGACATGGAGAGCCCTCGGTTTTCTATGGGAACGACGGAGAAACGACACAAAAAATCAACCCAAAATATTGTTATAAAATCTTCACAGAAATTCTTTGAGACCATCGCCAACAATTCCGGTCACGAGCCTGCAGTAGGCACGCGGCTTCACAACAAAACGTCTGTAAACATGGCCACCAATTTTATGAAGAAATCACAAAATATTTTTGCAATGTGCCAGACCGGGATATTTATGCCAGAAGTATAAGAAGTCTGTTAAAAAATAAACGATAATTAAATGAGTGTGGCAGGCCTTTCGTTTTGCTATCTCTCGAAAACGAAGGTGTATTCCATACTAACCTTATAATTTAGATGGCGAAAACGCGTGAATCCGAAGCCCAACACGGCATAAATCTTTCCCAGTGCTGGGCACTCCATTTCCGGACCGAACATGTTTCTGAAATGGACCCTCTCCAGCTTCAAACTCGGAGCGATTTGCTAGCGCCTGCGTTTTTTGCCGCAAGCGGTAGAAAATTAATAAATCAAAGTCCACGTTAAAAGTGTAAAATCCACTGTTTTCGAATGACGATACCTTGACTGTATTTTGTCCAAATTTCATGCAAAAACCATCGTTTGAAAGTTAATTTTTCGGACTACTTTCTTCGAACAAGTTATTTTCCTCTGCGGTTTTGGTATGGGCTAAACTTTACAACATATAAACAACATATTCTGTACCTCCGTCACGGTAATATGAGCCCGTTGATACGAGAGGAAGAACAGCGGAAAAATCCACTTCACGTAAGTCGCGCTGATTTGTCGTAACCGAAATAGTTGGCGATGACAAACATTTAAATCAAGCTTTTTGCATGAGTGAATGGCTTGCAAGTTTTCAAGCCTGGATTCTGGATTCTTTCTTCAGGCCGGTTCCAATTTCACTGTGACAGCTGTCCTCTAAGTTGTATATATAACCATGATGATCATTAATGCCTTCAGTCATACCTTAATAGATTTTTCGTCGACTCCTAAACGTTGAGCCAACCTTTCTCTCAACTCCACGTCTGGGTAATTGTTTCGAACGAATTCGCGTTCTAAAAGGTCAACTTCCTCCTCCGAATATATGGCGCGTAATCCACTCTCGCTATGAACTTTTTTTAAAAGAGATAATACACATTAATCTTAGTGTAAGTTGCTGCAATTTTCAGTTTTTAGTTTTTTTTCTATTGAGCAGGAATGAGTACTTACACTTGCCGCACAAATGCCTCGTGTGCGTGCGAGCCATACCCATCTTCTTCAGCAATTCGTGAAAAACGGTTTACAGTTTTTTCGAAGGTCTCAAGTCTCAGACTTTTATACCGGCCTGTGCACAACACCCACAAAATGAATGTTGTGACTTGATTCATTGTTTGGAATTGCTGAAATCAGTGTAAAAAATTGCTGAAAGAACTTCCTGATTAACTGAATAATGGTTTTCATTCAGTTATATTTTAAAGTGGTTTTCTGAGTTAATTTTGTTTACAAAGCACTCAAGTGCACATTTTCAATTCAAGTGGTGATAAATGGTCTCTGTCGTGCGCACTTAAGTTTGGCAAATCGCTATTTGACGATCTGTGACATTAAAGGTCTGCTTTTCAAGTACCGTTGGCCCTATTTCTGTTTCTATAAATTGCTCTGAGCTAGCTTGGGGTATTTGAATCTTCTCCTCCGGCCAACTTCAACCAAAAAAAATTAAATATTGAACCGCTCCAGTAAAGAGGTACATTCGACGCACTACAATCAGAGTTCCGATGGATCCAGAGGCTTTTGACGACTTGTTTAGTAGCCTGAGTCGTGGTAGGAGAAGGTTCGATGTGACGGCCGAGGACCTCGACAACCTTCTGCCAAATGGATGGTCCGAACGAGCGTTCCTCACTACTACCAAGTGTGTTGGTAGTCCGGAGCAGCCCATAACCATCCGCTTCACCAACCAGAGAAAGCTGCACCACGATCATTCTAAGTGTCCTCGCTGCCAGTGGTCGGGAGCTGGCGAGAAACCCGCTCTTTGCCAAGCAAAGAAGACCTGGCCGGTCGATTTTAAGTTACTTGTTTGTGACTTTTAGCCGTGAAAGGACCCATCAAGAGCAAAAGAAGGATGGTACGTTGAGAAACATTGTTACGATTTTCGATGTATTTCAGTTTTAATACGTTATTCGGAATTCACTGTAGTAGTCGAACAGCTATCTACTCTTTCTTTTCTCCAAAACAGTACCATGATTTATTTTATTATTGGTCGTTTCATTCAATGATAATAGTGGCTAATTCTTGTTTTTGTCTGATTTCCAGAGAAAATCGACCTGTCTTGGACAAGCTCAAGTTCAGACGATGAATAAACCGGATGGAGTTCATCAAGCCCATTGACAACAAACAAAATGGCTCTTTTAGGAGCCACCAAATAAAACCAAAGTCATTGATCAACAGTGGATATATCACAGTTTTCTATTAACCCTTCAATCAGTGTTTAAGTCCTTTCCCGACCAACTTAAAATAAATTTAAAATATTAAAGGAATTTTTATACAACACCCAAAATACTGATATAGGCTTGCTTTCCCACGGTAAATTTGCAGAGCTACCATTGGGGTATTTTTATCGGAAGTGATAAAGAAAAGAAATTATTTTTGACACCTGCTCGTGACTAGACGAATTGGCATCTTTCTCTTTAGAAGAAATTTGATTTACATAGCCAACTGCATAAGTAAAAATTCTGTCATCTACACAAAGCACAAATCAAAACTAAGTACCCAGGTCATAGCAGGCCATGATTTTTCCTGCCACGCCGGAAACATCGGTAATGAAAGCCATGTTGATAAACAGGGAACAGAAATTTCCAAACAATGAGCTGGAACGAATTATTTCCTAACAAAGCAATTGCAAGAAAGATAACGCTTTTGAAATCTGTCCACTTTTAATGCAAAAAGCTAATAGATTCTACATGAGCAAATCAGGGTTAACTATTAGCGGGCAAGCCCAGGCAACCTTATTGTTTTTATTGTACTAGAGTGACCCTTATTAGTATGGAGGAACCCACTTTTTACCTAGACAGTTTGAATAGTAATGATTTACCTATTCTGCCTAATCCAGACACCTAATCCACATTAGTATGCAGGAAATCCAAATTAGTATGGAGGAAGGCACCAATACACACCTAATCCATAGACACCCAATCCACCTAATGCAGGGTGCGCGTAGAAAATGCAATTTTAAAAGAAAAACCAAAAGACACAAAGTAAAGTCATTGTACAAAATTTCAATTACAGATTACAATTGAAATGCGATAAAATTTCACATTATAATTTAAATCACAGCTGCTAATTGACAGAGTATTAACTTGATAAATACAGTATGTACTCAGCTGAACGAAGCTGGCGGTACCCTGATGTCAATGTAAACTCTTCACAGTGAAAAGAAGAGTGTATGAGTTGAAGCAGACATATCCTGTGTATTTTCTCACTATAAATATTTGTTTTACAACGCTGTGAAGCTCATTGTGACAAATGCTCATTACGGTTGACTGGGTGAAGGGCCGCTAGAACACTCCACAGAAAGCACTTTTCATCCTCATTCTGTACATTCAGTATCCCCTTTTTGTCCTCTAACTCTTTAGGTAGTTTCACGTAGCTAGATCCTTGCAGCGGGGCGTACACAGCGACACCAAGGTCTAATTTAAGCACCTAACAAACAAATAAATGTACTTCATTGAGTAAAATAACGGTAAAGACTTATATCACTATAATCTACATATAAGACAGAGCTAACTGCCCACCTCCTGTAACTGCCATCCGCTTCCCTCTCGTTGATACGCCTGAAATGATCCTTTGACCTTGTCCGCACTCCTGGTACTGAACGGGCAGTTCATTCAAATTAATTAGCCTTTGACACTCACTTCTGAAGTGAGGCGTAGAAAATTTATTTTGTCCATCTGGTCTGTATTTCACCATTCGCACTTGTAGTGTAATAAACCATTTGAGTCCCCTTTTTTCCTTGAACTCTTTTTCCAGATTTGCCCTCTTGCCTTGTAGAAACAGGGACAAATCATACTTCTCATGTACTTGTGGTTTCATATGTATTGTTTTCAGGTTTCCATTGATTGCAGTGTCACATTCATTGTTTTCTGTTTCGTCAGTAATGTTGCTTTGCCCATTCCCACTTTGAACAGTACTTTGGATGGAGCTTTCTTCTTTGTCATTTTCTGTCATACGCTTTCCCCTGTCACAACACAGTTTATGTTGTTGTTTCTTGTCTTTTTGATAAAATGCTCTGTAACAGTGACTGCATTGAAACTCCTTCTCCTTAGTATGTATCTTCATGTGACGCTGTAAGTCAAATTTCCTTGTAAACGTTTTCATACAATGATGACAGCTAAAACACCTCTGAATCGGTCTTAAGGAGGACACCTGACAAAGAAATATTTCGCATAAGATATCGATTGACATCAAATACAAATGAACTTTATTACCAGTCGAGTTATAAAATGATAGTTATACCTGTAATTCTACTCTTTCAATGATGTCTTCTAAAAACTCCTCCATCTGTTCACATGAGACTGGGTGAGCATTGGCGATTTCCCTCCACCATTCCAAGCTTACTTCGTTTAAATCAGAGAAATCATCCATGTTCTTCTGCTTTCTCAATCAGTTGAATGAACAGCGAGCAAACCATGCTTTTATTGCTTTTGAAGTTTACTTTACGTCATATCTAAATTTAATCTTTTACTCATGCACTTAGCGTTAGATGTGATGAAAAATTATTTTTAGAAATGATCTGATATTACACTTCAATATTGCACCACAAGGTAAAATGTTTTGGATGATGTAATGTCAGTTAATTTAACATGTATCGTCATATCTAAATTTAGAATCTATTGTTTGCAAGAGCTATAAACAAACTCGAGTAAAAATCATTTTCTCACACACACACACATTGCAAAAGAAGTTTGAAGACAACATGTTTAAAATTGGAGACACTAAGACGAAGATTTCTGTAACCACATGGAATGGTTCTGTGAAAGTACATTTCAGAAAATTTTATCAGAGCAAGTTTAACCGAAAAAAGTTTTACCCTTCAAAGCAGGTGATTGCTCTAACTTTAAAAGAATGGGATAATTTGAAAACACTAATCACACAGGTAAATGAAGTTGTCGACTGTATAAAGATTTTGTTGGAGGACGTGAAGGAAGAAAGAATGGAGATGAATTGGCTGACTGACTGCGAAGAAATGAATCGGAATGAAGAGCAAAAGAAACCAGCATTTGAAAGACAAATTGCTGTAAACGAGGTTGAGGACACAGACAGCCTAGAGACCTTTAATGAAGAGGTGGTGAGGGAAATTGTAAGACTTAGCGAGGATACTCGCAAGAACAAAAACATTAGACTTCTTCGCGCGGAGGATTTTGAAAGCAATGCTAATTTTGCCTTTGAGTTTCAAAACTAGACTTGTTTATTCGCGTGTGGTTTCAATTTAAGAAGTACTGAATTTGTATTCACATTTAACAAGAATAATAAATAAACTGATTAGAAGGAAATACTCGCGAGTGATTGATCTCAGTTTACTAGTAGAAGATAGGACTACTGAATGAAGTAGCATTAATTTGATTTGAAATTGATTTAACTTTTGTTTAAAATTGCGCGGGCAAAGTTTGAAATCGGTTAAGTTTGAACAGAAAAGTGACACACACTTACTGACACTTGATCTTTGTAATTATTTGACTTCTTTCCTAGCACACCATCCACTTTACACACTACACACCTTCTCTCACACCATCCTTAGCACACTATTTCATTTTATGTACTTTTATGCTTTTCTAACGTTAGACTCAAAATGCGTCTTAAGATTTTTTTCTTTTTCTTGTTTAATTTTTATTTATTTATCCACACAAACACACATTCACACACACGCACGTATCCCACCTATAGAATGGCATAAGCTGTTATTATGTGGTTATTCGATTTGCAAACAACCACACAAATATGATTTGGTGGCAGACCGGTTGTACCATGTCGTCCGATGGTTTTGGGAAAATGTTTTTTATATAAAAGTTTATCTGCGCACCACCGATGTGGTTCAACCACATCAGGGTACGCAACAGTGTTCAAAACTAGGTTTCTTACCTCAACCCGACTTGAAGCAGTAAAAAACGATTTCCCGCTAGCTGCAGGGGCCATGTGATTTCTGTAGATGTGTTCCATCTTCAGAAACCAAATTTAATAATCATTTCTCTGTTCTCAATACTGTACGAAGCTGTTACGCTTGAACAAACTATTTGAATAGAACAATGAACTCCTTCAAGTAACAAACTTTATTGAAAAACAATTAATTTTACACAAACAGTGTTTATAATTTTATTTCACTGGTATTCATACCAATCAAACTTCAAACATTCGTCTTGAGTTTCATTTTGCTCTCATTCAAAGTTTCTATACATTTCATATGCTCTTGTTTCATCTACTTTATCAAGGCGAGGTAAATACTAGAATCATTTCTTTGTTCTCAATACAGTTTGGCAACTGAAGACATGGTGATGACAGTAAATAAGTTAGGCGGGAATTTCAAGCAAGGTGTTCCACTGTCAAGTGATTTACGAAACCAAGGGACAATCTGTATTTATTTTAAACGCCATGTCTTCAGTTGCCAAACGGTAGATAAATCAGCTACTATCATTTGCGTAAGTAGCGCCAAAATATGTTTCGCAATACTGTTAAAAATACAACCAGAATCACAGTTCACGACAAATGAAATACTTATTTCTCATCATGTTTCACGGAGAATTATTTTTTTTTAAATCACGGCTTGGAGCTTCTAATGAAATCACGAAAACCTTTAACACCCCCTTACACAAGTAGACAGAAATCAGTCAAGATTTAGTCAGATAACATTAAAACCTTTTATTACAAGGTGAAGGAGGATTTTTTTACAAACAATCTCTTAAAAAAAAATAAAAACTTGAAACTGAGTAATTACAGCAATAAAATCACAGTTTGTGGTGTCAAATCAATAATTGCTTAGGAATGATTGAACGATATTTAACCTTTTCACCGCTTGCTCTTTTGTGCGTCCGAGGAAAAACAGTTTTCTTTCTTTGTCACCTATTTCAATTCCTTGGCCGTAAATATCGCCACAGCAATAAGTTTGGAAAATGTCTCCTTTAAAATTCTCCAATTTTCCTTTCTCGATCTTTTCTAGACTACGACTATTTTTATCAAACTCGCCGCATTCTGTCTTGCATCGGGCGCAGTAAGACCTTTCTTTCGCTTGGGCTCCAAATTTTCCTTTGGTAGACCATTCCTTGCTCTAAAATAAAAATAAAACAAAATGTGATTTAGAATTATAGTTAACAATAAAAACACCTATAATAATCTTATACACCTACTTGAATCTTCAGTTCGGTTTGTCTTCGAAAATGAAGCAGTGCAGATTTTTCAGCATCTTCATCATCCCCCACGCTTCCTTTTTCTCCAACCAGAGCTTCTTATCTTGAAACTTGGCAACATGAATTTCTCCTCGCACAGTACATTTGTAAACATAGCTACCGTCCTCGTCTTTAATGAAATCTACTAGGTTTGCCATTTTTTCTGCCTTTCCTCTTGCGTAACTTTGAGTAATTTCGAGTTGAACTGTGTAGGGTGCTTTTGAGCGTGCAGATTTTTACATGCTTTTCCCTTTCAATTTCGAAGTAAGCATTATTTTTATTCCATGTTATTTCGCAATCACTTTCTTAAAATTTCTTCTTTTCAAATGTGAAACGTTTTTTAAATTAAGTTCATTAACCTTTTTTAATTAACCTTCATTAACCTTTTTTAATTAACCTTTCAATTTCAATCAAATACCTGAAAAAAAGAACAAAACAACACAAGAAGATATTGTTTTTTTTTTCAAAAGTAAAACGTTTTTTGTAAGGTTCGCTCTTTTGGAATGTAAATTTCTTTTGAATGTTAACGTTATCTTGCAAACACGTTTTCAAGTTGTATACACAAAATGTGGCTTCCGAAAGTTTTCTCGCTGTAGCTACTATGACTAACGTTGAGCAGAGTTCTGCTGATTATACAGTTAATGCAGATGCTGTTCAGCTACTAGAATCTGTCAAAGCTTTGAACCAACAATTTGAAGAAGAAGAATTTAATCTTGAAGCGTTACGTCAAATAATGGACGCCATTTCCATGCCTCCGGTTATGAATAGCACAAACACTGGCCACGAGACCGCTTCTATTGCTAGTTCCAAAAGAGGGAAAGGGAAGGGTAGAAATTCTAAAAAAGCAACTCGAGAGCAGCAGCACCACCACCACCAACAGCAGCAACAACAGAGAAAAGAATGTGCCGCAGTGCCTGACAACACTTCTCTTCTCTTTCAAACAGTGGAGTGGCTGCAGAATACGTACCTTCGCAAACAATGGATTTTATTCAGAACAATAACGTATTACCCGTTTAACATATGCCTTTGAGTGATCCGCAACTGGGATTAAACATTTCTGAAAACAGATCTTAAGCATTGTTTTCGCCAGCAAACCTGCAGTGTAACAGCATCACACCTTCTCAAGTCTTTCACCATCTGGAGCTCAAATGGCGGAAGTTATGTTTACATCAAAGCCGGCTGATGACAATACAAAGAATACCCGGAAGCCTAACTATCTCAATCAGTGTAAGAATAGATTACGCAAGTATCAGAGTGAAGCTATGCGCGATTTTTCTGATTTGGTCTATGCTCCTTTTGCGTTTGAGACAAGTTTTGAGAGCTTAGAGGGGCAAAATCGCAAGTTTGTTTTTTGAAAGGAAGTTTTTGATTGCATGGAGTCTCTTCATAAACACGCTTGTACAGTACGTGAGTTAGAGAAAGCGATTTATTCTTCTGTACTCCCTCTAAAAGAAAGAGTAGGCGGTGTTTTACCGGATAACCAAAATTTCAATAGCGTCACGCCGACTCGAATTAACAATGCACTGAAGACAAAGAGGTTGGAAGAATTGGAAAGCTTGCGCGATAGAGTAATAACTCAATAAGTCATTGACCAACTGCGACCTCCCAAGTCGTATTGTTTGAAGCAATGGCCGAGTTTGAGTTCTTCTCAACAATTTGAAAAATTAAATCCTTTGTTCGAGGCTTTCTTGTTGATGAGGCAAGATAATGAATTGAAATTGCATACTTACGCATACGTGCAGAACTTAGAACAATAGCCCAATTTCGATATATTAATAATATTAATAATAGACCTCAGCACGAGGATTGTGGGAATAACTACAGAGTTTGTGGGGTTTATTCCCACGAGCCTCATGCTGAGGTCTATTGTTTTAGGCTGAATTTTAATATATCGAAATTGGGCTATTCAAAGGCCTTTTATTTACACTGAAAGAAAAGGAACCACGTTACTATGAAGAGTTGACACGCTACCTTGTGACAGCTGGAAAGACGAGATTACGTTGGTACAAAGAATTTGTAAGCGGAGAAATGGATGAAATGACCTACGTCGAGTTGTGTAAAAAAAATAAAATAAAAGCAAAGTGCCTAGTGCCATTTTACGTTGTGTTTGAAAGAGCTATTGTTATTTTAATCTTGCGAAAACATTGATAACAAGCAAACAAAAGTTTAGGGACACGCCTAGAAAAGTGTTCCACGCAGAAAGCAGAAAAAAAAGAAGTTGCTTTACTCGGAAAAATTTGTATGTGTAAAATAATGAATGTCGTGGTGATCCGAGTAAATTGTGTAGCCATAGTTATCTGCCGTGTTGCGATCTTCAACCCTCGTCAAGAGTTATAACTCCTCTGAAGAGCGAATAATCTCTTTCGAGAGAACCAAGACGAATCATGATAAACTCCATCGCGAAGACAACAGTCTACAATAAGAAAGCGTCAAATTGCATGCCACATAATTTGCATAACTCTCAAGTTGTGTTTTTTTTTAAAAACTTACGAGAATTTGCGACTCAACGCAGTTTGTGAAGAAATTATCATGATACATACTTTTATTGAATCAAGGCAGGAGTATTTTAAAAAGGAGCTCGTAATTTTATAAGCGAATATGCGACAGTCTGGTTTGCTATTTATTTTGGCGTCACTCGTCTAGCATGTGTCACGCAACATGATTTTCTTTAGCCGTAAGAGGCAGATTTTTCAAAAGAATTGATTTTGTGGCAGGCACTAGCCTTTACTTTGTTTTTAATGATCGTAATGAATTAGATATTTTTAGTTTTCATAGGAGACAATCTATAGGAATTATGGTAACCCAAACGTAGTTGTGCCCGTCAGAAGTTCTTGTAAACCTCCGAGCTCATTGCCCGTTTTCAGGGAGTAAGTGTTTGACGAAATAACTACAATGCATAAAATCCAAAAAGATTTACTTACTACAGTTGCATTGGAATTTTCGATTGCGGCATTCATATCTACTTGGAAGCAGCGCACGCGACTTACATGTAATTATCACGGCTATCGATTCTATGTAATGTTCAAATTTCATGTTTTCTTACTGTAATCATAACAATCACTTACGAAAAAAGCTAAAAGATCTTGAAAATGTTAATCAACAATCGGTGTATAATATTACTGTATTAAATATCCCCATGACAGAACCTACTCGCACGACACCTGGCATTTATTTTTGTTTTGATAAACCTCCACTGTGTCTCCTTTTCTTCGTCCGACTCCACAGGAAACTTTTTAAAGACTAAGAGTTTTAATGTATTTAACTTCAGACTATCTAGAGACTGCTTTTTGTGACTTCCGTCTGTATTGCCTTTGCTCAATTCGTCTTTGCTAAAAAACAGCGGGAGGAGCTTCACAGCACATCGATGTCGAGTGTCTTCATTGTCAAGTACAGCTCTAACACGTTGTAATCGGCTGGGCGTCACGCAGGTCTGCAGAACATCGTCTCTGACACGTTCTGCGGTAGCATTGCTTCCTGAGAGGGACATTGAAGGACGTGATGCCGGTGTTCCTGGCAGCGCAACAGATACTGAAGGAGTTGAAGCTTTTTCGGGTGATGAAGTGGAAGGAGTTGTTGGCACTGGTGACGCTGGAGCAAGTGTTTCAACTGGTGTGCTGGCGCAAACTTCCTCACTCAAACTTTTGAATGCCTCAATGTCGATCGTCTGCAGTTCTGGTCTGGCAGGGATGCTACACAGAGCAGAAGGGAAATCACCAAATGATGGCAAACAATCATTGTGATCTTTGATCTGCAAAAAAAAATTCTACGTAAGTATTATGTTTTAAAACTGACTATGCGAAACGGCGAAAAGAGAAAAAACTTTAGCTACTTTGGACTTGAATCTCACGCCATTGGCCCTTTTGTAATTATCGATTTCACGCGTTTGACCGGTATCCTCCGCAGCTGTTTTTTGGCGGAGGAGAGTAGCATTTGACGTGCTTGTGCATGAAAGTGAGATTCAAGCCCAGAGGTTTTTCACTTCTTGCCGGTTACTGACTCATCTTTGCCGCTTCGTGGCTCTCTTGAGACTCAAGAAAACCTCAGGGACCAGCGGGTAATTTCCATGATGAACAATGAACCATTTTGCAATAAATCAATGTGGCTTACCACCGTCTCCAAAGATTCTAGTCACCTTTCAATCTTCTACAGTCTCTGTGCCATGTTCTCCTCCAATACAGAGAGCGAGTCATCAAACTTTTCAAGCATCTACGAGAAGATCACAACTGATGAGCCTCACGTTTTATGGTTATCCTCATCAGGTACAAGTTAAGAATGCAGGTGAAATTTCCACTATGAGATACCCGGATAAAGGAGTGAAACCTATTTTCAAACTGATGATACAACAATAACAACAACGGTTTATTGGTATTCCCACATAGAGATGGTATTACCTAAAATAGCAACTAATATAATACTAATCATTTTAAACTAAATAAGATTAAAAGTTTCCCTTATATTCAATGCTTCATAAACAAAGTAACCTAGTTTCTTACAAACGAAAGAATCAGAATTATTAAACAGGGAATATACTTTTTTCAGTATTGTTCAGAAGATTAAATGAAGGATATTTAAGTACAATGTCACTTGTTATTTGTTGCCTTATAGTTCTATAACAATCACAATGAAATAAGAAATGATTTTCGCTCTCAATTTGGTTAGAGCGGCAGTGTTGACAAATCCTAAGACCTTCAGGTAACTTACGTACACAGTGTCGTCCAGATTCGATTCTAAGATTGTGATTGCCTGAGCGTAATTTAGCTACAGCTCGTCTATGCTTCAGGTTCTTTACTTGTTCTAAATAATGAGATTTGCTTACATCTGTTTTAAATATAGAGTAGAAACATAACTTCTTATTAGAACGGATTAACTCAAGCTGATGTCTTTTTAGATTGTTTGAGATGTGATGCTTTATTTTTTGTAAATTATTTTTAACTGTTGGTATATCATTAGTTTGCATGATTGTTTTGTTGTACATTTGATGCTGAATGTCTATATAATTATGTATAATTTCATTAACCGTTAACATAAAAGATGTTTTTGCTTCGGTTGCTAATTGACTGGAAATGATTAAGCATTGTTTGGCAATACTGTTTTCTGGAAGAGATTCAAGATGTATCCAACATTTAATTATTCTTAATAAGATATTCAACTTTAAAGAAAGTCGTCCAGTTTCATTACGAGCTACCACATTAGGTGCTCTTTTATTAAGGCCAAGAAAATATTTGTAGAATTGTATTTGTAGCCTTTCTATTGGGTGTTTTTCCCATTTTTGATGTTCATGTTATCATAAGCTCCCCAAATTTCAGACCCTTATAAAAGAATGGGAAGAAATAAAGTATCAAATAGTTTATTACATGTATTGATACGTTTAGAAGCAAATATTGATCTTCTGGCTTTTTCAACCAAAGCTTTTTTGGAATTAGCAAAACTACCATTTGTGCTGAAATTAATGCCAAGGTAGTAGTTAAGGAGGCTTATTCACTCTGTAACCAATCAGAGAGCAGCATTTAGCACACGTGACAGCTCTCGACCAATCACAGCACGAAGCATGTCATTAGATGACGTAGTTGATCTTTTTACATCTAATTGTCCTTTACGAGTCTCCCTGAGGAAATTTAAGTACGCAGACAATTACGATTCTGCGAAAATTTATTGCTCTATTCCTATTATCAGCGCAAAAGAAAGAATTGCTTAACCTTCAAGTACGCAATCTAAGCTTTCTAAGGAACTTTGAATGCCAGCAAACCGTCCAGTACTGCCCGAGATAAAATATTTTCTGCTAGAACTACTCGCATGTGTACATGTCCATGAGGGAATTTAAGTATGCAGACAATTGGAGGTTCGCGAAAATGTCTTGCTCTTTTCCTAATAGTCCCGAGGGCTAAGCGATCAGTCTGAAGACACCTAAGTTCCAAATAAACTATTTAGAAGCTGCCGGACGTTACTGGACTTTCAAAAAAGTATTAAAAAGGATAAATAATAATCTTAAAATAATAATAAAAATATTAAAATAAAAAGTGTTCCAACTCATTCATGAGCTCAGGGGAAATTTCTACGCTATGAGCATATCCGAATTGAGTAGCTTGTGCTACCGTGTCCTCACGTTCAAATTGCGTAAACCATTTATCCATGTCGTATAACATGGAAGACAACCCATCAAGCTCTGTAGCTATTGCAGTTATCATTTCTTCTTGTTTCTGTCTTCTTAGCATACGCTCGACTCTATTTGCTTCTGCCTTCTTCCTGTTTTTCCTGATTTGTTCTATTCCGCTAACATTTGATCCAATTCTTTGGACAGTTCTTCATCTGTCTCAGAGTCAGAGGAGGATGAATACGCCAATCTCTTTCTTGGTCTTCTCCGAGATGATGGTGGTTGTGGTGGTGGTGGTGGTGGCGGTGGTGGTAGTGGAGGCGGTGATGGAAGTGATTTTCTGAAATCCGTCAGGACAACACGGAGTCCAAACAAATCCCGAATAATTTCATCAGGATCGTACTCATCGCAGCGTTTTTCTTTTCTCTGTCGGGTTCTTGGTGGTGGAGGTGGAATTGATTTTCTGAAATCCGTCAGGACAACACGGACTCCAAACAAATCCCGAAGAATTCCATCAGGATTGTACTCATCGCCATAGTTTTCTTTTCTCTGTCGGGTTCTTGGCACCCGTGGCCAAACTTTTCGCTCGTAATGGCATCGTTTTTGAGCCCTCAATAGCTCTGGATTCTTCTGCCTCCATTGCCACAACGAGGCCTAACTTTACCTGGATTTTCTCGTTTCCACTCTCTCACGCGCTCTCTTGCTCTCTCTCTCTTTCGTTTCAGTGCAGCTGCGGAGGTGGCAGGCATGGTTTCAAAAACTTGAACAGTTAAAAAGGTATGAAAGGCGCTCTATACACACAAAAAGATGCAGAGTGACGCGATGCGCTACGGTTGACTCTTATACAACATTGTTTAACTTCAAGCAAGAAACTAGGAAGTGCTGAATTTGCATGAAAAATTAGCACCTCTTTGTTTGTTTTTTGTGTAGAAAGCAAAGAAATGAAACCACTAAGGGACTAAAGTTGAAAAGTTGAAAATGCTTTTCGTTTTAGTTTCTTAAACACCCGAAATAATTCTCTGTTAACAAATTATGTTATCGTTTTAACTTAACGCTTAATCCTAAGGGACTAAAGTTTAAAAGTTGAAAATGCTTTTCGTTTTAGTTTCTTAAACACCCAAAATAATTCTCTGTTAACAAATTATGTTATCGTTTTAACTTAACGCTCAATCCTAAGGGACTAAAGTTTAAAAGTTGAAAATGCTTTTCGTTTTAGTTTCTTAAACAACCGAAATAATTCTCTGTTAACAAATTATGTTATCGCTTTAACTTAAAACGTAAAACCACATATTTTGTCAAACGGTAACTTTAGTGCTAAGGACATTTTTAGGTAATAGTAAACCTTTATTTTGACCAAGGTAATCCTTTCAGAATACTTAGAAGTATATCAGTTATCCATAGGAGTCCTAATGAAACCAATCTAAAAATAAAAGAAATCTTTAAAAAATAAAAAATAAATAAAAGACTACTAAATAACAATAAGTTAATACAAATATATGTGACCGTGAATGGAAAAATGTACACTAACGCTTTACCGTTAAACGGTTAAAAGTAAACAGATTGTAAACGGATTGTAAACGGTCAGGCGAAACGTTTAAACGATCTCCGTAACCGTTTAAACGAATGGCCAAGATCGTTAAACGGTTGATCAAAGTCCAAAAACGGATAGCTTGACATGTTAAACGGATGAGAAAAATTGATAAACGGAAAGCTCAAATCGTTAAACGGTTGATCAATTGAAGGTCCAAAAACGGATAGCTTAAAACGTTTAACGGTTGAATTTCGAAACATCTAATTAATTTTAAACGGAAAAATAATGATGCACAGCCGTTTTATTCTTAAAAGGCAACAGGTGGATGAAGTTGTCGATTGTACAAAGATTTTGTTAGAGGACGTGAAGGAAGAAAGAATGGAGATGAATTGGCTGACTGACTGCGAAGAAATGAATCAGAATGAAGAGCAAAAGAAACCAGCATTTGAAAGACAAATTGCTGTAAACGAGGTGGAGGACACAGACAGCCTAGAGACCTTTAATGAAGAAGTGGTGAGGGAAATTGTAAGACTTAGCGAGGATACTCGCAAGAACAAAAACATTAGACTTCTTCGCCCGGAGGATTTTGAAAGCAATGCTAATTTTGCCTTTGAGTTTCAAAAGTAGACTTGTTTGTTCGCATGTGGTTTCAATTTAAGAAGTACTGAATTTGTATTCACATTTAACAAGAATAATAAATAAACTGATTAGAAGGAAATACTCGCGAGTGATTGATCTCAGTTTACTAGTAGAAGATAGGACTACTAAATGAAGTAGCATTAATTTGATTTGAAATTGAATTAACTATTGTTTAAAATTGCGCGGGCAAAGTTTGAAATAGGTTAAGTTTGAACAGAAAAGTGACACACACACACACACATACTGACACTCGATCTTTGTAACTATTTGACTTCTTTCCTAGCACACCATCCACTTTACACACTACACACTATTCTCTCACACCATCCTTAGCACACTATTTCATTTTATGTACTTTTATGCTTTTTTTTTTGTGCTTTTCTAACGTTAGACGCAAAAAGCGTCTTAGGATTTTTTTTCTTTTTCGTGTTTAATTTTTATGTATCTATCCACACAAACACACATTCACACACGCGCACGTATCCCGTTTCCATCACTAATTCAAACAACTTTACACAAGATGCTAATAAAAGTTTCAATCATGATTTCCACTGCCCTCTCAAAGTTTCTTAATAATTGTAAATAGGAGTCCAACCCAATTCGTCTATGTGGACTGAGGGTTTATTCATGACAAAGACGATCAACCATTTCCAATTTCCGCCAATCATAGGTATTAAATAATGATTTTATTTGTAAGCTGAGAAGAACCATGGGAAAAATGCAACACCGTGGGAACGAAATTTGGCACGCGGGTGATAAACCTCTGGTCTTACGTTTTGTGCTCATCAGTTGTCTGAAATGGAACGACCGGGTGGATACCAATGCCTACTTTGCTCTCGTTCGTTCGCGAAGTACTCGAGACTACATAAACATGTTAGATACGGTCACCACATAAGAAGTCGAAGGGCATGGTGTGGTGTTTGTAATAAGACATTCACATCCATGCCGCGACTCATGGTACATACATTGTACCACTGCAAGGGAAGGCCTCAGTGCCCTAGGTATTTTGGTTTCATGATTTTCCTAACATCAAGGTTTCACTTGAGTAAAATACAATTATCAGCTCTAAAATAGGTTGTTCATCTCTTTTTCAGGCAGGACAGGTTTGCCAGTTAGGTCTATGATTTAAAGCCCAGTGATCAATAATTGCATTTCATTTCTCGATGATGTGATTTGAGTTAGCTGCAATGGTATGAGGGCTTTTACAATTTTAAAACTCATTCATATTGACAGATAAACACAGTGAATCCAAATAACTTTCTACAAAATACCTTGACAAAATTTCCTTCCTACAGGTTGAAAAATCGACTTTTAAGCTCGACTGAGTCTACTTAGCATATCCGTGAGCTTAAATTAGCTTAGGTTGCTTGCGGTTAGCCTTTATACTGGGGTTTATTCGACTTCAACTTAAATAAGCAAGTCTTCTCAACTTGAAACTTGTAACCTGTCAAATATACCTGCCATTGCTCATACACTTCTGTTCTAAGTTGTTTGATCAAATTTCAAAATTCAAACACGATCAAACAGCACCAAACAAGGTGGCCAAACAGCACAATGGCCGTGTTTTTAAGACAACCCTTGTCTCGCTTAACATTCCTGAAAGAGTTTTGTTTACAGACTTCGTTAAGCGGCTCAAAAATGATGGGTGTTTTCACAAGTAAGATTAATTATACTTCTTTTAGGTAACTTGAGCAGAGCACGCTCGCAAATAAATCAATTTGAATAATATGGCGGGAGATCCAAACGAAGCTTGTATTTACGTTCTTCTTATCAGTTACTTTTTTATGCGATTAGTTTGCGTCCGATGAAGGAACCGATTTCAGTAAAGGCTGAGGTTGCTTGCACTTAGAGGGAAGGAGAAGAATAACGGAGACGTATTTCTGGTGTTTTGAGAAAAATAT
Organism: Micromussa lordhowensis; assembly: GCA_964020085.1. Lineage (NCBI taxonomy): Eukaryota > Metazoa > Cnidaria > Anthozoa > Scleractinia > Lobophylliidae > Micromussa > Micromussa lordhowensis. The sequence goes on along the minus strand of OZ026602.1, from coordinate 18,182,800 downwards.
GCCGCCGTAGAACGAGAATCGCGTGGAATGGGCGGTACTTGAAAGGCCACAATTCTGGTTTGAGAACGTGTTTTAAAACCAGCACGTCGATAAAATTTGGCGCGAACATTTCTGTATCTCAAAGCAAACGTTCCAGTTTGGTTTGACGAGACACGCGCGCGATTTCAGTGGAGAAGCGAGTAACTGTTGCATTTTCGATTTGACAGCGTTTCAGATGAAAAAGCGCAAGCGACTCGTCATTGGCTGAAACTTATTGCCAACTCGCTTAAGCTACCTGGTTTAGTGGCGTAAATTTAATGAGAATTCCATTGAAGTTTGCTGACTCGCTTAACCTTAAGCGAGCTGGAAAAGTAACTGTTTTCATGGGATTTCTGCTTGTCACTCGCTAAGCGGCCTGAAAAACTGCTCGTGAAAACACGGCCAATGTTTCCAAACAATGTTTGATGATGTTTGGTCGCCAAACATTTCCCGTTTGGACAGGCCGTAAGGCTTTCCGTAAAGGTCTGAAAAAATACTCTCAACAAAAAGCCGTTTTGGTAGTTAGTCTGATAATGGGCCTTTTTTAAAACCGTCCATGCTGAATTAACTGTGATACTGCGTCTTGACATCCTTTGATTACAGTACAGCCCAAAAATAATGCACGCGCAAGAAGTTCTTTTTGCGTCCGCAAGAAGAAGTTCTTCTTGCGCCTGCTTGCGGGTTGCTTGAGCTTGAGTCGTGCTAACCGCAAGAACTTCTTTGCGGTTATGTGGTAAAAGCGCAAGAACTTCTTTGCGGTAAGATGTTCAAACCGTAAGAACTTCTTTGCGGTTCTTTGCAGTGACACTTTGAAAGGAACGCGAACGAACAGGGTTCGCGTAATTAGTGAATAGAATAGAATGATGTGACCTCTCACGCGAAAACGTTCCTAACGGGTAGCCGTTTTTGAATGGATAGCCGTTCGTTAGCCGTTCGAACGGATTGGGATGTCATTCGAACGTCTTACCGTGCATTCGAAAATTTTCTTGCCGTTCAAACGGCTCTTGCCGTGCGTTCGAAAAACATTCTTGCCGTTCGAACGGCTCTTGCCGTGCGTTCAAAAACATCGCTAAATATCGCAAAAATATCGCTAGCCGACCCAAGCTAGCCGTTCGGATGATTGAATATAAGTAGTTTTGGGCGTTTGTAAAGTGCGTGCTTAACTGCATGTCTGCCTTTCGAATGGCTTGAGCCTACTTCGAATTCTTTGTTTGGCGTGAGCTGCTGTATATTCTAACAACGATTTCTATCAAAAATCGTCTAGCCGAAGAAGAAATTGATTCACGCGTACCGACAAGCAAACAAATCGTCGACCTTACTACGTATATGGCCACCGTTACACAAGAGGTCTTTAGTTCTAAAGTGTAAGCTATACAAAGTCTAAGCACTGTTGAAGTCACTTTTGGAGAGAGTTTTCGTTCGCGAAGAAATCATTCGGTAGATAGTGGGAAGATTTTAGTCACGTGCTCGAACCTGTGCAAAATAACTTTACAAATTGAGCGAGAGATAACGCCTTTGGCGTCTTGTTCGGTTATAATTATTTTCATCAGTTTAGTAACGGTACATTTTTATCGGTTAGTTCTGAATTAAATACTGGGTTCGCTTTGTTTTGTTTTTTTCGGCGACATGGTGGAAATTTTATTGTTTATAATTTTTATTATGATGTGTCCGGGAGTCCCAGACCCGCGGTGTGGTAGCGGAGCGAGAGCTTATTTTCTGTCTGGAATGGCCCTTGTAGCAAAGGTTGAAGCAAAAAAACTTATTTACTGGGAAGTAGCTTTCAAGAGTAACTCAAATTTTAAAATAAGCAAGTTTCTCAGCCGGCGAGCACAAGTAGAAGACTATACATGGACATGCATGACAAAAGCGTGACTTATCACGCATCAGTAAAGTTTGCAAATTCAAGGCGTCACACTGCTCTGTTCTACAATCAAAAACAAGCTTGAAATCTATTTTGAAACCGCGTTCTAGGAATATCTACGTACAAAGCGTGCATGTGGTTGGTACAGCCGAAGTATTACACACTGTATTGAGCCCGGCTTTTTGCCAAAATAAATGTAAACAAATACAGAACCACAAGTTTTTGACATATGCAAATTTAACGCTTTTTACTGCCGGTCCGAAAGGCAAAATTTGCCGTCCTTTTCTTAAATAACCATTGATGCCATGTTTTTGGATATTAAAACAAACAAGTTTCATTCAAAACTTACTGGGATAATGCCAGGAGTTCGATAAAACAAAGAATATTTCTCGATGCAAACGTGGCTGGAAGCGACGATGGCGCCACTCAAAAATAATTATTTTGAGATTGCGTTATTATTTAGCTTTGCAAAAGCAGCGTTGTTTGAGTCAAAAATTTCCATTGTCAGAAAATCTCTTGGTTTGAGCGGCAGATATATTTTTTTGCCACACGTGGCAAATCAGAGCCGTCTGAATGAACGTAGCAAAGTGACGCGTGTCAGGGAATAGTGTTGATCATTTATTTTTGCTTCTACTGTCTAGACGTTCGATCCTATGCGTTCAAATAAAATTCGAAGTGATACCGTAACGAACGTTTTCGCGTCAAAGGTCGCATATGCTTTTTTTTTTCTTTTTCTCCGTTGGATGTTTTTAAGGGTTAAAAGAAAAAGGAGCGAACATTTCACCGTTTGCGTTTGCCGTAAACGTGGTTCTAAATCTATTCCTGAGGTTCATTGCCGGTTAAGCGAACCATATGAACTTCTTGCGGGTACTTGCGGTTTGCGGTAGGACTCGTAACTTGTTGCGGCTTCTTGCGGATAGGATTTGGAACTTCTTGCGTTTGGAACTTCTTGCGGATAAAGCGCAATTTAACTTCTTTTCACCGCTTGCATGTTCTTGCGGCGCAAGAACTTCTTGCGCCACTTCTTGCGCGTGCATTATTTTTGGGCTGTACTGTAGTTTATCTTCTTATGAATTACCACGCTGAAAGCGCCGAAAGCGGTGCAGTGTCCAACAAAATGCTTTTTTTTCGAGGCTGAATGCACTTACTTGAGTGAAAACCGCTCTAATTGACTTCGCAATTGTTGTTCTATTGTTGGCGTCGCTTGCTTTGGAGCCGACAAAAGTAACAAAGAATAGATAGTGACCATGCATATCCTTACTTTCCAAATATTATCATTGTTAAAGAATTTGACTACATTTGTGGCCTGCATGCACAGACCAACACACGAAAAAAATATCATAACTCCACAATCACTTGTGCGAACGAGATGTTCTCGAAATTTAAATTAACGCCCTCGCCAAATGCGTATTCAACGTACTTCCCCCTTGTGGAGGTGTACGAAGCAGAAATCAGAAGGCTACGCAGTGAAAACGAATTTTTGAAACTGCAGAACAACTCGCTTGTCGTTCAGCTGAATGAGGCTTTAGTCCAACTTGACAAGCAACGCGCTCCTTTTAACGCAACGCAAAAAGGGTTCTGGCAGTTGACGAGATCAGGGAGAAACAAAAAGAAGCGCAAAATAAAGAGCTTGGTTTTGGAATCAGTCAGAGGATTTGAGGAGCTTGTCCCTAAAGAGGTACGTTTCTCAGTTCTACCTTGGTTATGTTTCAAGATGATACAGTTACTGCGGGGAACATTGGGGTTTGCGCTACTGCAGTGTAGGACAGTTTTAAAATTTTCCTTGCAGTATTTCGGTTATTTTTTATCTCGAAATGCGGTATTGCGCGGGTATTCTCCAACCCCAGCCTGCTGGATGCGTTTTTTTAACATTTTGGACGGTATCAAAATTATCTTCCTAGTACTCCAACGTTTTCTGAGCCTTTTCCAGTTTCCGATGAAAGTTAGCTCTCATTGGTAACGGTATAAACCGCAATTCCTTGTGTCGCAATCGTAAGAGGGTGAGTTATTTTTTGTTTATTATTATTAGCAAACCATGCCAATAGATGTTACTTAATGTTTCTAAACTTTAACATAAACTCTAAACTTTAACAGAACATACAGACTAGTGGTTTCGGTATGACAAATACTGCCGATTTTGAATGTGTTCCAGATCAAATTCACTGTACAAAGCGAGGAGCTTGTAATCCACCTTGAATCTACAACAGAGGAAGAAGAGACGCTCCATACAACTGACAAAATCACTCAACGTGTTCTCGTTGCCAAGGACTCGGGGCTAATTTCTGATGAGGCCTTCCACGAACTGAGGATGTCACTTCCAGAAGAAACTAGGACAGTCATACCGCCAATAAATGCCCTGAAAGATGAAAGAAACAGACAGAATAAGATAGTTGACATCCATCCCATAGCTGAAGTAAGATTTTGTGACATTTCTTTCCTTGAGTTTATGACATGAAGGAAACCTTCTTGCAGCTAAAAGGAAAATGCTTTTAAATTGCTAGCTTGTATTTTCTTTTCACCGAACATTACAATATTTAATATCATAATAGAGAATAAGTTCGGTGAATGAGTTGTATATTGACATACGTCGTATACACTCGATGTGTGTAATACGTGGATTATTAAAGAGGATATCACTGCGGCAAGCGATGATATAAATGCGATGATATAAGTGTTATTTTAGAGTAGTAAAAAACACTGTTTTACTGATAAGCGCAGCGAGTAAGAAAAATGTCTTTATAATAAATATATATGTATATTTTTGTAATAAAACAATTGACATTTTTTTTATCCAGGCCAAAAAGGGAGACGGTGCCTGGCGCAACATAACAGACATTCTACAGCAGCTCCTGTTGATCCCACAAGTGCAAGAGGCTGTACAAGCAAATGGTAACAAAATCAACCTCCGCTTTGCTGCTGATGGCCGGAAAACAAGTAACAAGATTGGAACAGTGATGGCTGTATTCAGCATTTTAGAAGAGAAAAATCAGGGGTGTGACTATCAGTACACTATTGCTTTGTACAATGGTAAGGACCTTAATAATCCCTTGAATTTGCAAGCAAACTTAAAAAAGGTATCTCAAGCATTTAAGTATGATTTAATTGAAAACAACGGATGGCATTTTAAGATACACTTCAAAGTTTGCTAATTGTACCTTCCCTAGTGCTAAGACAAGAATTTTGTTTGGTCTTAAAAAAGTATTTGCTTTAATGTTATTGGAGTTAAAAACACTTTTCAAATTTATTTTACTTTAGGAAAAGAAGACTATACTGAAGTACAGACCTGCCTGAATGCCACATTCTCACAAGTTGAAGAGCTCCAAAATCATGGACTAACAGTAAATGGGGTACACTATTCAGTGACATGGTAAATATATACAAATGTAAAACATAGTGCATGTCTTATTCATAAAGGCTACCCAAAATCAAAATATCTGTATAACTAACTAAAGGAAGTGAAATCAAATATCATGACAAAAACATTTGAATTCTGTTACAGTGTTGTGAATTTTTCAAGATGGCGAAACTAATATCTTACTTGAACCCAAGACTTTCTCTGCTTTGATAAAGAAATCAGCTTGAAAATGAAGACACTAATTGAAGAGCTAAAGCAATGACAAGGACCAGTAACATTCGCCTCAACATAAGCCTGATGCCTGTATATCCTGTAACATATCCTAAAATAATTTCACTTCTATAGGTATTGTTGTTCTGATTGGAAGTTTCTTGCCATGGTGTATGGACTCAACTCAGCGGCAGCAAAATTCTTTTGCATATGGTGCTACTGCACAAAGGCAAAAATCGCTGATTTCACAAGTAAGAGGACTATACATGTATAAATATTATATCATTTGAAGTTGAATAGGTATATTACTATCAAAGTCAATTTGCTGTAATAGAGCTAAATCAAAGTTACATTAAGAGGTTTATTAAGAGCTGGGCACCATCTTTTTTTCTCCTGTTGTTGCCGCGTTCCTGGTGTGGTCCTTAGATAGGGTAGCTAAATTACATTATCTAATACTGGAGTGTGAAAATGCTCGCCTAAACGAATGTTTAAGCCTTAAAAGGGTTAATGCTTTCACTTTCTTAGTCCTTAAATAGAGTTAGGGTTCAAAAACCTTTGCAGGACACCCCTATCCAAAATTCTCAGGAGTACCACCCAGGAGAACATGGCTATACCAATATTTATTGTTATTGAACATTTAATGTTTGTCTACTTCCAGTAACAGACTGGCCAATTCAAAGGACACTTCGTGATTGCATAAAACATTGTACTGGAAAAACCACCGAAGAGAGAAAGGGATCTATTCACGAACCATTGCTGTCAGTGCCCTTTGACCATGTCATTATTGACACCCTTCACCTCTTTCTGAGGATAATGGGGCTGCTCTTTCACCAGGTATCACTTTGTTTCAATGTTTGCATGTTAATGTTCAATGGATCATTCATAAGATTAATCTGTCAGTTCATTATTAACAAACAATCAAGGAAGACCAATTTATTTAACAAACATGACAATGATAGGTAGACTAAGGATGAACTACATTTTGAGACAGCGAGTGACCATGCATTGAAATGTTATTATTAAAGCAAGGAGGTTAATAATGAATTCATCATTAATTATTTCAGGCAATAATATACTGGTACAATAGTACATATTTTGCAAATTATGCTTTTTTTTTCTCTCTGGCAAATCACAGGTCATTGAACTGGTCCTTAATCAGAAAAGAAAGGATGTCCTGGAAAAAGAGCTTGAGAAGATTGGTGTTCCTTTCAAATTTTTTGAAGTTCAATGTGAAGATGGGCTATCCCAAACACAGTGGACAAGACTTGATGGTATTTATTAGTTAATTCAATCAGCATATCTAAAGCTTAAGTACCTTGCTAATTTTTTCATTAATTACAGCAAGAATTTGGATAGTGGCAAACACTTCAGAAGTTAATTTTTAAATCATAATCTTCTGATTTTCAAAATTATTGACATAATAGAAATTTATGTTACTGTCGCAAAGCAAGATGGTAGAGAAACCAATAAAAAAGATCTTCACAACATCCTGGAGAACCTTGACCTTAAGCCTGTGTTTGAAGGACTGCCACCTCAGAGGATGCTCACTTGCAAAAATGTAAAAAAACTGTGGAAGGTATTACATTAATTTTACCCCTGACATCTTGCATTAACTGATTACAAAAACCTATTGAGTCAAAGCTGTTTCAATTTGCTAATGCCAACAAAGATTGCCTGGAAATTATAAAACAGAACAATACAACTGAATCTTATTTTTAGGGGTTTGGTGAGCTATTTGGAGCGCTACAAGCTGAACCTGGTGAGGAACAATACAAATCCCCTGAGCAATTCAAGGAGCAAGCAAGGAATTGGGCCAAGTTCTTTAGAACTGTACACTTTGATGAAGATGTAACGCCATACATACATGGTATATAAGAATTAATTATTATGTAACTTGTTTTTACCAAAACACAACAATGCATGCTAAGTATCAAAACAATAAAAATAATCAATTTGCTAAAGATTATGATGATGATGATGATGATTATACTGTAAATTAATTATAATCATCATTTTTTAAGTACACAATGAAACGAGACTTGGTAATTACTCAGTTACAAATTTCTTCACTACCTCCTTATTTTTCCTGCAGCTCTTGTGTATCATGTGCCTCAGTTTCTTGTTAAGTGTGGCGCTCTTGCAAACCTGAATTGTCAGCCTGTTGAAAAGAAAAACCATGAACAGTCTAGAATGTTTCACCGTGGGACACAGAAAGGTGGCCGGCAGACTAAATACACCATACAGGTCATGGAGAAGGAGAACAGAAAGTTGTTTGCAAGGGTAAACAACCTGCAGCGAACCAGGAGGAGCTACACAAGAAAGAGTGATGGAGACACTGGCACCATTGCCACATATAACAATAATCAAGAGGAAGGATAACTCTAGGTAATGCCTTACTTTAAAGACATCTCACTGAACACCTACTATTAAGTAGCTTTTTACAAGTCCTACAGGCAGTATTTTGGATCCCCACTAGGGCCAGTCATGATTAAACAATGTAACAACAATATACATCAGACTAAATTGGATATATCAATTGATTTGCTTTCCCAAAAAATGTTTATTTTTTTCCAAAAACCTTAAGCTTATTGTTAACACAAAATTGACAAAAATAACTAAATTTGATCAATCAGTTTGAAGTTCCTCAATTGTTCCTTGCTTCATTTTATAGGTTCAAGAGTTATCCTGGCAGCTAGATGTATGCTATCTCTGTTCAGAAAAGTGATGGTGCTATCCTTTCCACCTAAGATGAGATCCAGTCAACCAACATGACGAAGTGCAGACCTACAGCTCAACACAGCTCTTTTACGGCTAAACCAAAACGGCTCCTTTAGGAGCCACCACATCTAAAAAAGTCATGATCAATGCGATTCAATCAAAGAGAATTTATATTAATACTGCGAGTCAGTCCTAATCACCTTGACTTTCACGTCAGCTTGATCCGCGTCTCCTTGAGGCAGGTTTACTTTGACCCACTCTCTAAATTTTAGTCTTCTTTTGCTGAACCACATCTAAGCAAAAAAGTAGAAGAACCTATAAGACCTCTTGAAACAGTGCATAAAACCATTTAAAGCAACAGACAAGATATTGACATGCAGCGAGTAAAGGAAACGTAAGACATGTAATGCCCTCGGTTTTCTATGGGAACGACGGAGAAACGACACAAAAAATCAACCCAAAATATTGTTGTAAAATCTTCACAGAAATTCTTTGAGACCATCGCCAACAATTCCGGTCACAAGCCTGCAGTAGGCACGCGGCTTGACAACAAAATGTCTGTAAACATGGCCACCGATTTTATAAAGCAATCACGAAATATTTTTGCAATTTGCCGGACCGGGATATTTATGCCAGAAGTAAAAGCAGTCTGTTAAAAAATATACCGCAAGCGGTAGAAAATTAATAAACCAAAGTCCACATTAAAAGTGTAAAATCCACTGTTTTCGAATGACGATACCTTGACTGTATTCTGTCCAAATTTCATGCAAAAACCATCGTTTCAAAGCTAATTTTTCGGACTAATTTCTTCGAACAAGTTATTTTCCTCTGCGGTTTCGGTATGGGCTAAACTTTACAACATATAAACAACATATTCTATATCTCCGTCACGGTAATATGAGCCCGTTGATACAAGAGGAAGAACAGCGGAAAAATCCACTTCACGTAAATCGCGCTGAATTATCGTAACCGAAATAGTTGGCGATGACAAGCTTTTTGCATGAGTGAATGGCTTGCAAGTTTTCAAGCCTGGATTCTGGATTTTTTTTTCAGGCGGGTTCCAATTTCACTGTGATAGCTGTCGTCTAAGTTGTATATATAACCATGATGATCATTAATGCCTTTAGTCATACCTTAATAGATTTCTCGTTGACTCCTAGACGTTCAGCCAACCTTTCTCTGAACTCCACATCTGGATATTGGTTCCGAGCGAATTCACGTTCTAGAAGGTCAAGTTCCTCCTCGGAATAGATGGCGCGCAATCCACTCTCGCTATGAACTTTTTTTTAAAAGAGATAATACACATTAATCTTAGTGTAAGTTGCTGCAATTTTCAGTTTTTAGTTTTTTTCCTATTGAGCAGAAATGAGTACTTACACTTGCCGCACGAATGCCTCCTGTGCGTGTGAGCCATACTCGTCTTCGGTTTACAGTTTTTTCGAAGGTCTCAAGTCTCAGACTTTTATACCGGCCTGTGCACAACACCCACAAAAGGAATGTTGTGACTTGATTCATTGTTTGGAATTGCTGAAATCGGTGTAAAAAATTGCTGAAAGAACTTCCTGATTAACTGAATAATGGTTTTCATTCAGTTATATTTTAAATTGGTTTTCTGAGTTAATTTTGTTTACAAAGCCTTCTCCTCCGGCCAACTTCAAAAAAAAAAAAATATTAACGGAATGTTTATACACCACCCAAAATACTGATATAAACTTCCTTTCCCACGGTAAATATGCAGAGCTTCCATTGGGCCATTTTTATATCGGAAGAGTTTTAATAAAGAAGGTATTTATTCTTTGTACCCATACTCATGACAAGGTAAAAGGAAAGAATAGAAAAGGCTTCGTGTATGAAAAAGCGCACTTTGGACTGGAAAATTCGCCCGAACTAAGCTGTTGTCTTGAAAAAAGGTTGAATGCGGTAGTTCTCATTGGGTCTTAAAGGAAAAGCATCGGTTGCTAGTGCGGCTCTAAAAAGAGATGTTAGTTTTAAAACTATCACGCTTTCACTTTCGTAACGTAGAAGAAAAGAGAAGAAAAATGTTGTGTTTGGGAAAATACCGCTTAGGAACATAAAACCCTCAAACTAAATTAAAGTGTTCTAATTTAGTCTTGCAGCGAAAACACTGGTGGCGACCGCGGCATTTAACAAAGAGGTGATAGTTTGAAAACTATTACCCTGTTGTGTTTGGGAAAATGCCTGTAAGGAAATAAAAGTAACGACGAGTTAAAGCGTTGGATTGAAAAAAAAAATTATATTTGAGTAGTCTTCCAGTGAAAACTCTGGTGTCGCGCGGAGCATTTAACAAAGAGGTGATAGTTTTAAGATTGCTCCGCGGCCTTCCCTTTTTCGTCAATAGAACATCGTATAATAATTTCATGTTCTTTCAGCGCGTGGTCATTTTTCGGGAAACTTCAGAGTACCCGTCCAACCATTTACATGTGTTGGTGTGCTCTGAAGAACGGGGAATATGACAATAGTTGCTGTTCTTATTCAGTGAGATGCTAATAAGTGGCCGGGTATTATAGAGTTAAGCTCGTTTTTCTAGCATCACAGTTAGATCTCATTATTGCGAACAAAGATGTCGAAGTACTACGAAGTAACAAAAATTCTGGCTGTGCGGTCAATTGACGGAAATAAGCAGTACCTGGTCAGATGGAGGGTTTTGGAAGCAAGGACGACACTTGGGTGCCTGAAGAAGATTGCAACAGCGCTATTAAAAACTATGCGCGATCCTCACTTAAAGGTAAGTAGATTGAAACAGAAATGAATTTACTTTGATTAACAGCTAGTTTGTTCAAGACTTAACGTTTCTCCTCGGTTGTTTTCAGGAAAAGAAAAAATCATCGATTATCTTGTCGGTGAAATTGGACAGAAACTCTCAGTTCGAACCGCTCCAGAAAAGAGCTACATTCGACGCACTACCATCAGAGTTCCGATGGATCCAAGGACTTTTGACGACTTGTTCAGTAGCCTGAGTCGTGGTAGGAGAAGGTTCGATGTGACGGCCGAGGACCTCGACAACCTTCTGCCAAATGGATGGTCCGAACGAGCGTTTCGCACCACTACCAAGTGTATTGTTAGTCGGGAGCAGCCCATAACCATCCGCTTCACCAACCAGAGAAAGCTGCACTATGATCATTCCAAGTGTCCCCGCTGCCAGTGGTCGGGAGCTGGTGAGAAACCCGCTCTTTGCCAAGCAAAGAAGACCTGGCCGGTCGATTTAAGTTACCTATTTGTGACTTTTAGCCGTGAAAGGACCCATCAAGAGCAAAAGAAGGATGGTACGTTGACAAACATTGTTACGATTTTCGATGTATTTCAGTTTTAATACGTTATTCGGAATTCACTGTAGTAGTCGAACAGCTATCTACTCTTTCTTTTCTCCAAAACAGTACCATGATTTATTTTATTATTGGTCGTTTCATTCAATGATAATAGTGGCTAATTCTTGTTTTTGTCTGATTTCCAGAGAAAATCGACCTGTCTTGGACAAGCTCAAGTTCAGACGATGAATAAACCGGATGGAGTTCATCAAGCCCATTGACAACAAACGAAATGGCTCTTTTAGGAGCCACCAAATAAAACCAAAGTCATTGATCAACAGTGCATATATATTAAAGGAATTTTTATACAACACCCAAAATACTGATATAGGCTTGCTTTCCCACGGTAAATTTGCAGAGCTACCATTGGGGTATTTTTATCGGAAGTGATAAAGAAAATAAATTATTTTTGACACATGCTCGTGACTAGACGAATTGGCATCTTTCTCTTTAGAAGAAATTTGATTTACATAGCCAACTGCATAAGTAAAAATTCTGTCATCTACACAAAGCACAAATCAAAACTAAGTACCCAGGTCATAGCAGGCCATGATTTTTCCTGCCACGCCGGAAACATCGGTAATGAAAGCCATGTTGATAAACAGGGAACAGAAATTTCCAAACAATGAGCTGGAACGAATTATTTCCTAACAAAGCAATTGCAAGAAAGATAACGCTTTTGAAATCTGTCCACTTTTATTGCAAAAAGCTAATAGATTCTACATGAGCAAATCAGGGTTAACTATTAGCGGGCAAGCCCAGGCAACCTTCTTGTTTTTATTGTACTAGAGTGACCCTTATTAGTATGGAGGAACCCACTTTTACCTAGACAGTTTGAATAGTAATGATTTACCTATTCTGCCTAATCCAGACACCTAATCCACATTAGTATGCAGGAAATCCAAATTAGTATGGAGGAAGGCACCAATACATTCCTAATCCATAGACACCCAATCCACCTAATGCAGGGTGCGTGAAGAAAATGCAATTTAAAAAGAGAAACCAAAAGACACAAAGTAAAGTCATTGTACAAAATTTCAATTACAGATTACAATTAAAATGCGATAAAATTTCACATTATAATTTAAATCACAGCTGCTAATTGACAGAGTATTAACTTGATAAATACAGTATGTACTCAGCTGAACGAAGCTGGCGGTACCCTGATGTCAATGTAAACTCTTCACAGTGAAAAGAAGAGTGTATGAGTTGAAGCAGACATATCCTGTGTATTTTCTCACTATAAATATTTGTTTTACAACGCTGTGAAGCTCATTGTGACAAATGCTCATTACGGTTGACTGGGTGAAGGGCCTCTAGAACACTCCACAGAAAGCACGTTTAATCCTCGTTCTGTACATTCAGTATCACCTTTTTGTCCTCTAACTCTTTAGGTAGTTTCACGCAGCTAGATCCTTGCAGCGGGTCGTACACAGCGAAACCAAGGTCTAATTTAAACACCTAACAAACAAATAAATGTACTTCATTGAGTAAAATAAGGGTAAAGACTTATTTCACTATAATCTACATATAAGACAGAGCTAACTGCCCACCTCCTGTAACTGCCATCCGCTTCCCTCTGGTTGATATGCCTGAAATGATCCTTTGACCTTGTCCACACATTCCTGGTACTGAACGGGCAGTTCATTCAAATTAATTAGCCTTTGACACTCACTTCTGAAGTGAGGCGTAGAAAATTCATCTTCTCCATCTGGTCTGTATTACACCATTCGCACTTGTACTGTAATAAACCATTTGAGTCCCCTTTTTCCAGATTTTTTAAGACATTTGCCCTCTTGCCTTGTAGAAACAGGGACAAATCATACTTCTCATGTACTTGTGGTTTCATATGTATTGTTTTCAGGTTTCCATTGATTGCAGTGTCACATTCATTGTTTTCTGTTTCGTCAGTAATGTTGCTTTGCCCATTCCCACTTTGAACAGTACTTTGGATGGAGCTTCCTTCAGTGTCATTTTCTGTCATACGCTTCCCCTGTCACAACACAGTTCATGTTGTTGTTTCTTGTCTTTTCAATAAAACGCTCTGTAACAGTGACTGCATTGAAACTCCTTCTCCTTAGTATGTATCTTCATGTGACGCTGTAAGTCAAATTTCCTTGTAAACGTTTTCATACAATGATGACAGCTAAAACACCTCTGAATCGGTCTTAAGGAGGACACCTGACAAAGAAATATTTCGCATAAGATATCGATTGACATCAAATACAAATGAACTTTATTACCAATCAAGTTATAAAATGATAGTTATACCTGTAATTCTACTCTTTCAATGATGTCTTCTAAAAACTCCTCCATCTGTTTACATGAGACTGGTTGAGCATTGGCGATTTCCCTCCACCATTCCAAGCTTACTTCGTTTAAATCAGAGAAATCATCCATGTTCTTCTGCTTTCTCAATCAGTTGAATGAACAGCGAGCAAACCATGCTTTTATTGCTTTTGAAGTTTACTTTACGTCATATCTAAATTTAATCTTTTACTCATGCACTTAGCGTTAGATGTGATGAAAAATTATTTTTAGAAATGATCTGATATTACACTTCAATATTGCACCACAAGGTAAAATGTTTTGGATGATGTAATGTCAGTTAATTTAACATGTATCATCATATCTAAATTAAGAATCTATTGTTTGCAAGAGCTATAAACAAACTCGAGTAAAAATCATTTTCTCACACACACACACATTGCAAAAGAAGTTTGAAGACAACATGTTTAAAATTGGAGACACTGAGATGAAGATTTCTGTAACCACATGGAATGGTTCTGTGAAAGTACATTTCAGAAAATTTTATCAGAGCAAGTTTAACCGAAAAAAGTTTTACCCTTCAAAGCAGGGGGTTGCTCTAACTTTAAAAGAGTGGGATAATTTGAAAACACTAATCACACAGGTGGATGAAGTTGTTGACTGTACAAAGAGTTTGTTGGAGGACGTGAAGGAAGAAAGAATGGAGATGAATTGGCTGACTGACTGCGAAGAAATGAATCAGAATGAAGAGCAAAAGAAACCAGCATTTGAAAGACAAATTGCTGTAAACGAGGTGGCGGACACAGACAGCCTAGAGACCTTTAATGAAGAAGTGGTGAGGGAAATTGTAAGACTTAGCGAGGATACTCGCAAGAACAAAAACATTAGACTTCTTCGCCCGGAGGATTTTGAAAGCAATGCTAATTTTGCCTTTGAGTTTCAAAAGTAGACTTGTTTGTTCGCATGTGGTTTCAATTTAAGAAGTACTGAATTTGTATTCACATTTAACAAGAATAATAAATAAACTGATTAGAAGGAAATACTCGCGAGTGATTGATCTCAGTTTACTAGTAGAAGATAGGACTACTAAATGAAGTAGCATTAATTTGATTTGAAATTGAATTAACTATTGTTTAAAATTGCGCGGGCAAAGTTTGAAATAGATTAAGTTTGAACAGAAAAGTGACACACACACACACACATACTGACACTCGATCTTTGTAATTATTTGACTTCTTTCCTAGCACACCATCCACTTTACACACTACACACTATTCTCTCACACCATCCTTAGCACACTATTTCATTTTATGTACTTTTATGCTTTTTTTTTGTGCTTTTCTAACGTTAGACGCAAAAAGCGTCTTAGGATTTTTTTTCTTTTTCTTGTTTAATTTTTATTTATCTATCCACACAAACACACATTCACACACGCGCACGTATCCCACCTATAGAATGGGATAAGCTGTTATTATGTGGTTATTCGATTTGTGAGCAACCACACAAATATGATTTGTTGGCAGACCAGTTGTACCATGTCGTCTGATGTTTTTGTGAAAATGTTTTTTATATAAAAGTTTATCTGCGCACCACCGTTGTGGTTCAACCACATCAGGGTATGCAGCAGTGTTCAAAACTAGGTTTCTTACCTCAACCCGACTTGAAGCAGTAAAAAACGATTTACCGCTAGCTGCAAGGGGCCATGTGATTTCTGTAGATGTGTTCCATCTTCAGAAACCAAATTTAATAATCATTTCTCTGTTCTCAATACTGTACGAAGCTGTTACGCTTGAACAAACTATTTGAATAGAACAATGAACTCCTTCAAGTAACAAACTTTATTGAAAAAATTAATTTTACACAAACAGTGTTTATAATTTTATTTCACTGGTATTCAGATGAGATGATAGATAGATAGATAGATAGTTTATTAACAATAAAAACGTAGCAGCCAATTGGCTGAATTGCGTAATTATTTACAAAGTAAAATTAACCATTATAACAGTCAATACTTACAAATCGAATAAGAATTACAATTATGAATCTAAGGCTTAAAAAATGTAGAGCTAAAAATATATTTGTCGGTACGAAATGCTCTTAAAACTATGAATTCATATATTTGCTCATTGCTGGGATAAAAGATCTTTGGTAACGGTCTGTGCGAAAACGTGGTAAGCTGAAAGTACGCGAGTGTCTAAGATTGTGAGAGACCTTGTGTCTTGGGGGGACAAAATTACTAAAACGCTTGTCACTTAAAATTGATTGAAAAAATTTAAGACATAGTGATTGACGTCTACTCCGTAGGGTTTTGAGGCCAAGGCGGGCGAGAGTATCACAATAACTGTGCCCTGGAGAAATAACATTAAGCGCCCGCTTTTGAATTCTCTCGAGATCCTCGCTGAGATAGCTAGGTAGGGCGTGGTGGAACACGGGTGCACAGTATTCAAGTAACGGTCTAACACAAGTACAATAAAAATTCACAATGTCTAACAATGGGACACCGGCCTTGCGCAGAAGTACTAGAAAGTACATGCGTTTGTTTGCTTTTTTATGATTTCTCCTATGTGAGTGTTCCAAGTTAGATTGTTTGATATAGTCAGACCTAGGATTTTAGCGTTCTGAACAACTGTTAAATTCTTGTCACTAACAAACAATGGCTCAAAAGAGTGTTTGCATTTCTTAAAGTCAATAACAAGTTCTTTACATTTGGCTGCATTCAGTTGCATCAGATTGCATGAAGACCACTCTGCCACGTAATTGACAGCATGTTGGGCGTGGCTGTCATTTCCCCTAGGGACGATCTCAGCAATAGTAGTATCATCCACAAATTTCCAAGTAGGGACACCTGGGATCCTCAGGTCGTTAATCATGAGTAAGAATAACCAGGGACCTAATTGGGTTGCTTGGGGGACTCCCGCAGGCATCAACTCCCAGTTTGAGTAACAGGATGAGGAGAGCTTGACGCGCTGTTTACGGCTGGTTAGAAAATTGATAACCCATTGTGCCACGCCTCGGGGGATGGAGAGGCTTTGAATTTTCTGAACGAGAATACCGTGGTCAATCAGGTCGAATGCCTTTTGGTAATCAAAGAGTATTCATACCAATCAAACTTCAAACATTCGTCTTGAGTTTCGTTTTGCTCTCATTCAAAGTTTCTATACATTTCATATGCTCTTGTTTCATCTACTTTATCAAGGCAAGGTAAATACTACAATCATTTCTTTGTTCTCAATACTGTACAGATCTAATACGTTAAACAACAAAAGCAATTGAATAGAACAATGCTCACACATCATTTCACCCAACAATTTTGTGCTTGATGACTTTCGAGTTAAATGTTTTAGGGTCTTTTATCATGATGGAAACTTTAGCCGTCGTTGCCTCCTTAAAACGCCAATCAGGTGCACTCCAATACTTGTTGAACATTTCTTCGCTTTCGCGGCAACCTTAAATCTTACCGATCGATCTTGATATGAAGAACTGCCTTCCTCATTCAACATTCTCTTCTCTGTTTGATACTCACAAAGGTGATAATTCAAGTTGCAGAATATTTGATAAATTATCAACGGAAGGGTAAAGAACATTCTGCTTTAATCTCTCTTGCAGTGTGCTGGGGGACTGAGAGCTTGTGCATCTTTTTGCGGCTTATAAAGTCGGCTCATTGCGCGCTTGCGTAGCTCTAATGTTCCTATTTCTCTACTTTTCATTCATTCTCTCCTATTCCAACCATCTTCTACCGTCGCCATCTTGAATTCATTAGCCATCCACTTTTGTCCCACTTTTTCCCCATACATTTCCTTTACCAAATGAAAAAATGGGAAATTGAGCCTATAAGTACCCCCTTAACTACTTCTATTCTAACCACTGTAATGCTAGGCAGGGAGGGTCCCTTTCCCATCGCATACTGCCCCTATCCTTTCCCTTTGGCCCATTGTTTGCCACCCTTGAGATTTACCGGAAAATCTCTCCTAGTTTCTATGATAGTTCCTGTGGCCCCGACACCACGGGCAAACAAGTCCTTGAAAAGGGTAACAGAAGTATAAAAGTTGTCAACATATAAATGATAACCTTGATTGAAAAAGGGGTTCATAAGTTTCATTACCACATCATAGCCAAGCCCATTTGCACTGACTTCCCGTCCTGCTGCTCTACCATTGTAGACATTGAAGTCAATGGTATAGCCATTAGAGCTGTCTGCCAGTACCCAGAGTTAGATTCCCCATTTGGTGGGCTTGTCTTTGATGTACCGTCTTATTCCAGACCTATGCCTAGATTTGACCATGTGTTTGTCAATGGCCACCTTCTGCCTGGGTTGGTACAGACTCGGGCATCTCCCCTTGAAATAATCAATAAAAGTATTCACCTTCCTTAGCTTATCATCTGGGGTTTCTGCTGCAGGATCTACCACATGTATCATAGCCATAAGGGCTTTATATCTACCCCTTCCCAAAATGCTCCTAGCCCACAAGCCGTGGTATAGTGACTTAATACTCCAGTATCTGTCTACGCTGGTGCCAACTCTGACAAGACCAAAATAGATGAGTAGGGCAATCCACCTTTTGGTCTCATCAGAAGTGACTTCTTTCCAGCTTCCATCTGGCTGGGCATAGGTGCAGTGTGTTCCCTCCATTATGTGCTCATAGGCATAACTATTAGTATGGTTAACCCATTGACTCCTGTGCCGGCCGTAACCGGCCGTGCGAAAACCCACCCCCAATTTCCTGTGCCGGCCGTAACCGGCCGTAAAAAAGGACGTGAGGACAAATGCCTGTCCTACCCTCCCTGAAGACATTTTGGTTCTCCTATTGTACTATTGTTGTTAAAGACAAATAAACCAATGAAAATGGACTTTCTGAGCATATTTTTAGAGGACTTTAGGGGTCCTAGAAAGACGGGTTTTTGTCTTAAAATCACGCGCTCGAAAAGTGCAGGTAATGATGGCGCGTTTCGGGCCAAATCTACAAACTTCCAGGGTCTTGTTTTCATTCCTAAAACGGAGAAATTACTCCTTTGGCACTTAAAATGGAAAGAAAAAACATAAATCGATGTTTAGGTGGCCTTAGAATGGAAGATCAAGGTGAATGGAACCCTCAGACCTTTCTGGTGAATAATTTTTCCTTCCTTCAACCGCGGCGAAAACAAGACGATCGGGTGCGTTTTCAAGTGAGTTTTGAATACAGATCGCGGATTTAAAGCAGCTGCCTCGACTTTAGAAAACAAAAATGGTAATGTGCAGAATTAGTTTGAAGTTGAATTCAGCTTTTAGCACGATAGGCAAAGCCACGGCTGATAAAATAACTGCAAAACTTGTAGAGAAAAACTCACGCTTTCGCTTTTGCGTGAAAATTAATTCAAACATGTGGTCATGCCGCGAAGCACGTCTCTAAAATTTTGAACATTTTTGTGCTTTTAGATAAGTTGTTTTGCCTCATCTTGAATGAAAATTTATTGTTATTGAACTTCCTGTCACGTTTCTTTCATTTGTTGGCCTATATTTGGGAATTTTAGGTTTTAAAAGTGAACAGTATTTTTGAACGCTGGAATTCTGCATATTTAATTTACGGCGACCCCTCGTGGTTTGTTTGTTTAGTGTATTCGCTTCCCTCAAATATATTTTATTGAGTCTTGTTCAGCTTCTACAGAACACCTGAGGATAGAACTAAGTTGGCACTAAATTTACACAGTTGAAAAACGATTTATCTCAAAATAATTGCCTTGTTTTTGTCGTCTTATTGATGTACATTTTTCAACTTTCTTTCGCTGCGCTGTATTATTTCGTCGGGCGGCAAAAAAATTATCCGATTTCTTCTTTTTGAATTGGTTTTACGTGTGTTTTTCGCCTTTTATTTTCTGGTATTTTCTTAAATGTTCTCCGTTATAGTAAAAGAATGGAAATTCTGTTGTATTTGGTTTCGTTTCATCCTCTGAAGTAAACATTTAACTCATTTTTGCGTATTCAATTTTCTCGCCGTTTTGTCACGCGGCGAAGAAAAAAATATAATTTCTTGTTTTCTTACAAGTTGTACGCATCAAGTTGAGTTCTTTTTGTTGATATTTTTTACTATTTTGGCCGTTCATTTATTGAACTTTAAATAAACGAAGTCTTGAAACCTGATCTTGTGTCTGTGGTTACTGCGCATATGGTTTATTTTTGTGCTTTCACTCGCTCTGACATATTTCCAAAAAATGCCAGGAAATTAGGGGTGGGTCGCGGACAGTTTGATGCAGGAGTCAATGGGTTAACAGTGTCATTTATCATTTCAGAAGTAAAAAATAAATGAAAAACTCGACAGCCTTTTTCATAGTCCCACGCAGGATGACTTGACCAAAATGCACACCAGGGGGACACGTCGGGGTGAATGGAGGCATCTGGTTACCACGATCGATGTCATCATAGGACTGGTATTGATCACTAGGCTCTGCTACTCCCTGTCCTCGACGACGTCCTCATGCCCCTCCACGGCCACCTGCCCTTGCCCGCCTCCTAGTACGATGACCACGAGCAACAGCAGGGACCAGAGGACCTATCACAAAAAAAAAAATGATACTTAGACTGATAATTGCATGGTACAAAAATAATGTATGTGTCGATAAACACCAAAAAATAAGTCTCGCATGAAGCATAACACGATACTAACCTGGTTGAGCACGAGAAAGAGGTCTTGATGGCGCAGCAGAATAAAATGCTGCAGCGCCCAAAGGACCTGTAGAATACCAGAAAAAATGTTCAACACAATAATAATAACAAACAGCAAGGAAATATTATTTGTAATTTTATGAATAAAGTTGAAATTTGAAAGTTAGTTAACAATAATAGTTATTATTAAATTGACAACAGTATTTTTTATAGCCAAATCACATGATGTCATGGAAGCAAAATCCTTCCTTCAAAAATGAAAAAATATATATACTCACGTGGAGCAGCAGAGGTGGACGCTTGCCTTGGGCCAGGACCACGAACCGCACAATGGGGAACTGTGCTGAGCAACAACAACAAAAATAAGTTTTGATATCTCAATAACATGTGCATAATACTTAGTAAATAAACCCCTTCAGGCGGCTGGTATGTCGGCTGATAATGTCCGCGGCTGGGAGATTGTCCGAAAAATGAACATTTGGCCGAGAAGCGAAGCTTCGAGGGGAAATGTGAAATTTTGAGGACAATCTCTCAGCCAAGGACATTATCAGCCGATATACCAGCAAGCCAGAAAGGGGTTTATTTATTTTATAACCCTCCCATTAATTTTCAGTTCGCTAAAAACCGCTGGTAAACTTGGTAAAAAAGCCATTAGTGATCTGATGGAGAATGCGCGTGATTGACGTGAGGGAGCAACGTAAATTTGATTGGTTTAACTAACCTTATCTCCACTGTGATTGGACCAAGTTTGACAAGCTGTCATGTGAAATTAATTCTTCGTAACGCCCCTTGGATCAAAAACTCGAAAACTTGGCACTTTTGGTTCATATTTTCCGACGTACTGTTCATAAACTTGACTAGAAAGAAATGTATTTCAGTCTCAGAATTTACGTCTGTGAAACACAGAATATGTAAAATCTGTAGCACTTGAAGATGGACTGATTTTTCGTTGCTCTCTCGCTTGAGATGAAGTACTTCAGCCGGTTGTTGTTGTTTTGAGCTAAAGGTCAAGGGTTTTCATCTCGCGTTTGTTTTCACAGCCTCTCTTTCCAAAGTAGAGAATGAATTTGCGAAACTTTCTGGAGCATTCAGGCCAAGCTGATTTGCTGCATACAGGACTTCAAGGTCTTCGCCGGAAATTGGACGCTGGTGCTTTGTGAAAGAAATCAATCCCTGTCACCACTCATCTCTAATGAAGAAAAGATACTTTGCAATTTTAAATAGTTGATTGTGTTACTCATTATGCACATATTTTGTTCTTAGGTTTACGCACGACCCCGCAAGCTGCACAGCTTTTTTAACCATCATGTAAAGGTTGTCTGTCTGTCTGTCAAAGTGAGTATGGTTGTGTGAGGACAGGTTTTGAAAAGTGAAAATAGCTCACTTCCGGTTACTGTCCGCGTCAAGTACAATGTAAATGGCATAAAACTACACTATGCAACAACCAATGATACTGCTTAATAACATGAGGTAAATAAATGAGTCATAAATGTTCAGAATTTGGATTTGAAGAATGTCTGCAGGAAAATGTCTGCTTATGATAATAATTGTCAGATTTTAATATGAAAAAACAGTGTCATGAAAACTGCGAGCAGAATAGTTTGAATTGTTTCAGAATAAAGTGTGATTTCAGTTCAGTAACTAAATAACATAACTTAGTATCACCAAACTAGTGGACTAATGCAAATCCTGCATTTTGATTGGCTACGCTACTAGGGGACTATTAGCAATAGTCATCGAGTACGAAATTTGCCAGTTTTTCTTTCGCTTTTTTTGCCAAATAAATATTTTTTCAACTTGCTTTTGCAAACTTTGTTATTCCCTTTTCTGTCCGACTAGTTGGGTGATACTAAAACAATTAGCCCATTAATAGGGCTATTGACCCGTAGCCCGTTCGGGCTACGGGTCTAATTGTTAAATAACATCACATAACATAAAACATTTTATTCAGGAGTTACAAAATTCAAATACAAAATAAAATCTCCTGAATCTGTTGATCTCCTGCCGGCTTTAGCGAGGAAACGACAATCTGAAAAAAAGAAACATTTATTCTTACTGAGCGGTCTCGGCTGATTTTGTACGCTTGTAACTTGAAAAACACTGTTTCGCACAGATTGCCTTAGAATTATCGTTCATAAACCAGTTAATCAACCAACTTACGGGTGTGGGGTCCTAAACCAAGGCTCGGGATTATCCTCATTCACCTCCTCAACGTGATCCCTTGTTTTCGAGCTGTGTAATATACAGATCATTAAATTAAACTACAATTCGATTAAGGAAACCAAGGCTTTCAGTTGAGAAATCTAATGTGGTTTACTAATAAGAGAAAATACTTACACGAACAAATCGTTCGTTATTGGCGCTCTGCTGTAAACAGGCGCCAACCTGCTGTCAGGGAAGAAAGTCAACTCCCACTGCCATCACGTTGATGGAGCCGTTTTCTAACAAGATAATCGGTCAAAATCCACAAAATCTGCAATAAAAAATTGGAACGTATACGTAGTAAACTTCTTATCGAGACCTTAGTTCCTGACGGCAAATATATGATCATACGTTTGCCGGTAAAAACTTACTTCTTTAACCACCATAAATGGCCGCACTTCCTTGTCGCCCTTCACGTCTTCTTGTCTGAAAACTTCTAAAAGAAGATCGGACACGTGTACCTTACGGAGAAACGAAGAAAATCAGTGGCCATCAGGTATGTTTTCTGATTGAAAGCGCTTTTTTGTTCAAAAAAAAGGAAAAGGCAAATGACCTTTAAACTTACAACTTTATGCACTGGCCGACGCTCACTGGAACTTGCCATTGCAGGCAGCACGGTGGTCAGTTCACACTGAGTGAAACTGAAGGGATATCATCGATATATATCTCGGACGACGTGGGTTGCTGACTTTGAAGACAAAATGTTAAAAGTGACGAAATCTGGGAGTTATTTCTCAAATCACTAAAGTGGTATGAGTCCAAAAAGAAGGATCTAGCAGTCCTCCACAGTCAGCAACGTTTGAACAATTTGATGTCTTCAAGGACTACCTTGGACTAAATAGGTGCATAACTTCCAAGCCAGCCATTCCTCACGAGAAAACAAGAACTCGACAAAAGTTTGTGTTGCAATTTGCCGAGCTGCCCTATCGACAGCCCATCTGTACTTTTTGCCTCAAGGGCGGTAAAAAGAAATCATTTTGCATGACACACCTACTAAGAGGCCCACGATAAATAAACCTGCTTTTTTTCATGGTGTACCTGTCCCATTAATTTTCATTTTGAAATAAAGCTGTTGGGACAAACTAAACAATCCTGGTGTAACATAAACAAAGCGACAATTACCTTTCAACCTCTATGGGTAATTTAAAACTTTTGAAAGTAAAAGGTGTTGTAAGGTGTGGGATGCGGGTACCATCACTAATACCTAAAAATGTCCAGGCGTTCGATTAAAAGGCGAGCGAAATTAGAAGCCCATGCCGTGCAAACCTCAGCTTCAAGGTAAACATAAGGCTACATAGCGTCCAAGAACAATATAAGGGGTGGGTAAACGCCCCTTCAAGAAGAAACAAGTGACGTAAAATTAAGCCCAATTTAATTCATTAATGAAAGTGACCTCATCGTTGAGGTGTTTAAAAAGCACCTCATAACTGTCAGTTTGTTTACAGAATTAGATGCCGTCGCGAGACAATGAGGCAGGTTATTATGGTAATGAAGCACATAAAGGACGTTTTATAAATTGATCTTGGATAGATATGGAAGGACCACGTTGCTATCAGTGCCTCCTTTGCCCGCGCTCTTTCTCGAACTATAAGCATTTGCACCATCATGTGTCTTGCGGGCATCACATTCCGAGAAAAACGTCTTACTGTGGGGCGTGCAATAAGACGTTCAAATCGTTGGAACGCCTAATGGTATATACTCTGTACTACTGCGAGGCAAGACCTGAGTGTCTCGGGTATTTGACTGATGAGCTGTTCTAAAGGATGCACTGAATTTAGATTTCATTTATGTTAACTTTTACGTGGGTGCCAGTGTTAAAATATCTTACTTTTCTAAAATTTTCCAGGAATAACCCTAGAGGCAGTCAGGCCTGAATTGATTGTCCCAATGATTAATTGCATTACAGTGATTCATTCTCCAGTTATGAGGGATGTAAAACCATGAATGCTATGAGGGACCTACTCGCAATGAAGCCTCTTTTAACAATAAATAAGCATCAGCAACTCTCTGAGCTTGTTTTGGAGTTACATGAAATATATCTTAAGATCGATATTCAAGGCTTAAAACATGTCTAATTAATGGATCTCCTGCTTTTCGTGAATTTTATATATGGTCGTTTCTCTGCTAGAAATATAATAAAGCGTACAAGTGAACGACATCATAATAGTCGCAGGAACACTTAATATCAAACGGGCTTTTGCATTTTGCTCAGCCATTTTGTGCTCCGTGAGCCGTTGAATTTGGCTATGTACGTAGAACGTGGAAATAGAACTAAAGTAGAAAAATTTAGAGCAGAAAGGTATCATCTTGTAAGTTAAACAATAACAAACTGAGTGAGAATGAGAGAAACAAACTTTAATGACCATCAAGTCCATAAAGTTAGAAGTGCAGACAGTGATTCTATGACAAAAAAAGAAAGAAATTAAGGACAAATAATTTACAAGTGTTTACATGCTAAATTTCTAAGTTCCATGCTCAACAGTATGTTGTAATCTATCAAACTAGCACCCAGATACCGGATGGATTAACAACTGCCCAAAGGCTTACAGTTCTTATTCGTGAACACACCGCCACTAAAAATGTCACTTATGCAATTTGTCAATAAGGACAAACAATATGACACTGAGACTACCGCCATCCGTTTTCCCACATGAAAATACAGCACAAAAGTATGTTTATTTAATAAACCAAAACAAAAGAAGAAAGAAAAGAAAACAAGGATTTAAAAACCGAATTGTCAAAACTCATCAAATCAGTAAGCATACTTTAGGTGTCCAGATGCTTAGACTTCTAAAAGCTATTCTTCCTGGTGGTTTTTCGAAAACTTAGATGAATGGACCACGCTGAATTTCCTCCTTGTTGCCATATAATTGCCATTATTAAAGTAATGAAAGGGTTTTTGTCTTAGCGAGGTTGAAAGTTGAGTTGACTCAATAGACTTCTGTTGGGCATATCGCAGGGTTCCACTGTATTTTTTACTATATTCCAGTTACTATTATGGTACCAAAAAGAGAAAAACAACTTCACTTACACTCCCTTAGTTGTCTTTCCCAGATCTGCTGGGGCCATCTGGTACTTGTTCTCTGCTTTGGTTCTGAATCTGCTGGCTGTCGAAATAAAAAATAAAAAAAACAAATATTAGGTGATGCGGTAGATTTAAAGTTTCACAAATGTTCGTAATTACTGTGATTAAACTTACAATACTCTCTGTGTTTCCTTCCCCAGGTAAATCTGGGTCAAAGTTACGGGGACTTGAATTCAGATCACCCTCTGCTAGACTTACCATTAGATAACTGATATAGCGTATGGGCAGCCTCAGTGTTCTGATTTTTGACAACTTCGTGTCCGGAGGCAAGTTTGGTATGTGTGCACGAAGTTCAGCAAATGCATTGTTCGTAGTTGTCGTGCAGCGCCGTTTGGTTACTGAACCAGAACATGTACTTAAATTAGGAGCGGTTTTCTCAGAGGCCATCTCACTTGACTAAGTTGAACACAACTATTTTATTTCATCATGTTCATCACACCTTGAAGAGGAAATCGGTCAATAGGGAGCGATTTGATTGACTGGTTGTCACCCCACGACCCAGCCAATGCACGTTTCATTACTACTTTTGTCTGGAGAACATACGCTAGTAGACCTGCAGAGCCATGGTTTCGAAAAAATTTTCAGACCCGTCACCAACTGCGATTATTTCGTCTTGATATTTGCGTGGCTTTGCAGAACAGTACACGTGGCAGCGTCTGATGGTAAACACACTCAACTGTTTTGCCATTTTTTACACTTCCAGCGAGTATCTACCAGCTCTTTCGACATTTACAAAACAAGGCATATAAACATTATTCAGTCTGATCGAAAAGGATAGACAATACTGACACTTTACCATGGTAGTATACGAATTTAGTACTACAAGAAACATCATTACGGGCTCCCTGTATTTAAGTTATTCTTTCTTTCTCGCATTGTTTTTTTTTTTCAAGTTTCTCATTAAAAGGGGAATTTGCATTGCCTTTTAACACTTATTCTCTACAAGTCATTCAGACATTTGGAGGGTCGTTCCATATTTCCTCTCTCTATCTGCGTATCGTATATGAACTAAAAAGCTCGTCCAAATGCCTACGTTTATCTAATAAAAATATACAGGGATTAAAAGCTGCGAAAACCTAGTGACATTAAAATAAATTTTCTAAACAATAAAATCAATAAATATGATAGTAATCAAAGGTTCCTTGACTTTCTGCTTCTACAACTGTAGGCCAACAGTGACATTGCCACCTGATATCGCAGGTCTTCCGCATCTTCCTGGAAAGACCAAATACAATAGGTTTGAGACACTGCACTGCACTGAACTACACTACACTGCACTGCACTGCACTGCACTGCACTGCACTGCACTGCACTGCACTGCACTAATAAGATATGCTAAAAGGATTGTGATTGTGTCGAATTTTGTTTGTCTTCCAAAGATCTGCGAAAATTCCATTGTTTTCCCATGGCAGACCCCGTGATGATACTCAATAAGTCGCATGTATATGAATGAATGAATTTAAGATAATCGCACCTGACCTACTACGCGAAAGTGGGTCACTCGTAGTCTAGTGATGAAAGTCATTGACTGTAGTAAAATTTAAATGGCAAATTACAATGGCAACTACAACATGTACGACTTATGAGTATGATCCAAAAATCATGCACACGCAAGACATTCTTTCTGCATTCTTGCGGCTACTTGCGGAACCGCTGTTTTAATTCAGAAAGGGCAGACGTTTTGTGGGGGAGCTTTGTGAAACCAAGAGAAGGTGAAATTGAAAAGGTCGCTTTCCTAAGCAAGGCCAAATTTCTCGGGGGAAAAAATGTAATGGGTTCGTTAGTTATTGTCAATACCGCGCATGCAGCGGTACTGTGCTAATGGGATAGAACGGACACCAGATCAAAATAATGGCACGAGTCAGTCTCAGTTTTGGGACTAATTCGCTTAAATATACGATCAAAAATTCCAGATTTTGTTGCTCAGGGATGCTGTAGCCCATTGATTACAGCCGTAAGAATAACAAAACATGGCTGGCCAAAACAAGCAGACCAACATTAAGTTCAACAGTCACCAATTTTACCGTGCGATTTCGGTTCCCATTGTCAGCAAAGAAGAATCAGATCCGTGGCTACTTTAGTAGTATGTGACGGATGAATAGATCACTTGGTTCTACATGAAGTGGTAAGCACGGAATTAATGAGCAATGATAATGAGATACAGGCCGTGTAGGTATATGGGGGGTTTGATGCGGTTTAATGAGATACAGGCCGTGTAGGTAGATGTGAGGGAAATTGAGAGGGAGAATAATTTTATACATGTATTGTTTTATTGTTTTAAGAGTTTTATTATTGAATATTACATGAGTTTTTAAGAGAGATGTGTGTGTTGTAGTGGAGTGAACGTACCGCCCAACCATCCGGGTGATATCGCGCTTATATAGAGAAAGAACAAAGACTTGTCTGAGAACCAATGAGAGAGGACTGTCAAACCGGTCAGACGGGGCTTGAGACCGGTTGGATTTCATGATTCAAAATGGCGGACATAACTTGTCAGGAACGGGTCAAACCGGTTTTAAGGAGATAATTTAAACGTAACGGAAAGTTTTTGTAAAAGAAATATCAACAAACATTTTCAAGTGAATAAATAACAAAATTTATTACGTATAGGCAAAGTTTACAAACAAAAGTAATGATTATTATAATATTATAAATGAGCGTAGATGTTCAAAGATGACAGTTTTCTAAAACGGCAAATTGTCTGATGCGTGACATTGCCTGCGTATATTTTACTTACGATTAAATCCAGTGCAAAGATGATTTTGCATTTAAAATAAGAAGTTGTACGCGGCATTGTTCGCGTTTAATGAGAAGTTAGCCATAGTAATGACTTAGCTGCCTCACTAAACGCGAACAATGTCGACAGTCTGGATTGCCGTGACATACCGCCGACATGCACGCAGCAATCCTTCTGATATTAAAAGCAAAATCATGCCTTTGCAAGGGATTTAATCCTGTTGCGTAATATACACAGGCAATGCATCCTCTGTCCACTTCAAGCCCGGGGTGCCTTTCCGTGCAAAACTATAAGGGAAAGAAAACACAAAACGTTAATTACATGAGATTTCAATAACTTCTGGATCAGTGTCATTCTAATAACAGTAAATCAAAAGGAGGGATTAAGAAAGCAACCATCGGATTAATTACTAAAATATCTGCTTATCTGTTTTTATTGACTGATTAGAACTGTACACCAAGACATGTTGTTAAACACGCTTCTTACTTGTCTTAAACGGTTCAAAATCCTTTCATCCCCTACCGTTTCTTCTTCGGAAGGCAGGGGATACTGCACCCTACAGGCGGGGCACTGCATCGCCGTTTGTGTACTTGTTCTCATCCAACTGAAATGAAACAAAAGGTATAGTTTAAGTAAGAACTCTAAACAAAACTTGACAAACCATTATTAGAATTGTTAATTCAATATGTCTTACCGTACTATGCATCTTGTGTGGGCAGTTTGTCCACAACAGCCTGTGGGAGGAATATTAAATTCCTCTTCAAAACATATAAAACACACGTTTAGAACCTGGAAGTAAAGTGTAACAAAAAAAAAATTAATTTAAAATTGCAAGGAAGACGTTGTAATAAAAATGATTTGCGCAATCATTCATTCGGTCATATGAGTATATCTATTATTTGTGTATTTATTAAGTGTTGAGGGTTGCGTTTCAACATTTCACTTGTAGTTCATTTTTGAACGAAGCAGTAAGCCTCTGAACAAGTGTTTTTAGCCAAAGATTACCTATTTTTAATTATTACCTACATGTATTGAAAATAGATTCCATACTACAAAAGACCGGAGAGTCGTTTCTTTACAAAGCGATTGTCGAAAATGACTTTTCAATTATATCGATAGCTAATTACCGTTTCAAGAGCGGCGCTTTCTAAAACGTGGAGCTATCTTTTATTTAATAACATCGCCAAGGGGAAAAAAAAGTAGTCACCAGTTCTCTTGTAGATCATTTTTGAACGAAATAGTAAGTTCCCCTACTTTTAATTAATTATTGCTTACATCAGTTAAGAATGAGAACTATACTACAAAGATCGGCTGTGGCGTCGTTTTTTTTTTTTTAAAGAGTGGTTGCCGAAAGAATTTAATTAGTTCTTACAACAAAAGATCTTAACATTCCTTTAGAAGAGGGACAAACATAATTTTTACTCGAGGGTCAAGAAAGAAACTTTGTGAATTTTCAGATTTTGGGGTTGCGCACCAAAATAAATAAATAGAATAAAGTGCATTGGACTTGCAATATGTCCTTTTAAAAAACTTTTACGCCAAAACGTACACTCTGAATGCATAAGCTAGATTAGTTGAATGACCTACATAGTTGCGCGTCCCAAAAAAAAAAAAAAAAAAGTTTTAAACGAATTGTAAACAGTTATTTGCTTGTATGTATAGCCACAAAGAGCAACCGAAAATAGTTTTTGAACTGGCGTCAATGAAACAATGTATATTTGAGAGAGCAATCATATTTCTTGACTTCAAATCTGTGCAAGGTTTTAGCGCGCATTTGTGCCGTACATTTTTTTTTTTAATTTTTCCGACAAGATCGAAGTAATTCCAAGATTTGTAAACATTTTTTTTTTATTCTGAAGTGTAAACAGTATTCAAGAACAACATAAATTAATTTTCAATAATGCTAGTCGAGAAACTACGTGAGAACGCTATGTTATTTTTTTTCCCCAGGACTTCAAACCAGTTCAAGGTTTTGGCACGCATTTATGGCGCGCATTTCTAAATCTTTTTACACCAAGTGAGGAATATTCCATGATTTTGTAAACATTCGTAAGCATAAGCTGCTACGAAAGCAAACGTAATCTAGTTTTCAAAAGGCGTTAATAACACAAACTATATTTGCGAGCACTATCTTGTTTTCGTTTTGGTTTTGTTTACTTCAAACGTTTCGAAGTTTTGGCGCGCGTCAGTAATCAAAAGAATGACGCGTTGAAAAAGAAATATGTCTGGATAATAACGCTTAAATAGCAGGGAACGAAAGTACTTCTATCTACTTAATCTATAATTTTACTTACCATGCGGATAATCACACGAGTAATTTCGCAACCCATTTCTTTCTTTCTCTCTCTTCAAACAAGTACTCGCCTCGGCTTATCTCAGAGATACGAAGAGTGTGAACAAGGTTGGGTTGATTGCAGTCGATGTAAAAGGCATGGCATTCGCTGACGTTTGTGAGGTTCATTGGCTGCTTCCTATACATATTGTTTTATTGAGAAATTCATTGGAAGGTTTCGAAGTCATTTTTATTAAAGGTTGAATGCAAAAGAAAATTTGTACATTACTTTTGTGCGTTTTCATAATGTTGGGTTATTAGCATAGTGTCAACATTACGGGTTCAGTAGCCGTTGGTTAAAAGATTTAAACGCTTACTCTGGCATATTCAAACGGTTTTCTTCGTAAAACATATCGTTGAAAGCTGCATTATTCGATTGGTGCGTTTAAATAAATAAACGGTTTAACGGTCTCTGGGTTTAATCCTCTTGATAATGTCGTTAAAAAATCTACTATTTGATTGATGCATTTAAAATCTGACCGGTTTGACAGCGTCTTGCCTTAACCCGATGAAAATGTTGTTAAACATTCTATCATCCGATTGGTACGTTTAAAATCTGGACTAGTTTGATAGCGTCTAGGTTTCAAATTTTAACCGGTTTGACCGCGTTCTGTTTTTCCATCAAACTGACGATAAAAGGAGCGTTGCGGTCCAGGTTTTCTATATCCAACTTCGACAACATGAGAGGACAAGTCAAGTTTAACCCTGAAGTCCAGCGCGCTGTTTTCTGTAAGCAAAGGATGACAAATCGATGTCTTGAACATGTTCCAGCTACATCGTTGGTTGACGAAGACGAAATGGCTTCACGCGGTTCTGAATTTCAACTGGCGAACCTCGCAGGAAAGAGGGCCTTGCACCATTTATCGCGAAAGAAATGTCGCCTTCGAATGCGTCAGGATATCATCGATGCATTTTGGACCGTTTACGAACAAGAAGCTTGGCATAGATTAAACGAGGCAGCTGAAAATCGTGACGTGACGGTCAAAGATGCGGAGGTATTTGCGCTCGAAGCTATTCTCTCTGTAAATAAAAATGAAATTGTGAAGTTATGGCGTGAAAAATTAATGCTGATGTCTCGGATAGTGGAACAACATGAAATGGTTCCGTTTCACGATCGTTGGGTTCAAAACCAATTTAAAGATGAAGAAAACGTCGAAGAAATGCAAAGAAGATTGCATACGAAAGCGAACACTTCAAATGACTGGCTGACTGAGCTCGTCAATGAAATGCTTGTTTCCCCAGACACCCCACCAACACCAGAATTCAACACTGAAAGAGTCACAGAAGCGTTAACGGAACTCGAATTTCTTCATCCTGAGATATTTAAAGACCTGAAATCTGTAGAAGAATCAATGCCAGGTGAACAGACCGCATTTCTGAACACGTCACTGAGCGAAGAGTTTGAGACGTTTGAAACTGACGACAACACCCTAATACAGGCTATGGAAGAATGGGAAGAAAAGGAGCTCGAGGATGCCATAGAAATTTGGGACTACAGTTACCTTTTAGACGATGAGGTTAGTAAAAAGATCACGTTATTTTGCAGTGTGCACCAATATAAACCTAAGCTCTTTCCTATCATTTGGAATGCATCCACCATTTTGAATTTATTAGATATCAGCCATTTTG
The DNA here is from genome assembly GCA_964020085.1 of Micromussa lordhowensis. Taxonomy (NCBI): domain Eukaryota; kingdom Metazoa; phylum Cnidaria; class Anthozoa; order Scleractinia; family Lobophylliidae; genus Micromussa; species Micromussa lordhowensis. The sequence continues at coordinate 18,150,422 of OZ026602.1, read as the reverse complement.
AATTTATAAGATATCCGCCATTTTGAATTTATTAGACATCCACCATTTTGAATTTATTAGATAACCGCCATGTTGAATTTATTAGATAACCGTCATCCGCCATTTTGAATTTATGTATCTTTTCTTAACGTCACTACTTAACAAGTCTGTAAGTAATCCTCTTGTTTCTCTCCCTTACAGTAATTTCTTTTATTACTATAGCTCAAAGATGAAGACTGTTTAATGGCGTTGAATCAATTTGGTGCTGGTAGTAATGTCTGGAAATCTGATAAACACTATACCCTTCGTGAAATGACCAGACGAAAAGTGCTCAAATTTAATACCACTGGCACCGATTATCACCTCACTTTGAAACCGCAGTCAAATGGAGTGCCCCTTATGGATCAGCTCGGGGAGATTTTCGACTCTATGGTTAATGAAATGACCATCGGAATGGCAGACAATGACCTCGTCCGTTTTGTTCTGCAAAGCAAATCGTTGGATTACCCTGTCTCCTTGCCATTCATGCCTCGCCATGAGTTAAATGCTGAACGAATCATGGGAGAAGTGCAGCGTGTGTTACAATCGAATGAAAACGTCAACCTACAAGATGGAATGCAGGTTCATTTGGTCCACGTAGGCATGCCGCAGGGTGGAGTCGCCTCTCGTAAAAGAAAACATTACGGCTTCAAATTGTCCAGGTTTCTGGATACCAAAAAAAGCGTCATACGAATTCGAAATAAGGATTTGCTATGCCTTGCCCGCGCCTTGGTCACAGACATGACTCGCCAGGAAAAACATTCCGACTGGAACTCTGTTCGTCTGGGACGTGAACGTCAAAGCGTCTTGGCCAAAGAGCTGCATCAGAAGGCCGGCGTTCCAGAAGGTCTCTGTGGGCTGTCCGAAGTAGCCACGTTCCAACAAGTCATCGAAGACTACCAAATCGTAGTCCTTTCCTCTGATCATGAAGGACCTCGACGAGAAAAACAAATCTATCTGTATCATCACGACAATCATTTTGATGTCATCACATCCGTCTCCTCTTTCCTGGGAAAAAGCTATTGGTGTCTTGAATGTAAGAAAGGCTATGACAAGAAAGAAAGGCATCGCTGTAACAAGGTATGCAAATGCTGTTTCACTGAAGGGTGTCGGGGAATTATTGAGAAAGCAAGATGGAGAGAGTGTGGACATTGTCAAAGAATGTTCGCCGGAGATGATTGCTATACCAACCACACACGACCCGACAAAACAGGCCAGTCTGTTTGTCAAAAGTATTATAAATGTAAGACATGCAACAAAGTCATGTCTCACAGGAAAAGAAGACCCGATGCTCACATGTGTGGAGAAGTCATGTGTTGGAACTGTGAAGAGTATGTCGATCCTAATACACACCTGTGTTACATGAAACCTATCGTAAACGAAGACGAAGAAGGGCAAGGGGAATGTAAGGAAAAGCAGAAACCAAGACAAAAACGCAGGCGCCTCTCAGACGAGATGACAGACAATGAAGTAGAAGAGAATGATGAAGATGAAGAAGGACAGGAATATTTGTTCTTTGATATAGAAACACGTCAGGATGATGGCCAGCATGTCGCAAATTTCTTAAACGTGCAGGATCAGACAGGGTTTGAAACGGTGTTCAAGGGTGACGACTGTGTCGAGCAGTTTGGAACGTGGCTGTTAGATGGAACTCATCAAGGCGCCATCGTCATTGCACACAATCTCCGTGGCTTTGACGGGTTCCTTTTGTGCGAGTATTTTTACAAAGAATGCCTTCTTCCTAAACTCATCCTCAATGGTGCTAAAATAATGTCCATGGAAGTGGAAGAGGCAGAAATAAAGTTCCGTGATTCATTGAATTTCCTACCTATGCCACTAAAAGCCTTGCCAAAAACCTTTGGTCTTACTGAATTAAAGAAAGGCTACTTCCCTCATTTCTTCAACCGAAAAGAAAATCAAACCTACGTTGGCCCTCTTCCTCCTGTTGAAGATTATGACCCTGACAACATGAGTACGAAAGAAAGGCAAGAGTTTCTGACGTGGTATAATCATTTGAAGAATGAAGACTTTTTGTTTGACTTTAAAAAAGAAATTGAAGAGTATTGTCGCAGTGATGTGGACATTCTCAGACGATGTTGTCTCAAGTTCAAAGAATTAATGGAAAAAACTTGTGGGCTAGACCCTTTCAAGTACTGTGTGACCATTGCTTCCGCTTGCAACCGAGTGTTCCGTCAACAGTTCCTACGAGAAGATACTATTGGCCTCATCCCGCCTCAAGGATATCAACCCGCTCGAAAATATTCTGTCATGGCCCTCAAGTGGTTGTCATGGGTTTACCATCAGACAGGCAAACGCATTCTACATGCCCTAAATGGAGGTGAGCAACGAATCGACGGGAACTTTGTCGATGGTTATGATCCTCAGAAGAAGACCATTTACGAATTTATGGGCTGTATGTGGCATGGTTGTGATAAGTGTTATATGCCCGACACGTTGAATCCTGTTAACGATACCAGCATGGAAAACCTTCTCGAAGGTACGATTCGCAAAATCGAACGCTTCAAGAAGCTAGGATACAATGTAGAAGTGAAATGGGAGTGTGAATTCAAACAGGAACTGACAATGAATGAAGCGATGAAATCCTTCGTCGACAACCTAACGTTTGACACACCTTTAGAACCCCGAGATGCTTTCTTTGGTGGAAGAACCAATGCTGTTTGCCTATACCGAGAGGTTGCCGAAGATGAAAAGATCCACTATGTGGACTTTACCTCTCTTTATCCGTGGACAAACAAGTATGGTACATATCCAATTTCTCACCCTGAAATCCTGACCAGTGAAGCTTTAATCGATCGCTCTCCTCGTGATTTCTATGGTCTCATCAAGTGTGATGTTCTACCTCCCTCGTTTTTGTTCCATCCTGTTCTCCCTTATAGGGCACAAGGGAAATTGATGTTTCCCTTATGTCGAACGTGCGCCGAAAAATTACAAGAAACACCTTGCGAGCACAGTGAAGAAGAATGCATGTTGTCTGGAACCTGGTGTTCCATTGAGATTCAGAAGGCCTTGGACGTAGGGTATCGAGTCATTCGGATGGTTGAAGTATGGCATTTTCCTAGCAAGTCCTCGGATCTTTTTACAGGGTACATAGATACCTTTCTAAAAATTAAACAGGAAGCAAGTGGCTGGCCGTCTTGGTGTCAAACGGAAGAGACAAAGAGACAGTATATCAGAGAATACGAAAGAAAAGAAGGTATCAAACTGGACGCTGCAAAGATCAAGAAGAACCCTGGGTTGCGTTCGTTAGCCAAGTTGATGCTGAATTCATTTTGTAAGTAACAGGTCTTAGAGTTGCATCATTTTTTGTCCCTATTTTTCTTTTTAGGTTTCAAACATTAATTTCTGCTTTTCTTCTACTGTAGGGGGTAAATTTGGTCAACGTGACAACATGCCACAAGTAGAGCTGGTTAAAGATGCAGAACGTTATTTCCGTCTCTTAAACTGTAAATCTACCAATGTGAAGAATATTCAGTTTGTCAACGATCAGTGCATTGAGGTGTACTACACTCAGGGAGATGACTTTGTTTCTACGTCTGACAAGACCAATGTCGTGATTGCTGCTTTTACCACGGCTCAAGCACGATTAAAACTGTATTCCGTGCTCGAACGTCTTCAAATGAGAACACTGTACTTCGATACGGATTCAGTCATTTTCACAAGCCGACCTGGCGAGTGGGTGCCACCCTTGGGAGATTACTTGGGCGAACTCACCAACGAACTCGATGATGAAGACCACATTACGACCTTTGTTTCTGGTGGACCGAAAAATTATGCCTATCAGACAAAAGATGGAAAGACGATCTGCAAAGTACGTGGCTTTACCCTAAACTACCGTGGATCTCAAAAACTGAACTTTTCAACCATGTGTGAACAAGTCTGTCGGCCTAATGGAGAGCCTATCTTCCTTGAGAACCCTCACTTCATCAAACGGAATGCCAAAACAAAGACCATACATACTGTAGCATTAAAAAAGAAGTACAAGTTGGTGTATGACAAGAGGGTGGTGCGCGGATTTGACACATTTCCCTATGGATATCGCTAAGTGATTTGAAAGTGAAAGAAGTTGGGGATGCCTATAAGAACAGGTTGACACCCAACAACTTACCATTGCAACCTTGCAGCCAATATGAACACATTGCATTTTTACTTGGTACGTGAGTGCGCCAAAACGCTTGTATCAAGTAGGAGTTTACCTGATAAACTAAACTACCGGTCTAAACTGTGGCCAGAATTTCTGATAGAATTGGAGCCGATGAAATGGGGCCGTTTATTATACTTTTATGCTTATATGGAACGCTGTAACGTAACTCTCAGTGAACAATATAAACTTCACAAAGTATTATGTGCTACTTATCCAGACCATTATCCTTCCACTTGGTGGATGCTTGGACAAGTTATAAATCTGTGGTGAAAAACATCTTGTCATCATTTACACTGCAACCATGGGCAACTTCACAAGTCGGTTGTGTCAGACTCCTGTTCCTAACTTATCGTTTAAAGAAATGTGTCAGAGGATGTGTTGTTTAGTTGTCTGTTGCGATAGTCAAGTGCACATTGATTACAGTGATGCCTCTGACGAAGAAGAAGAAGACCAACAAGACCCTGAGCGAGAAGAATCCTCACAAGAAAATCTATCAACTTTTAGAGAAACTGTACTATGAACGGGACCGTCCTTCGGCTTTGGGTGGTGTAGAAAAGTTATATCGAGCAGCACGTCACTATGGGCTAAAACGATCACAAGTAATTCACTGGTTACAGCAACAACCTGGCTACACCCTTCACAAACCAGCTCGCAAAAAGTTTCCTCGCAACAAAGTGTTTGTCAACGGTCTAGACGAACAATGGCAGTGTGATCTTTGCGATTTAACAAGTCTGAGCCAATGGAATCGTGGACATAAGTACATACTCACATGTATAGATGTTCTATCCAAGCATGCATGGGCAGTGGCCATAAAAACAAAAACAGGATCTGCATTGGTTGCCGCCTTTACAAAAATATTTAAACAAGGACGGAAACCTGAAGTGTTACAATCTGATGCAGGCACTGAGTTCAAAAATAAAACATTTCAAACATTTCTCGAGAAACATGGTGTCCGTCATTTTGTCACGTACAACGAGACAAAAGCCCAAATCGTAGAGAGATTTAACCGAACTTTAAAGCAGCTAATGTGGAGGATGTTTACCACTAGCAGTTCCTACCATTACCTAGACAAGCTCGATAGTTTGGTCAAAGATAACTACAATCAAAGCGTACATCGGAGCATACAAATGAAACCCGCCGATGTGACTGTTTTTAATGCTCAAGACGCATGGAGAACCTTGTATGGCAAGAAGACGCCATCCAAAAAGTATAAATTCAACGGGGGTGATCAAGTCAAGATCAGTAAGTACAAGAAAGTCTTTGAGAAAGGATACCTGCCGTCTTGGACCGAAGAAACCTTTACAATTGCACAGAGGTTACCACGAAATCCACCCGTGTATCGCTTGAAGGAGGCAAACGGTGACTTGATTCAAGGAACATTTTATGAAACCGAGTTACAGAGAGTAATCGAGAAATCCAATCATCCACCCGTGTATCGCTTGAAGGAGGCAAACGGTGACTTGATTCAAGGAACATTTTATGAAACCGAGTTACAGAGAGTAATCGAGAAATCCAATCATCTGTTCCGCATTGAGAAAATTTTGAAAAGCAGAGGAAAAGGAAGAAAGAAAGAGGTGCTAGTGCATTGGAAAGGCTGGCCCAAATCATACGATAGCTGGTTGCCCGCTAGTCAATTGGTTTCCCTTCAACGACCATGATTCAAGATGATGACTTTTACGTAACACTACCAAGTAATGCCAACAGCAATTTGTTTCCAACCAATACTCAATCATTTTACCGCGTAGCGTTACCGCGACAGATCCATTTAAAAGATGAAGAAGATTGGGAGGTTGGAATTCATCATGTAATTTATCCGTTTTCCTGGTTTGAAGTGCCTCAGGAATGTGATCATCCACATCTTCTCTTCAGAAAATTTGGTACCCAAAAAGTATACCCAGTGACCTTACCTGTAGGAAGATATCAAACAGCCTTGGATATTGTAGAAGGAATGCTGAGGTGTATGAATCCTCAGTACTTTAAAGTTAGTGTGGATGACGAGTGGAACGTGACTATCACAACTCACAATGTTTGGGTCATGGTCATAACACCAGTCGCTCAAGGTCTAGGATGGATAACCAATGAGAACAAAATACGGCAAAGTACCCTGTATGAGTTAAAAATTCATTCCTCCGTGAGAACTATACCGGGATCAGAGTAGGATTGGTGTGTACTACCTCGTCGATCATCGGTCACCTTTTCCGGCACTTTCCTTATACCCGCGGGAGTTTCGCTCTGTCACTGCAGACATAAAGTAGTGCAAGTGCAAACTAGTCTGATAGAGCCACGTCAAGTGGGTGAAAAACGTTTGCAACTGTTACACGAAATGGTGCCGCACGGTCTGTTCCGAGAGACGTTAATGGAAGAACCAGGACGGGTTAATTACTTTCCATTAAGAGCCAAAACTTTCCAGACCATTGACATCTACTTAACAAGCGGTTGTGGGCAGTTACTTTCATTTCAAGGTGGTATCGTAAACGTTACACTGCACTTTAGACGACGTGGAAGATGAGCAATAGTTTTCACATTGTGGTAACCAGTGACGCAAGCACTGAACAGCATCCTAAAAATAAAGCTGCCAGTTTTAAAATGCAGCTTCCTAATCAACTGCATTTGAGTGAGGACTGGGAAGTCGCAATGACACATATCGTCTACCCGCATACATGGCAAAATGTCCAACGGAATCAAGTGTCTTACCTGCTAAGCTATGGCGGTGATTCACCGTGGAAGTTACCGATTTATCTCCCAAGTGGGACTTACCAAAGACTTGAGGATTTAGTCAAGGGTATGGTGACAGGACTTCATAGTGCGTTTCTGGACATTCATCTTAGAAGTAGGAAAACGATCCACAGTATAGGAGGCCACGAATGTTTTTACATCAATCCAAAAGCTGGACATTACTATGAGTTCACTCTACCTCCAGAATTTCAAGTAAAATTACCCAAGAATCTAGCTAGAGCGTTAGGGTACCTGAACCACGAGGATCGTGTACCGGCGCTTTATCAGATCGCTGGTCCTACTTCTGTACAGCTGAATGAGGATCTGAGCGTGACCCTGAAAGCAACTACCATCACCATGAGACGAAATGATGAATTGGTGTGGGGTATGCTGAGTCGTCATTCATTCCAGTCCATGTACATCTATTCCGATCTCATCGAGTCCTTAGTGGTAGGGGACGTACAAGCCAACTTACTGAGAACAATAGTACCACGAGGTCAACCTGGTGACATGATTGCAGAAGAGATCAAAATACCTACCTATCATCGTCTCCGTACCTCGATCTTTTCTGCACTGGAGATCAATATAAGGGGTGACACTGGTCAGTTGATATCATTTGCGTCTGGTGTTGTGCGAGTAACATTACATTTCCGACGTCGTGCAATTCTATAAAATGATTCTACCGATGAATCATCAGTTTTATCCCTATCATCGGCAAGTGATACCGTTTTCCCAACGAGGTAAAGGAGACATCAGTATATTTGGAGGAACACATCCATACGGTCAAGGAGGCAATGGGCTGGGTGGAATGTTTCGTTCGCTCTTTCGTACAGCTACGCCCTTTCTCAAAACAACAGTCAAGAAAGTGGGAAAACGAATGCTCAATACCGGATTGGACACGGGAATGCAAATTGCTCAAGACGTTCTCAATGGTCAACCTGTAAGAAAAGCTGCCAAATCGAGAGCAAAGCCTGCGGGTAAAAGTTTCCTGACAGGTGCCCTTAAGGACCTTACGCAACAAGGTCGTGGGAGAAAAGTACTTAAACGCAAGCGGAAAGCTGTTCCAGTCAGTTCACGTCAGACCAGGAAACGGAGAACATCAACCGCAAAGTTCAGGACGATTTTTGACTGAATATGGCTTCAGCACATCCGCTTTCTGTTCCCGGTGAAAACTCAAGCTTACAGTTGTTCCAAGTACCTGTCACTGATGTTTCTATTGTGAAAAGTAAATGGGTTGATTATGAACCTGTTCAAAGCGGTACCAACCCCATTGAATTTGTCATCAAGCCTCTATCAGATTACATCGACATCAACAAAACGGAGTTGAAAGTAGTGATAAAGATCACCAAAAAAAATGGAGGAGACATTGCACCTGGAAAGAAGTATACTTTAATTAACAATACCCTTCATTCTCTCATCAAGCAGTTCACCATCAAGTTGAATGAAACTCTCGTCACGGAGCAATCCGACACTCAGGCCTACAATGCATACATCAAGACCTTGCTTAATTTTACTGAACAGGCCAAGAAATCATATTTGACCAAAGCACTGTACTACAAAGACACTGCAGGACACATGGATGAAGTGGACAATACTTCCGAAAATAACTGGGGACTCATGAAGAGAGGTTCCTTTACTGACGGAAGTGTTGAAGTAGGATTGGTTGGTGTACCTCTCTGCGATTTGTTTAACACTAATAAGCTGCTGTTGGAGAACATAGAAATCAAGATCAAGGTTGATCTAAACAGTAACGAGTTTGTTTTGATGTCTGGAGAAGAAGCCAACGATTGCAAGTTAAAAATAATGTCAAGCACTCTCAGAGTCCGCACGGTACGAGTGGCAGACAGCACTAAACTGGAGCATGTTAGTATTATGCAAGGTCGCGCGGGACAAAAAGCGCTGCCTGCAATTTACACCCTAACAAGAACCCCTACGCACGCCAGGATCATCCCTAGTGGCGTCCTGAATCATACAGAGACGGATCTATTCAATGGTCTTATTCCTCAATGCATCATATATGGAATGGTGCGAAACGATGCTTACAATGGTAGTCTGGCAAGAAATCCTTTCAACTTCCAGCTGTTTAATCTAAACGCTGTACGAGTGACCGTCAATGGTGAAGAAATCCCTTACTCGGTCATCGACTTGGCCGGGGGTAAGAAAATTGATGGATTCAACACTCTCTTCTCAGGTAGTGGGGATATGAACTGTGGTCACGGTATAGACATTGATAGGGAAGATTGGGAACGCGGATACGGGCTGATTCGCCTGGACACGACACCAGCAGGGAGTGGTCATCCTGACCACTTGATTCCTCATCGTAGTGGCAACGTCAACTTGTATCTAAAATTTGCCAACCCTACACCAACAGTTCTCAATTTAATTGTTTACGCGGAGTTCCAAAATCATTTGGAGATTGACCGTAACAGGAGAGTGGTGTACGATTTGTCTCAAGGTGCTTGAAGATGCATACGACTCAAGAATTATGGCAAGTTTCATTACATGATCCTATCCTAGCATCCGTCATGAGAGGTGTATTTCCCAGTGACAAGTTGCCAGTCGTAAACGAGTATCCTTCCGCTCTGATTGCAAATACGGATCCTCACAATCAACCCGGAACGCATTGGATTGCAATGTATTTTGTCACGCCTGACGAAAGTGAATTCTTTGATAGCTACGGATTTCCTCCCGAGACCTATGACATGGATGAATACGTACTTCGAGAATCTACGTACTTCAACGACAAACCACTACAAGGTCTAACGTCAGATGTATGCGGAGACTATTGCTTATTTTACTTGCTTCATCGTGCACGAAATGTAGATTTGAACACTATTCAAGCGAAGTTTAAGCGATATGACTCACAGTGAAACGATGCACAAGTCACACAATTTATACACAGTTATGTTCATTCTATTACCAGTGTTAGCACTCGTTTTCAAAGAGAAGAGCAAGTTTGTAAATCATTTCAATGTTGGCGTAAGCAATCAATAAAGTAACATTAGAGTTAAAAAATGTTTGTGCGTCATTGATAGGTATTTAAGGAGTGTTTGCCTCTAAAAACTTTCATAATCAGTCTGCATTCTGTTGCGACAACATGAGTCAATTCAAATGCCCAAGCAGTATCATAATAGCTGGCCCAAGTCAGTGTGGGAAGACAACGTTTACAAGACAGTTACTTCAACAAGCAAATTCTTTATTTGAACGACCTATTCGTAAAATCGTGTATTGCTATGGACAATGGCAAGAATGCTTTAAGGATATGGCACCACGGGTGACATTTGTGGAGGGTATTCCTGAAGAGATTCCCAGTCTATTTCCACCCAATTGTCGTCCAGGAATACTAATACTCGATGACTTAATGTGGAACTGTAGCGATGACGAGCGTATCCTTGATCTGTTCACAAAAGTGTCACACCACTGCGATGTGACTTGCATCTATTTGACCCAAAACCTCTTTCCACCGGGGAAGTTTTCTCGAAGTATCTCTTTGAATGCGCATTACGTCATCACATTTAACAACCCACGCGATACCCTAGGATTTCGGACATTGGCGCAGCAAGCATTTGCAGGAAGAGTTCCTTACGTATGGGAAAGCTTCCAAGATGCTACGTCAAAACCCTTTGGGTACCTAGTTATGGATTTACATCCTCGTACACCAAACATTCAATGACTACGAACCAATATCTTATCCGGATCGCATTCTTATCCTGTGATTTACGTGGACAAGAAAACCCATAAAACAGATGAACCACTACCAGTTGATTTCACTTAACATCATGACTTCACACAAGTCACACCGTACAACGAAACGTCCCAGAAAAAATCAACGTGTTGGTAATATGGTCTTGCGTTCTGGTACTTCTACTGAATTGAAAGGGGTATCAAAAAGGCGTCTAAAAATTCCCAAACATTCAAAAGTCAATCAGCATTTACCTTTCCTTTGCACCTGTTTTGAAAGCACTGGAAAACTACGAAAAGACATGATAGCGCATGCTAACAAGGGACAAATGGAAGCCATCGGCGAGATCGCTTTAAATCTTCTTAAAGGGAACATGTTGATACCTACTCCATCATTTAAACGGTTGAAGCCACACAAGTCAAAGCTCCTCTATCTAACACGCAAGAAACCAAGTCTCAAGAAGAAAAAGCAAGTGCTCAATCAAAAGGGAGGATTTTTACCGGCTCTCGCTTCTTTAATCGCTCCCCTTGCCGTCGATTTAATAGGAAAGGTTTTCAAATGAAGCATGTGCAAAAGATGGTGATGATACCTGAACATTTAATGCAAAGTATTGAAACAGAACATCGCTTGACGGCACCTCCTCAACTCACCACTTTGACACGTTTAGATCAAGACATGAAGCAAATCATGGACTCCTCTTTCCCAGAAGATCAAAAAGTCTTATTGCTGGATCAACTTCTGCAAAGGTACCAAGGATTAACAAAACAAATGAAAAGTGAAGTAACCGTAAAACCAGCTTTGGTATTACCCAAGTCAGAGCCAGCGCCTCCCTCAGAGAGAACTCCTGACCTTAATAATCTATCCTCGACATCTGACGTCAAGTCTACAAAAAAAAGTACACCGGGAAAATTACCTACGACGCCAGTAACGACTAAACAATCAAAAATTCCCGTCAGAATTGAAACACCTTCTCCCATTTTGCCTGAGGACTCAGCACATGCAATAATGATGGAAACGCCCCCAGATTCAAAGCGTAAAACTGGTAAACGTCGTTACAAGCCAAGAACACCCTTGGTGACAAGACTACGAAGCAATAGACAATGGGAACCTTACTAAACTAGAAAAACCGGTTTCTACTTCGACGAATATATACAACAAGAAAACCCCAAGTGTGTACTTATTTTTCATCATATACTCCACATGATGGTTCCAAACACCCTGGACGACCACTGCACCAACTGTGATAACACGGTAAAGTGGGCCTACTGGAGTTGTCTGACCTTCTTGTTGTATAATGAAATTCAAAGAAAAGAACCTACTACCCTCCAAGACAATCAAAAGTTGACAACATGCATAAATGACTTGCTGGTTACTCAGAATGAATATCGACCAATCGCGTACTGGCTCTGGCACGATCTGTTAGATATCCTGGATTTCATGGCCCCAGAAGATCAAGACTGGATCGATGAAATTACTCTCGAAGATGAAAACGAAAAAATTCTCGAAATCATTATGCAACCTAACCAGTTCTGTCAAACCTGTTGGTACTGGTTAGATTTGATCGTTAACGGAATTGATGAAGTTGACCAATAGAGATCCGGTTTGACATGATCGTTAACAAGATTGACTAGTAAAAACTGTATAAAGGTGCTGCGATTGTAGTCTTACGTTAGTTTCAAGATGAGTTACTCAAAGTGTGGACTTTGCCTGAAAGACCTTGAAGTCATCAGACCCGCTTCGGGGATACCTTACATTCGATGTGTAGACTGGAAGTTATGTCCCTTCTTCTGCCGCGAAGATAGTATACATTCTTATCAAGAGTGTCTTTTCAATCGTGTTATACCTGAATACAAAGTACAAGAAGGTGGACAGTTGCCTTATTGCAGACATATGGACGTTGCGACATTAAAAGTCTCAAGATCTCAGAAGAATCCATTCCGGCCCTACTTTACCTGCAGAAGAAAAGAAATGTGTAGATTCTTCCAATGGGCTGACCAGCCACCAGTGGATGTTTCTGAAGGATCATCTCCACCACAAGTAGACATGCTCAACAAATACATTCCAAGACCTCCGCTACAAAGACAATTTGCCGTTTTGGAAAACTGACATCTTTGAACATTTACCCTCATTTATAATATTATAATAATCATTACTTTTGTTTGTAAACTTTGCCTATACGTAATAAATTTTGTTATTTATTTACTTGAAAATGTTTGTTGATATTTCTTTTACAAAAACTTTCCGTTACGTTTAAATTATCTCCTTAAAACCGGTTTGACCTGATCCCTACAAGATATGTCCGCCATTTTGAATCAACAAATCCAACCAGTCTCAAGCACCGTCTGACCGGTTTGACAGTCCTCTCTCATTGGTTCTCAGCCAAGTCTTTGTTCTTTCTCTATATAAGCGCGATATCACCCGGATGGTTGGGCGGTACGTTCACTCCACTACAACACACACATCTCTCTTAAAAACTCATGTAATATTCAATAATAAAACTCTTAAAACAATAAAACAATACATGTATAAAATTATTCTCCCTCTCAATTTCCCTCACATCTACCTACACGGCCTGTATCTCATTAAACCGCATCAAACCCCCCATATACCTACACGGCCTGTATCTCATTATCATTGCTCATTAATTCCGTGCTTACCACTTCATGTAGAACCAAGTGATCTATTCATCCGTCACATACTACTTACTTTATTTCGTGATAGATTTATTTGTAGCTCTCATTACATGTCAGTATGACCCTACAGTACTGCTCAAATGTAAGTTACCACCCTCTCTCTCGCGAGACAAGACTCTCGTCTCGCGAGAGCCTAAAAAAACTGTAAGTTCAACTGCTTGAATTTCTCGCGAGAGTTTAATAGCCTATTGTAATGCGAACTTGCAGCACGTAAAAAATATTAGCCAAGCATTTATACAGTAACTTTGCGTGCTCGAACGTTTGCTGAACTCTGTCGTTTGTTTGTCACGTTCATTTGAGATTGACTCTAAGCTTTTCAAATCTACTTGGCTCAAAAATCGTAGCCAAGAATATGCTGCAAAGCTTTCTATTTTACAGCTGTAAAAGCCTATTGCAATGCGAACTTGCGCGCTCGAACGAAGCGTTTGCCGAACTCTGTTGATCGTTGAGTTCATCACATTCGTTTGAGATTTGACTATTAAACTTTTCAAATCTGCTTCGCTCGAAAATCGTAGCCAAGAATATGCCGTCATTTATGGGCTTAAGAGTGCTCAAATCTGTACGATGAAAGTTTGCCGATGGATCCTAGCGTCCTCTTTTGCCAATTATATAAAGTGAAAGTCGTGGGTATTGAAGCTATTGACTTCACTTTTACCGGTCATTTAGAAACGTTTGTAAACCTGGAAGAAAGCAGTGATGAAAACATTTAACAGTTTCATGTTCCAAAACAAATACGTACAGACAGTTCTTGGCTTTTGTGTCATTCGCATTTTTCAAGGTCCGCGAAATTGAAAAAAATGGTTTATTAAAGTTTCTATTGTGTGCCGCTCATGTTAAGTTATTTCTTTCATCAAAGAAAACATTTCCGTGTTTCGGCGCGGGTTGGGAAGTCCCTTGCTTGGACCGTGTTTACTTCATGTCGAAAAAATGTTATCTTTCATTTGTTTTTCCTCCTTGAAGATGGGACTGTAGAAGCGTCTATTCCCGGTTCTCTTCGACAAAACACAGTGAATTTTTTATTCAACAGCAAAATACTTCCGTGACGTGTAATAAATATACAATCTGTTCTGTTAATTTGAGCTAGTCTGAAGGTATACGCGCGTATACTGTATACGGGTTTTCATGAAGAGAGGCCTTTTTCGTTTCGTCTTTTCGTTTGTAATGACAACATTTAAGTTCAAGTTTAATTCATCTGGAATGAAAACAATGAGTTCTAGTTAAATGAACTTGCAGAGGCACAAAATTCAAATTCGATCTCGATGCAGCGAGGAATAACTCGGAGTAATCGGAGAAAGATTGAAACTTTACCAAGCGCTTTCCATAACGGATCAGCTTCTTCAATTCTGGCGATAGTACCGATCTTGTGAAACAGGTTTGGTTTCAGTTCATTCGCATGGACGTAATATGGCAATTAAACATGCTAAAAAACATTTCACCGACTGGTGCGATGCAATGTTCCAATAATTCGCTAACGTCTTCGCGTTAATTTCTTCATACATTTAACTTCATTTCGTTATAACTCCAGTTCATTAAAGTTTTTCGTTTGCAATGACAGTGTTGAAACTAGCAAAGCAAGTTTCAATTCAAGGCCTCTTCACGCCGTATTAGCAGGAATTTCACAAAGCATACATCGCGGCAAAACCGTCGCGAGAAATAAATCGTTTTCTCGCAAGCCAATTGCTTTTAATTTATTCCAAAATATACACATCAGTGGCTCTCGCGAGACGAGAGACGAGAGGTGGTAACTTACTTTTGAGCGATACTGTATTTATAAATGGATACAAACTAAAAATTCTTTTGTAAGTATTAAAATTAGCCCAACTTACCTCTTTTTCAAGTTGATAATTCCAGAGAATCTTTATTCTCAAACGAGGTTACTTGGGTTAATTTAAATGCATGCAAAAAAATTTGTAATTGGTAGTCATTTCATTTATGAATAGGGTCTGTCATTCACTTAGAGTAAGTTATTTACAGTCTATTTTTTACTGCTCCTCTCTTTTCAAGGATTCTGTGCTGGCCACCCTACGGATTTAACAAAAGAAAGTTTTCTTTTCGCTTGATGTTATAAATTATATCACGCAATTTCTGTATTGAAACAGACTGTTTTAACTATACACAAAGCCACAAAGTTTTGAAGTGATCTTTGAAACGACTGAAAAATAAAGACACTTACCGTTATCGCTCTCCAGCAATTCCCTTATCGTGGGTTGCTCCAGTAGGAAAATTACAGCTACACAGACCATTAAGTCCCTGTTAAGACAGCACCGATATTGAATGAGGGGTCGACCACAGACAAACGTGGACATCGGCAATTAAACAGTAATACGCAATAACACATTGGTTTTGATTTTATCTCCCTACTTACCATCGGTCTAACTGATCCAAGTCTGGACTGTCCTG
The DNA here is from genome assembly GCA_964020085.1 of Micromussa lordhowensis. NCBI lineage: Eukaryota > Metazoa > Cnidaria > Anthozoa > Scleractinia > Lobophylliidae > Micromussa > Micromussa lordhowensis. The sequence continues at coordinate 18,134,752 of OZ026602.1, read as the reverse complement.
AAAATTAGTGTAAATGTCACGTTTTAGTTCAAGTTCATTAAACATGTGCTGATGGCTAAGTGTTGTGTATAGCATGTGTAGAATGGTTCAGTAGTTGATTTGATTTTGTATATTAACAAGTCTGTGATCAATGAGCTTTGATCCTAATATACTTCATACAAGTGGCTTCTACTTACAGCATCTAATAGAGCCAAGTGACCTTCCAGGAAGGCACCGAGTTCCTCTAAGACGTCCGCCACTTGATCGTCGGCAAAGTGCAGCTGTACGAAGAACAACTTTGACCTTCAGACTAGAATGCTCGAGTTTTTGGACCCCAATTTGAAGCAGAAATTGATTGTCTTACTGTTCATATTTGATTCGCCATTAAATTCTCTAAACAAGGCAATTTCTTCTTCTTCTTCTTCTACTACTACTAAAACCATTAGCTTATGCACTCAGTTTTTGATCATGTGATAAGCAAAGTGTTGCACAAGTCATTCAAACTCCACTGGATAATAGAACTACTTTTAATTAATAGTTTTAATGTTTAAAGCCCTCGAATTTTCGTTCGATGGACTATTTTCTGTACTTCTTTCTACGAAAAGGCAGATCATTGAAGACGTCCTGTCACACAGCTTTGATGTCTAGTTTCTTCGTAGTTAATTGAAGTGGTTACCTTGGGAGGCCTGAGAGGTTACTGTTAGAAACAAGCCGTGGGAAAATAAAGATTTGATCGATGCCGGAAATCACGTTTTTAAAAAGTCTTTAGCAGATGTGTTTGTTTAAGTCGTGTTGTTTTTGTTTAGTGATGGTGTTTTAATTACATGTCATTGCGTTGAACTGTCTGTTTCTTCAATCAAAAAAGGTGACCGAAAACGCCACTTTTTAATTAAAAAACTGGCATGCGCCATCAGTGGTATGCACATTATTGAATATAATCGTATTAGCCTTTCGTGTGGACGAGCAAAAAGCTTCCAAAACGCGACGCGTTAACGCGTATGTAGGTTTTTTATTTCTATGAAAACGACCAAAACCTTTTTCCAAACGAAAACGAATCATGAGTGTACGGTGCCTACTCAACATAACTTTAACAGGATCACCACCTGAGAAAACGTACACTGTTTTCTGAGTGTTTTTCTCAGGGTTTTTCTCTTCCTTCATGTCGAGGCATCTCTGAACGGTAACATCATTACAACCTATTAAAATCTTTAATTAAAACCAATGATATTTTGCGGAGGGAGCGGATCCCACGAGTACTCCTGTCGGTGTGGGTGAATGCACAAGTTAAGGCATCTCTAAACGGTAACATCATTACAACCTAAAAAATCTATAATTAAAACCAATGACATTTTGCGGACGGAGCGGATCCCACGAGTACTCCTGTCGGTGTGGGTGAATGCACAAGTTAAGGCATCTCTAAACGGTAACATCATTACAACCTATTAAAACCTATAATCAAAACGTATTATACTTTGCGCAGCGGATCCCACGGGTACTCCTAAACAGTATCATTACAACCTTTTAAAACCTATTATTAAAACCTATTATATTTTGCGGAGTGGATCCCACGAGTACTCCTGTCTGTGTGGGTCAGTGAATGCACAAGTCAGGGCCTCTCTAAACGGTAACATCGGATCCCACGGGTACTCCTGATTATGTAGGCGACTGCCCAAGTCAAATTTCTAGACAGTCTCGATGAAGAGGACGCTCAAGATCAGTGTTTTTATGGTTTTTTAAGTTGTCTTTCCTACTAAATGTCTTATTACAAATTTCACACTTGTGAGGTCGTTCACCGGTGTGAATGAGTTTGTGTCGCTTTAAGTCCTCTTCTCGCGCGAATCTTTTTTCGCAGTCATCAAAATTACATGGGAATGGCTTCTCCCCTATGTGAGTTCAGATATGACACCGCAGTTGCCCGTTGTAGCTGAATAGTTTCTCGCAGTAGGGACAAGGGTACCTCTTGGGCCTTGCTTGTCAAGCCTGAGAAGGTAAATGAGTGTTTTTGTGGTTATTTAGGTGGTCTTTCCTGTTAAAGGCCATGCTACAATTTTCGCACTGGTAAGATCGTTCATCGGTGTGAATTCGTTTATGTCTCTTCAAGTCCTCTTCTCGTGCGAATCTTTTTTCACAGCCATCAAAATTACATGGGAATGGTTTTTCCCCGGTGTGTGTTAGGAAATGACTCCGCAGGTGCCTGTTGTTCCTAAATAACTTGTCGCACAATGGACGAGGGTAATTCTTCGGCTTTCTTGTGTTTCTAGTTGCTTGTTGAGCAGCCCGAGATGGTTGCGAAGGTTCCTGATATAAAATTACTGGCTTGAACACGCACGGAAACGTTCCGCAATTACTCTGTGCTCCTGGCAGGGGGTGGCACCAAGGAGAAGATCTTGCTTCAGGAGTCAAACTTGTTGGTCGGCGAATATTCTCTAAACATATTCTCGAAATTAGCAATGTGCCCAGAATGACAAGATAAGCTTAGCATGGAGTTAGGTAGGGCCTTTATATGGGTTGGGCAAATGCAAACAAGGTAAAATGGGAGAGAAACATTTTAACACTCTTTTGGCATTTAGACAAATAAATAACTGAAAGTAGTCCAGAATCATATGTGAAGGTATTACACATCAGCAAGATCTAGTTCGTACATAAGATCAAGTATAGAATGTCTGTACACTAGATTTCAAGAATTGGGTTAATTTCCTTAATCGGACTAAACTAATCGATATAAACGGTAATTATAGGAAGAAGAACTTTATTTAATACAAGGTTTGTTTGGATCTCCCGCCTTGTTATTCAAATTACGTTGCTATTCAAATTACCTTGTCACTCAAATTACGTTTAATTAACTCGTAAAAACACCTATCATTTCAAGCCACTTAATGAAGTCTGTAAACAAAACACCTTCGGGAATGTTAAGTGAGACAATGGTTGTCGTGAAAACACGGCCTTTGATTGATATCTTTTCATTACACAACCTCACAGAGAGTTGACCGAAAACGCAACTTTTTTATCGGTAACCGGACATGCTTATTAGTGATTTTGCGTCGTTTAAGCATTTCGTTGTAGACGGACAAAGAGGTTTCAAAATAACTTTTTGGGGTTTGAAAACGACCGAAAGTATTATTTCCAAACGAAAATGATCATACGTTTGTTTGTAAATGCACAGGGCTTCACTTCAATATAATTTTAACGGAATCACAGGCGACTGTTTTACAGGATTTTCATCTGGTTCGTTTTTTTTTTCTCAGAAGTTTTCTTCTTTTTGCTCGTACCAGCTTGTTTAGTCATCTGAACCTGCGAAACAAAAAATAATATTACTAATCATAATGGTCAATATCATTAGGACAATAATAATAATAATAAGTGGCGATAGTATACTTTTTCTCATTATTGTTGTTTAAAGCTTTAGTTTTGAAATTGCTTACAACCAATACTTATTTTGATATTTAATAATACTTAATATTGTAATATACATAGTAAGAGAATTTGATGTATTATTATTAGCAGTAGTAGGTCATATATTGTAAATTTAAGTTTGTTTAAGAATTAGTCAATAAAGCTTTTTTATTATTATTAAAAATAATAATAATAATAATAGTAATAATAATAATAATAATAACAATAATGATAATCATGATAATAGTAAAAATAATAATAACTAAATAACAATAATAATAGTAGTAATAATAATAATAATAATAATGTTTAAATGAACATAAATGAATCAGTGTAAAACCTGTTGCAATGATCCCGCTCCCCTATGAGTTTTCACCTTCCGACATTTACATTTTTGTGGTACAAAGGTTAGTTATAGCAGTAGCAAGGACAATAAATAGGTTGTCTACCTCTAACTGGCTGTTCTTTTTCTTAAGCAACCGTTCTAGTTCCTCCTCCCGTTTTTTATACTCTTCCTTATTCTCCTCCGTCTCCGGTTCAGGTTCTTCATACTTGACGTCAAAGAAGTCGAATGGTTGGCCTGCTTCTAGATATTCTTGGTCACTTAGCGAGTTCCACAGATCAACTCTCTTTTCTTCGTCGTTCGCCATTTTCTCCCACCGTTCCACTTCCGCAACAGACATTTGTACTTTTAGTTTGGCTATGGCATCTCGGATATTCTCCACAGATGGACATTTCTTTAAATCGGGCCGTAATAAGGAAGGCTTTCCAGGAGGTAGTTCTCGCATTATTATGAATGGCCCCTCCTTAGGCAACCATTCTTTTCTTTTGGAATTCGCCCAGTTTCTGTACGACATCTCCACTTCACCCTGGTCGTTTAGCCTGAATCGAAATGCATGCGGGTGGCTATGGTACTTAAAACTGGCGATGTAAGGACGCTTCCAAGATTTAACATCATAGATATTTTCAACTTTGGCGACAACAGGACTGGGCGTAAATGACTCCTGAATTACCCTGACCAAATCGTCAAGAGTGACGGCATTTGACTTTTTTAGGGCTATTGATATCTGGTTGAACATCTGAAATAAAGCAATAACAATGTAATGATTTATGCAAGCCTAAAAAAGAAAACGCTATAATTTCACAGTTTCACGCCTATCAGATAATTGAAGCGGTAGTAAGTCAATTTAATTGTCAGCATAATTTGACAAATATAGGAGGGAGCGCCCGTCACGCAAACACTTGGTTTTAAGGGAGGTCGTCCATAAAATTTAAAGTACAAAACAAAACTTTTCGCGAATAATGAAGAATTAAAACTGGACATATTTTTAGTGCTTTTTAGAAGTGAAAAGCTTCATACAAGTTGTTAACTCCGTAATTTTGAAATTTTACTGTTTCAGGTGCAGGACTCAGTCAAAATTTTTTAGTTACGGTATTAAGTATTTTCTAGCCTTCTTAGAATTTTCCAAACCCCATATTTCCAAACCCCATATTTCAAATGATTTGCTAACTTACTTGATCTATATCTTCGCGAGTGTGGCCCACCGTGAGATATGAAAGACGAAGCTGAAGGTGAAAAGAAAATCTTCAGTGTAGACACGTCAATGCAATTACTATAAAAGTAACTAAAAGTGCTAATTTTATGATAAACAATTCCAGCAAACTTTGTAGCTTAAGAGCAAAAAATCTCCTACCACAGTAACAATGATATTTTATTTTTCTGTGTTTCCATAACGATATCATACAACGCATTGTAAATGTACAGTATTGTGCAAAAGTAATGCAAACGTATTTCGCCAAAATTTGCGGCTTTTCCTGGCTTTTTGACGAAAAAAAAAATATTTTCGATGGAAGCAAATTTTCAACGAAAAGTCACGATAATTCGTGATTCCTATTGTTTCCAACTACGGGAATTTTCGAACGACAATTCGTTCGGAATGAAAATAGACTTCGAATTTTCAAGTGAAAATTCGCAGTGTTCGATAAATGACTTAGAACATTGAGCGCAATTTCGCTCTTTGTTTGCCCTTCTCAAACATTCCCACGCATTTTCTGGACGATAAACTGCCCAGTTCAAATTTGCCGCGACGATTCTTTTCTGATGTTATTTCACAGTGTAAGCTTTACGAAAAAACTCGTGTCCATTTATACAACAGGTTTATACAAGACTCACCTGTATTACTTCAAAGGTTCCTTTTACTGTTTACTTCACGTTGAAAGCATCACAGCTCTTACACCGTTGTTCTTTGGTGGTTTCTTAGCTTACGTTTGTTGAACACAGGGGCCACCTGCTGACACGGCCATGTTTGCGTCATGGTAACGCCACAGCCCAAGTTACTGTGAGCTCGCAAATAATTTGCCAACATTGCGTACGTGTCACATGGCGAGCCCCAAACGTTTAAATCATGAGACAGAGTAAAGGAATTTTTCTGAATTCAAGAGTTTTCAAACTGAAATGGAATTTATCTGGATTCATGAGTTGTTAAACAAAGCAAGAATTACGTTTGAAAGGTAAGATGTTCAAAGAATGTTTTCTGCGAACGAAATCTGGAAACGCATCTTGTTGTTATCTGTTTTGAACAGGAATGTTCAGTGAAAGTCAAAACAAATTAAGTTTGTTCACTTAGATACGAAATTACAGTGTCAACTTATAAATAAATATTCTGTCTGCACAAAATATATCTTGTTTCAACGGGTTTTTTACATGGGAAAGCGGGCTTCTGTAAACATTGCTAGTTAAGATTGCAGCCATTTGTTTTATCACGGCGATGAAGTGAATATCGATGCAGAGTTTCAATAATAACATTAATGTTCAATTTGTGCCCCAAGTAATGCTTACACAAGTCGCAGACAACTGTTTTGTAGGCGAGACTAGTTCATTTAACGATCGCATCATTGCTATCATGGAAACTCAATCCAACGTGTTGTTTGTTTACATGTCAAGTTCGTGCAATCCTCACTAACTTCGAACTTCGAACTTCGATACTTTGAACTTTTGTTTCGCTACATCGAAAATTTGCTACTTCGAATTTCGTTATTGGGAGCACAGAGATCCTGTATTCTTGTCCTGTGCATCTGAACGATACTTTGCAAAAGAAAGAGACCAACACTCAGTACGGCCATTGGGAGTACTACAAATGCCCCGTCCGAAATTGTTATGTCAGCTGTGGAGTGGAGAATGTAGAGTATTACTTAGACTCTGCCAAACGTCAACTTCACAACTTCTTTCTGTCCAAACCCGTGCACGTCATGGAGTGTTACTGTAAACGCCCACTGGTCATGTCCTTGTCCCAGTCAGAGAAGAATCTAGGGAGATTATTCTTAAAATGCCCTAAGCGTTCGTGCGATTTCTTCCAGCGGGTTGATTAAGAGCCCCGAGGCAAAACCAAAGCTTGGCTGGAAGGGGGCAGAATCCAAGAAGGGTATCCAAAACCGCAAGAGTTGTTCATACCTCAGCAAAGAGACTTCCGGAGGTACAATCAGTATGGAGAGAAATGCAACTCTTGAAGAACAAGGACACATGTTGTCATTGTTAACTGTAAATTGAATGTCACTGCTTTATAAGTGTTACATAAGATTATGAAAAATAA